>CM060925.1:426848263-427485138 GCA_030737875.1 Allium sativum | reverse complement strand
CTCCCTTTCCGGTTCCGTCTCTAGTATCAGGTTGATTTCCATTTGATCTATGCTAGGGGACCGAAGTACTTCAACGGGGGCTAGCCCGGTCACTTCAGGATCGTCGGAACTAGCCATCTTTGCCAACTTATCCGCCTGTTGATTCTCTGATCGCGGAATATGAGATATGCTGTAGTGATTAAAATTGTTCAGCAACTCTTTCACTTTCTTTAAGTATAAAATCAATCTTGCACTTTTAGCCTGGAATCTTCCAGTAACTTGGTTCACGACTAACTTGGAGTCGCAGAAGATGTTCAGCTTTGTGACCTCTAATTCCTTTGCGATCCTTAATCCGGTTATCAGAGCTTCATATTCGGAATCGTTGTTAGTGGCATGAAACTCCATCCGGATTGCATAGGTTATCAATCGTTTCTCGGGAGTTTCAAGCACTATTCCAGCGCCGGATCTTTCGTCATTCCTAGCGCCATCAGTATACAATCTCCAGGCATTGGGATCGAAAAGTAATTTTGAAGGATTGACCTCTTCATTGGCTATATCTTCCTCCGGTACAGTAAACTCTACTATGAAGTCGGCTATCACTTGCCCCCGAATTGACCGTTTGAGCTGAAAGTTCAGATCAAATTGACTTAGCTCAATGTTCCATTTGAGTAATCTTCCAGACGCCTCTGGTCTCTGTAAAACTTGCTTGAGTGGGTGATCGGTGTATACGGTAATGGGATGCGCCTGAAAATAATGTCGAAGCTTTCTAGAGGCGATCAGTAAACTATACGCCAACTTTTCTATCCTTGGGTAATTACGCTCTGCTGCCGTTAATTTTTTGCTCATGTAATACACAGGTCTTTGGACCTTATCCTCTTCTCTTACCAACGCTGAGCTGATCGCATGGGATGACACTGCCAAATACACGAATAAGTCCTCGTGATCCATTGGCTTAGATAATATCGGAGGTTTCTCCAGGTGCCTTAGTAAATTCTGAAATGCTTCTACGCAGTCGGGCGTCCATTTGAAGTGGTGTTTCCCCCGCTTTATTAATTCGAAGAATGGGATGCACTTATCCGTAGCCCTGGAGATAAATCTGCTTAGTGCGGCCACTTTTCCGGCAAGGCTTTGCACATCCCTAATTTGCCTAGGTTCCTGAATGTCTCTGATTGCCGCGATCTAGTCTGGATTAATCTCAATCCCATGGGAATTGACGATGAATCCCAAGAATTTTCCGGATGCAACACCGAATGAACATTTGGTTGGGTTGAGTTTCATTCCGTACCTTCGAAGAATGCCGAACATCTCTGCCAAATCAGTAGTGTGTTGAGAAGATTGCTTGGACTTAACCAACATATCGTCGACGTATACTTCCATTGTTTTCCCGATCTGGTTATAAAACATTCTGTTGACTAAACGTTGATATGTAGCGCCCGCATTCTTTAAGCCAAAGGGCATCAACACATAACAATATAATCCCAGATCCGTGATAAAACTAGTGTGTTCTTGATCTGGAACATGCATCGGAATCTGGTTATATCCTGAATAAGCATCCATAAATGAGAGAAGCTCATGACCCGCCGTCGAGTCTACCAACTGGTCAATCCGGGGTAACGGGAAACTATCTTTTGGACAGGCTTTGTTCAAATCCGAGAAGTCGATACACGTTCGCCACTTCCCGTTGGCCTTCTTTACCAGGACTGGATTCGAAATCCAGTCTGGGTAGGTCGAGTCTCTGATAAATCCATTACTCTTTAGCTTTCCAACTTCTTCTTTCAAGGCAGCGGACCTCTCTGGGCCCAACATTCGCCTTTTTTGCTTTATCGGAGGATGTTTAGGGTCAATGCTTAATGAATGGCTCATGATTGATGGGGATATCCCACACATGTCCGCGTGGGTCCAAGCAAATACATCCAAGTTGTTTTTTAAGAAATCCGTCAATTCTTTAGCGAGATTCAGATTTAACTGGGATCCAATCTTAAGGACCTTCTCCGGGTCACTGTCATCGATCGGTACATCCACAGTTGTCTCGTTGGGAGTCGCCATTCTGCCCCTGGGTTCTTGATCCTCTCTGGGATCTATATCCTCGGGCAACTCTCTGGGCGACTCTCCAACGACTATCCTCTTTAGTTGCTATAAGGTCTCCGCCCCCGTAGGGGGAGAAGCGCCTTTAGTTTCAATGTCCCCTCCATTGCGAAGTAATTTTAGTTCGGCAACATAACATGCTCGCGCAGCAACCTGATCTCCTCTGACGATACCAATGCCAGCTTCTGTGGGGAATTTCAATAACAAGCACCAGGGGGCTATACAGGCTCTAAAATTTGCGAGGGCCGGTCGGCCCAAGAAGGCATTGTAGGGCGATTCAACGTCCAAAACCACGAAGGGAAGGATTCTCACTCTCTGGCGTTCTCCTTCCCCAAGCGTAACCGGTAACTCTACATAACCCATTGGAGCGGTAGATGCTCCGTTGAATCCACGGATCCATCCTTGACAGGGCTTCAAGTCTTTTATTTCGAGGTTCATCTGGTCAAATGTCCTTTTGAAAAAAATGTTGACGGAACTCCCGTTGTCCACTAAAACCTTATGAACAATGGCTGGTCCAATAGGTACTGTAATTACAAATGGATCTTCAGTCGGAGCATGGACTCCAATGCTTTCTCATTCTCGGAAAACGACATCTTCGGTCATCATCTTTTGTTGCTTTACCGGGATATTGTCCTCAGGGTTGCTACACTCCCTACCTCGAGGTGTTGCTTGGCTGCATTGACATATTGATCTAATGCCTTGGAACTATGCCCGACAAGATAAAGTCCTCCGATTACGGTATTGATAACAATGTTCTTTCCCTTTTGCTGGGCAGTCGGCCTAGCAGCAAGTTGATTCTGGTTCTGATTTGGGGCCTATACTGCTTGCCCCCTGTCTCTGGACGTTACTCTGTATTCATCTAACTTTCCTTCTCGAAGCAGCCTTTTGACTACATCTCTTAGGTGACGGCATTCAATTGTCAAATGGCCGTGAATCTGATGAAAGAGACAAAACTTACCCATTTCACGTTCTTTCTCCGTCGACTCTCTGGGAGGTGGCCTCTTATTCTGGAGGACTTCATACGCATCCATGAAGATATTTTCCAGAGTATCATTTATTGGTGTATAACTTTCAAAGGCCCTGGGACGAGTCCTTCTCTGGGAGTTGTTCCCTCGGTTCCTCTTCCGGTTGTTGCCGTTACCATTACTATTGTTGTTCCCTGACTGACAACCACATTGATTTCGATTTCCGACATTAACCTCGACTTTCCCCGAGCTGTCTCATGTCTGCTTAATGGCGACATTGCTCTGGATTTCCTCCTTATCAGCTGTTTTTGCCTTTCGGTTAGCATATACTTCTTCCCGGCGTAAATGTACGTTAGCTTTTTCGTAGAATAACTCTCTAGTATGGGGTGGCTTGCCTACCAGGTATCTCCCGAATTCAGTGTCTTTATCTACTCCATCAATCAATGCTGCGACAACGGTTGATTCATGGGGATCTTTAACTTCAGTAGCGGCCAAGTTGAAACGGTCTAGGTACGCCCTCAAACTCTCGCCTGGTCGCTGCTTGACAAGGAACAAATCAATCACACTCTTTGTCTTTTGTGCATAGATATGGAATTGTTCTACGGACTTCTCACTCAACTCCCTAAAGCTAGAAATCGATCTTGCTAGCAAGCGAGTAAACCATAACAATGCTACATCCTCCAAGAATATGGGAAATGCTTTGCACTTGACAGCGTCAGAAGCTGCAGCAGCGGTCATTGACCAAGAGTATCTCATCAGATGCTGGACAGGATCAGACCTACCCGCATATCGGTTCATCTTTGGCATGTTGAAACGCCTCGGGAAAGTCGCATCCAAGATATCATCAGTGAAAGGGGTGTGACTGCGGTCAATTCCCCAATCTTCATTCCGTTGCCCACGGCTGTCTGCCAGGATTTGATGGATCATGGCTGCCACATTTGCACTGGTCAGCGGAGGTTCAGGGTCAGTGCTTCTGGCTCGGCGGGGTTCTCTAATCTCTCTTCCGGGAGCAGTCACAAAATCTGGGTCTCGGATAGGGCTTCGTTGCCCCGTGTTACCATGAGCACGTGCGCGATGACGGGGCTGAGATAGTCTGTTCTGTACAGGATTGTCCATATCTCGAGCTCTGGGAGTCGCGGCGTGGTTGTTCACATTACGGTTTGAGGGCCCCGCCTCCAGCGCTTCTTCTTCCCGTGATGGCAGGGTTCCGAACCGAAGCTGCTCTATGTTTTCGGCTCTCTCATATGGTCGCCGCGGAGGTCTCGGCGATTCCTCTGACGAAGAAGAATATCCTGGAGTGAGCAGACGAGCTGGTGGCGTCCTTTGCCTTGTGAGTTCATCAAGCCTTTTATCCATAGCAGTCAAATTTTGTCGCAGGACGGAGCTTTCCTGCCTCTGGGCAGCCAATTCATCAAACAATCTCTCCCACATTTCGGAAAAGCGAGAGAGATCCCCCTCAGTAACGGGAGCAACAGTGTCATATTGGTCATCATCACCTTCTCTTATGCGCAAAGAGCTTGAGCCAGGTCGAGCGGAGGGGCCAGGACCGTAGGAGCGAGTCATAGGCTCCTTTCCAGGTCGAGTTGTAGTTTGGTCATCAGTTCGGATCGCAGTGGATCGAGGATGGTGGCTCGCAACGCCCCCCTGGGATCGGTTCGTGGTCACGATGCGCGGAGGATTCGAGGCATTATCTCTGGATCGAGTAACAACCCCTTCAGCAGTCTGGATCGCCTCGTTCTCGTCGACTCGGAGCGTGGCGTCTCCATCGGATCGGGTCGCCCCCTGCGCTCCGCGATCCAGAGTTTCCTCATTGCCTAGCTCGTGCACACTTTCTTCGATTGTTTCATTGGTTCGTGAAGCTCGTGCTTCCTTAGATCTCTTTCCAGCCATGATATCCGAATCGCTGGAATCTTCAAAGAACTGAATAGTGAAACTTTAGGACTGAACTCTCAGTGAAAGCACCAAAATGTTAGATCAAAATTTGGACCTAACACCCAAATTGTTCTGAATCTTATAGAGTTTCAACTGAAGAATGAGGAAAAAGAAAATAACACACAGAATTTATAGTGGTTCGGCATTAACGAGCCTACGTCCACTTTATATTTTATTGATTATACTTTGAAAGCTAATACAATCAATGATTTCTCTCAATACTCTAGTAGTCTGACAATAATGGCGGATTCAGTACTCAATATTGCCAAAAAGATCCCAAAAATGCCAAGTTCCGGCTATTTATAGCTGATTTTGTCAGGCGGGTCGTGGTAACACGTGGCACGAATCCCGAGAGCATCGGATTGCATCGCTGCCGTTGAAGAAATAGTCAAATTAGCCGTTGCGGACAGGTGTCACGATCCCCTGGAAAATCGGATCGTGCAAATGGGGAGAATTGGTCAAAATGACGGTTAGGTACACGTGTCGCTAGATCCGTGTGTCTCGGATCACTGAAGACTAGCTCGTGTTTGAACGGGTCAGAGGCTCCGCCATGCATCAGGGGATCGGATCGGTCAATACTGGGCAATAACACATGCATGGATCGAGTCCCATAGAGGTGTCGTTTAGCTGATGAAATGGGGGCGATCCGATAAGGTGCGATCCGATATGGGGGCGATCCGATGAGGGGCGAGTCAATGGTGCGATCCGTTCCTTCATGTACTCAGAGAATGTGGTTTCATGCTTTCTTCTTATGAATAAACCTGGGTGGCTTGGTCAAAAAGCTAGCCAACAGAATCTATTTTCATATTTACATTTTAAATTTAGTTCTATTCAATACAATCCCGATATTTTATCTGGAAATAAATTTATTTATTTTATACATTTGACATGGTCGGATTCTAATCATAAACCCGTATTTCAACTCATTTACATTCCGAACATTGGAATATATTTCATCGTTTTCCTTTCCCGAAATGATTTCAAATTATAAATCTCTTTTTAAGTTCATACTTGAACTTAAATAAATTGCCCAATAAAAATTCTCTTTTTAAATTATAAACATTGTTTGTACATTCCACTTCTTGTTTTAAATTATTTAAAACAAGTTCCTATTTCAAATCTTATTTGAAATCAAATTCTCATTCTGGAAAATAAATTTCCCTTTTTAAATTCAACTTGAATTTAAAAAAAAAATCTAATTTTATCAAACGATAATTTTCCTTTCCATTTAAACCCATCAATTATAAATTTCATTTCTTGTTTAAATATTTAAACAAGTCTTGATTTCTAATTCCATACAAATTCAATTTCTACTATGGAAAATAAATTTCCCCATTTAAATCTAAAATTCCCTTTTGAATTTTTAAATATAAATATTTAGGGCATGTGATATTCTAATATCCGAACACACAAATAATCCATTCAATTCACATATCACACACATATAAATATGTAAACAACAGTAAATAAATTTGAGGAATCCAGTTGGATCCCTCCAAACTGTTTTTCCTGCATCCACAGATGTTAGTCAACAAAAATAATACCAATCTTGCTTTAAGGCAGGATATCGCGGTATAAAAGGGGATCCACTTATACAAGTGGCGTAGGGTCATCCGCTAATGATACTGCGGGCATCCGCTAATAATACTGCGGGAAATCCAATATATATATATATATATATATATATATATATATATATAATAACCACAATCACCAAGCTTAAATAACTAATATATATTATATATAGTAACCACAAAAATTAAATAATCCATGCACGCATTCAAACAGCCAACCATTTATTTTTGATGATAAAAATAAATTAAATAACTTTTGAGTGAGATTTACTCACCTGATTTTTCTTTGCCAATTAACCAATTAAATTCCAGACTGTTGCGTCTTCGAATCAACTCGAATGAATTATTTCGTACCTACGATTATTAAATCCTTATTTACTGATTCATACTATTATTAATTTAAACTAATTAATAAATTATCTTACATAAGTTAAATTCAAAATGAATATACCTTACTCATTGCACAAGCTATACAAACACAGCATCTTCTCCAATATTCAGCATAGTAACTTCAAGGGATCTAATACGAATAGGTTGTACAATTTATAAGAATTAGTTACTTTTGTTTTTAAATAAATTTAGTTAATGCAAATTCAAAAATTAAATTCTTAATTACCAGAGATCATGCTTTAAGGGTCTTCTTCCCTAAATTGGAAAACGCAGTAAAAGTGCTCATCATTTTCCAAGAAGGAACTTGCTTCCTGTGCATCGCAATTTCCACACCCATACTGGCGTCGACTTCGTACCGGTCACAACAACTATGGTTATCGAATCCCCCAAACAATCCGTTCAACACAGGTACCACACCCTCAACCACACCTGAATCATTTGTCGCTCCCCTGTAGAAATCACCGTGGCTCCAACTCCTTCTCCATCTTACTACGCCCCATTTGCCAAAATATCCTCTTCAATAACTGACGTACACACCCAAGCGCTTAACTGCCCTTCACCTCATCGATTCGCACCCCAAAAATCGCAAACCCGGCTCACTATTTCAATTCGAACCTCTCAAGTTTGCATTGCACCCTGTTTTTCCCCCAAAAGAATCAAAACCTCAAGTCGTGATTCCTGATAAAAGTCCCAGCTTCAACCTCGCACATTTGAATCTTGAGAGCCCCATCCTCCCTTGCAAACGTGAGCGCTTCGCATCGCGCGAGCCTCACCAGCGTTCGATCGAGCTTCAGGATCTAGGAATTTTCACTCGCAATTTTCCCTTTCTGATATTTCCTGAGCTTTGGTTATTAAAAGAGAGAAATGGCGATCGGGGTTTTTTATTTCGGAGGAATGATTCTTGTTTTGAGAAGAACGAAGTGAAACCAATAATTGGAAAAAGAACAATGAGAGGAGCTGAGGTTTTGTAATTTTTCGTTGGTTTAGGATGAATGAATTAACGAAGGCGATGGTTTTCATTTATAGAGTAAAGAGGGAGCAAGAAGGACACGATCATTAATTTGATTAGAAATAAAGCGGCTTTTATTTTATTTAAAAGGATATCGATTTGATTTAAAGAGATTTTCACATTATTTTAAACAGATATTGATTTGATCTCGTGCTTATCCACTAAAATAATATCGGGGTCTATTACTTAAACCGCGAACTGCTATTTTAACGTAACCACTACCGTTTCAATGTTATAACACTATTCTGAACTCAACAGAATAGATTATAAATTTTAATTCGAACGTATATATAAAATAACCATATTAACTTGATATAAAATAATTTAAATTCAACACAAATAAATTCTTTGATAATAAATTATTATTATCGTCGTTTATATTCAAATAGAATTAAAACTGATTATCTGAATTGTTTTGATTTAGTTCTTTTAACTTTGATTTCAATTATATTTCGTATCACGATAATTTAATATATTCGTATTAAACAGAAATCGATTTTTAATCAATAACTAAATATAAAAATTCGTTTATATTATCTATTCACGATTTAAAACCATATTAAATATTTAAATTAATTTGTTCGAAAATCAGGGTCGTTACATTTGGCGTACACTAATCTCAATTATTTAGTAGTATGTCGACCGATTGGTCGACAGACTGTGTAAGCATTAATTATTTATATTTAATGCTTATGCAGTTGTGTGGTGCACTCTGGATGATGGTTGATTATTTATCATTGCTATTATATACATGTGTTGTATGGAATCCATATAATTAACATTATATGGTAATTGATTGTGCCTCATTCCAATTGGGAAAATAAAGAATATTAATAAATATAGATTCATGTGTTGAATCGAATAAATATTCATGTGTTGAATAAAATATATTCATATGTTGAATAAAAGAAGATTCATGTGTTGAGAAAAATCTCTAAACGATATAAAACACAATTTTATATAATATACTCCCTCCAGTTCACATTATAAGTCGTTTTGAAATTTCTCACGCTAATTAAGAAAACTGAAAAATGACACATTTATCCCTTAATTAATCCTTTTGTATTAATTGATGGTCTCCCTTTTCAATAAAGTATGCATTGTCATGCAACTTCTAAAGATTGTATTGGACCACTTGCCTTGGAAGATTAAAGCATGCATATCTTGTACTGCAGAGAGGGAACCACATGCATTGGAAGATTAAAGCATGCATTGATTTTTCTCAAAACGTCATATATTTTGCAAAATAACCCAAAGCTTAGAACGACTTATAATTTGAACTGGAGGGAGTATTAAATAACATAAATAGTCATGTATTGACAATACTCATGTGTTGAGAATATTCTTGTGTTGAAAAGTATATATTCATGTGTTGAAGAAAATGTAACGACCTGCATTCTATGCATCATAGGATCGTAGAATATTTATTTCTTTCACATATGAAGTCGTATGGTCATGCAACTTTGGGAGACGACTATTGGGGTCATTTCCCATGTTCATGTTTTTTGTTGATTTTTAAATGACCGTTTTGCCCTTAGCTGATACTGTTTTGGCCATAACTTTTGACTAGGAAGGAATTTTGATCTGAAACCACCTCCAATGGCTCCAGATGATGGTTTAAAATTCCGTAGAGTGGTCACATTAGCCAAATGGACTTACCGTTTGGGGGATACGACTGAAACAAGTTTCAGATGGTGAAAAACAGCTTAATTGGGCTTAACCGGGTGATTAACAGCTAGGCCCAATGGGGTATTTCGAGATTAGGGTTATGAGGAGCCTGAAATCAGTTAGAGAACGATCTTATTTTCATTTTTCAGCCGCCAATTTCATTCTTGAAACCCTGACAATGGCCTCCAACACTCAAATCAACTTCTAATCACTTTCTAATCGAGTTTTGGCTTAATCAACATCAAATTAAAGAAGATCTTCACCAAATCAGTATTAGAGCCGCTGTTAGACATCAGTATTCGCTCAAATCAACGAGGTTTCAGTTCTGAAAATTTTATTTGTGGCCAACGTGAGTGATTAGCATTGTTTTGACACTAATTACAGTTAATTAGGGTGATTAGTGATAATTAGCAAATTTATACATTAATAAAATCTGGAAAATTGTTTATAAATTCGAAAATAATGTTTTAGACCTCTGTTATAAATTTGGTTTGATTTGGTTAAGTTTTGCTAATCCTACCATTAGTTTTGCCTAAACATGCTTAAGGGAAAATATGGGTTTTGGGTAGATTTGATCCATTCAAACTTGTTGAAATTGTGGTTTTGGTGTTTATGATTGATTGTACATGTTGCTATGACTGTATGGCATGATTTGTGATTGTCTAGAAGTGTTAAGATTGGTCGAAAACGCAGTCGAATGGCGTAAACAGTCGCTGTAAGAAGTGCAGGAATCTGGCCGATCCGGATCGGATCGGAGGAAGGACCCCCGAACCGAACCGCCCCTCCAAGCTGTGTATCCACGAGACGATGTAGAAGATTGGGGAGCATCTTCTCCGACCCGACCCGCATGGCCACCTCCGAACCGAACCAATGCATGGCGATTGGGCTTAAAGAACCTGACTCGATCCGTAGGAGGTGATAATGACCGATCCGCAGGAGGTGATGATGACCGATCCGCAAGAGGTGATGATGACCGATCCGAACCGCCACAAGATGTGGACCCCAACCCGATCTGATGGGGGTAGCTCGACCGATCCGAACCGAGATGCTTGGACTTGAGGAGTGAATCATGATCCGAATTTGAAGTATAGACTGAAGTAAAGGACCGATACGGAGAAGACTAAAACCCGAGATGCAAAGGTAGTCCAAAAGGAAGTTAGAGCTCAGGATCCAGTTGGGAACCAACGAGTCAACTTCATGAGTTGGGCTTTACTACGGGACGCGTGCTAAGGGGTTGTCGATGTCTATAACTTTGGATCACTATGTGTAGGGAGTACGTGAACGGATTCAGGGCCACAGTGGCCTAGGTACGACTAAAAGGGCTATTGACCAATGAAGTGGGGTCATTTGTAAAGGTTTGGTCATGACTCCATGTGATAAGCTTGGTAGTAGCAGTAGTTGTACAGGTTGAACTCCGTCACTACTTCGATGGGTCTAGTGATCGAAGCGGTAGATATCGTATGATTTATGCACTGAGTGAGAGATGTGAGGATGGTTGTTATGCTTGATTTGTTTGCCATCATTATGACATGCACACACCCACCCCCGTTATCTTTACACCATTTGTTCAGTGGCACCTTAGAGTATTGTACGATATGTAGTGCTAACTCTTTGGTTGCAGGTCCAGGTTCAGGTATGGTTTAGTATACCTATTATTGTTCTATTTAGCTGCTTATCGCTCATACCAGACTTTTTGTCTGACCCAGAGTTTTATGTCTCTTCTTATTACTCTGGGTGCTCTCACGAGAAGACTAGAGACAGGTTAGCTGGGTATGCACGAGTAGCTGATCCGGAGACGAGCAGGAGGCTCCCACGTATGATACATATAGATATTCTCCCTGTGATTGTTGAAGATCACTGCTTGGGCATTAGTAGTGTATCTACTACTTTAGCTTTCTTTTGTTTTAGAGACAGTAATTTGGAAAGTTGTAATAAGCTGTATTTGGATTTCTGCTGCTCTAATGTTGATGTTGGTTTTAGTCATCAGCTTATGCACTGTCTCGCCTGTTTTATGTCAAGTATATTATTATTATATTTTGTTCCATGCGCTGTGAGACATTCTACAAGTTTTCGATTAGTTCATTCTCTTCTTTCCTCTCTTTGGCAACCGTTCCGTGCTAGTCGGGCATGTGTACAACGCACTTTCGGAGGAGAGGCCGGCTGGTGTGGAGCGGGCCGTCACACTTGGTATCAGAGCTCTAGGTTTCGTAGTTAACCTAGGGAAGTTATCAGGGAGAGATAGTATACGTATATGAGAGCGCGTATTTGTGATTATTTTGGTTTTCAAAAGCAACATATATATACTATTAGTATAGCTAAGGATGAAGCCGCACTGCACCAGCACCACTATGGAGATGGTTGATCGTTTTCTCTTTACAGATTGAACGATGAGCCGATACGCAAGAGGTGCCGGTAGGGGAGCCAATAATGGGAATGCTGCTGACATGAGGATGATGTTTACTGACCTCATGAGGGAGATGCTTAGGGATGTGCAGAGGGCAGCTCCCAATGATGGTAATGGTGGTGGTCCAATAGTGCAAGCGCCTAGGGCCGATTTCGCCAAGCTGAACAAGGATTATACTAGTCTTGGTGGGAAGCCATTCCACGGAACGGAGTCGGCTATGGATGTTCAGGATTGGTTGGATAGCTGCGAGCATATCTTCGAAGATTTGGGTATCGAGGATGCGATGAAGAGAAGGCTAGCATCCCGTCAGCTGCAAGGACGGGCAATGAATTAGTGGAATGCTATAAAGGCAGCTACTCCCGAGGATCAGATTACTTGGGAGCAGTTTAAGGTTCGCTTTAGCGATAAGTTCATTCCAGCTGCTCAGAAGTCAGTTTGGTTTAAGAAATTCTTGGAACTCAAGCAGAATGGCAGAGCTGTCTCGTAGTATATTGCCGAATTCGACACTTTGTCGAAGTATGGGTTATCTCTTATTCATACTGCCGAGAAGAAGAACGAGAAGATTATAACAGGTTTGGATCAGTACTTGGGGGAAAGGCTTATTAACCACATCGATGAGATGTTTGAGTCGATTGTGGGGAAAGCATTGAGGTCAGAGAGTCTTTACCCTAAGTCGAAGACGGAAGTTGCATCTGTAGAGGAACCAAAGCCGCAAGCAAGCGGTGGAGGCAAGAACGGTTCTCAGAGTAAGAGAAAGCAGAATCAGACTAAGGATGGCCAGAAGAAAAGGAATAAGCAAGATGTTGAGTGCTTCAGCTGTGGTAAGAAGGGTCACTATGCCAAAGAGTGTCACAACTGTGGCCAAGTGGGACATCACAAGGACAAGTGTCCGCAACCCCCTAAAGAAAAGCAAGTGGTGAAAGCATATGCCCTTAGTGCTATTCCTTCTTCGTTGAGTGCCCCAACTGCGGCGGAGAAGGGAAAGAATGTTGTTATCCAAGGTATGCTTTCTATTTATGATGTTCCTGTTAGAGTTTTGTTTGATACCGGGGCTTCCAGTTCTTTCATATCTAGTGACCTAGTAGATAGGTTGGGATTGGAGCCCGAGGTTGTCGATAGACCTTTAGTAGTGACGAACCCGATTGGTGGTTCAACTAACCTTAGCATGATTTGTCGTAATGTGGTCTTATCGAGTCATGGATGCATGTTTGTTTGTGATTGCTTTGTTTTGGGCTTTACTGGGTTTGGCATTATTTTGGGAGTCGATTGGCTCCAAAGATACGGGGTGGTGGTAAACTGTGAGGGCTTTTTGGTGACAGCTAGGGCGGATGATGGGCGAAGGGTAGTGTTTGGTGGTCTACCCGGTGATGGGGTAATAGCTAGTTTTCTAAATTCCCTCGACATCCCGCATAGTGAGTTGTTAGGGTTGCCCGTGTTTGGACAGTATCCGGACGTCTTTGAGGAAGTGACCGGGCTTCCACCACACCGAAAGATTGAGTTCCGTATTGATTTAGTGAAAGATGCCAGACCTATAGTGATACCACTTCGTCGTATGGCACCAAGGGAGCAGCGAGAGCTCGAGGTGCATGTCAGTGATCTTTTGAAGAAGGGATTTATCAGAAGAAGTGTTTCAGAATGGGGAGCACCAGTTGTGTTTGCTACCAAGGCGGATGGTTCCCTTCATTTGTGTGTAGACTACCGCGAGTTGAATAAGGTGACGAGGAAGAATAAGAATCCTCTACCGCGGATAGAAAATTTGTTTGATCAGTTGAGTGGCGCGAGAGTATTCTCTCAATTGGATCTCGCGACAGGTTTTCATCAGCTTAGAGTGGAAGCTGAGAGTATAGCTAAAACGGCATTTCGGACGCCGTCTGGATTTTATGAGTGGTTGGTCATGCCATTCGGGCTGACCAATGCCCCAGCATATTTTGTGGATCTGATGAATAGGGTATTCAGAGATCAGTTGAATAAGTTTGTCCTTGTGTTCGTGGATGATATTTTGGTCTATTCGAGTACAGAGGAAGAACACAAGGAACATTTGAGGATAGTGATGGAGGTGTTGAGAAAACACCAGTTGAAAGCAAAGTTTTCTAAGTGTCACTTCTGGAGGATAGAAGTGAGATTCTTTGGCCATGTTGTTTCAGGGAATGGTATTGTTGTGGACCCTGCGAAGGTGGCTACGGTACAAGATTGGCCTACGCCCAAAAATGCAACAGACGTAAGAAGTTTCTTGGGGTTAGCTGGATATTATCGTAAGTTTATCCAAGACTTCTCCAAGATAGCAGCACCGTTGACTCAGTTGATCAAAAAGAATCAAGCCTTCGTCTGGGACGAAAAGTGCGAGAATGCATTCAAGAGTTTAAAGGAAAAGTTGATGTGTGCACCAGCATTAGTCATTCCTAAAGGGAATGAAGAAATGACAGTATATATGGATGCATGTGGTACTGGACTAGGTGCTGTATTGATGCAAGGAGGTAGGGTTGTAGCTTATGCAAGTTGGCAATTGAAACCGCATGAGAAAAGGTACCCTACCCATGATTTGGAACTGGCAGCGATCGTGTTCGCATTGAAGATGTGGAGACATTATCTCTTGGGAGAAAGATTCGAGTTGTTTACCGATCATAAATCGTTAAAGTATCTTTTCTCTCAAAAGGATCTTAATCTCCGACAACAAAGGTGGTTAGAATTCTTAGCTTCCTATGATTTCGATATCGCATACACACCAGGAAAGGGCAATGAGGTAGCCGATGCATTGAGTAGAAGACATGCCAGTTTAGGGGCTATGTTTCTAGAATGGAAGCAACTGGAGTACATCGCTGGGTATGATTTCAGACCAAAGTGCGAATTGGATCCAGAAATGTTAGCAAGTTTGACAATCAAACCCACTTTGATTGAGCGGACTGGTTCCAGTCAGAGGAACGATCCTAACCTACTCATCTCCAAGTTAGAGATGGGTATCAATGAGGAGATGAACAAGTATGGGCTTGATCGAGATGGATGGCTTAGAAAGAATGGAAGACTAGTTGTACCCAATGTCAATGGATTGAGAGATGAAGTGCTTAGAGAATGTCATCACTCAAAACTGACTATACACCCCGGTGGTAATAAGATGTACCGAGACATGAAGCAGACCTTATATCCAAATGCATGAACTGCCAGCTAGTTAAAGCTGAGCAAAAGAAGCCTAGTGGATTGCTATAACCATTAGAAATCCCAGAATGGAAATGGGAACAAGCGTCAATGGATTTCATTGATGGGTTACCAAGGACTAGATCGGGCCATGATAACATTTGGGTGATTGTGGACCGATTGACTAAGAGTGCAAGGTTTATACCCGTCAAATCAAACAGGACGGCAGCTAAGTTAGCGGAACTGTATATAAAGTGGGTAGTGTGATTTCATGGAATACCCAAAGGGATTGTGAGTGACCGAGATCCGTTGTTCACTAGTGGATTTTGGAAGAGCTTACAAGAGGCGTTAGGATCATAATTACATCTCAGTACCGCATATCATCCTCAAACTGACGGGCAGACAGAGAGGGTGAAACGAGTGTTAGAAGACCTCTTGAGAGCTTGTGTACTGGATTTTGGTGGATCATGGGATGACCATTTGCATCTAGTAGAGTTTGCATATAATAATAGCTACCAATCCAGTATCGGTATGGCTCCATTTGAAGCTTTGTACGGAAGACCGTGCAACTCACCGTCATGTTGGGTAGAAACTGGTGAGAAGTTTGTGCTTGGACCCGATGTGATAAGAGAAACTTCAGACAAGATTAAGATTATCCAACAGCGAATGAAGGCTGCCCAAGATAGGAAGAAGAGTTATGCTGATAGGAGAAGAAGAGAATTAAAGTTCTCCATTGGCGACTTGGTGTTTGCCAAGATTTCTCCGTTGAAGAGCGTGATATGATTTGGAAGGAGAGGCAAGTTAGCACGAAGATTTGTTGGTCCATTCCTAGTTCTTGAGCAAATTGGGAATTGGGCATACAAAGTTGAATTACCAGAGAAGATGGTAGGAGTTCACAACGTATTTCATGTTTCCCAGTTAAGGAAGTTCGTGCACGACCCAGATGTGACTATTTCACCTGATCAGTTGGATGATATCGAAGTTGAACCCGAGGTGATTGGGAACCGCAAGCCTATGCGTATTGTTGGGAACGATATGAAGCAACTTCGAAGGAAAGCGGTGAATCTGGTCAAAGTTCAGTGGGGCGAGAATGAGAATGACTGTACTTGGGAGACAGAGGAGAGCATTAGGAAGACGTATCCAGAACTCTTCGCCTGGTAAGATTTTAACTTCGATTTAGTCTTTCCGCATGCTATGATAGGCTTGTTTTGTTTGATTTGCATGATTGATTGTTGTATATGGTTGGTAGGCATACGGGATCCTTTGTATGTTTTGGGTTAAGAAATTTCGAGGACGAAATTTCTTAAGGGGGGAGAGTGTAACGACCCGCATTCTACGCATCATAGGATCATAGAATATTTATTTCTTTCACATATGAAGTCGTATGGTCATGCAACTTTGGGAGACGACTATTGGGGTCATTTCCCATGTTCATGATTTTTGTCGATTTTTAAATGACCGTTTTGCCCTTAGCTAATACTGTTTTGGCCATAACTTTTGACTGGGATGGAATTTTGACCTAAAACCACCTAGATTGGCTCCGGATGATGTTTTACAATTCCGTAGAGTGGTCACATTAGCCAAACGGACTTAACGTTTGGGAGATATAGCTGAAACATTTTTCAGATGGTGAAAAACAGCTTAATTGGGCTTAACCGGGTGATTAACAACTAGGCCCAATGAGGGATTTCGGGATTAGGGTTATGAGGAGGCTGAAATCAGTTAGAGAACGATCTTATTTTCATTTTTCAGCCGCCACTTTCATTCTTTAAACCCAAACAATGCCCTCCAACAATCAAATCAACTTCTAATCACTTTCTAATCGAGTTTTGGCTTAATCAACATCAAATCGAAGAAGATCTTCACCAAATCGGTATTAGAGCTACTGTTAGACATCAGTATTCGCTCAAATCAGCGAGGTTTCAGTTCTGAAAATTTTATTTGTGGCCAAGGTGAGTGATTAGCATTGTTTTGACACTAATTACAGTTAATTAGGGTGATTAGTGATAATTAGCAAATTTATACATTAATAAAATCTGGAAAAATGTTTATAAATTCGAAAATAATGTTTTAGACCTCTGTTAGAAATTTGGTTTGATTTGGTTAAGTTTTGCAAATCCTACCATTAGTTTTGCCTAAACATGCTTAAGGGAAAATATGGGTTTTGGGCAGATTTGATCCATTCTAACTTGTTGAAATTGTTGTTTTGGTGTTTACGATTGATTGTACATGTTGCTATGACTGTATGGCATGATTTGTGATTGTCTAGAAGTGTTAGATTGGTTGAAAATGCTGTCGAATGGCGTAAACAGTCGCTGGAAGAAGTGCAGGAATCTGGCCGATCCGGATCGGATCGGAGGAATGAACCCTGAACCGAACCGCCCCTCCAAGCTGTGTATCCACGAGACGATCTGGAAGATTGGGGAGCATCTTCTCTGACCCGACCCGCATGGCCACCTCCGAACCGAACCGATGCATAGCGATTGGGCTTCAAGAACCTGACCCAATCCGCAGGAGGTGATGATGACCGATTTGCAAGAGGTGATGATGACCGATCCGAACTGCCACAAGATGTGGACCCCGACCCGATCCGATGGGGTAGCTCAACCGACCCGAACCGAGATGCTTGGAATTGAGGAGTGAATCACGATCCGAATTTGAAGTATAGACTGAAGTAAAGGACCGATCCGGAGAAGACCAAAACCCAAGATGCAAAGGTAGTCCAAAAGGAAGTTAGAGCTCAGGATCCAGTTGGGAACCAACGAGACAACTTCATGAGTTGGGCTTTGCTGCGGGACGCATACTAAGGGGTTGTCGATGTCTATAACTTTGGATCACTATGTGTAGGGAGTACGTGAACGGATTCAGGGCCACAGTGGCCTAGGTACAACTAAAAGGGCTATAGACCAATGAAGTGGGGGTCATTTGTAAAGGTTTGGTCATGACTCCATGTGGTAAGCTTGGTAGTAGCAGTAGTTGTACAGGTTGAACTCTGTCACTACTTCGATGGGTCTAGTGATCAAAGCGGTAGATATCGTATGCTTTATGTACTGAGTCAGAGATGTGAGGATGGTTGTTATGCTTGATTTGTTTGCCATCATTATGACATGCACACACCCACCCCTGTTATCTTTACACCATTTGTTCAGTGGCACCTTAGAGTATTGTACGGTATGTAGTGCTAACTCTTTGGTTGCAGGTCCAGGTTCGGGTATGGTTTAGTATACCTCTTATTGTTCTGTTTAGCTGCTTATTGCTCATACCAGACTTTTTGTCTGACCCAGAGTTTTATGTCTCTTCTTATTACTCTGGGTGCTCTCACGAGAAGACTAGAGACAGGTTAGCTGGGTATGCACGAGTAGCTGATCCGGAGACGAGCAGGAGGCTCCCACGTATGATACATATAGATATTCTCCCTTTGATTGTTGAAGATCACTGCTTGGGCATTAGTAGTGTATCTCCTACTTTAGCTTTCTTTTTTTTTAGAGACAGTAATTTGGAAAGTTGTAATAAGCTGTATTTGGATTTCCGCTGCTCTAATGTTGATGTTGGTTTTAGTCATTAGCTTAAGCACTGTCTCGTCTGTTTTATGTCAAGTATATTATTATTATATTTTGTTCCATACGCTGTGAGACATTCTATAGGTTTTCGATCAGTTCATTCTCTTCTTTCCTTTCTTTGGCAACCGTTCCGTGCTAGTCGGGCATGTGTACAGCGCACTTTTGGAGGAGAGGCCGGCTGGTGTGGAGCGGGCCGTCACAGAAAATATTCATTTGTTGAATAGAATAATGAAGTTATTGAAATATATAAAGTCGTGTTGATTAGATAAGCGTCATTTTGATGCGAACGATATTTATATCGATTATATTCGTTTTTATAATGAATATAGAAAAGAAAATGATTTCAAAATATAATGTTTTGAAAATATTATCATTTATATATTAATGATATGGAATATTCAGTTTTGATTTAAAATTGAATATGAAGTTGAAATCGTTTTGAAAACGAATTTAAAACGATTTATAAAATACGTTTTGAATTGAAATCGACGAAATATATATATATATATATATATATATATATATATA
The DNA here is from genome assembly GCA_030737875.1 of Allium sativum. Classification (NCBI taxonomy): domain Eukaryota; kingdom Viridiplantae; phylum Streptophyta; class Magnoliopsida; order Asparagales; family Amaryllidaceae; genus Allium; species Allium sativum. The sequence goes on along the minus strand of CM060925.1, from coordinate 427,465,915 downwards.
TATATATATATTAAATGGCCTGAACAGAACGCGCCGCATCGTGGCAGTTCGCGAATTTCGACCATTGACTTCGAATTGACTTTGCGGGAGATCCGACCGTCGGATTCTCCTGAAACCGGAACCGTTGGGTTCGTATCGAAAAGAGATTTCCAATGAATATTAGAAATTTGAATTCTAACAGTTGGATTAGGAATTATGTCCAAATAAAATTTGGAAAAGGTTGCTGTAAGTGCAGTTCGGTGGTCGTTATTGAAAACCGACTGTACGGGCCTTGATAAAATTATTAAAAATATTAATAATTTGTGTAAAATCATAATATATGAATTGGAAAGAACTGGGATGAAAATATCATATTTAAAAAGGATAAAATATATTTTTACCGAAATAAACTAGTTTATAACTAGAATTAGAATCCAATTATTTTAAAATAAATAAATTGGATTTGAAGTGGTTTTAAAAATAATCAGAATTTCCAATATACGAATTGGAATGGATTTAAATCGAAATCATCTTCGAAATATTTAGATGTTGGATTTTATGATTATACAGATATGGTTGTGGAAATTTGAAAGATATATTTATATCGTTATTTCCAATACGATATTTGTTGGTTTCAAAATTCGATATTGAATATAAGCCGATATATTTTCAATTCAGAGCTTTGTATTTAATATCAAATGGGATTTTGGGTTCGTCGTGAATGGTGTCTTGAATAACACTGTCCTTGAACCCAGTTTAGAAAAGAATAAATATTATAATTAAGATTTAGTGAAATTGTCCAGTTAATTAGTATTTGATTGGAATTGAATTTAAATTGGTTTTTAGGGTTTATCGTGAGCGGTGTTTTGTATAACACTTGTTCTTTAACCCGATCAACAATGGAAAGTGATTTTGGGTTTATCGTGAACCGTGTTTTAGATGACGTTGGTTCTTTAACCCAGTTAAAGACAGGATACTAATTTTTGGGAAGATTTAAACTAAGTGGAGTTTTAATGAATCTTTGATTAGATTAAAGTGATCGAGAATGGAGTATCACCAGTTTTTCTTCAAAGCGATAGTTAAATTTTTAATTAGATTTGAACGTGAAATGGTAATTAATATTTACCGATAACATCGTGGTGTTAGATATGGAGTATTACCAGTTTTGCTCCATGGGATGAATAGGTTGGGATTGGTAAATAAAATAAAGAATTGCTTCGGTGTGGTTCACTAATCCCGACTAGTTTGGAAACCCTTAACATGGTTTGAAATGATATCCAAAGGAAGATTAAAGAATAAATTTAAAAGAATTTATCTTTGATAAAATTAATGGGAACCTTTCCCAAAGTATAAGAATATTTGAATAAAATAATATTCTGAATTGGAATGAGGCATATGTTGTGTTTGTGTAACAATTGTTTATTATATACGCGGGTTATTCGGAAAGGCCGGGTTTATACCCATTCTGAATAACTAATTCAACGATAAGTCGAAGATGAAGACGGTGGTTGAAGACCGGAGGTCTTCACGTCGTTTGGATGATTGTTGATGATCTTGATTGGGTCGTACACCCAAGAGGAGGGAATAAGTTGGTGATCGTCTAGACGTACTTGGAGATCGATGGATATGCGAGGAATAAGGTTCCTTCGGTTTCGTTCAGATCCAGAACGAACTTATAAATGGATTGTGTGTCTGACATTATATTTTATTCTGTGTGATTAATTTCTATTAAATATATATCTGTTTGGCGGCGGAGAATTTATTCTCTTGTTTAACGCCCTTCTCTGAGACGTACAAGCTCAGAGGTTATATGTTGATGGATATCAATCGCATGGAGTGAATTGCCTGTGTGGCATGCCTAAGTGGCAGATGATCAAGGCTTCTATTGAAAAGCAAAGTCTTGTGGTCGATGATCAAAGCATGGCCTATGTGGCATAACTTTGTGTATGGCGTTAATTTGTGAGCCTCACACCTCGGTATGAGTCAAAAAAGGGATGAGGACCCAAGGAGTGCACGACGTTTCTTTCTAGCTATGGGTGATGTCAATGACCTACCAGCCCTGACATTTATATTATTTTTACCTGTGTGGTTGTTGGATGCGAGGCGCCTCGGATATAAGGTCCGATAGGACCGGGAAACGTGTATTCTGGAATACTAATCCTCAAAAGTAAGAGAGGACCGACCTTGGAGGATCTAAGGATCGCTGTGTGTGGTCCTGAGACATTTGCTAGAGTGTCTCAAATGGAGAGGAGTTTGCCCCTTGCCTCGACTCATGACGGAAATCCAGTTTCCAATACGTGACATTGAGGTTTTAATTGTAGAACTAGTATGGCGACATGATATATGGTACCCATGCCGTTTATGATTGATATTTATGATTGAAATTGTTTTGACATTATACACTTATAATAGTATCAAATGATTTGCTATAAACGTACTAAGCATGTTTGGCTATTATAAGGGAAAACCCTATCCTCCGGCTTGCGTTGCATTGTGTGATAGGACCTGGGTCTTATAATAGCTTCATTTTTCCAAAAAGCATTGCGCTGTTTTGTCATATGCACTAGTGTTCTTGGGAGGAAACTCGTTCCGTGTTATACGGCGTTGTCCCTTGAATTACTCTCTTTTAAAGTAAAGTTTTAAATAACTGTTTTAGTTCTCACACCAGTCACATGACTGACCTGGAGTTTATTGTTTTAACCTAAACTCTGGGTGCCCTTATTTTCGACACGGGCAGCTAGTAGTTGGGTTTTGCAGATTTATATTCACAGGATCCTGGTTTACAACTAGAATGATACTCGGAAAGCTCTGTATCTGTGTATTTCTTTCAGTTGTGTGTTGTATTATTTTTCCGCTGCTATGTATTTAAATGTAATTTAAATCTCTGATATTTGTCAAATGTGTAATATTTATTCATACTCTGTATATTCTTGTTTTCTGATGGAGTTGTTGTAATAAACAATGAAATGTTCTTCTGTTTGTGTTCTGATGTGTATTGTTCTCAAAGCAATCCACGCTTTCCTTACCGGGGAAGTTACGGGTTACTACACATTAAGTCTTAAAAGATAACGCGGGACGATTAATATTTTAATCCAACCTTGTAAGGTCAAGGTTCAGTCTTTGTCCAAAGCCCGTCTAATAGTTGACTGTCTTGCGTTATGCAAGAATTATCAATTAGTTGATGAGTTTGTTGCAACTTTAACCTAGGACTCAACCATAAAAGTTGCCTCCAAATTACCTCCCTTAATTTCCTTCTTTCGTCCTTCCTTCCTCATCTAGCCGATCCATATTCCTACACTTCTTCTCTTTCTTTATTTCTACCTCATCCTCTCTTTTCCCGCTTTAGTTTGGGCATTAGATCTTGCCTCACCAGTACTTCAAGATCTAATTTCTTCTCTCAGATCATTTCTTAGTCCATAATACCTAATTGCGCTATCCGATCTTACTCATTCCATTTAAGTCTCATCCTTAGGGAAAGAACATTTGGTTGTATTGGAATAACCAAAAAGGTCCCACCATTTTAAGGCTAAGAAAAATTGTCGTGGCAGTTGGACTTGCACCGATCCATTGCTTCGAGATCTTAGAATAGGATTTGTTGTTTGTATTTCATTCGCCTTTGTTATATCTTGTTAGGATAGATTTTTATGAAGGCGGTCGTTGTTTCGGAGATGAAGATTAAGCTATCTCTTGATGGTTTTTATAAGGAGAATCTTGATGAGATTTTAGAGGAATTCGTGTCTTATGCGGACTTGAATGGACTTTTGTTGGACCGGCTTTGGAGGCTTTGCAACAAATCTATTTTTCCTGATGGTTGTTTATGTGTTCGGGAATCTATGTTTGAACTGCCCCTGTAGAGGTGTGACCCGTTCAACACGTCGTTTTATAGATGGGAAGTTATGACTAGATTTGTCTCATGATGCTGAAATTAATCTTGCTTGATCGATGGTGTAACCATCATTTAGCACCGCATCATATTCGATTCAGCTTATTGTTCTTGTGTGTTGTCTCATGGAGATACTTTCTGTAATTCTCACCTATCCATTTTTGTCCCTTGACAATATTAGGTGGATTTCCATAAGAAGCAGTTTTGTGTTAGGTTTCTTTTCTCATCACAAATTTTTTCTTAGTAGAGATGATGATGTGGGATCCTCCAACAACACCAGTAGTGTTTATAACACGAGATTTGTAACAAACGGTGATTTTCGACTCCGAAAATCAACACAAAACACCTTGTTAATTATTTAAATATCGAAAATACCAGATCATTAATCAAAAGAAGTTAGAGGGTAAGGAATAGAAAGAAGGAAAATTAGAATAGAAGAAGAAGGAGAAGAACACAACTGATTTGAATCTCACAGCGGAACGAATAAAATATATTATATAACATCATTTGGAAATACAAAACTATATTATTACTTACACACATTATCAGAGTACACAACAGGTATATCACAACGGAAGTAAACTCTCTCTATATATATCTATAACCCTGAAGCTTCCAGCTTCAAGCTTCTCTAAGTATATCTGTAAAATCCCTACTATTTGACCGCCCGTACAAATTTGGGCACCCAAGAGTTTAGGGTAAAACAAGACAAAATAAACTCTAGGTCAGTTATGGGACTGGTATGAGTAAACTCCAATCATTTTGGTTTAACTTTCCAAAATCCTTTTCAAAAGAAAAGATAATCGTAAGACCGATCCACACATAAACATGGATGATTTTTACCCTACGATAACCCAAAACATTTCTGAAAATCACATCTTTTCTGATATTATAATAATGTCTAAATACAAATAAATATCAATCTAGCAGAACGCTTGTATCTCACGCTCTACATATATATTATACAGTCAAAAATTGTGGGCTCTTATTGGGTAATGTATTTTCAACTATGACAAGGTATGGGACCACATTCCGATCAGTGTACTCTAGAGGGGATACACTGGAGTTCAACAAGAACATCTTGCAACTCAGCCACACATGACCGATCATTCATTTCGCTTGAATGTTCCGAATATATTGTCACCTTGCGGTTGGTATACCAACATAATCATTCCAGGGAGATACAGAAATGAGAAGACGTAACAAATACGAATATTCTGTAGATGGTGACACTATACACCAATTGGGTACGACCCACTTAGCCATGCTGCCTACCCTATTTTTGTCATTTTCTGGTTGATGAGGCTTGAGGCCATAACGTATCTTTTAATAGATCACACCTTCATTTACTTTGAATGCCACATCGTCATACGTGCCAAATCATAAATTGTTTTCCCCAAAAATACCATGGGTATAAAGCTAAGAGAAACGAATTTCTCCGCTACCAACGTAAATACATTTGAAGAGATCAACTTACACGATCTATTAGATATACTTTGTCAGACATTCGTCCATACACATTGTCCTGGAACTGGACAAACCGAAGGCACTATTCTGTAAATCCATCTTAGGCAATTTCTAACTAGGACCGCCAGAACATACCTTGCATAAACTCCGTCTTTAATTATCATCAACATATTCAATTCACAACATTAACGCCATATGGAGTAGTTTTCAGATAAAAAATGTAACGACCCGGATTTTTCGAACAATTTATTTTAAATATTTAATATGGTTTTAAATATTTAGTTGATAATATAAATTAATTTTATATTGAGTTATCGATTTAATAATCAAATATAATTTAATTTAGAATATATCGAATTATTGTAATTCGAAATATAATTGAAATCGAAGTTAAAAAACTGAATCAAAATGATTTAGATGATAAGTAGGAATTTTATGTGATATATACGATAATAAATAATAATTTATTATCAAATAATTTGTGGTTTTCGAATTTAAATTATATTGTATTAATTTAATATGCTATATATGTTGAAATTAAATTTCAGAATATTTACTTTTGAGTTCAGAATAGGGTTATTGTATTGAAATGTCGGTCAGTACGCTAGAATAGCGGTTCGTGATTTAAGTTACTGGACCCCGAGATATTTGATTGTGGATAGGTTCGAAATCAAATCGATATCCATCTAAAAAGAATAAAAATCGCTTTATATTGAATCGTATTAAATACGAGATCAAATCGAAGAACAAATCAGAATCCGTTTAAAAAGAATAGAAATCTTTTCAAATCAAATCGCATTTAATTTGTTGTACCATACACTGACTAAATTTCTTAATAGCTAAGTATTCTGCTTCTATAAAACCGCGATGAACCCTGCGATGAACCCTTCTTCCATTCCTTTTGAGAAACCGATCAAAGCTATAGTCAAATTAAAATGTCGTTCCTTTTAATACTCTTCAAACAAATAAAAGGTCTTCCTATTTATTAAATCCTCTTCCTCATGTTCTTCTATTCTCTAGTAAAAATCGAAATCAAGATCGACTTCGCAGTCGAGTCTAAGAGTTCTGATGAGTTGGGAATACACGTGTTAGACCTGGCCTGGAAAAAAGGTACAAACTCGAACCAGTCGAGTTAGGAAAGAGATTGCCGGAGTTCGAGGGTAGCGAGTGTTTAGATCGCGATGAATTTCGAGATAGGAAGGGCTAAACTTCGATCTCGTATGTTGTTGATTGGGTGCGATCAACATAGGTCTTTTGGGTTCAGAATAAGCGTTGAATTTTCATTGCGACATTTTTCATCTCGAGCTCGCAATTTAGGGTTGGGTTCGGGTTTTCGATAGTCAACGGCAATATGAAATTTGGCTGAAGTAATAGAGCTTTTGGGTGACACTCTGATGGATGTAGTAGGTGATGAGGAGTTGAATTAGGGAAGCACGACAAAAGTAGTTCCTGTAGTTGCATTCTGAAATAAGGAAAGAAGGCTCGGTGTACGGTGATTTAAAGGGAAGACTGGTGGATTTTCTGATTTGTTGATATGAGTATGGATTTGAGAGAGCTTTGGGGCTTGCTTTGTTCGGCAATGGCGTGGAAGTGCTGGGTAATTCAAAGCAGTAAAGAAGAAGTATGGCAAAAAGCATAAGGTTCATGTAGTTATTCTTTTCAAGTGAGGTATAAGTTAAATAATTCTTAATTGAAAATTTAACTCAAGTATAATAAAAATTATAAAATTATTATTAACTTATAAAATTTACTTGTGCGAGGTCCATGGAAATTTGAAACAAGTTATAGTGGAATTATAGTTGAAAATTATACAAATTGAAGACCTGCAAGTTCAATTGTAGCTGTGCAGTCTACGATCTAAATATAGATTTGGAGTTTCTAGAGTTAGATGAAATTTAAATCGATCGTTCTACGATTTAACCGCAAATAAAAATCTCGGTGAGTAATCTCACTCTTTGGATTTTATTTAAATATTTTTTTGCTTGTTGATTGATTGGTTGCATTGCTATTTATTTATAAATAGTGGTTATTAAATATATTAGTTATTTAGCCTTGGTGGTTGCTATTATATATATATATTGGTGGTTGGATTGTTCCCGCAGTACCATTAGCGGAATCCCGCAGTATCATTAGCGGATAACCCTATATGCCCCACGCTATGATAGTGGATGACCTTCTATACCGCGATATCCTGCCTCGAAGCAGGATGGGTATTATTTTTGTTGGCTAATGTCTGTAGATGCAGGGAAACAGTTTGGAGGGATCCAGCTAGATTCCTCAAAAATATTATTATTTGTTAGTTCTCATATATATTATCATATATGATGTGTTAGAAAACCCATGGTTAATAATTGTGTGTTTTTGATTGGTTGAATATCACTGGGCCCAAAATGTTGATGTATAAAAATATCATAAAAAGGATATTTCGAGATTTGAAATGGAAAAATCTATTTTTTGAAAAATAGAATTTGAATTTCGAATGAGCTAAAGGATATTAACTTGCTTTGTATAAATAAAACAAGTATTGAATTTATAAAAGATGTTTATAAATTGAATAATACAGGAAATTGAAGTAAAATTATAAACGGTGTTAATAAATAAAATGGAATGATTTTCATTGGATAATCAGTGAGTTGAAATCAATTTATAAATGGTATTTATAAATGAAGTGTAAAAATTATCATTGGATAATTTGAATATTTAAATTCAAATGTGAATTTAAAGATAGAAATGGGGAAATCGTTTTAAAGAGATAAACGATGGAATTTATTCTGATGCTCAGAATTTAAAATTGAACTAAAATAAATCCATAAGGATTTATGATTTGAATTCGATTAATTCGAATTTATTTAAATAGAAGTTAAATTGAATATGAAAATAAATTGGGTGTTATATATATAAGTTATTATAAATAGAAATTTCCAAAATAAGATTTTGGTTTTAAATAGATTTCGAAATAGACTTGTTTGAATATAAAACAAGGAAATTTATAAAATGGTGTTTATAAATATTATGAATTAACTATTAAGTGATAATTTGAATATTTAAATTCAAATATGAATTTAAAAATAGAATTTGAAATCATTCGAAAGGGAACAACAGTTTTTATTCCGCAATTCGGAATATCAAAGGGGTAGAGTTTCAAATAGAAATTTGAAAAGGGAACTTGTGACGACCCCAAACCCCGTACTGATGGTGGCAAGGGTAATCTTTGGAATATAACACATAAACAGATAATAGCAGAACAGAAATAAGTAAATACACCAGATAATGTACAAATAATACACTGGATAAACATAATCATCAGCGTTACACAGTATACAAGATCATACTTAATACAAATACAGTTCGGCTGTACATAGATGTCTACAGCGGAAAACAAACATAATATGTACAATAGGAGATGAACAACATAAAAAGAGATAAATGATAGAATCCATCTTCAACTCCAGCTATCCAAAAAGAGCCTGCTAAAACCTGAATACAAGGCTGCCCGTGTAGAAAAAGGGGCACCCGAGTTTGCAAGTGAAACAAACTACGAGTCAGTCATGGGACTGGTATGAGAAATCTACTCAACAAATTTTATAATATGGCAATCACAGGACCACGCCACTTTCGCGGAATGGGTTTACTCCATTGGATTGCCAGTGCTTTACAACAAGTAAATCTTTTAAACATCGCAATGCTTTTTATAAAAATTAAGCCGATATAAGACTCAAGTCCCATCACACAATGCAACGCAAACCGGAGGATAGAGTTTTACCTTATATCGACCAAGATATGCTTAATTCGTGTAAAGTAAAATCACTTAAATTTAAACTTTATCGTTCAATTCTTAATCAGACTCCAACTGTAAATTAGTAAGAGAACGATTCCCTAAGTATTAACCCCGAAGGTCGAAACCAACATCAGACCAATACCCAGGAAACAACCCATCTTAGCTCGTTTGCAGTTAGTTTGTAATTTTATAAAACAATCATAAATATCAATCATAGACGACATGAGCATCCAATGCCACTATGTCGCCAAATATAGGTTTACAATCAAAAACGCACGATGTCGTATTTGGAAATTGGATTTCCGTCATGAACCAAGGCAAAAGATAGTCCTTATCGACTTCGAGACAATCTAGCCTACCATGTCTCAGGATCAGAGCTCGAGTGACCCTTGGATCGTCAGGGCCGGTCCACTCGATGTGGATTAAACTTAAACCCTTAACAATACGTCTCCCCGCCCTATGGGGCGCAAATGAGCCAACGAATGACTCCATCGGTCCCGGATCGACTAATAAAACCGAGGCGCCTCGCAACAGCAACAACCACACAGGTGAAAATAATATAAATGTCAGCCAGTTCAAGCACTGACACCACCTCTAGCTAGAAAGAGACGCATGTCCTCCCTGAGGTCCTCTCCCGTTTCTGGTTCATACCGGGGTGTGAGGCTCGCGAGTTAACATTATACACAAAGCTACGCCACACAGGCGGTGCTTTGATCATCAACCACAAGACTTTGCTTTTCAACAGAAGCCTTGATCACTGATCTTAGCATGCCACACAGGCAATTCACACCATGCAACTGATGGCTATCAATCACACAGAATGAATTCCAATGTCAGACACACAGTCCATTTACATGTCCGTTCTGGGTCTGAACGAAACCGGAGGCACTATATACCTCGCATACCCATCGATCTCCACGTACGTCTGGACGATCACCACTCATTATCCATATTTCGGGATGCCTCCCGATCAGGACATCAGTTATCATCCAACCGAGGTGAAGATCTCCTGGACTTCAACCACCATCTTCATCGTTGACTTCTTATCGTCGATTCAGTTATTCAGAATGGGATAAACCAGGTCTTTCTGAGCAACTCGCGTATATAATAAACAAGTGCTACACAAACACAACATACGCCTTATTCCAATTCATTAGTCACTAACCGTAAATTAGTAAGAAAACGATTTCCCAAATATTAACCCCGAAGGCCGAAACCAACATCGGATCAAAACCCAGGATACCATTCGACTTAGCTAACCTTCAGTTAGTTTCTAAATTTCACATTCCATATCGTTTATAATATTTTATAACGATTTATCGCTATTTTTATTTATTTAAAAATAGCCAATTTATTCAAATGACGCTTCTGGCCATAACGCGGCCGTGGTGCTATTTTTCTTCAGATTTGATTTACACATATCTGAAAATCTAACCGTTGGGTCTTCACAAATTTTATATCATTAGAAAGATCTTTTAAAAACGAATCCAACGGTTTCAGTTTTGGGAAAATCCGACGGTCGGATCTTGCGGTACACTCGTTTGAAGTTTCGACTTCAAAATACGAACTACAACGTCGTTATTCGATTTAATTTAATTATATATATATATATATAATCGATTCTGGCGCTATTTTTCTTCAGATTTGAATCAAACATTCTAGACAATCCAACCGTTGGATCTTCACAAAGTTGGTGTCGTTGGAAAGATATTTCCAAAGCGAATCCAACGATTTCGGTTTCGGGAAAATCCGATGGTCGGATCATCCGCACTAATCGTTTGAAATCACGGTTTCAAAACAGGAACTGCGGCTTCGTTATTCGATATATTTTAATTATATTTATATATATATATATATATATATATATATATATATAAATATAATCTATTCTTCGATTTCAAAACCAAATTCTTTTCATACATTTGATAAAAATGATATTTTTATCCAACAGACATTTATTTCAACACTTCACTCCTTTTTTAACAATTCATGTATATAATAAAAATGTGATTTTTATTGTAAAACCATTAATTTCAAAACACGACTATTTTATATAGTTCATATAGATGATAAAAATATGATTTTTATTATAAAACAATTTATTTCAAAGCACGACCATTTTATATAGTTCATAAAGATGATAAAAATATGGTTTTTTTTATTATAAAACAATTTATTTCAAAGCACGACTATTTTATATAGTTCATATAGATGATAAAACCATGATTTTTATTATAAAACAATTTATTTCAAGCACGAATACCATTCAACACATGAATTTCTATTCAACGAATGAATTTATATTCGACACATGAAGGTTTTCTATAATTCGTATATATAAAATAAAAATGTGATTTTTATTGTTAAAACAATTTATTTAAAACACGAATACCATTCAACACATGAATTTCTATTCAACGAATGAATTTCTATTCAACACACGAATATAGTTTCAACACATGAAAATAATTCTAACACATGAATATTATTCAAAATTTCGGCAGCATAACGACAGGGTAGTTAAAACCGGGGCCGTCCCTAGTACGGCTCCTCGCTCTACCTTAAAGCCTCGCAGCTTTTGACAATGGGGATTTCATGCATCTAGTTCGCACGCAGGCGGCATGTATATTTTTTTTCTTTTCCACAAACTAATCCTATGTGGTTTCAACCAAATAATTCTCAACCACAATCGGGTATTTTTCAACCACAATCAATCAATTTCAACCACAAACAATTCTAATCAACCATTCGTTATCAACCAATTTTCACACCAATCACAACCAACAAATACCGTCCATGGTTTGTGGACGAGGGGCGTATATATATATACACACACATATACATATATATTTATTTATATAAGTAAATTTCACTTTTATTTCAACACATATATAATTTTTACAATGCATATATAACTTATACATCGAACGTACAACTTATACAACGCTTATACATGAGGTGTACAACGCTTATATAACTCATACATCGACTATATAATTTATACATCGTCATTTTCCATATCGTTTATAATTCAGAAATCTCACATTGGGTTCCACTCCACCAAAAATGGCAGAAGGCTCAGAAAAATATCCGGTCTCTTCTAGAATGTAGAAGACGTCTGCACGAGTCCACTGTCTCTTGTTTCACTGAATTTCGTCAAGAAACGAAAAAAAATGATTTTTACAGTGAAAACATAAACCGTAGAGCTTTAAAGTGCTATTAAATAGTTTAATATATAATAGGCCGTTACCTCTTCTGTTCTGTTCAAAACTAGGTCACCCTTTTTCTCGAAATCCGTGTAGTTAGGGGCCGATCGGATAGCGCCACGGCATAGAGCTTGGAGAGGCGCCTCCAGGGGTACCACCGCTCTGAACTCGAACTGGTGGAGGAGGCGAATCGGCGGCTGGAATGGCGTGACTTCATGGTGGTAGATCTCGATTCACACGCAACGATACGGGGTGCTCTAGGTATGGATTTGAAGCTCTCGCCGAGCTCTTCAAAATCCTCAACTGGTTCGAGGTCTGAAACGAAGTGGTTTGGCCAGAAAATGGATGGGAAGGATTGAACTGTTTATTGTCGTCGATCTGGAGGTTTTACGAGGAGAGATAATATGATGTGGCCCAATGAAATTTTTTTATATTTATAAATTTTAAAAATCCAAAAATACCCCTTATCTCATACGAACTCCAATCCAAACCCAACGACTGTCGTCCTTAGCTAAATACCCTCATTCTGAACATAATGCGATATGTTTCGTAGGCCCATTCGACTGTTTCAGTCAGTTTTACTTCAAATTAAAATATAAAATATTCAATATTTAATTTGAACATACATTTCAATTTGTCGGGGCCACATACTGAATCTAAAAATTCCCGAAAAATAAATCCAGCTATGTTTTGACGATACGGTCCCAACAAAACTAGTTTCGTCGAATTCTGAGGCCGTTTGAAAAATGTCCCTTTTCTGGTTGATCCAATTTAACATAAATCGACCAAACACATTTTTCTTCGCCACGCTCACATATTAGCTTAAAAAATTATGAAATTTGAAAATTAGCAATAATTTGACATCCCGGATCCAACAAAAGTGGTTTCGTCGAATTTTGAGGTCGTTTGCAAAATGGCCATTTTCACGGGCTATATAAATTCTATAGCGACCTTTCTGAAAATTCATTTGGCTATAAATTTTGCTTCCCGCTACGAAACTTTGATTTTTCAGATTCGTTAGAAAGATATTCTCTAACAGATTTAAATATTTTTGGTTTCACTAAAATCCGTTTTGTTTTTCACCCGGTACAGTCAGTCAAAGTTTGAATTCAATTTTTGAAACTGCCGCGCCATTTCAGGCCTTGTTTATAATTCAAAGCAATTATATTTATTTTCAAGCGTCGATTCAAATACCATTTTCTTCGTTATTATTTAAAATATTTATTTTAAATATTTTAAATTCACTAAATAACCGATTTAAAATTTTTAAATTGGTTCAGATTTTACGGGTTGTTAAAGAACTTGTTTAAATAGATGAAACAAGGAAGTTGAATTTATAAATAGTGTTATAAATTTGGTGAACTAAATTATCATTTGGATAATCTAAACCATTTAAATTCAAATAGGAATTTAAAAGTAAATTGGGAAGTGTTTTGTAACAAAACGATTAATTTTATTTCGGAATTCGGAATATAAGCTGAATTGAGAAAAATTCAACGGGTTTATAATTGAAATTCGATAATATCAATATTTATAAATAAATAAAAGGAACTGGAATTAAATATAGAAGATCAAAGTATAAATAAATATATTACCGAGTAAGGAAAAATCGACAATTATAGATAATCAAAAATATTATGTTGAATTGGGAAACTGATTTGATATATATTAAAAATATATCAGAATGATGCTAGAATTTATTATAAACGAAGTTTAAACGTTTATATATATAAATATAATTAAAACGAACTCGCCGCAGCACGGTAGTTCGTAATTTGGCGTTTTGAACTTCAATTGAGTGTATAGAACTCAGTTTAAGTCGGAATTCTTTGAAACAAGAATCGCCAGGACCGATTTGATAATAGTTTTCTAATAAAAGAGAAAAACCTGGATTTTGTCGAATGAATTTTGAGTTATGTCAAAATCAATTTTCCAGAAAAACAGCTCTATAACCATTATAAAACCATAACAGTTTATTTAAATAAATAAAAGGATTTTAAGTAAAAAAATCTGAATTTCCATTAGAAAAATGCAGACTGGAGATATAAAATAATATGAACTTCAGTGAAGTAAGTGAAATGATTTTTGAAAAAAAAAACCATATTTTTGTTATTGAATAGAACTGACTAATTTGAATAATAGTTAGTTAATTGAAAGTTGATATGAAATTAGGCTTTGATAAATAAAGGTGATTTGAGAAATTATATTCAAAATCGAGAAGGGAACTTGAGTTTGAAAATGGAATTCAATTCGTTTATAAGAAAGTAAATATTTTATTTGAACATGTTATGTTCAAACAAAGAAGTGAAATAGGCAAGATAGCTAATTAGAAAATAAATTAGCGAATTGGGTTAAGACGAATGGATTGAGTTGGAACCAAATGGGAACATTTGGACATGGGTCAGACAGGTATGGGATGAAGTGTATGAAGGTTATAATTTGTGTGCCCGATGTAACGACCCGAAAAATCTGAACCAGTTTGAAAATTTTAAATTGGCTATTTTGGTGGATTTTAAATATTTAAAATAAATATTTTAAATAATAACGACGAAAAGTGAGTTTGAATCAACGTTTGAAAATAAATATAATTAATTCTAATAATAAACAAGGCCTGAAATGGCGCAGTAGTTTCAAAATCTGAATTCAAACTTTGACTGATTGTACCGGGTGCAAAACAAAACGGATTTTAGTGAAACCAAAAATATTTAAATCTGTTAGCGAATATCTTTCTAACGAATCTGAAAGATCGAAGTTTCGTACCGGGAAGCAAAAGTTATGGCCAAATGAATTTTCAGAATGGTCGCTATAGAGTTTATACAGCCCGTGAAAATGGCTATTTTGCAAACGACCTCAGAATTCGACGAAACCACTTTTGTTGGATCCGGGATGTCAAATTATTACTAGGTTTCAAATTTCATAATTTTTGAAGCTAGTACGTGAGCGTGGCAAAGGAAAATGTGTTTAGTCGATTTCTATTAAATTGGATCGACCAGAAAAAGGCCATTTTTCAAACGGTCTCAGAATTTGATGAAACTAGTTTTGTTGGGACCGTATCGTCAAAACATAGGTGGATTTATTTTTATGGAATTTTTAGAATCAGTATGTGGCCCCGGCAAATTGAAAGTACGTTCAAATTAAATATTGAATGTTTTATATTTTAATTTGAAGGAAAACCGATTGAAACATTCGAATGGGCCTTCGAAACATATCCCATTGTGTTCGGAATGGGGGTATTTAGCTAGGGGCGACAGTCGTTGGGTTTGGATTGGAGTTCGGATGTGAAAATACCTTTAAAAATTTAAATGTATAGATGGGCCAATGGAATTTTCCTTCATAAAATAAAAATATAAAAAAAAATCAAACCCCCCCCCCGGTTCAACGCGATCGACGATGGCCCCCCTTGTAACAACCCGTATTTTTAATAAACTGTTATAACATAAACCGAGGCAGAATTAAATTCTAAAATCTGAATCAGGGGAAACGGGCTATGCCATTGCGTTCGTCTCGGAAAAATACGCGAAATAGAGTCCGAGTTTTCGAAAATCGGAGTCCGTATGACCCGGTTAAGGCCCATTGAAGTTTTCAGAAATTCATATGCTAAAAACAGATTTAAATTTCAAATTAAGAACAAGGATTAGGGCTAAATGGGTGTCAGGCGGGAAAATTCCCGCCAGGGCCCCCATGTCGACAGGCATGTTGACAGGGGTCCTAGGGTGTCGACTGCCCTGTCGACAGCCCTGTCGACAGGGGGTAGCCAGGCAATGCTGCCTGGCGCACCATTTTGATTTGGGCTGGGTCTTGTGGCTTGGTTCTAGAGAATTCCGAGATCTGACGGGCCAAAACTAACCTAGGGTTAATCCTAGGGCTTAAAACACTCTAATTCTCTATAAATATACCCCTAATCCTACCCTAAAGCCCCATTAATCAATCTAGCAACTAAACTATGTCAAATTGAAATCTCAAATGGCCTCCACCTAAAAATCCTAGCCTCCACCTTCCTCAAAGTTTAATCCTATGAAGATATGATGATCATACAACCTTTTCTATGTTGTATGAATGCTTAATAACTTGCATACTTCATTAAGTTGCAAGTTTGATTTGCTAAGTTTGTGTTTTTGGGATTTTGCAAAAGGGTTTTCTTATTTGAAGCTTTGTTTTGGGTTTTCAAAGGGCTTCTTCATCTTATTTGGTGGATTTGTGACTTGTTTATATTTGTAAGCCCTCTTACCTTCACTTTACAAACTCTAAAGTTAATATGTGGTGAAAGTTGAGATTTATGTGAGTTTATTTGATTATGCATGCTTATGCGAACTCACTATGCCATGTTTTACATGTTTCATAAGTTATGCATGCTTATGCGAGTTTACTATGCCATGTTCTACATGTTTAATGGATTATGCATGCTTATGCAAGTTCACCTTACCATGTTATACATGTTTTATGGATTATGCATGTTTATGCAAGTTCACCTTACCATGTTATGCAAGTTTAATGGATTATGCATGCTTATGCAAGTTCACCTTACCATGTTATACATGTTTTATGGGTTATGCATGTTTATGCAAGTTCACCTTACCATGTTATGCATATTTAATAAGCTATGCATGTTTATGCGAGTTCACTATGACATGATTTGCAAGTTTAACATGTATGCATGTTTATTATGATATGTGAAGTTCATCATGTATGTTATGCCAAGTTACCTTTTATACCCTTATGCGTTATGACGAATATGTAAGCGAGATAATGACGTTGGGAGAGTTTGGGTAAACTTAAAAATACATGAAACTAAAAGATTGGGAATTTACCTATTAAGTTAGGTCTACCCCTTGGGAATTTACCTATTAAGTTAGGTCTACCCAAGTATATGTTAACTTGTAAATATGTTGTAAAGTGGACATGACATTAGATAACATGATATGGCCAACTCGAGGTTAGACCTAGTTGTGGTGTAAATCTTCCCAGGTAACCACAACGTGGGGTCTAATGTGGGTAGTTGGTCATGTTGCACCATAAGACCCGAGGTTAGACCTAGACGTGGTGTAAATCTTCCCAGGTAACCACGGATGTCTAATGTGAGAGGTTGGGTGCGTTAATTAATTAATGCCTCATGATTAGGGTTAAGTCATGGCCCACTAATACTTAACCAATAATGGGGATGCGAGGATTAGATGGGGTTAAGTGGTTACACTTAACTAATTTAATCCAGGATTAGTGAGGGGTTAAAACCACACTTAACCCTCTTAGAAACCCTAGCAACATGGTCTGTTCCAGCAGTAATCCCAGTTTGGTATCACCACAACCCTACAGCTAGGTTAGGGCGGGGCACGATTACTGGACGGATGTAAGCGACCAAAGCGACGGCTGAGTGGTACAGCGGTGCGGGTCCGGCGGGCTACGGACGTGCACGTAGTCCGATATTGGACAAACTCGAGGCACGGGTACCAGTAGGTTTAGACTGTGCATTATTGCTTAGGTGTCTGGGGTTGACACCCGAGGGCTTGATACACCCAAAGGTGGACCCAGCGCAGTCTGACTACATCCATGTGGGCCGTATGGACACCAACACTGGGCGTGTTAGGTTTATAGGGAGCCGATCGACTGGACCGTTGGGCTGGACCTTATACTAAGGTCACTTCATGTTATTGGGCCAAAGTTTGGGCTAAGGGATCAAGATCTGTTTTGTGGGTTTGCTAGTACACTGTGGTGCAAAGTTTAATCTCATCTATGTGATGTCACCTTTATCTATTGCCAGTATGTTCATCTCAGTTTCCATCATGCTGTTAACTTTATTAGTTTATAGATTGATCGTAGTAGGGCTTACCAGTCTTTTTGACTGACCTGTTTTCTTTCGCTTCTTTTCTTCCGTTCCCCCCCCCCCCCACAGGTTCTCAGGGAGGGGCTACATCTGCTTAGTGGATCTTTGGCTTGCTTGTTGGATAGCTCATGTATGGATCTGAGCTAGCTGTGGCTTATCTTTTATTTCTGGGGATTAGTACTGATGTTTTACCATGTATTTTGTTATCATGTATCTAGACTTGTGTTGTATTTTGGATCATGACATTTTGATATTATGTACTTGACTATGTTGGTTTTCTGAGATGATGATGATGATGGGTTTTATCTGCTACCGCTGCTTTACTTATATTTATTTTCATATATTCTGTCTTGCGATATCTCTGTGCATGTTTACCTTCACAATAACGCCCCTCCAAAGCTAGTACATCTAAGGAGTGATCCTAGTGGAGGTGGGGTGTTACATTTGGTATCAGAGCACAAGGTTAACAATATTAAACAAAATTTTTGAAAAAAAAAACCCTTTTTGAAAAACTATTTTCAAAAACCTACTAAGTATTTTCCAAAATAAAGTCTAGATTATTTTAAGGCTAATCCCCAAAAGCCATTAGCGTTATCCTTCGTTCCTTTGACCTGATCTTATCTTATCTTTCGTTTCAGTATGGCTGAGAATCTTGTCATCCCGGATGGAGTGACCGTACCACTCTGGTATAGGAGACTTCTAGAAGCTAGGGCGGCAGCTGGTCCCGCAAACCCTACTCCCACTCCTCCTCCTGTAGTTGAGAATCCTCCCCCTAATGTTAATATTCCTCCTCCCGTTGCTAATATCCCTCCTCCGGTGGTTCCTCCAGCAGTTAATGTTCCTCCCCCTCCTATTGCTGAGGCTCCTCTTCCTCCTCCTCCCCCTCAGCATCCTCAGGTTGAGTTTACGAAGGTTTGTAAAGACTTCAAGGCAATGGGAGGCAAGAATTTCCTAGGCACGGAATCTTTTGTTGAAGCTGTTGAAAGATACCGAGGATTTGTTTGCTATCTTTAGGATGGATGATGAGAGGAAGATTCTTTTGACAGTGTGGCTTTTGAAGGATGAAGCAGCCTATTGGTGGGAGGTCACCAATGGGACGAGGCCCGTTGAGACTTGGGCCGATTTGAGGGCTAGATTTGTGACCAAGTTTCTATCTTCTGCTGAGGCGAATTTACAGATGGAGAAGTTCATTTCTCTGAAGCAAGGTGATATGTCGGTCAAGGAGTATGTGAACAAGTTTAACCAGTTGGCCCGCTTTGGTTTGGATATGGTTAGTACTGCTGAGAAGAAGGCTCTTCGATTTGCCAAAGGGTTGAATGAGCCATTACAGAGTTTGGCGATGTCACATATCCCTCATGGAGCTACTTTTGAGAGTTTGGTTGATATGGCTCTACTTCAGGGAGATGGTAAGAAAGAGGCCAAGTCAGATGATGCTCAAGCAAGGAAGACTGATTCTCAGGGCAAAGGCAACCAAGGTGGTCAGAATAGTCAAGGAAATCAGAACAAGAACAAGAAGGGCAACAACAAAGGCAAGGGAAAGTGCAATTACTATGGCATAGCTGGGCACTTTGCTAAGGATTGCAGGAAGAAGAAAAGGAAGCTTAGTGGTGGATGCTTTTCTTGTGGAGAGACTGGGCACTTTAGCAAGGAATGCCCGAAGAAGAAAGGGCAGGGTCAGACTCAGCGTGCTGGACCTTCAGGAGGGCAAGTTCATGCTCTCAATGCCGCTTCAGTTCCCGAGCGAGGTAGTGTTTCTGTTGAGAACCTTGTTTATGTTTCCGATCTTCCAGTTCGTACCTTGTTCGATTCTGGTGCATCACATAGCTTTATTTCATCTGACCTTGTTGATAGTTTGCACCATTCTACTAGCTTAGTGGATGATCCCGTTTGTGTTTCGAATCCCATTGGGGGTTCAGCTCATCTATCTATGATATGTGAGGATCTGAGGATCTCTATACTTAGTGTAGAGTTCTTGTGTAGTGCGTATGTTGTTGGTTTCAGGGGATATGGATTGATCTTGGGCATGGATTGGCTGTCTAGATATGGAGCCATTCTGGATTGTGAGCATAGGGTTGTAAGGCTTGTGACTCGCCTGGGCAACACCTTAGAGATTTCATGCAATCCGAAGGATCCCGTCATGTTGTGCTATCTTGAATCTCTCGACTCGCCAGAGGAAACTCTTCAGTCTGTAAGAGTGGTCCGAGATTATCCAGATGTTTTTGAAGAAGTTAAGGGGTTGCCCCCTAAACGAGAGATTGATTTTCGCATCTATCTGGTGGATAATGCTAAGCCTGTTTCTTTGCCCGTTCGGCATATGGCTCCACGTGAGAGACGGGAGCTGAGCAAGCAAGTGAAAGAATTGCTTGAGAAGAACTTCATCAGAAGAAGTATATCCGAATGGGGAGCGCCTGTGGTGTTTGCAACTAAGGCAGATGGTTCTCTTCGGCTCTGTGTGGATTATAGAGAATTGAATAAGCTGACTAAGAAGAACAGACACCCGTTACCAAGGATCGATGATCTCTTTGACCAACTGGTTGGTGCTTCTGTTTTCTCTCAGCTTGATCTTGCTACGGGTTTTCATCAGCTCAGAGTGGCTGAAGATAGCATAGACAAGACTGCATTCAGAACTCCAGACGGATTCTTTGAATGGCTAGTTATGCCGTTCGGTTTGACGAATGCACCCGCGTATTTTGTGGACTTGATGAGTAGGGTGTTTTGGGAGTTCTTGAACAAGTTTGTCGTGGTCTTTGTGGATGATATTCTGGTCTTCTCCAAGGATGAAGAAGAGCACGCGAGGCATCTTGTAGAGGTGATGGATACGCTCAGAGCGCATCAGTTAAAGGCCAAGTTCTCCAAGTGCCATTATTGGAGAAGGGAAGTCAGATTCCTTGGGCATATCGTATCCAAGCAAGGCTTAGCGGTGGATCCCGCTAAGGTGGTTGCAGTTCAGGATTGGAAGACTCCAAGGAATGCAACCGAGGTGAGAAGCTTTCTGGGTCTTGCGGGTTTTTACCGGAAGTTCATCAAGGACTTCGCGAAGATATCCGCTCCTCTTACTAAGTTGACAAAGAAGAACTTAGTTTTTGCTTGGGATATGGATTGTGAGCTTGCTTTTCAGTGACTCAAGAGAGCCCTTACCTCTGCACCCGTTCTAGCTTTACCCGATGGTGGCAAGATATTTACCGTGTACACTGATGCTTGTGGCACGGGATTGGGCGCCGTTCTGATGCAAGATGGCAGAGTTATATGTTTTGGTGGGAGGCAACTTAAGGTGCATGAGAGGAATTATCCCACCCATGATCTAGAGCTGGCAGCGATTGTATATGCACTCAAGGCTTGGCGTCATTACCTTCTGGGAGAGAGATTTGAGCTGTATACTGATCATAAGTCTTTGAAGTATCTCTTTTCGCAGAAGGATCTGAACTTGAGGCAGCAGAGATGGATGGAGTTTTTGGCGTCTTATGATTTTGAGATATCCTATACCCCTGGGAAGGGGAATGTTGTAGCAGATGCGTTGAGTAGAAAAAGGTTGACACTAAGTCCTCTATTTGTTGAGATGAAGAATTTAGAGTTCTTGGCAACCTTTGATTTTTCCTTGACAGTGGAGTCGATGACCGGTTCTTTGGCATATCTAGAGCTCAGGCCTACCCTTCTGGATCAAGTTGGGGCTTCGCAGAAGGAAGACCCTCAGATAATTGAGATCGTGGATAAGCTGATTCGAGGGGAGACATCTAGTCACCTTGCTCGATATTCTATAGACGATAAGGGTTGGCTGAGGAGAGACGGAAGGCTTTGTGTTCCGATGGTGGAAGACTTGGTGAGGAAAGTCCTTGAGGAAGCACATCGCTCCAAGATGACTATACATCCGGGTGGAGATAAGATGTACAAAGATATGAAGCGCATTTTCTTCTGGCCTGGAATGAAGAAGGATGTGGCCGAGTTTGTCTCGAGATGTGTTATTTGTCAGAGAGTAAAAGCTGAGTCGAAGAAGCCCGGTGGGCTATTGCATCCTCTAGAGGTCCCGCTATGGAAGTGGGATAGTATTTCTATGGACTTTATTGATGGGCTTCCAAGGTCCAGGAAGGGGAATACGAGCATATGGGTCATTGTGGATAGGCTCACAAAGAGTGCTCATTTCATTCCGGTGAAGAGCAAAAGGACCGCATCTGGACTAGCATCAGTATATCTTCGTGAGATAGTACGACTACATGGAGTCCCTTCTAGCATAGTCAGTGACCGAGACCCCATCTTTACTAGTCAGTTCTGGAACAGTTTGCAGGAAGCTATGGGCACAAGGTTGAATCTGAGTACAGCTTATCACCCACAGACGGATGGCCAGACCGAAAGGGTGAATCGAGTGCTTGAGGACTTGTTGAGACTTTGCATCTTGGATTTTGGTGGTACTTGGGAAGACCACCTTCCTCTTGTAGAATTTGCTTATAATAACAGTTATCAGGCGAGCATTGGTATGGCACCGTTTGAGGCTTTATATGGGAGACCATGCAAGTCACCTACATGTTGGTGGGAGACTACAGACAAGCTTATACTTGGACCTGACATGATTAGAGATACATCCGAGAAGGTCGAGTTGATCAGAAGACGAATGAAGGCAGCCCAAGACAGACAGAAATCTTATGCTGATAAGCGGAGGTTTGATTTGGAGTTTGAGGTTGGGGATATGGTTTTCATGAAGGTTTCTCCTTTGCGAAATGTGGTTCGGTTTGGAGCCGTGTGGAAGTTAGCACCGAGGTTTGTTGGACCGTTTCCAGTCATAGAGAGGATCGGGCAGATGGCTTATAGAGTAGAGTTGCCCGAGAAGCTTGCTGGAGTGCATAATGTCTTTCATGTTTCGCATCTCCGGAAGTGCTTGCATGAGTCAGCAGAGGTGGTTGAGCCAAGTGTTCTAGAAGATGTGGAAGTAGAGAAAGAGGCTACCTTGAGGAGAGCTCCGATTCGTATCTTAGGGACAGAGATCAAGAAGCTAAGGAATCGTGAGGTCCAGTTGGTGAAAGTTCAATGGGGTGAAGCCGAGGAAGACGCGACTTGGGAGACTGAAGAGAAGATGCGTAGGCTTTATCCATTTCTTTTTGAGGGTACACTCTCAATCTCTTGCTTTTGCTATCTATGTCTATCTAGTTTATCTAGTTCATCGTGTCTATCTTATCATGAGAACCTTAGGTAGAACCCTTTGGATGAAACATGTGTTTGAGACATGTTATGATTGATGGATACAAGTGGTTGCAAGTGTTTGCAAGTGGTTACTCGTGGATGCATGATACACAGTAGGCACTAGATCGGCTCACACACTTCTCATATTGCATGTGCATGGGTGTTTATGCTTATCCATGGATGGAATTTTGTATGCTATCACATGGATGTTGCATATGGATGTATGATTGAGCACGCATGTAGATATTATACATTATGTTAGGGATTTGCATACATATGGATACATTTCACTAACATATTTTGCATTGATCTTTGCATTAGATAGGTACATATACACACACTTCTGCATATGTTCATACGGCATTTAGAATCTTTTAAGGACAATGGTTGCTCGTGGATGATGTTTTGAGTAGATGGATGTTGGATGGTAGGATATGTTCTTCCTAACTTGAAGATTTCGGGGACGAAATCCTTTAAGGAGGGGAGAATGTAACAACCCGTATTTTTAATAAACTGTTATAACATAAATCGAGGCAGAATTAAATTCTAAAATCTGAATCAGGGGAAACGGGCTATGCCATTGCGTTCGTCTCGGAAAAATACGCGAAATAGAGTCCGAGTTTTCGAAAATCGGAGTCCGTATGACCCGGTTAAGGCCCATTGAAGTTTTCAGAAATTCATATGCTAAAAACAGATTTAAATTTCAAATTAAGAACAAGGATTAGGGCTAAATGGGTGTCAGGCGGGAAAATTCCCGCCAGGGCCCCCATGTCGACAGGCATGTCGACAGGGGTCCTAGGGTGTCGACTGCCCTGTCGACAGCCCTGTCGACAGGGGGTAGCCAGGCAATGCTGCCTGGCGCACCATTTTGATTTGGGCTGGGTCTTGTGGCTTGGTTCTAGAGAATTCCGAGATCTGACGGGCCAAAACTAACCTAGGGTTAATCCTAGGGCTTAAAACACTCTAATTCTCTATAAATATACCCCTAATCCTACCCTAAAGCCCCATTAATCAATCTAGCAACTAAACTATGTCAAATTGAAATCTCAAATGGCCTCCACCTAAAAACCCTAGCCTCCACCTTCCTCAAAGTTTAATCCTATGAAGATATGATGATCATACAACCTTTTCTATGTTGTATGAATGCTTAATAACTTGCATACTTCATTAAGTTGCAAGTTTGATTTGCTAAGTTTGTGTTTTTGGGATTTTGCAAAAGGGTTTTCTTATTTGAAGCTTTGTTTTGGGTTTTCAAAGGGCTTCTTCATCTTATTTGGTGGATTTGTGACTTGTTTATATTTGTAAGCCCTCTTACCTTCACTTTACAAACTCTAAAGTTAATATGTGGTGAAAGTTGAGATTTATGTGAGTTTATTTGATTATGCATGCTTATGCGAACTCACTATGCCATGTTTTACATGTTTCATAAATTATGCATGCTTATGCGAGTTTACTATGCCATGTTCTACATGTTTAATGGATTATGCATGCTTATGCAAGTTCACCTTACCATGTTATACATGTTTTATGGATTATGCATGTTTATGCAAGTTCACCTTACCATGTTATGCAAGTTTAATGGATTATGCATGCTTATGCAAGTTCACCTTACCATGTTATACATGTTTTATGGGTTATGCATGTTTATGCAAGTTCACCTTACCATGTTATGCATATTTAATAAGCTATGCATGTTTATGTGAGTTCACTATGACATGATTTGCAAGTTTAACATGTATGCATGTTTATTATGATATGTGAAGTTCATCATGTATGTTATGCCAAGTTACCTTTTATACCCTTATGCGTTATGACGAATATGTAAGCGAGATAATGACGTTGGGAGAGTTTGGGTAAACTTAAAAATACATGAAACTAAAAGATTGGGAATTTACCTTTTAAGTTAGGTCTACCCCTTGGGAATTTACCTATTAAGTTAGGTCTACCCAAGTATATGTTAACTTGTAAATATGTTGTAAAGTGGACATGACATTAGATAACATGATATGGCCAACTCGAGGTTAGACCTAGTTGTGGTGTAAATCTTCCCAGGTAACCACAACGTGGGGTCTAATGTGGGTAGTTGGTCATGTTGCACCATAAGACCCGAGGTTAGACCTAGACGTGGTGTAAATCTTCCCAGGTAACCACGGATGTCTAATGTGAGAGGTTGGGTGCGTTAATTAATTAATGCCTCATGATTAGGGTTAAGTCATGGCCCACTAATACTTAACCAATAATGGGGATGCGAGGATTAGATGGGGTTAAGTGGTTACACTTAACTAATTTAATCCAGGATTAGTGAGGGGTTAAAACCACACTTAACCCTCTTAGAAACCCTAGCAACGTGGTCTGTTCCAGCAGTAATCCCAGTTTGGTATCACCACAACCCTACAGCTAGGTTAGGGCGGGGCACGATTACTGGATGGATGTAAGCGACCAAAGCGACGGCTGAGTGGTACAGCGGTGCGGGTCCGGCGGGCTACGGACGTGCACGTAGTCCGATATTGGACAAACTCGAGGCACGGGTACCAGTAGGTTTAGACTGTGCATTATTGCTTAGGTGTCTGGGGTTGACACCCGAGGGCTTGATACACCCAAAGGTGGACCCAGCGCAGTCTGACTACATCCATGTGGGCCGTATGGACACCAACACTGGGCGTGTTAGGTTTATAGGGAGCCGATCGACTGGACCGTTGGGCTGGACCTTATACTAAGGTCACTTCATGTTATTGGGCCAAAGTTTGGGCTAAGGGATCAAGATCTGTTTTGTGGGTTTGCTAGTACACTGTGGTGCAAAGTTTAATCTCATCTATGTGATGTCACCTTTATCTATTGCCAGTATGTTCATCTCAGTTTCCATCATGCTGTTAACTTTATTAGTTTATAGATTGATCGTAGTAGGGCTTACCAGTCTTTTTGACTGACCTGTTTTCTTTCGCTTCTTTTCTTCCGTTCCCCCCCCCCCCCCCACAGGTTCTCAGGGAGGGGCTACATCTGCTTAGTGGATCTTTGGCTTGCTTGTTGGATAGCTCATGTATGGATCTGAGCTAGCTGTGGCTTATCTTTTATTTCTGGGGATTAGTACTGATGTTTTACCATGTATTTTGTTATCATGTATCTAGACTTGTGTTGTATTTTGGATCATGACATTTTGATATTATGTACTTGACTATGTTGGTTTTCTGAGATGATGATGATGATGGGTTTTATCTGCTACCGCTGCTTTACTTATATTTATTTTCATATATTCTGTCTTGCGATATCTTTGTGCATGTTTACCTTCACAATAACGCCCCTCCAAAGCTAGTACATCTAAGGAGTGATCCTAGTGGAGGTGGGGTGTTACACCCCTTCTTCCCTTCTCTCCTCAAATCCGACCGCCTCGTTCATCGTTGACCCCCACCCTTGTTGAGCTTTTTGTAGCCCTCTCCTTCCTCTTCAAATCCGACCTAACCCCACCTCATATCATCACCTGTAGCGCCGGAATCGAGCCTCCAAAGTTCGGAAGTTCATCTCGCCGTCGCGCCCTGATCTCACCACCGAATGCCATCGCACCACCGTAGAGAGGAGCGCCTCTCCAAGCTGTTCGACACCGTATAACCTGATCTAGACGAAGTACAATGGATTTGCATTGAAATCTAAACCTAGTTTTGAAGATCGAGGAAAGGTATACAGTTGTTTTATTTTCAACTATTCTATAGCACTTTAAAGCGCTACAGTTTTTGATTTCACTGTAAAAATCATATCTTTTGCGTTTGTTGACGAAATTCATTGAAACAAGAGACAGTGGACTCGCGCGGACGTCTTCTACATTTTAGAAGAGACCAGATATTTTTCTGAGCCTTCTGCTATTTTTGGTGGAGTGGAACCCAATGTGAGATTTTTGAATTATAAGCGATATGGAAAACGACGATGTATAAACTATATAGTCGATGTATGAGTTATATAAGCGTTGTACACCACATGTATAAGCGTTGTATGAGTTGTACGTTCGATGTATAAGTTACATATGCGTTGTAAAAATTATATATGTGTTGAAGTGAAGTGAAATATACTCATATATATATATATATATATATATATATATATATATATATATATGCCCCTCGTCCACAAACCATGGACGATATTTATTGGTTGTGATTGGTGTGAAAATTGGTTGATAGCGAATGGTTGATTAGAATTGTTTGTGGTTGAAATTGATTGATTGTGGTTGAAAAATACCCATTTGTGGTTGAGAATTATTGGGTTGAAACCACATAGGATTAGTTTGTGGAAAAGAAAGAAAAAATATACATGTCGTCTGCGTGCGAACTAGATGCATGAAATCCCCATTGTCAAAAGCTACGAGGCTTTAAGGTAGAGCGAGGAGCCGTACTAGGGACGGCCCCGGTTTTAACTACCCTGTCGTTATGCTATCGAAATTTTAAATAATATTCATGTTTTAGAATTATTTTCATGTGTTGAAACTATATTCGTGTGTTGAATAGAAAACATTCATGTGTTGAATATAAATTCATTCGTTGAATAGTAATTCATGTGTTGAATGGTATTCGTGTTTTAAATAAATTGTTTTAATAATAAAAATCACATTTTTATTTTATATATATGAACTATAGAGAACAATCATGTATTGAATAGAAATTCATTCGTTGAATAGAAATTCATGTGTTGAATGGTATTCGTGTTTTAAATAAATTGTTTTAACGATAAAAATCACATTTTTATTTTATATATACGAACTATAGAAAACATTCATGTGTTGAATAGAAATTCATTAGTTAAATAGAAATTCATGTGTTGAATGGTATTCGTGTTTTAAATAAATTTTTTTATAATAAAAATCATATTTTTATCATCTATATGAACTATATAAAATAGTCGTGTTTTGAAATCAATGGCTTTACAATAAAAATCACATTTTTATTGTATACATGAATTGTTAAAAATAGTGAAGTGTTGAAATAAATGTCCGTTGGATAAAAATATCATTTTTATCAAATGTATGAAAAGAATATGGTTTTGAAATCGAAGAATAGATTATATTTTTTTATATATATATATAAATATAATTAAATTAAATCGAATAACGACGCTGTAGTTCGTATTTTGAAATCGAAACTTCAAACGAGTGTACCGGGAGATCCGACCGTCGGATTTTCCCGAAACCGAAACCATTGGGTTTGCTTTGGAAATATCTTTCCAGCGACACCAACTTTGTAAAGATCCAACGGTTGGATTGTCTGGAATGTTCAATTCAAATTTGAAGAAAAACAGCGCCAGAATCGATTATATTTATATATATATATATAAATATAATTAAATTAAATCGAATAACGACGCTGCAGTTTGTATTTTGAAATCGAAACATCAAACGAGTGTACCGGGAGACCCCGACCGTCGGATTTCCCCAAAACTGAAACCATTGGATTCGTTTTGAAAAGATCTTTATAATGATATAAAATTTGTGAAGATCCAACGGTTAGATTTTCAGATATGTGTAAATCAAATCTGAAGAAAAACAGCGCCACGGCCGCGTTATGGCCTGAAGCGTCGTTTGAATAAATTGGCTATTTTTAAATAAATAAAAACAGCGATAAATCATTATAAAATATTATAAATGATATGGAATGTTAAATTTATAAACTAACTGACGGTTAGCTAAGTCGAATGGTTTCCTGTGTTTTGATCTAATGTTGGTTTCGGCCTTCGAGGTTAAATTTGGGAAATCGTTCTCTTACTAATTTACGGTTAGTGACTAATGAATTGGAATAAGTCGTATGTTGTGTTTGTGTAGCACTTGTTTATTATATACGCGAGTTGCTCAGAAAGACCGGGTTTATCCCATTCTGAATAATTGAATCGACGATAAGAAGTCGATGATGAAGACGGTGGTTGAAGACCGGAGATCTTCACCTCGGTTGGATGGTAACTGATGTCTTGATTGGGAGGCATCCCGAAATATAGATAATAAGTGGTGATCGTCCAGACGTATGTGGAGATCGATGGGTATGCGCGGTATATAGTGCCTCCAGTTTCGTTCAGACCCAGAACGGAATTGTAAATGGACTGTTTGTCTGACATTGGAATTCATTCTGTTTGATTGATAGCCATCAGTTGCATGGTGTGAATTGCCTGTGTGGCATGCTAAGATGCAGTAATCAAG
This sequence comes from Allium sativum, assembly GCA_030737875.1. Taxonomy (NCBI): domain Eukaryota; kingdom Viridiplantae; phylum Streptophyta; class Magnoliopsida; order Asparagales; family Amaryllidaceae; genus Allium; species Allium sativum. The sequence goes on along the minus strand of CM060925.1, from coordinate 427,436,446 downwards.
GCTTTTGTTGGAAAGCAAAGTCTTGTGGTTGATGATCAAAGCACGACCTGTGTGGCATAGCTTTATGTATTACGTGAATTCGCGGGCCTCACACCCCGGTATGAACCAGAAACGGGAGAGGACCTCAGGGAGGGCATGCGTTTCCTTATAGCTAGAGGTGGTGTCAGCACTTAAACTGGCTGGCATTTATATTATTTTCACCTGTGTGGTTGTTGCTATTGAGAGGCGCCTCGGATATATCGGTGACTATGTGAAGCCGATGGAGTCATTCGTTGGCTCATTTACGCCCCAAAGGGCGGGGAAACGTAGTGTTCACGCATTTTAATCCACATCGGTGGACCGGCCCGGACGATTCAAGGGTCACTCGAGCTCTGATCCTGAGACATGGGCTAGATTGTCTCGAATTCGGTAAGGACTATCTTTTGCCTTGGTTAATGATGGAAATCCAATTTCCAAATACGACACCGTGCGATTTTGATTGTATATATATAGGGCGACATGATATATGGTACCCATGCCGTCTATGATTGATACTTATGATTTGAAAATGGTTTTTGAAACATATAAACACTAGCAATAATATCAAATGCTTTTGTTTTATTCGTATCAAGCATATTTTGGTCATTATAAGGTAAAACTCTATCCTTCGGTTTGCGTTGCATTGTGTGATGGGAACTGAGTCTTATAATGGCTTCATTTTTATAAAAAGCATTGCGATGTTTTTAAAGATTTACTTGTTTTAAAGCACTGGCAATCCAATGGAGTAAATCCATTCCGCGAAAGTGGCGTGGTCCTGAGATTAGCCATATTATAAAATGTGTTAAGTAGATTTCTCATACCAGTCCAATGATTGACTCGTAGTTTGTTTCACTTGCAAACTCGGGTGGCCCTTTTTCTATATGGGAAGCCTTGTATTCAGGTTTTAGCAGGCTCTTTCTGGATAGCTGGAGCTGAAGATGGATTCTATCATTTATCTCTTTTTATGTTGTTCAGCTCCTATTGTACATATTATGTCTGTTTTTCGCTGTAGACATTTATGTATAGCTGAATTGTATTTGTACTAAGTATGATCATGTATATTGTGTAACTCTGATGATTATGTGTATCCAGTTTATTCTGTTGTACATTATCTGGTGTATTTATTCATTTCTGTTCTGCTATTTTCTGTTTATGTGTTATATTCCAAAGATTACCCTTGCCACCGTCAGTACGGGGTTAGGGTCGTCACACCCGACAAAAAGGTATACGTTTAAATTCCATATGAGATTTTATGCGGCGAATCGGCAAGCTACTTGGCTTTTTGATTTTCTTTTTGAAGGAAAAGGGCCTAAAGAGGCGAGTTGAGGTTTGAACTATCGACCGGTACAAAGGAGGTTATGGCAAAAATTTCCGCGAATTTCAGGAGTTAGAATATTTTTAAGAATTTTTGATAGTTAGAAATCAATGTATCGATATATATAGAATTCGATAAGGAAAGGAACTTGAAAATAGAATATTATAAACAAAAAGGAGATCTATAATTAAATCCGGTAAAATTAGAAAGAGAAACGTATATGGGTTTAACAATGAATAATTGGTTTTTATGATGTTGATTATTTGAGGTAAGTGGTCTTGTCCGTTTTGAAGTTAAGGATGTTTTCATCCAAGTTCTGAGAGGTAGTTATACTCCAACTTGATTGATTTCATTTTTAACCGATAAATAGCAAGATCCAGTCTCGAAGAGAAATGTTTGAATAAGAGTTAGTTGAATGCGGTGTTTTGGGTTGTTGTAATGATGTTTTACACAACATTCGTTTTAACCCAAGTAAGTGGAAATTTAGGAATATAATAATAATTATTTCCTGAGTATAGAAATAAATGAATGATCGTGGAAGAGATAAGTAATTGGAACGTTTCCCAATTATAAATAGAATATATTTTCTAAGTACAGAAAATAAAAGAAGGCGATATACGGAAATGTTTTCCAAATAGCAAAAAGGCCAAGGTGATAATTGAAAATATTTGTTTAACAAATATTGATAAAGAAATGGAGAAATGATTTAATTAATGAAATATTAATTAAGGGGTCCAGTGATTGTTTGATATTTTCAATGGATGTTTGTTTTTCTTCGATAGGTAAATAACAGACTATCGAAGTGTTTGCCAATATTGTTGTCAATATGGAGAGACCGGTTGGATCATTATCCGAGAACCATTCCGTATTGGCAGTAGCTTTGCAAATCAGATTATATAAAGATAATCGAAGATGGAGTAAAGTGCAAGGGCATTTTCTATTAATAAAAATTGTGCCTTCGGTCTCGTTCAGTCTCAGAGCGAACGTGTATGGACGAGTGTCTGACAGAGTATTTCCAATGATCGCATATGTTGGTCTGTATAAATATATATGGTGGCGGGGAATTTATTCTCTTGGCATAATATCCAGATCATATTTATGCAAATCAATTAGTGATTAACGGATCTGACCTTGTGGCATTCAAAGTGATTGTGCTATCAATGAATGATAAGAAATCATAGCCTCAGGCCTCAACAACCGGGAAATGACAAAAATCGGGCAGGCAGCATGGCTATGTGGGTCGCTCCCATTAGGGTGTATAATCACCTATCTAAAGAAATTCCTTTTACTTCTTTAATCTATCGATGCTGTCCCTTTTCGGGAAACGGTTGCTGATCCCAACCGTTGGTGATATACATTCGATACACTCAAGCGAAATGAGTGGTCGGTCATGTGTGGGCCGGGTTGCAAGACATTCTTGTTGAACCCAGTGTATTCCTCTCTAGAGATACACTATCGGAAGGTGGTTCCATACCTTGTCATAGTCAGAATCCAATCTCCAATAAGCGCCCTGCTTTTTTTTTATTTTATATTATATATGGAGTGTGAGATGCAAGTGTTCTGCTATATTGTTATGTATTTGATTTAGACACTATTATGATATCACTGGATTTTCGTATCAAAGTGTTTTGGGTTATAGTAAGGTAAAAACCGTCCATGTTTATGTGTGGGCTGGTCTTACTATTATCCTTTCCTTCGAAAGGATTTTGAAAGTTATACAAATAGTGTAGTGTCCCGAAATTCCGGTACAATTTGAGCTGACCAAATAACACAAATCCAACCCTAATTACACTGGAAACCAGAAAAACTAATAGAAAGAAAACAGAGGGTGAGAATAGATAAGATAGAAACTTAGAATGGAAGAAGAAGAAGAACACACAACATCATAGTAACATGAATCTCACAGCGGAACGAACAACATATAATAGATAACATATCTTTGAAATAAAATCAGTATATGTATACAATAACATTATCAGAGTACAACACTTACAACACAGCGGAAATAACTATAGCTATATAATCTTGAAGCCTCATGCTCCAAGCTCTCCAAGTATATCTGTAAAATCCTGACTACTTGACTGCCCGTACAAAATTGGGCACCCAAGAGTTTAGGGAAAACAAAACAAAATTTGGGTCAGTCATGGGACTGGTGTGAGTAAAACAATTTAAAACAGTTTGATAAAATAAACGATATCTCATAAGTCTGCGTTGTATAACGGAACAGGTTTTTCCCTTATGAGAATCCAAAACATTTGATTTAACTTTCAAAATCTTTTTGAAAGAAACGATAAACTTTATATCATAACTCTTTTGATATTATAATAATGTCTATCAACCACAACTAAATATTCATCTAGCAGAAACGCTTTCATCTCACATTCTACATATATAGTATACAATCAAATCTGCGAGCACTTATTGGATAATGGATTACCAACTATGACAAGGAATGGAACCACCTTCCGATAGTGTACCTCTAGAGAGGAATACACTGGGTTCAACAAGAACATCTTGCAACCCAGCCAAACATGACCGACCACTCATTTCGCTTGAGTGTATCGAATGTATATCACCAACGGTTGTGATCAACAACCATTTCCCGAATGGAACAGCATCGAATAGATTAAAGAATGAAATGAATATCTCTAGATAGGTGATAATACACCCTACTTGGCATCCAACCACTTAGCCATGCTGCCTGCCCGATTTTTGTCATTTCCCGATTGTGAGGCTAGAGGCCACGCTTATCTCTGACAGATCACACATTTATTCATTTGAATGTCACATCGTCATACCTGCCAAATCACAAATTGATTTCCCCAAAAATACAACGGGTATACAGCTAAGAGAAACGAATTCCTCCGCCAACAAACGTACATACGTTTGAAGAGATCAACTTATGTGATCCATTAAATATACTCTGTCAGACATTCTTCCATACAGGTTGTCCTGGGACTGGACAAACCGAAGGCACTATTCTGTAAACAGGACAACCCTTGCATAACTCCTTATTCAATTATCTTCATCATATATGATCGCAACGCTAACGCCATACGGAGTGGTTTTCAGATAATATATCTGATCCTGGTCTCTACGTATTGACAACGGAAAAATGGTCAAAAACTTCAATAGTCGGTGAGTTAACTATCAAAAAAAACATGTGTGCAAACAACGATATTATTTCTAGATGGAAATTCTATCGATCAATCATCATTGAACATTTATCTCTTTAGTTCATTAATTTATTCCTTTTCCATTTCCTACTTCCATATATTCAACATTTCTTATTTTCTAAATTTAGAGAATATACGTTATGAATCATTGGAAAACATTTCCATCTCTTTTTCACGTATCACTATCATTCCAGTATTCTTTATCATCAAACATTCCATTTTATATTATTAGAAAATATCTCTAGTTATATTTGGAAAATGTTCCAAAACTCATTCATTTGATTTAAACTGATGTTTAAATAAAACATCGCTATGCCAACTCAAACCATTATACTCGTTAACTAAATTCACTTAACCAATCTTCACTACCGAACCTTAACCATTCCTTAGTTAAAAATGGAGTCAACCAAGTTGGGGTATAGCTACCTCTCAGACCTTAACTGAACAACATTTCAAATTTCGAAAATAGACAAAGTTCCCCTTCTAAATCTTTAACAAACTTCCTTACGTAACTCTCGGATTCTATCTACGAATCCACTTCTTTATTGAAAAACATTGATTATAACTATATCGTTAAAATCCCTACTTCTGAAATATCTAACTCCAAAATATAACTCGATTATCTCAAATCCATTAATCCTCACTCCATTAACTTTAACTCGATTAACTTTAATTCATTAACTCTTATCACTTAACTCCTTTCGTATAAACTATATTCGATTAACTCCTTTAACTCTATTCGAATAAACTATATTCGATTAACTCCTTTCGAATAAACTATATTCGATAACTTCTTTAACTCTATTCGAATAAACTATATTCGATTAACTCCTTTAACTCTATTCGAATAAACTGTATTCGATTAATTCCTTTAACTCTATTTGAATAAACTATATTCGATTAATTCCTTAAACTCTATTCGAATAAACTATTTTCGATTAATTCCTTTAACTCTATTCGAATAACTAATATTCGATTAACTCTCTTCGAATAACTAATATTCGATTAACTCTCTTTGAATAACCAATATTCCTTTTATCTTTCTATTCATTTTCCCAATATATATTCCTTTTATCCTACTCCATTTATTTAACAAATAAATATTCCCTTTCAATTCTATTTGTGAATGTTTTACAATATTTCCTTTCATATTCTATTTGTAAATGTTTTACAAATATTTCCTTTCAATTCTATTTGTAAATGTTTTACAAATATTTCCTTTCAATTCTATTTGTAAATGTTTTACAAATATTTCCTTTCAATTCTATTTGTAAATGTTTTACAAATATTTCCTTTCATATAATCTTATTTATTATATAATAATTCCTTTTACAAAATTCTATTCATTTTAAAAATATTTCTTTTTATAAAATCCTTTGATTTTATAAATATCTCTTTCTATAAAATCCTTTGATTTTATATATATTTCTTTTTCAATACAACATTGAAAATTTCCTTTTTTAACATTCCATTATTCTTTACGTAATAACCCGGAAATCCGAGCCAATTTAAAATTTTAATTTTGGCAAGTTTAATGAATTTTGATTATTTAAAATGAATTATTTTAAATAATAACAACGAGAAATTTATTTTGAATAGAAATAGAACGTATATATTTATTTTAATCGACGTTATAATATAAATATTTTATTTTAAATATAACAGGAATTGAAAATGGCGCGGTAGTTCGAAAATTCGATTTCAAATGAATGTACAGGATTCAAAATAAACAGGATTTTGGTGAAACCAAAAATATTAGAATATATTTGAGAATATCTTTCCAACGAATCCGAAAAATTGAAATTTTATTGTGTGATGTGGAATGAATAAATATTTTATAGTTTAAAATATAATTTTTAACGTGTATATAAAATAGATATATATAAACAAATCGAACGATTTGTTTATGTACACACATTTGATCGATATTGATTGGGATGATAAATTTTACACATCGCCCAACTGCACAAATAAAATTCATTATTTGTTGATTGAAAACCCACACGGATATTGGGATGATATAGGATATACTCTAATCCCAATAATTAGCTATATATCGATCGATTGATTGACAGGCTATTATAAGTGTTAAATATTTATATTTGATGCTTATGCAGTGTAGAATGCACTTTGGATGATGGTTGAAAGTATTTGATTGTAGTTGTGTGCATATGTGTATGAATCCATATAATCACATTATATGGTAATTGACTGTGTCTGATTCCAGCTCAGAAAGAATGAATATTTTAAAATAACGATTATTTTAAAATAACGAATATTTTCAAATAATATTCAGAAAATAATCAAAATTTGATTTTGATGTCCGATTTGGGATGGACACGAATATATTTAAATATATAAAGCCGTGTTGATTAGATTAACGCCATTTTGACGTAAACGATAGTTATATCGATTTTATTCATTTTTATAATGAATATCGAAAAGGAATTGATTTCAAAATCTAATGTTTTGAAAATATTTTCATTTAAATATCGATGATATGGAATATTCAATTTTGATTTGAAGTTGAATAGGAAGTTGAAACCGTTTTGAAAACGAATTGAAAACGATTTATAAAATAAGTTTTAAATGGAAATCGACGAAATATATATTATATATATTATATATATTATATATATTATATATAATATACTGGCCTAAACAGAACGCGCCGCGCTGCGGTAGTTCACGAATTTCGACCATTGACTTCGAATGGACATTACGGGAGATCCGGCCGTCGGATTCTCCTAAAACTGGAACCGTTGGGTTCGTATCAAAAAGAGATTTCTAACGAATATTAGAAATTAGAAATCTAACAGTTGGATTTGGAATTATGTCCAAATCAAATTTGGGAAAGGTCGCTATAAGTGCAGTTCGATGGCCGTTTATGGAAATCGACTGTACGGGCCTTGATAAAAATGTTAAAAATATCAATAATTAGTGTAAAATCATAAGAAGTGATTTGGGAAGAATTAGGATGAAAAACTCCATATTTGAAAAGATAAAAATAGATTTTTACTGAAATGAACTAGTTTTGAACTAGATTTATAATCCACTTTTTTAATAAGTAAACTGGATTTGAAATGGCTTTAAAAATAACCATAATTTCCAATATATGAATTGGAATGGATTTGAATCGAAATTGTCTTCGGAATATTTCGATGTTGAATTTCGTGATTATACTGATGTCGTTATGGAAATTTGAAAGATATATTTATATCGTTATTTCCAATACAACATTTGTTGGTTATAGTATTTGATATTGAATATAAGCCGATATATTTTCTATTCAGAGCCTTGTATTTAATATCAAATGGGATTTTGGTTTGTCGTGAGTGATGTCTTCATTAACACTGTTCTTAAACCCAGTTGAGAAAAAGGATTAAATCTTTATATTTAGATTTAATGAAATGTACCAATTAAATGATATTTAACTGGAATTGAATTGGAATTGACGGTGATTTAAATAACACTTGTTCTTTAACCCGATAATTTAAGGAATGTGAATTGGGTTTGTTGTGAACTGTATTTTAACGACATTCGTTCTTTAACCCGATTCGCAATGAAATGTGATTTGGAATTTATAAATCTTTTGTTGAGATTTAAAGGAGATTTTCCAAAGTAAAGTTTTCCAATTTAATAAAATAAATTGGAATTAAATGGAATTCGATTTGGTAATCATCGAGGTGAGCCTCTGTAGAGGAAAACTGTGAATATATATATATATATATATATATATATATATGGAAATTAAAAGGCCTTTCCATTATTCCATTTATATTATCCGTTGGATATGGAAATTGATATCGATTATATATATACGCGAGTTATTCGGAAAAACCGGGTATATCCCATTCTGAATAACTGATACGGCGATAAGTCAAATATGAAGACGGTGGTTTAAGACCGGAGGTCTACACATCGTTTGGATGATTCTTGATGATCTTGATTGGGTCATACACCCAAGAGGAGGGAATAAGTGGGTGATTGTCCAGACGTACTTGGAGATCAATGGATATGCGAGGTACAAGGTGCCTCCGGTTTCGTTCAGACCCAGAACGGATTTGTAAATGGATGTAAGTCTGACATCTGATTTTATTATATGTTGATTGATTTCTATTAAATATATATCTATTTGGCGGCGGAGAATTTATTCTCTTGCTTAACGCCCTTCTCTGAGACGTATGAGCTCAGAGGTTATATATCGATATATATCAGTCGCATGGCATGAATTGCCTGTGTGGCATGCTGAGATGAAAATGATCAAGGCTTCTGTTGAAAAAAGAGTCTTGTGGTTAATGATCAAATCACGGCTTTAATATAGTGTAGCTTTGTGTAGTGTTAATTCACGAGCCTCACACCCCGTTGTGAACCAAAAACGGGAGAGGACATTAGGGAGGGCATGCGTTTCCTTCTAGCTAGAAGTCGCATCAGTGGTTTTACACGCCCTGACGAGTTTGACTTATGTGGTTGTTGGAATGCGAGGAGCCTTGGTTATATCGGTCGATTCGGGACCGATGGAGTCATTTGTTGGCTCGTTTACGCCCCATAAGGCAGGGAAACGCATGTTCAGGATTTAAGTTTAATCCACTTCATGTGGACTGGCCCTGAGGATCCAATGTGCAGTTGCGGTTATTCCTGAGGCTCGGGCTAGACAACCTCGAAGCGGTGAGGACGATTCCTTGCCTCGGTTCACAGAAGGAAATCCAACTTCCAATACGACAATTTGCGGTATTAATGGTAAACCTATATATGGCAACATAGTGGTATGGAGCACTTATGTCGTCTATGATTGATGCTTATGATTGAAGTTGTTTTATACACTATGCACTTATAATAGTATCAAATGATTTGTTTTAACGTACCAAGCATGTTTCGCTATTATAAGGGAAAACCCTATCCCCCGGCTTGCGTTGCATTATGTGGTAGGACCTGGGTCTTATAATAGCTTCATTTTTCCAAAAAGCATTGCGCTGTTTTGATATATGCACTAGTATTCTTGGGAGGAAACTCGTTCCGTGTTATATGCGGTGGTCCCTTGATATATATGACTTAAAGCAAAGTTTTAAATAACCGTTTTAGTTCTCACACTAGTCACATGACTGACCTGGAGTTTATTGTTTTAACCTAAACTCTGGGTGCCCCTATTTTCCGCATGGGCAGCTAGTAATTTTGGTTTTGCAGATTTATATTCACAGGATCCTGGTTTACAGCTGGAATGATATTCGGAAAGCTCTGTATCCGTATATCAACTCCAGTTGTGTTTTTTTTTATTTTTCCGCTGCTATGTAATGTATTTTAATCTCTGATATTTTTTTGATGTATAGTATTTATTCATACTCTGTATATTCTTGTATTCTGATGAATTATTGTAATAAGCAATGAAATGTTCTTCTGTTTGTGTTCTGATTCGTCTTGTCCTCAAGGCAATCCGGGCTTTCTTTTGCGGGGAAGTTCGGGTCGCTATATTTGGAATCAGAGCTTTGGTTTTCGAAGCTCAGAGAACAAGGCGCGTTAGAACCATACGAAAGAATTCATCAAAGATTGGATTAGTAATATCCAATGAGAATGACTCGTTAGAGATGGGATCAGCAGTATTCTAGAATGAGTCGAAAGAGTATATTTTTAAATTGAAAACAATTTTTGGTTTTGAAAATTTAAACCAATTATTCGTATTTGAATATTATTTTTATATTGATTTGGACAATCAAGTATATAAAGATTTTGTGCATACGTCTGATCCGCGTGCATTTGAGGTTTTAATATACTGGATGGATATAAAATCATACTCTAGTAGCCCGAAGATGATTCTGATGATTGAGTACTCATCATCAGAATTTATGTTCGAGCGACGAAAGTGGGATTTCTATATGATTCCAATTGACTGGTGTGAGAACCAAAATTAGATAGGGTTTATTGTTGTGATTTGGCACCAAAAATGTGATTTTTTGACTATGTATCCAAGTTATGAATTTGAAAAGCTAACCAAATAATTGATTGCTGATTGTGTTGTTTGATTATTGTTCGATTAATTAAATGTTGAACCTTTAGCTAAATTGAACCAAATAGTGAGTGGTATTGAAAATTTGTCGCATTTGCATATATATGCATGTACTTACATTAAACAGGTCGTAGCAAGGAGGCTAGAGAAGAGGAATAAAATTGTATGCCCGACAAATAGGTACATGTTTATTGTATTTCTTGGGTTTTGGAAGATTTTATGAGCCAATTGGCTAGCCGCTTGGCTGTTTCTTTTTCTTTTTGGATTGGAAAGGCATGTATGGCGATTTCGGGATTTTCCCGGTGCTCCCGTGCAGGGGAGGTTATGGCGAAAATTTTCGAAAATTTAGGGTGTTAGCCAAATTTTTGAAAATTTGAAAAGTTCTTAGAAACTGAAAAGTTGAAGAACTTGAGCCATAATGAAAGTTGAGTTGGTTTATAAAACAACTTTCAGCCTCGTTCCTTTTCGAGGACGAAAAGATTATAAGTGGGGGAGATTGTAATAACCCGGAAATCCGAGCCAATTTAAAATTTTTATTTTGGCAAATTTAATGAATTTTGATTATTTAAAATGAATTATTTTAAATAATAACAACGAGAAATTTATTTTGAATAGAAATAGAGCGTATATATTTATTTGAATCGATGTTAGAATATAAATATTTTATTTTAAATATAATAGGAATTGAAAATGGCACGGTAGTTCGAAAATTTGATTTCAAATTTCAAATGAATGTACAGGATTCAAAATAAACCGGATTTTGGCGAAACCAAAAATATTTGAATCTATTTGAGAATATCTTTCCAAAGTTTCCGAAAAATTGAAATTTCATAGCGGGGATAAAGAGTTATGCCTAGTTGAAAATTCAGAATAGTCGCTATGGGATTTGGCCCTTAAAAATGAAAATTTTGCAAATGACCTCTGTTTTCGACGAAACCACTTTTATTGGATCCGGGATGTCAAGTTATTGCTAGATTCCAAAATTCATAATTTTCTAAATTAATATGTGAGCGTGGCAAAAGAAAACGTGTTTTAAACAGTTTCAGTCAATTTCGATCGACCAGAAAATAGCCATTATTCAAACGGTCTTCAAATTTGACAAAATTAGTTTTGTTAGGACCGTATCGTCAATACGAAGCTAGAAATAATTTTTCTGCAATTTTCTGAGTCAGTATGTGGCCTCGATAAATTAAAATATACGTTCAGATTCAATTTATATTTTGATTTAAATGGAAACTGATCGAAACAGCCGAACTAGCTTACGATACATGTCCCATCGTGTTCGGGATGGGGGTGATTAGCTAGGGGCAATAGTCGGTGGGGTTGTTTTCGAGTTTGAATTAAAATCAAACTTTTTAGAGAAAAATAATAATAAATACATAATATAAAATATAAGTATTGGGCCCCCTCTTTATCTCTTTCCCTCCTCCCCGTTAATACCTCAGATCGTATCAGATAATAATAAAAGGGGAAAAAGTCGCGCCTCTCGTTTGACGCGCCGCCCAGGCGATTGCCCCACTCTACCACCGCTTGGTCTGCCACCCCGCTCCCCCAGCTCCGCTACCCTCCCCTTCGACTCCTTCCTCCGCCTCGCGAGACCCACGAACCCCGAAAGCCCCCCAGACTCGAAACCCTAACACCCCCCCATGCTCAATTCATGCGCCACCTATTTCTCTTCCCCCTCCTCATCTGACGCCATCTCATCCCTCCTCCTCTTCCTGAAGCACATCAACCCCCTCCCTCTTAGGAAAAAAACGCTGTAAGTTTTTCTTTATTTCCATTTAATAAAAATCAAATTTTTAAAACATTGAAGTGGTGATTTTTAAATTATATAGTTAGGGTTTTAAATTATATAAGTGGTGATTTTTAGTCATAGAAAAAGGAATGATTTTTAATGACAAAAGATTTGTTTTTTTACCCTACAAAGAAATGATTTTCATACAAGTAAAGATTCGATTTTTAATTAGTTAAAGGTAAGATTTTTATTATAGTAAAGGTAAGATTTTTATTATAGTAAAGATAAGATTTTTATTATAGCAAAGGTAAGATTTTTATTATAGTAAAAGCGAGAATTTTATTATAGTAAGGGCGAGATTTTTATTATAAAGGTTTGATTTTTATTTATACCATAGCATAATAAAATGTGATTTTTATTATGAAAAGAGCGATATAAAAATATAATTTTTATACATGAAGTGATATTATCAAAATGTGATTTTTATATGAATAACATAATAAAAATACGATTTTTATATAATAGAGAATATAAAAATATGATTTTTATTTATGTAGCGAAATAAAAATCTGATTTTTATTATATATATGATGAGATAAAAATGTGATTTTATAGCGCTGAAATAAAAGTGCGATTTTTAATATGAACACCGTAGAGAAGACTGCATTGGCATGGCCGACAAATCCAAACGGTTCGGAAATAATATTCAAAATAGAATGGCGGAGTGGGTCTTGAAGGTGAGAACTTCTCACTTTTATTTATATTCTAGTTGAAATATATACTAGGATGTAGACGGTGCTTAGCAGCACACGACATCCGTCGTCTACGGACCATGGATGATTTGTTTGTTTGATTGATGTGTTGTGAAATTTTATTGTGTGATGTGGAATGAATAAATATTTTGTAACGACCCGTATTCTACGCATCATAGGATCGTAGGATATTTATTTCTTTCACATACGAAGTCGTATGGTCATGTAACTTTGGGGGACGACTATTGGGGTCATTTCCCATGTTCATGATTTTTCCCGATTTTTTTAAATGACCATTTTACCCCTAGTTATCACTGTTTTGGCCATAACTTTTGACTGGAAAAGAATTTTGACCTGAAACCACTTCCATTGGCTCCGGATGATGGTTTACAATTCCGTAGAGTGGTCACATTAGCCAAACGGACTCACCGTTTGGGAGATATGGCTGAAACAAGTTTCAGATGGTGAAAAACAGCTTAATTGGGCTTAACCGGGTAATTAGCAGCTAGGCCCAGAGGGGGATTTCGGGTTTAGGGGTATATAGGGGCTGATTAGGATTAGAAAACATTTCTTTAGACATTTTCCAGCCGCCACTTTCATCCTTAGGCACTCTAACAATGGCCTCCTACATCTAAAACACCCCAAATCACTTTCTAATTGAAGATTAGGCTTAGCAACATCAAATTAAGAAGAAAAAGCACCAAAGCAAGGTTAGAGCTGCTGTTGGGCATCAGTATTCGCCCCAAGTCAGAGAAGTTTTAGTTCTGAGAATTTTATTTGAGGCCAAGGTGAGTGATTTGCATAGTTTTTGCACTAATTACGGTAATTAAGGGTAATTAGTGAAGATTAGCGAATTTATACACTAATAAATTATGGAAAAATGTTTAGAAATTCAAAAATAATATTTTATGCCTCTGGTAGAAATTTGGTTTAATTTGATTAAGTTTCGTTAACCCTATGATCGGTTTTACTTAAACATGCTTAAGGGAAAATAAGGAGTTTTGGCCACTTTTGATCAATTTTGATTCATTTGAATGGTTGTTTGCTGTTTGTGGTTGCTATTATATATTGCTATGACTCTATGGTGTGTTTTATGATTGATTAGAAGTGTTAGATTTGTCAAAAACGCCGTCGAATGGCGTAAACTGCTCGCTGGAAGAACTGCAGGAAATCATCCGAACCGGACCGGATCGGTGGAAGTGAGGGCGATCCGATCCGATGGCGCGACCCGATCCGTCGACGACTGAAGACCCCGATCCGATGGTGCTGATCCGATCCGATCAAGACTTCGCGAGACGACCCGTGTTGCTCCACGAAGAGGTGACCCGATCCGCCCCTACCTTTCACGATCCATTCCAGCCTGAGTGTCACGATCCGCCTGAAGGAACACGTCACGACCTCAGCAAGGTGGCACGACCCGAACCAATGGGTATTCACGATCCGACCCGGAGCTCGTAGGGCGAACCGATCCGGGGCACTTGAAGCGATGGCCGATCCGATCCGAGGGGGTTTCTACGACCCGATCCGCGTAGGTCATTCCGATCCGATCCAGTAAGGGATGATGAGAGCCGATCCGAACTGATGCAGCGCCACGATCTGATGCTGTGGGACATGCACGACCCGAATGATGGAGACCGATCCGGGTGAAGATGATGACTAAAACCCGAGATGCAAAGGTAGTCCAGTACGGGAAGCTAGAGCTCAGGATCTAGTTGGGAACCAACGAGTTCGCTTCATGATTGGGCTTTGCTGCGGGACGCGTGTTAAGGGGTTATCGATGTCTATAGCTTTGGACCACTATGGTAGGAGGTACGAAGGCGGATTCAGGGCCATTAAGGCATTGGTAGAACCAAGGGCTACGATCAATGAAATGGGTCATTGAAATGTTTGGTCATGACTCTATATGTTTAGCTTGGTCACAGCAGGGTTTCTACAAGTCGGGATCCGTCGTTACCTCAATTTGTCTAGTGTTCCAAAGTAGTAGATATCGTATACTTTACGCATTGAGTGAGAGACGTGAGGATGATTGTTATGCTTGATTGTTTGACATACACACCCCCACCCCCGTATTCTTACACTATTTATTATGGCACCTTGGAGTATTGTACGGTATGTGGTACTAACTCTTTGGTTGCAGGTCCAGGTTCAGGTATGGTTTAGTATACCTGTTATTATTATCCTGTTTAGATGCTTATCGCTCATACCAGGCTTTATGTCTGACCCAGAGTTTTATGTCTCCTCTTATTACTCTGGGTGCTCACACGAGCAGACTAAAGACAGGTTAGCTGGTGATGTACGGGTAGATGATCCGGAGACGAGAAGGAGGCTTCCACGTAATAGATATACATAATATTCTCCCTGTGTTGTTGAAGATCACTACTTGGGCATTGGTGGTGTATCTTCTACTTTAGCTTTCTTTTGTTTAGAGACATTAAATTTGGAAAATTGTAATAAGCTGTATTTGGATTTCCGCTGCTCTGATGATTGATGTTGATTTTGGTTATCAGCTTATGCACTGTTTCACCTGTTTTATGTCAAGTATATTATTATTATATTTTACTCCATGCGCTGTGAGACATTCTACAGGTTCCTTGATTAGTTCATTCCCTTTCTTTGGCGACCGTTCCATGCTAGTCGGGCATGTGTACAGCGCACTTCCGGAGGAAATGCAGGCTGGTGCGGGGCGGCCCGTCACACTTGGTATCAGAGCTCTAGGTTGCGTAGTTAACCTAGGGAAGTTATCAGGGAGAGATAATATACGTATACGACAGAGCGTATTTGTGATTACTTTGGTTATTAAAAGCTATATATATACTATTAGTAGTATAAGGATGAAGTCATACTGCACTAGCACCACTATGGAGTCGTTAATCGTTTCCTTTTTCAGATTGACGATGAGTCGATATACTAGAGGTGCTGGTAGGGGAGCCAATAATGGGAATGCTGCTGACATGAGGACGATGTTTACTCACCTCATGAGAGAGATGCTTAGAGATGTACAGAGGGCAGCTCCCAATGGTGGAAATGGTGGTGGTCCAATAGTGCAGGCACTAAGAGTCGACTTCGCCAAGCTGAATAAGGATTATACTAGCCTTGGTGGGAAGACGTTCCACGGAACGGAGTCGGCCATGGATGTTCAGGATTGGTTGGATAGTTGCGAACGTATCTTCGAGGATTTGGGTATCGAGGATGCGATGAAAAGAAAGCTAGCGTCCCTTCAGCTGCAAGGGCGGGCAATGAATTGGTGGAATGCTATAAAGGCAGCTACTCCCGAAGATCAGATTACCTGGGAACAGTTTAAAACTCGCTTTAGCGAGAAGTTCATTCCAGCTGCTCAGAAGTCAGAGCTGTTTAAGAAGTTCTTGGAGCTCAAGCAGAATGGCAGAGCTGTCTCGGAATATATTGCTGAATTTGACACTTTGTCAAAATATGGGTTATCTCTTATAGATACTGCCGAGAAAAAGAATGAGAAATTCATAACTGGTTTGGATCAGTACTTGGGGGAAAACTTATTAACCACATCGATGAGACGTTTGAATCGATTGTGGGGAAAGCATTAAGATCAGAAAGTCTCTACCCAAAGCCGAAGACTGAGGTTACATCCGCAGATGAGCCAAAGCCACAAGCAAGTGGTGGAGGCAAGGGTGGTTCCCAGAATAAGAGAAAGCAGAATCAGACTAAGGATGGCCAGAAGAAAAAGAATAAGCAAGATGTTGAGTGCTTCAGCTGTGGTAAGAAGGGCCATTATGCTAGTAATTGTCGGGCCAAGCCAGCGGATAGGAAGTGCTTCAACTGTGGCCAGATGGGACATCACAAGGACAAGTGTCCGCAACCCCCCAAAGAAAAGCAAATGGTGAAAGCATATGCTCTTAATGCTATTCCTTCTTCGTCGAATGCCCCAACTGCGGCGGAGAAGGGAAAGAATGTCGTTATTCAAGGTATGCTTTCTGTTTACGATGTTCCTGTTAGAATTTTGTTTGATACCGGAGCTTCCAGTTCTTTCATATCTAGTGACCTAATATATAGGTTGGGATTGGAGCCCGAGATTGTCGATAGACCTTTAGTAGTGATGAACCCGATTGGTGGTTCGACTAGCCTTAGCATGATTTGTCGTAATGTGGTCTTATCGAGTCATGGATGCATGTTTGTTTGTGATTGCTTTGTTTTGGGCTTTACTGGGTTTGGCATTATTTTGGGAGTAGATTGGCCCCGAAGGTACGGGGTGGTGGTAGACTGTGAGGGCTTGTTGGTGACAGCTAGAGCAGATAATGGGCGGAGGATAGTGTTTGGTGGTCTACCCAGTAAGGGGGTATTGGCTAGTTTTCTAAACTCCCTCGACATTCCGCATAGTGAGTTGTCAGGTTTGCCCGTGGTTGGCCAGTATCCGGATGTTTTCGAAGAAGTGACCGGACTTCCACCACACCGAGAGATTGAGTTTCGTATTGATTTGGTAAAAGATGCCAGACCTATAGTGATGCCACTTCGTCGTATGGCACCAAGGGAGCAGCGAGAGCTCGAGGTGCAAGTCAGCGATCTTTTGAAGAAGGGATTTATCAGAAGGAGTGTTTCTGAATGGGGAGCACCAGTTGTGTTTGCTACCAAGGCGGATGGTTCCCTTCGTTTGTGTGTGGACTACCGCGAGTTGAATAAAGTGATGAGGAAGAACAAGTATCCTCTACCGCGGATAGATGATTTGTTCGATCAGTTGAGTGGCGCGAGAGTATTTTCTCAGTTAGATCTCGCGACAGGTTTTCATCAGCTTAGAGTGGAAGCTGAGAGTGTAGCTAAAACGGCATTTCGGACACCGTCTAGGTTTTATGAGTGGTTGGTCATGCCATTCGGGCTGACCAATGCCCCAGCATATTTTGTGGATCTTATGAATAGGGTATTCAGAGATCAGTTGAATAAGTTTGTCCTTGTGTTCGTTGATGATATTTTAGTCTACTCGAGGACAGAGGAAGAACACAAGGGACATTTAAGAATAGTGATGGAGGTATTGAGAAAACACCAATTGGAAGCAAAGTTTTCTAAGTGTCACTTCTGGAAGAGGGAAGTGAGGTTCTTGGGCCATGTTGTATCAGAGAATGGGATTGCCGTGGACCCGGCAAAGGTGGCTACGGTACAGAATTGGCCTACGCCCAAGAATGCAACAGACGTAAGAAGTTTCTTGGGATTAGCTGGATATTATCGCAAGTTTATCCAAGGTTTTTCCAAGATAGCAGCACCATTGACCCAGTTGACCAAGAAGAATCAAGCTTTTGTCTGGGATGAAAGGTGCGAGAATGCATTCAAGAGTCTAAAGGACAAGTTGACAAGCGCACCAGTGTTAGTCATTCCTAAGGGGAATGAAGAGATGACGGTATACACGGATGCATGTGGTACCGGACTGGGTGTTGTATTGATGCAAGGCGGTAGGGTAATAGCTTATGCAAGTCGGCAGTTGAAACCGTACGAGAGAAGATACCCTACCCAAGATTTAGAATTGGCAGCGATTGCGTTCGCATTAAAGATGTGGAGACACTATCTCTTGGGAGAAAGATTTGAGCTGTTTACAGATCATAAGTCGTTGAAGTATCTCTTCTCCCAGAAGGATTTAAATCTCCGCCAGCAGAGATGGTTAGAATTCTTGGCTTCCTATGACTTTGACATCGCATATACACCGGGAAAAGGCAATGCGGTGGCTGATGCATTGAGTAGGAGACATGCCAGCTTAGGCGCTATGTTTCTAGAATGGAAGCAACTGGAGTATATCGCGGGGTTTGATTTCAGACCAAAGTGCGAACTGAATCCAAAAATGTTAGCAAGTTTGACGGTCAGACCCACTTTGATTGAGCGGATCAGATCTAGTCAGAGGAACGATCCTAACCTATTGGAAATCATCTCCAAGTTAGAGATGGGTATCGATGAGGAGATGAACAAGTATGGGCTCGATCAAGATGGATGGCTTAGATAGAATGGGAAGCTCGTTGTACCCAATGTCAATGGATTGAGAGATGAAGTGCTTAGAGAATGTCATCAACTCAAAACTGACTATACACCCCGGTGGTAACAAGATGTATCGGGATATGAAGCAGACTTACTACTGGGAAGGGATGAAAAGAGACGTTGGGAAGTTTATATCCAAATGCATGAATTGCCAGCTAGTTAAAGCCGAGCAAAAGAAGCCTAGTGGGTTGTTGCAACCATTAGAAATTCCCGAATGGAAATGGGAGCAAGTCTCGATGGATTTCATCAATGGTTTACCAAGGACTAGATCGGGATATGACAGCATTTGGGTAATTGTAGATCGACTGACTAAAAGTGCAAGGTTTATACCAGTCAAATCGACCAGAACGGCAGCTAAGTTAGCAGAATTGTATATGAAGTGGGTAGTGAGATTTCATGGAGTGCCCAAAAGCATTGTGAGTGATCGAGACCCGTTGTTCACTAGTGGGTTTTGGAAGAGCTTACAAGAGGCTCTAGGGTCAGAGTTACATCTCAGTACCGCATATCATCCTCAGACCGACGGTCAGACGGAGAGGGTGAATCGTATTTTGGAAGATCTCTTGAGAGCATGTATATTGGATTTTGGTGGATCATGGGATGACCATTTGCATCTAGTAGAGTTTGCATATAATAATAGCTACCAATCCAGTATCGGCATGGCTCCGTTTGAAGCTTTGTACGGAAGACCGTGCAACTCACCATCATGTTGGATAGAGACTGGCGAGAAGTTTATGCTTGGACCGGATGTGGTGAGGGAAACTTCAGGTAAGATTAAGATCATTCAACAATGAATGAAGGCTGACCAAGATAGGCAGAAGAGTTATGCTGATAAGAGGAGAAGAGACCTAAAATTCTCCGTTGGTGACTTGGTGTTTGTCAAGATTTCTCCGTTGAAGAGCGTAATATGATTTGGCAGGAGAGGCAAGTTGACACCAAGATTTGTTGGCCCATTCCCTGTTCTTGAACTAGTCGGGAATTTGGCATATAGAATTGACTTACCAGAGAAGATGGCAGGAGTTCACAACGTATTTCATGTCTCCCAACTAAGGAAGTTCGTTCACGACTCAGATATGACTATTTCACCTGATCAGTTAGAGGACTTCGAAGTAGAACCCGAGGCGGTTGGGAACCGCAAGCCGGCCTGTATTGTCGAACACGACATGAAGCAACTTCGAAGGAAGGCGGTGAAGCTAGTCAAGGTTCAATGGGGCGAGGACGAGAATGATTGTACTTGGGAGACAGAGGAGAACCTTAGGAAGACACGACCAGAACTCTTTGCCTGGTAAGATTTTGACTTCGATTTAGTTTTCCGCATGCTAGGATAGGCTTGTTTGCTTGTTTTGCATGTTTGATTGTTGTATGTGGTTGGCAGGATCCTTTGTATATTTTGGGTTAAGGAATTTCGGGGACGAAATTTCTTAAGGGGGGGAGAGTGTAACGACCCGTATTCTACGCATCATAGGATCGTAGGATATTTATTTCTTTCACATATGAAGTCGTATGGTCATGTAACTTTGGGGGACGACTATTGGGGTCATTTCCCATGTTCATGATTTTTCCCGATTATTTTAAATGACTATTTTACCCCTAGTTATCACTGTTTTGGCCATAACTTTTGACTGGAAAAGAATTTTGACCTGAAACCACTTCCATTGGCTCTGGATGATGGTTTACAATTCCGTAGAGTGGTCACATTAGCCAAACGGACTCACCGTTTGGGAGATATGGCTGAAACAAGTTTCAGATGGTGAAAAACAGCTTAATTGGGCTTAACCGGGTAATTAGCAGTTAGGCCCAGAGGGGGATTTCGGGTTTAGGGGTATATAGGGGCTGATTAGGGTTAGAAAATATTTCTTTAGACATTTTCCAGCCGCCACTTTCATCCGTAGGCACTCTAACAATGGCCTACATCTAAAACACCCCAAATCACTTTCTAATTGAAGATTAGGCTTAGCAACATCAAATTAAGAAGAAAAAGCACCAAAGCAAGGTTAGAGCTGCTGTTGGGCATCAGTATTCGCCCCAAGTCAGAGAAGTTTCAGTTCTGAGAATTTTATTTGAGGCCAAGGTGAGTGATTTGCATAGTTTTTGCACTAATTACGGTAATTAAGGGTAATTAGTGAAGATTAGCGAATTTATACACTAATAAATTCTGGAAAAATGTTTAGAAATTCGAAAATAATATTTTATGCATCTGGTAGAAATTTGGTTTAATTTGATTAAGTTTCGTTAACCCTATGATCGGTTTTACTTAAACATGCTTAAGGGAAAATAAGGAGTTTTGGCCACTTTTGATCCATTTTGATTCATTTGAATGGTTGTTTGCTGTTTGTGGTTGCTATTATATATTGCTATGACTCTATGGTGTGTTTTATGTTTGATTAGAAGTGTTAGATTTGTCAAAAACGCCGTCGAATGGCGTAAACTGCTCGCTGGAAGAACTGCAGGAAATCATCCGAACCGGACCGGATCGGTGGAAGTGAGGGCGATCCGATCCGATGGCGCGACCCGATCCGTCGACGACTGAAGACCCCGATCCGATGGTGCCGATCCGATCCGATCAAGACTTCGCGAGACGACCCGTGTTGCTCCACGAAGAGGTGACCCGATCCGCCCCTACCTTTCACGATCCATTCCAGCCTGAGTGTCACGATCCACTTGAAGGAACACGTCACGACCTCAGCAAGGTGGCACGACCCGAACCAATGGGTATTCACGATCCGACCCGGAGCTCGTAGGGCGAACCGGTCCCGGGCACTTGAAGCGATGGCCGATCCGATCCGAGGGGGTTTCTACGATCCGATCCGCGTAGGTCATTCCGATCCGATCCAGTAAGGGATGATGAGAGCCGATCCGAACTGATGCAGCGCCACGATCTGATGTTGCGGGACATGCACGACCCAAATGATGGAGACCGATCCGGGTGAAGATGATGACTAAAACCCGAGATGCAAAGGTAGTCCAGTACGGGAAGCTAGAGCTCAGGATCTAGTTGGGAACCAACGAGTTCGCTTCATGATTGGGCTTTGCTGCGGGACGCGTGTTAAGGGGTTATTGATGTCTATAGCTTTGGACCACTATGGTAGGAGGTACGAAGGCGGATTCAGGGCCATTATGGCATTGGTAGAACCAAGGGCTACGGTCAATGAAATGGGTCATTGAAATGTTTGGTCATGGCTCCATATGTTTAGCTTGGTCACAGCAGGGTTTCTACAAGTCGGGATCCGTCGTTACCTCAATTTGTCTAGTGTTCCAAAGTAGTAGATATCGTATACTTTACGCACTGAGTGAGAGACGTGAGGATGATTGTTATGCTTGATTGTTTGACATACACAACCCCACCCCCGTATTCTTACACTATTTATTATGGCACCTTGGAGTATTGTACGGTATGTGGTACTAACTCTTTGGTTGCAGGTCCAGGTTCAGGTATGGTTTAGTATACCTGTTATTATTATCCTGTTTAGATGCTTATCGCTCATACCAGGCTTTATGTCTGACCCAGAGTTTTATGTCTCCTCTTATTACTCTGGGTGCTCACACGAGCAGACTAGAGACAGGTGAGCTGGTGATGTACGGGTAGATGATTCAGAGACGAGCAGGAGGCTTCCACGTAATAGATATACATAATATTCTCCCTGTGTTGTTGAAGATCACTACTTGGGCATTGGTGGTGTATCTTCTACTTTAGCTTTCTTTTGTTTAGAGACGGTAAATTTGGAAAATTGTAATAAGCTGTATTTGGATTTCCGTTGCTCTGATGATTGATGTTGATTTTAGTTATCAGCTTATGCACTGTCTCACCTGTTTTATGTCAAGTATATTATTATTATATTTTACTCCATGCGCTGTGAGACATTCTACAGGTTCCTTGATTAGTTCATTCCCTTTCTTTGGCGACCATTCCGTGCTAGTCGGGCATGTGTACAGCGCACTTCCGGAGGAAATGCAGGCCGGTGCGGGGCGGCCCGTCACATATTTTATAGTTAAAAATATAATTTTTAATGTGTATACAAAATAAATATTTATAAACAAATCGGTCAGTTTGTTTATGTACACACATTTGACCGATATTGATTGGGATGATAAATTTTACACATCACCCAACTGCACAAATAAAATTCATTATTTGTTGATTGAAACCCCACATGGGTATTGGGATGATATAGGACATACACTAATCCCAATAATTAGCGGTATGTCGATCGATTGATTGACAGGCTATTATAAGCATTAAATATTTATATTTGATGCTTATGCAGTGTAGAATGCACATTGGATGATGGTTGAAAGTGTTTGATTGTAGTTGTGTACATATGTGTATGAAATCCATATAATCACATTATATGGTAATTGACTGTGTCTGATTCCAGTTCAGAACGAATGAATATTTTGAAATAATGATTATTTAAAAATAACGAATATTTTCAAATAATATTCAGAAAAGAATCAAAACTTGATTTTGATGTCCGATTGGGGATGGACACAAATATATTTAAATATATAAAGCCGTGTTGATTAGATTAACGCCATTTTGACATGAACAATTGTTATATCGATTTTATTCATTTTTATAATGAATATCGATAAGGAATTGATTTCAAAATCTAATGTTTTGAAAATATTATCATTTATATATCGATGATATGGAATATTCAATTTTTATTTGAAATTGAATAGGAAGTTGAAATTGTTTTGAAAACGAATTGAAAACGATTTATAAAATAAGTTTTAAATGGAATTCGACAAAATATATATTGTATATATTATATACATAATATAATGGCCTGAATAGAACGCGCCGCGCTGCGGCAGTTCGCGAATTTCGACCATTGACTTCGAATGGACATTACGGGAGATCCGACCGTCGGATTCTCCTAAAACTGGAACCGTTGGGTTCGTATCGAAAAGAGATTTCTAACGAATATTAGAAATTAGAAATCTAATGGTTGGATTTGGAATTATGTCCAAATCAAATTTGGAAAAGATGGTTGTAAGTGCAGTTCGATGTCCGTTTATGGAAATCGACTGTACGGGCCTTGATAAAATTATTAAAAATATCAATAATTAGTGTAAAATCATAAGAAATGATTTGGGAAGAATTGGGATGAAAAACTCCATATTTGAAAAGATAAAAATAGATTTTTATCAAAATGAACTAGTTTTGAACTAGAATTATAATCCATTTATTTATTTAATAAATAATTTGGATTTGAAATGTCTTTAAAAATAACTAGAATTTCCAATATATGAATTGGAATGGTTTTGAATCGAAATTGTCTTTGGAATATTTCGATGTTGAATTTCACGATTATACTAATGTCGTTATGGAAATTTGAAAGATATATTTATATCGTTATTTCCAATACAATATCTATTGGTTATAGTATTTGATATTGAATATAAGCCGATATATTTTCTATTCAGAGCCTTGTATTTAATATCAAATGGGATTTGGGTTTGTCGTGAATGGTGTCTTCATTAACACTGTTCTTAAACCCAGTTGAGAAAAAGGATTAAATCTTTTTATTTAGATTTAATGAAATGTACCAATTAAATGATATATAATTGGAATTGAATTGGAATTGATTTTTGGGTTTATCGTGAACGGTGTTTTAAATAACACTTGTTCTTTAACCCGATAATTTATGGAACGTGAATAGGGTTTATTGTGAACTGTGTTTTAACGACATTCGTTCTTTAACTCGATTCACAGTGAAATGTGATTTGGAATTTATAAATATTTTGTTGAGATTTAAAGGAGATTTTCCAAAATAAAGTTTTCCAATTTAATAAAATAAATTGGAATTAAATGGAATTCGATTTGGTAATAATTGAGGTGATCCTCTGTAGAGGAAGACTGTGAATATATTGGAATTTAAAAGGCCTTGCCGTTATTCCATTTATATTATCCGTTGGATATGGAAGTTCATATCGATTTTATATATTGTTCTATTTTCCATGAAGGTTCCATTATTAATGGGATTTTGGGTTTATCGTGAGCTGTGTTTCAAATGACATTAGGTCTTTAACCTGTTAAAGATAAGATTTATTTCTTAACTTTGAAAGATCATTAAGTAATGATTTTTGGTGAATTAAAACTGAATTAGAGTTTTAATGAATCTTTAAATAGATTGAAAGCTGAATTTGATAACTAAAATTATCAAATTCAAGAAATGATAGAGAATGGAGTATCACCAGCTATGCTCCAGGCAATAGTTAAATCTTTAATTAGATTGGAACGTGAAATGGTAATTAATTTTATCGGTAACACCATGGCATTAGATATGGAGTATTACCAGTTTTGCTCCATGGGATGAATAGGTTGGGATTGGGAAATAAAACAAAGGATTACTTCGGTAAGGTGCGCTAATCCCGACTAGTTTGGATAAACCTTAATATGGTTTGAAATGATATCCAAAGGAAGATTAAAGAATAAATTTTAAAGAATTTATCTTTGATAAAATTAATGGGAACCGTCCCTAAGAATGTGAATATGTGAATAAAAGAATATTCTGAATTGGAATAAGGTGTATGTTGTGTTTGTGTAACGCTTGTTTATTATATACGCGAGTTATTCGGAAAAACTGGGTTTATCCCATTCTGAATAACTGATACGACGATAAGTCAAAGATGAAGTCGGTGGTTGAAGACCGGAGGTATTCACATCGCTTGGATGATTCCTGATGATCGATTGGGCCGTACACCCAAGAGGAGGGAATAAGTTGGTGATCGTCCAGACGTACTTGGAGATCGATGGATATGCGAGTTACAAGGTGCCTCCGGTTTTGTTCAGACCCAGAACGGACTTGTAAATGGATGTGTGTCTGACATCGGATTTTATTCTGTGTTGATTGATTTCTATTAAATATATATCTGTTTGGCGGCGGAGAATTTATTCTCTTGCTTAACGCCCTTCTCTGAGACGTACGAGCTCAGAGGTTATATATCAATAGATATCAGTCGCATGGCATGAATTGCCTGTGTGGCATGCTGAGATGCAAATGATCAAGGCTTCTGTTGAGAAGAAGAGTCTTGTGGTTGATGATCAAAGCACGGCTTTAATACAGCGTAGCTTTGTGTAGCGTTAATTCGCGAGCCTCACACCCCGGTGTGAACCAAAAACAGGAGAGGACGTCAGGGAGGGCATGCGTTTCCTTCTAGCTAGAAGTGGCGTCAGTGGTTTTACACGCCCTAACGAGTTTGACTTATATGGTTGTTGGAATGCGAGGCGCCTCGGTTATATCGGTCGATCCGGGACCGATGGAGTCATTTATTGGCTCATTTACGCTCCATAGGGCGGGAAAACGCATGTTCAGGGTTTAAGTTTAATCCACTCCGTATGGACTGGCCCTGAGGATCAAAGGTGCAGTTGCGGTTGTTCCTGAGGCTCGGGCTAGACAGTCTCGAAGCGGTGAGGACGATCCCTTGCCTCGGTTCATAGATGGAAATCCAACTTCCAATACGACATTTTGCGGTTTTAATGGTAAACCTATATATGGCGACATAGTGGTATGGGGCACTTATGCCGCCTATGATTGGTACTTATGATTGAAGTTGTTTTATACACTATGCACTTTTAATAGTATCAAATGATTTGTTTTAACGTACCAAGCATGTTTGGATATTATAAGGGAAAACCCTATCCCCCGGCTTGCGTTGCATTGTGTGATAAGACATGGGTCTTATAATAGCTTCATTTTTCCAAAAATCATTGCGCTGTTTTGATATATGCACTGGTATTCTTGGGAGGAAACCCGTTCCGTGTTATACGGCGTAGTCCCTTGATATATCTGATTTAAAGCAAAGTTTTAAATAACTGTTTTAGTTCTCACACCAGTCACATGACCGACCTGGAGTTTGTTGTTTTAACCTAAACTCTGGGTGCCCCTATTTTCCGCACGGGAAGCTAGTAGTTTTGGTTTTGCAGATTTATATTCACAGGATCCTAGTTTACAGCTGGAATGATATTCGGAAAGCTCTGTATCCGTATATCACCTTCAATTGTGTTTTGTATTATTTTTCCACTGCTATGTAATGTATTTTAATCTCTGATATTTTTCTGATGTATAGTATTTATTCATACTCTGTATATTCTTGTATTCTGATGAATTGTTCTTCTGTTTGTGTTCTGATCGTCTTGTCCTCAAGGAAATCCAGGCTTTCCTTTGTGGGGAAGTTCGGGTTGCTATACCTTATGGTATTTAAAATACCAAATAACAATGATCAGTATCATTATAACACACCTCATCAACAACAGATTATATATCACATCTTTTATCATCATATATGAAAAACAATAAAATAAATGTTGAGGAATCCAGTCGGATTCCTCCGACCTGTTTTCCTGCATCCACAGATGTTACACAATATAATTCACATCGATATCACTTCAGTATGAAATATTCTGATAAACAGAATCAATATTTAGTTAATGATTTATATATATATATATCATTATCTAAAATTTTAACCAATCATTCAGCAATTCAATCAAACAGTCAGCACACAACAATCATCATCATTTATCAGTTCTAATTATATATTATAAAAATATAAACTAATAGAGTTGGTAAGTTTTACTCACATTGGCGGTTTATCGTTAAATATTGAAAACCGTTGTCTATTTAGATCGGATAATTTATTTTGCTATAAATTGTAACGGACTCCAATTCACTCCCAGTCAGTTCCATTGCATAGCCACCATCCATACGATCCCAACGGATCCAGTCGCATTCAATTCTGATCATGTATGCGAGAGATATAAATTTTACAAGTTCATATACATTATATTGTAAATAAAATACTTAGTTTATTTCACTTGGGCTTCACCTTGTCAAAACGACCCAATCCCCTTTGGTTCGAACCCTGGCCCGCGTTAGAGACCTTCTTCCCCCTTTTGATAGTTGTTGTAACCCGCAATACTTCTGTAACCACCACATGCCATTTCCAAGACTTATAAACACATCATCACACTTATTTAATTAAGTTTTCCCCTTTTCAACTAATTACCCTCTCTAAAATTAGATTACCCGCTCTAATCCATTCATCAGCAAAGTCCGTCTTCTTTTCCCTAGGCTTATACGCTGCTCTTCAAACTTGAATGGCCATAGCCGATCAAAACTCGGCTCCTCTCTCTTCCTTTACTCAACTAAACTCGAAACAGACTTCACCACTACACTCCTCTCCCATTTCTCTACAAGCCCATATGAATTACAATGAACTCGCACCTATACCCCATTTCGCGACAAGAGGAACTTGCGTCCCCCCTTATATAGTAGCGACACTTTTCAGCTCGAATTCACGCAAAAAATGCAGATGAACCTCCTCCATACCACAAATATTATGCTACACTTAACAATCGCTCTCGATGATTGTATTACCAGAATTCCTAAGCCCTAGGACCACGGCTAATTTCTTTAAACCCCAATAGATCGTCGCACAGATCCAAACTCACAAGGAGAAGAGTACAAATCTTAAGAAACACAAAGAAGTTTATTTCGGATTTTAGAGATTTTTGTATGAATTTCTTTGGATTTTAGAAGTATGGTTTTTACTGTAAAAGTAATTTTGATGGCGACTGAGAAGTTTTTGACCACCGGAAATGAATGCGCTAGGGTTAGAGAGTACGAAGATTATTTATAGATAGTTTTTATTATATTTTATTCGATTATAATATTCTATTTTAAGCAATCGCTATGTGTATTTGTTGAATAAAAATTCCTATAATCACATACGATACCCAAAAATTACGAAAATGGACATACACCTTCAGTTCGACATTACAGACCCAACGAAACTAGTTTCGTCGAATTCCGACTCCGTTTGCTCACACAGCTTATTTTTAACCATTAAATTACTAACTGTTTTTCACATTAAAATCCCGTACAACCACATACTGACTTAAAAATCACGGAAATTGAAATCTATCAATAATTTAATATCGCGGATCCAACAAAATTAGTTTCGTCGAAAACGAAGGTCGTTTGCAAAACTGGCTATTTTTAAAGCTCTAAATAACCCACTTAAATATATGAATATATTTAAAAACAATTATATTAAATATAAATAAATTTATATTATCTATATATTCACAATAGAATATCATACGGCTCCAATTGGATTTATAACTCGATATTTCAAAATTCCCAGTTATATCGATATTCGATTTATATTAAAAATCCTTATATAATATAAATATATATTTATAAATTTCAAAGGAATTCCATAGCGACTTTTCTAAAATTTGATTTGGACATAAATCAAAATCCACACTACGAAATTCAGATTTTTCTCTTCCATTAGAAAAATATACTTCACCAGCTCCGAACGTTTCTTGTTTCACATAAATCCGATTTAAAACGGACCATGTATATTCAGTTGAAGTTCAAATCGCCAAATAGTGAACTACCGCGCCATTTCGAGCTCGATTATAATTATATTATAATTCTACGTTCAAACTTCGTTTAAATAATATATTCGTTATTCAAATCCAATTCCAAACTGAATTATATATTTTAAATTGTCCAGTTCACATTATAGTGCCACTTCAGCAAATTCTTAATATATCATAATTAAATATATTATTTAATTATTATATTAATTAAATATTCAATATTATTCAATTAAACAACCATTAAATTCTCTGAATCACTATATAAATAATTAAATAAATTAATTATTATACCTTAAAAATACGGGACATTACGTTCTTCCCCCCTTAAAATAATTTTGTCCTCGAAATTGCTAAGGTAGAAAACAAACCCTATTAACTATTTAAAAATTATTTGTTTACTTCTTAACTCCAGTTTCACTGAACCAATTAATTTCAATTAAAATATTAGTTAATTCTTACCAACGAAAATTTTCAAAAATCCTGAAAATTTTCTAACACCTTAGCTTTTCGAAAAATTTCGCTAGCACCTCCTTTGTACTGGTCAATCGGTACAACTACAACTTGCCTCTCTGGGCCTTCTCCAACCCAAAAGAAAATCAAACAGCCAAGCGGCTTGCCAAATCGGTTCATAAATATCTCAACCCATATGTAATATAAACCGGTACCTTTTTTGGTCGGGCGTATCAACTTTATCACTTTCACCTGTTATCAACCCAACATATACCAATGTCATCTCAACCAATTTCCAATCAATATTTGTTCAACACAGCTATTCGTTTATATCCAAACCAAATCCTCTGCTTATGCCAACCAAATTCCATTTCAAATTCCATATCACCAATCCAATTTTTTTCTCGGTACCATTCTAATCCAATTCAATTCAATTACCACTGAATTGCCTTTATTTCAATTTAAAATTTGCTTTCACCAATTTCTGTTTAATTTTTTTTATTTCAAACAATCTTTACATGGGAGTTATAAATAGCTCATCCTTTCCAAAAATCAAATATCCTTTTCTGGAATTTCAATACAACTTGTTTTTCTCATAACAATTCAAAAACCAAAATCTTTGGTAGTAATCTGTCACATAGAAACTCAAAAATGAACATCGATGATGTCCGGATCAACATCGGAATTTGTTTTCCAGCGACCGTAGTGAGTTCAATACTTTATCACTTTCAATACCATTTCTAAACACTACCATTTTGAAATTCATTTCAACATACCATTTTCAATGCCTGTAACAAAATTAAAATCTCCCAGGATTTTAAAATTCACATATATTTAACCCAGACTCATTTACAACACTTTTCCAAATTTTGGGAACTTCAATTCCAATTCGGATTTAAATTTCAGATTTAATTCATGTTGTAACACTTATACGAATTCTGATTGGTTATTTACATAACCATTTAATTTATAATCTTACTCGATTATAATAACAACCAATATATCCAATATATTATAATTCCAATATATATATCTTCTTTATATCAAAATATTTTTTCGGTAAAATTATATCATTTACCTTCTTTTTAAAACATACAGTGTCGGTTCATCATATTCAAGTGTTTAGAAACTCCTACCGATACAGTGGATCAAATTGATAGACCAAAACTCATAAACAACTCAGACAATGCATCTCCACAATATAAATCCATTTTATATCAAATAACAAATACGTTCACTCGTATATATATACTCAACTCAATTTAGGGTATTACTAACCCTATCACTACTAAGTCATGCCTCAGAGCCAAGGTAATTACTTAACCTTAAGCTATGATATCACTATAACGACCCGGGGATTTCGAGACCCTCAATATCGGCATACAACACTATGTCGACTATTCAAGCATTGGAAATACCGGATAGTTCATGAAAGAAATTAGAGGGTGAGAATAGATAAGATAGAAACTTAGAATAAAAGAAGAAGAAGAACATACAACATCAGAGTAACACTAATCTCACAGCGGAACGAACAACATATAATAGATAACATATCTTTGAAATAAAATTAGTATATGTATACAGTAACATTATCAGAGTACAACACTTACAACACAGTGGAGATAACTATAGCTATATAATCATGAAGCCTCCTGCTCCAAGCTCTCCAAGTATATCTGTAAAATCCTGACTACTTGACTACCCGTACAAAATTGGGCACCCAAGAGTTTAGACAAAACAAAACAAAACAAACTCTGGGTCAGTCATAGGACTGGTGTGAGTAAAACAATTTAAAACAGTTTGATAAAATAAACGATATCTCATAAGACCACGTCGTATAATGGAACGGGTTTTTCCCTTATGAGAATCCAAACCATTTGATTTAACTTTCAAAATCTTTTTGAAAGAAACGATAAACTTTATATCATAACTCTTTTGATATTATAATAATGTCTATCAACCACAACTAAATATTCATCTAGCAGAAACGCTTTCATCTCACGTTCAACATATATAGTATACAATCAAATCCACGAGCACTTATTGGATAATGGATTACCAACTATGACAAGGTATGGAACCACCTTCCGATAGTGTACCTCTAGAGAGGAATACACTGGGTTCAACAAGAACATCTTGCAACCCGACCACACATGACCGACCACTCATTTCGCTTGAGTGTATCCAATGTATATCAACAACGGTTGGGATCAGCAACCTTTTCCCGAAAGGGACAGCATCAAATAGATTAAAGAATGAAATGAATATCTCTAGATAGGTGATAATACACCCTACTTGGCAGCCAACCACTTAGCCATGCTGCCTGCCTGATTTTTGTCATTTCCTGGTTGTGAGGCTAGAGGCCACGCTTATCTCTGATAGATCACACATTTATTCACTTTGAATGTCACACCGTCATACCTGCCAAATCACAAATTGATTTCCCCAAAATACAATGGGTATACAGCTAAGAGAAATGAATTCCTCCGCCACCAAACTTACATACGTTTGAAGAGATCAACTTAGGTGATCCATTAAATATACTCTGTCAGACATTCTTTTAAACAGGTTGTCCTGGGACTGGACAAACCGAAGGCACTATTCTGTAAACAGGACAGCCCTTGCATAAATCCTTCTTCAATTATCTTCATTATATTTGATCGCAACGCTAACGCCATACGGAGTGGTTTTCAGATAATATATCTGATCCCGGTCATTCCGTATTAACAATGAAAAA
Organism: Allium sativum; assembly: GCA_030737875.1. Classification (NCBI taxonomy): domain Eukaryota; kingdom Viridiplantae; phylum Streptophyta; class Magnoliopsida; order Asparagales; family Amaryllidaceae; genus Allium; species Allium sativum. Next base: position 427,403,881 of record CM060925.1, on the reverse strand, counting down.
TGGTCAAAAACTTCGATAGTCGGTGAGTTAACTATCAGAGAAAACATGTGTTCAAACAATGATATTATTTCCAGATGGAAATTCTATCGATCAATCATCATTGAAAATTTATCTCTTTAGTTCATTAATTTATTCCTTTTCCATTTCCTACTTCCATATATTCAACATTTCTTATTTTCAAAATTTAGAGAATATACGTTATAAATCATTGGAAAACATTTCCATCTCTTTTTCACATATCACTATCATTCCAGTATTCTTTATCATCAAACATTTCATTTTCTATGATTAGAAAATATCTCTGGTTATATTTGGAAAATGTTCCAAAACTCATTCATTTGATTTAAACCGATGTTTAAATAAAACATCGCTATGCGAACTCAAACCATTATACTCGTTAACTAAATTCACTTAACCAATCTTCACTACTGAATCTTAACCATTCCTTAGTTAAAAATGGAGTCAATCAAGTTGGGGTATAGCTACCTCTCAGAACTTAATTGAACAACATTTCAAATTTCGAAAATAGACAAAGTTCACCTTCTAAATCTTTAACAAACTTCTTTACGTAACTCTCGGATTCTATTTACGAATCCACTTCTTTATTGAAAAACATTGATTATAACTATAGCATTAAAATCCCTACTTCTGAAATATCTAACTCCAAAATATAACTCGATTTACTCAAATCAATTAATCCTCACTCCACTAACTTTAACTCGATTAACTGTAATTCATTAACTCTCATCACTTAACTCCTTTCGAATAAACTATATTCGATCAACTCCTTTAACTCTATTCGAATAAACTATATTCGATTAACTCCTTTCGAATATCCTATATTCGATAACTTCTTTAACTCTATTCGAATAAACTATATTCGATTAACTCTTTAACTCTATTCGAATAAACTATATTCGATTAACTCCTTTAAATCTATTCGAATAAACTATATTTGATTAATTCCTTTAACTCTATTCGAATAAACTATATTCTATTAATTCCTTTAACTCTATTCAAATAAACTATATTCGATTAATTCCTTTAACTCTGTTCGAATAACTAATATTCAATCAACTCTCTTCGAATAACTAATATTCGATTAACTCTCTTTGAATAACCAATATTCCTTTTATCTTTCTATTCATTTTCCCAATATATATTCCTTTTATCTTACTCCGTTTATTTAACAAATAAATATTCCCTTTCAATCCTATTACAATATTTCTTTTCATATTCTATTTGTAAATGTTTTACAAATATTTCCTTTTAATTCTATTTGTAAATGTTTTACAAATATTTCCTTTCAATTCTGTTTGTAAACGTTTTACAAATATTTCCTTTCAATTCTATTTGTAAATGTTTTACAAATATTTCCTTTCATATAATCTTATTTATTATATAAATATTCTCTTTTATAAAATTATATTCATTTTAAAAATATTTCTTTTTATAAAATCCTTTGATTTTATAAATATCTCTTTCTACAAAATCCTTTGATTTTATATATATTTCTTTTTCAATACAACATTGAAAATTTCCTTTTTTAACATTCTAGTATTCCTTATGGTATTTAAAATACCAAATAACAACGATCAATATCATTCTAACACACATCCTCAACAACGGATTATATATCACATCATATATACTCATATATGAAAAACAATAAAATAAATGTTGAGGAATCCAATCGGATTACTTCGACCTGTTTCCTTGCATCCACAGATGTTACACAATATAATTCACATCGATATCACTTCAGTATAAAATATTATGATAAACAGAATTAATATTTAGTTAACAATTTACATATATATATATATATCGTTATCTAAAATTTTAACCAATCATTCAGCAATTCAATCAAAAAGTCAGCACACAACAATCATCATCATTTATCAGTTCTAATTATACGTTATAAAAATATGAAGTGATAGAGTTGGTGAGTTTTACTCACGTTGGCGGTTTATCATTAAATATAGATAACCGTTGTCAATTCAGATCGGATAATTTATTTTGCTATAAATTGTAACGGACTCCAATTCACTCCCAGTCAGTTCCATTGCATAGCCACCGTCCATACGATCCCAACGGATCCATTCGCGTTCAATTCTGATCACATATGCGATAGATATAAATTTTACAAGTTCATATACACTATATTGTAAATAAAATACTTAGTTTATTTCACTTAGGCTTCACCTTGTCAAACCGGCCCAATCCCCTTTGGTTCGAACCCCGACCCGCATTAGAGACCTTCTTCCCCCTTTTGATAGTTGCTGTAACCCGCAATACTTCTGTAACCACCACATGCCATTTCCATGACTTATAAACACATCATCGCACTTATTTAATTAAGTTTCCCCTTTTCAACTAATTACCCTCTCTAAAATTAGATTACCCGCTCTAATCCATTCATCAGCAAAGTCCATCTTCTTTTCCCTAGGCTTATACGCTGCTTTTCAAACTTGAATGGCCATAGCCGATCAAAACTCGGCTCCTCTCTCTTCCTTTACTCAACTAAACTCGAAACAGACTTCACCACTACACTCCTCTCCTATTTCTCTACAAGCCCATATGAATTACAATGAACTCGCACCTATACCCCATTTCGCGACAACAGGAACTTGCGTCCCCCCTTATATAGTAGCGACACTTTTCAGCTCGAATTCACGCAAAAAATGCAGATGAACCTCCTCCATACCACAAATATTATGCTACACTTAACAATCGCTCTCGATGATTGTATTACCAGAATTCCTAAGCCCTAGGACCACGGCTAATTTCTTTAAACCCCAATAGATCGTCGCACAGATCCAAACTCACAAGGAGAAGAGTACAAATCTTAAGAAACACAAAGAAGTTTATTTCGGATTTTAGAGATTTTTGTATGAATTTCTTTGGATTTTAGAAGTATGGTTTTTACTGTAAAAGTAATTTTGATGGCGACTGAGAAGTTTTTGACCACCGGAAATGAATGCGCTAGGGTTAGAGAGTACGAAGATTATTTATAGATAGTTTTTATTATATTTTATTCGATTATAATATTCTATTTTAAGCAATCGCTATGTGTATTTGTTGAATAAAAATTCCTATAATCACATACGATACCCAAAAATTACGAAAATGGACATACACCTTCAGTTCGACATTACAGACCCAACGAAACTGGTTTCGTCGAATTCCGACTCCGTTTACTCACACAGCGTATTTTTAACCGTCAAAATACTGACTGTTTTTCACATTAAAATCCCGTACGGCCACATACTGACTCTAAAAATCACGGAAATTGAAATCTAGTAATAATTTAATATTGCGGAGCCAACAAAATTAGTTTCGTCAAAAACGGAGGTCATTTGCAAAACTGGCTATTTTTAAAGCTCTAGATAACCCATTTAAATATATGAATATATTTTAAAACAATTAAATTAAATATAAATAAATTTATATTAACGTATATATGCACAATAGGATATCATACAGCTCCAATTGGATTTATAACTCGATATTTCAAATTTCCCTATTATATCGATATTCGATTTATATTAAAAATCCTTTTATAATATAAATATTTATAAATTTCAAAGGAATTCCATAGCGACTTTTCTAAAATTTGATTTGGACATAAATCAAAATCCACACTACAAAATCCAGATTTTACTCTTCCATTAGAAAAATATACTTCACCAGCTCCGAACGTTTCTTGTTTCACAGAAATCCGATTTAAAATGGACCCTGTATATTCAGTTGAAGTTCAAATCGCCAAATAGCGAACTACCGCGCCATTTCGAGCTCGATTATATTTATATTATAATTCCACGTTCAAACTTCGTTTAAATAATATATTCGTTATTCAAATCTAATTCCAAACTGAATTATATATTTTAAATTGTCCAGTTCACATTATATTGCCACTTCAGCAAATTCTAAATATATTAGAATTAAATTTATTATTTAATTATTATATTAATTAAATATTCAATATTATTCAATTAAACAACCATTAAATTCTCTGGATCACTATATAAATAATTAAATAAATTAATTATTATACTTAAAAATACGGGACATTACAAATGGTTGGAGTTTACTCACACTAGTCCCATGACTAACCCAAAGTTTATTTTGTTTTTGTTTTCCCTAAACTCTTGGGTGCCCAAACTTGTATGGGCAGTCAAGTAGTCGGGATTTTTCAGATTCACTTGGAAGAGCTAGTAGCAAGAGGCTTCACCAGCTAGCTATAGACTATTATATATTCCGTTGTGTGCTATGTTTGTATCTGAAAACAGGTGTTTATAATTGTTCCAGAAATAGGTGTTGTGCTCTGATGATGGTAGGTTTATACAGTTACTGATTTGTATTTCAAAAGTTATGTTATTTAATATATTTTATTCGTTCCGCTGTGAGATTTGTGTTCTTCGTTTTTCTTCTATTATAACTTTTATTTCTTTCTATTCCTCACCCTCTAACTTCTTTCTAATAACGATTCATATTTCTGTGCAAATTGGGTCGGACGTGTGGAGTTATTAGTCAACTCAGATAGTATGGATTTGCAGGCCATTACAGTTGGTATCAGAGCTTTGGATGAGCGAACACCTAGGCTTTGGTGGGATTGTGCTCATTAGAGATAGGGTCAGTAGTACCCTAGAATGAGTTGGGAATATATATACGAGAGCACATATTAGTTAATTGTTATAAAAACTATTTTATATTGTGTTGGCTAGTCTGTTGGGTGGTTTATGAATTCTGGTCGAATCGTGGGACGCCACGACGTCGATAAGAGTTTGTAAATACTTGAACATAAGATTAGACATGATATTGTTTTAAGGTGGGTAAATGAAATAATTTTACCCCAGATTTATATTTTTTCTATAAATAGAATAATTTTATGAAATTATTATAATATATGGATGAGTTGGTTGTTATTATTATAATCAAATTTGATTATAAAAATTGGAATGGCTATATATAACCAAAATAGAATTTGTATATGAATTAAATATACAAATGAGATGAATTAAAATTGAATTCAAACCAAAATTTGAAATTTAAATCCTGGGAAGTTTGAAAATATTTTCTGAAGTATATTAGAACAATATAGCTTTGTATTTGAAAGATTTTTGAGTCAAAATAATTTTAGATGAGTTTGAAAATGATAAAGCACTGAACTCACTTCAGTGGCTGGGAAATAATCCTGATGATGACTGTAGCATCATCAGTGTTCATTTTCGAGTTTCTAAGTGACGGATTGCTATTGTAACGTCCCGGAAAATTTTTGACTTTGATCATCGACATAAAACCCATGTCGATAATCCAAACATCGAAAATACCGGTAGTTAATGAAAGAAATTAGAAGGTGAGGATAGATAAGATAGAAACTTAGAATATAAGAAGAAGAAGAAGAAGAAGAACATACAACATCTGTAACGACCCGCATTTACAAAGGTATTATAATTAATTTATTTAATTATAAAAATAGTGATATAGTGAATTAAATGGTCGTGGAATAAAATAATGATGAATATTTAATTAAAATAATAAATTAAATAATATATTTAATTCTGAATTAATCAGAATTGGCTGAAATGACGATATGGTGTGAGCCGGATCATCTGTGATATTTAATTCAGCTTGGAATTTGAATTTGAATAACGAATATATTATATAAACGACAGTTTGAACGTATAATTGTATTATAATTATAATCGAGCTTGAAATGGCGCTGTAGTTCGTTAATTGGCGATTTGAACTTCAACTGAATGTACAGGATTCGTTTTAAGCTAGATTTCTGTGAAACAAGAAAGTGTGGAGCTGGTGGAGTATATCTTTCTAGTGGAAGAGAAAAATCGGGATTTCGTCGTGTAGATTTTGATTCACATCCAAATCAAATTTCAGAAAAGTCGTTGTGGAATTCCTTTATAATTTATAAAGGAATTATTTATATTTTAAAAAGGAATTTCAATATAAATCGAATACCGAGTTGACCCAGATTTGAAATATCAAGTTATAGATCCCAGTAGAATGTATGGTATTCCACTGTGAATATATACGATAATATTTATTTATAAATATTTAATTTAATCATATTTAGATATATTTATATATTTAAATGGATTATTTAGGACTTTAAAAATAGCCACTTTTGCAAAAAAGTCGGAATTCGACGAAACTAATTTTGTTGGATCCGCAATGTCAAATAGTTGTTAGATTTCCAGTTTCGTGATTTTTAGAGTCACTGTGTGGTCGTACGGATTTTTAGAGTGAGAAACAGTTAGTATATTGACGGTTAAAAGTACGCTGTGTGAGCAAACAGAGTCGGAATTCGACGAAACCAGTTTAGTTGGGACCGTAATGTCGAACTCTAGTTGCATGTCAGTTTTCATGATTTTTAGGTATCGTACGGATTTTTAGAAGATGGAAACGAATATAAAATAATAAAAGAAAATATCTAAAAATATCCTAAAAAATATTTAGATATGTGTTAACACTATAAATACACCTCTTAACTTCCTAAACCTAATCTCATTCTCCAAACATTGCGCCGTTGTCTCAGAATCAAATACACAGTAAAGTTCTTCCAAAGAAAAATCATAAGAAATCCAAATCAAATCCCATAAATCGTAAAGCAAGTATATTTTGAATCACATCGAGTAGCTCTTCGATCCTATATGCTTATTAATGGGTTCGACTCATCATGTTGTCGCTGGAAAATGTACAGTAGTGGCTAGGGTTCGAGATTTGCTGGAAATAGACGCATCGAACCTTGATTTGGATATTTGATATGAGTTTGTGGTGGAGAGTTGAGTTTGTTGTAGATTTTTGGTGGAAATCCATGAGCAAACGTTTCGCTCGTGCACGGTACAGGGAGTGAATTCCTGTTCGACGCGACCAAGGTGATAGCGGCGAGTTTGATGATAAGGGTATGGGCTGATGCAGTTTTGTGTAAGGAGATCAATGGTGATTTTATTTTTGATTTCGGTGGTCTGTTGATGGAAGAGGAGGTGAAGGAAGTTGGCTGTTGGAGGTTTGAGGAGCTGAAGCCATCGTTCTTTTGGGAAGAAAGGGGTTATAAGCGGGTCTGGGTAGGTTGGGCCTGGGGTTTGAAGTGGGCTGGAAAATTTAAAGATGGGCCGATAATTAAAAAAGGGGTGAGGCCCAATTGTTTTAAATTAAAATTATAGTTTTAGTTTTTAATTTAAAACAAATGTATTGAACTTGTAATATCGATAACATCGTCATATGATATCAGAATCACGAACGGTCAGATCCGTTGAGATCATATGGACGGACACTACACGATGGAACTGATGAGAAGTCCATCGGAGCTCATTACAATTTATGGCGAAATAAATTGTCCATCTGAATCAAGCGATGGTTATCGTTATCAACAATGATCGTCCAATGTGAGTAAATCTCACTAACTCTGAACAGTTTATAATTTCATGTTGTATTTTTAGAACTGTTAAATATTGGTTGATTGACTGTGTGTTGACTGTTTGATTGAACTGCTAATCAGTTAGTGGATACATATACATATATATATATAAATATATATAAACCGTTAAACCTATATATGTTGATTCTGTTAACAGAATATTTCATATTGAACTGAAAGAGATGTTGATTATATTGTGTAACATCTGTGGATGCAGGGAGACAGGTTGGAGGGACCCAACTGGGTCCTCAACAGTTATTTTATTGTTTTTTATAAATTGTGATATATGATGTAGTTTAAAATCTGTGGTTGATTATATGTGTTGGATGATATTGGTCATCGTGATTTGATGTGTTAAGTACCATAAAATATCGGAATGGGAAAAGGAGATTTTCAAAGTGATATTGAAAATAGAATATTTATAAATTGAATATTTACAAATAGGAGATTTCTAGAAAAGGGAATAATTATAAAATCAAAAGATTTTATAAAAGAGAAAATATTTATAAAATCAACAAAGATTTTATAAAGGAGATATTTATTTGTTAAGTAAATAGGAGGTGTTAAATAAGATATTTATTTGTTAAATAAGTAGAATAAGATTTTGATATTTTTTTGTTAAGTAAATAAGAGGTGTTATATGAGATATTTATTTTTTAAATAAGTAGAATAAGATTTTATACAGGAGATATTTATTTGTTAAGTAAATAGGATGTAATGACCCGGGATTATGACGACTTTGGTTATCGACATAAACACGATGACGACTAACCAAACATCGAAAAATACCGATCATTAATGAAAGAAATTAGAGGATGAGGAAAGATAAGATAGAAACTTAGAATAGAAGAAGAAGAACACAATATCATAGTAACATGAATCTCACAGCGGAACGAATAAATATATTTCATAACATAACTTTGAAATACAAATCTGTACTTGAATATACATATCATTTATCAAAGTACAACACTTACAACACAGCGGAAATAACTATAGCTATATAATCCTGAAGCCTCCTGCTCCAAGCTCTTCCAGTATATCTGTAAATCCCGACTACTTGACTGCCCGTACAAAATTAGTCACCCAAGAGTTTAGGGAAACAAACAAATAAACTTCGGGTCAGTCATAGGACTGGTATGAGTAAAACAGTTTAAAACAGTTCAAGCAGGTAATAGATATCTCATAAGACCACGCCGTATAACGGAACGGGTTTTTCCCTTATGAGAATCCAAATTAGCTTTATATCAAAAACCTTTTGGTATTATAATAATGTCTATCAACCACAATATAATAATCATCTAGCAGAAACACTTTCATCTCACGTTCTACATATATAGTATACAATCAAAATCGCAAGCACGTATTGGGTAATGGATTTCCAACTATGACAAGGTATGGAACCACCTTTCGCTAGTGTACCTCTAGAAAGGATTACACTGGGTTCAACAAGAACATCTTGCAACCCGACCACACATGACCGACCACTCATTTCGCTTGAGTGTATCGAATGTATATCACCAATGGTTGGGATCAGCAACCGTTTCCCGAATGGGACAGCATCAACAATAGATTTTTGGAAATAAATGAAACTCTAGATCAGGTGATTATACACCCTACTTCGGTGCGACTGACTTAGCCATGCTGCCTGCCCGATTTCTGTCATTTACCGGTTGATGAGGCTTCAGGTTAAGCTTCATCATCACATCAAATTCACTTCGAATGCCACATTGTCAGATCCATCGAAAATCACTAATTGTCGTCCACAATAGTACATTATGTGTTAGCTAAAAGAAGTTTCCTTCTCCGCTTCCACTCTTGGTACGGTTGGAGAAATCAATTTACGTGATCGTTTGGAAATACTCTGTCAGACATCCGTCCATACAAGTCATCCAAGAACAGGATGAACCGAAGGCGCTATTCAGTACATCCATTTTAGGCACTGTTATCTAAGACTTATACAATAGCCCTTGCACTTTACTCCGTCTTCACTTATCTTTGGCATATATGATTCGCAACACTTATGGCAATACAGAGTGGTTCTTTGGATAATAATCCAACCGGTCTCTCCATATTAACAATGTTAAAATGGTCAAAACTTCGATAGTCTGTGATTTAACTATCAAAGAAAAATACATGTGCAAACAACGAAATTATTTCCAAATGGAAATTCTATCAATCAATCATCAATCATATATATATATATCCTTATTTTCTATGTTTAGAAAATATATATGTTAACACTGGAAAACATTTCCATAACTTATTTACGTATCACTATTCCCTCAGGAAACATCCGACCGCCGTAGGCTATCTGCAGCCCTGCGGATTACGATAGCAGTCGTGCAAAATGGTAACTTATCCTATATAACTATGTCTGATTTACTCCTTTTGAAAACTATGTTTGATTAACTCCCTTTATAATCCTATTTATTTCCTAAATAAATACTCCTTTATTCTATTCTATTCGTTTTATCAACATTTTTCCCTTTTATAAAACTCTATTCGTTTTATAAACATTTTCCTTTTATTTACTTTCGAAATATTTCCTTTTTATAAAATCGGTTGATTTTATAAAATTCCTTTATTTCAATATACATTGAAATAATTCTTCTTACATCCCAGGGTCTTTTATGATATTTAAAATATCGAATAACAAGGATCAATATCATTCTAACACACATAATCCAATAAGGATTATATAACACATCATATATCACAATATATGAAAAACAGTAAAAAAAACTATTGAGGAATCCAGTCGGGTTCCTCCAACCTGTTTCCCTGCATCCACGGATGTTACAGAATAAAATCAACATCACTTTCAGTTTCATATGATATATTCTGTTAAACCGAATCAATATAGAAATTCAACTAACTGACTAGCAGTTCAATCAAACAGTCAACACACAGTCAATCAGCCAATATTTAACAGTTCTAAAAATACAACATGAAATTATAAACTGTTCAGAGTTAGTGAGATTTACTCACTTTGGCAGTTCATCGTTAAAGAACGATAAACTGTTATTTGATCTGAATCAAACAATTTATTTCGCCGTAAATTCATACGAGTCCCAATCCACTTCCAGTCAGTCTCATTGTGTTGTTCCCGTCCATACGATCCCAACGGATCTTGTTTCGCTGAATTTGGATATCGTATGAGGAAGTTACATCAATTTCAAGTTGGTACATTATAAATTTAAAATAAAATAAATTGCTTTTAATTTAATTTGGGCCCTTTACCTTAGAACTTGGCCCAACTACTCTCTAAAGAAAACCGGAACCGATAAATTAGCTTCTTCTTCCAGTAACAGAAGACGCGGCCTCCTCCTATTCACACAAGCCATTGATGATCTTTCGAGCTACCTCACCACTCCATCTCTTAACCGAATGCAAAGAGAATACCACCACTCTTCTCCTCCTTTCGACCTCTCTCTCCCCATACCCGCCACAACCCACTCTGTGATCTCCAACGAAAAGCGTCGACGGTTTGATTTCCGTCCTCCAACACTTCGATCGATAGTTTCAATGTCGAATTCCCATAAAAAAAATCACTACAGGTGCTAAACGATGTCAAAATCCCAAAATCGAACTTATTTTCATCAATCGATGCTCTCAAACCAAGAAAACCCAAACCCTAATCGAACTGGAACATTTTAGCGTACGGGAACAAATGTCGAGCCACTCAAAAGGTATACTAGCGTGAAGAGATTCTCCTGAGGGTTCCAGAAATACATAATTCCTGATTTTAGGAATTTTCTTTGAATTGAATTTGATTTTACATCTTGCGTTTTTGCTGTTGGAATGAAGAACATGGCGGCGGATTTTTCTGTGGTAAGAGAATTAGGTTTTAGAATGGTGGAGGGCATATTTATTGCATAACAAAATATCTAGATTTTTTTATTAATATTTTAATATTTTATTTTGTCCATTTCTCATCGTATCCGACTTCTACGAATTCCTGTGATCACATACGATACCCAAAAATCACGAAAATGGACATGCAGCTACAGTTCGACATTACGGTCCCAACGAAACTGGTTTCGTCGAATTCCGACTCCGTTTGCTCACACAGCGTATTTTTAAAGCTCTGGATGACCCATTTAAATATATTTAAATATAACTAAATTAAATACAAATAAATTTATATTATCGTATATATTCACAGTGGAATACCATACAGCTCTAGAATATTCCTACATGAATTTCTAACTCGATATTCACTTCTGGGTCAACCCGATATTCGATTTATATTGAAATTCCTTTTTAAAATATAAATAATTCCTTTATAAATTATAACGGAATTCCACAGCGACTTTTCTAAAATTTGATTTGGACGTGAATCATAATATACACGATGAAATCTCGATTTTTCTCTTCCACTAGAAAGATATACTCCACCAGCTCCACACGTTTCTTGTTTCACAGGAATCCGGCTTAAAACGAATTCGGTACATTTAGTTGAAGTTCAAATCGCCAAATTACGAACTGCAACGCCATTTCAATCTCGATTTTAATTATATTATAACTCTACGTTCAAACTCTCGTTTATATAATATATTCGTTATTCTAATTCAATTCTAAACTGAATTAAATATCACAGATGATCCAGTTCACACCATATCGCCATTTCAGCCAATTCTGATTATTTCAGAATTAAATATATTATTTAATTTATTATTTTAATTAAATATTCACCATTATTTAATTAAACCACCATTTAATTCACTATATCACTATTTATATAATTAAATAAATTAATTATAATACCTCTGCCAATGCGGGTCATTACAATCTTCCCCACTTAAATTATTTCGTCCTCGAAATTGCTAAAAGGTAGAGGACGAACCTATCGATTGGTTAGAACATATTTGTTCACTTCTTAACTTCGGTTTCAACTGAACTAATTTAATTTCAATTAAATTATTAATTAATTCTTATCAATGAAAATTTTCAAAAATCCTGAAAATTTTCTAATGCCTTAACTCTTCGAAAAATTTCGCCAGCACCTCCTTTGTACTGGTCAATCGGTTAAACTCCAACTTGCCTCTCTGGGCCATCTCCAACCCAAAAGAAAATTCAAACAGCCAAGCGGCTTGCCAATTCGGCTCATAAATCTTATATCCGATAGAAATATAAACTTGTACCTTTTGACGGCATATCATTATATCCTTTTCCACCTGTTATCAATTCAGCAGATACAAGGGTCATCCCAATCAAATTCCAATCTGCTTTTATCCACAACACAGCCATTCGCTTATATCTGAGCCAAATATCATTTCAACTCGAGTTTCTTCTCGATTCCCAACTCTTAACTTGATCATCACATTACACTTCAAATTTGAATCTCACAATCCAATTTGTCATGATATCATTCTAATTCAATCTCAGTAACCACTTCACTGGCTTTACTTTAATTCAAATTTGCTTTCACAAATTTCTATTAAATTTGTTTTTAATTCAAACAGTCTTTCCCTTGGAGTTTTTAACAGTTTACTTTTTTCAAAAATCAAATTCTCCTTTTGAACATGTCACTGAGCCCTTAATTAATATTCCATTAGTTAAATCACTTCTCTATTTCTTTATCAATATTTGTTAACCAAATATTTTCAATAGCCATATTGGCCTTTTATGTTGTTTGGAAAACATTTCTGAATATCGCCTTCCTTTATTTTCTAAACTTTAGAAAATATATGCTACTTATAATTGGAAAATATTCCAATTACTTATCTCTTTTCCAATCTCGTTTATTTCTATACTTAGGAAATATTCTTTATTATATTTCCAAGCTTACACTTATTTGGGTTAAAACGGATGTTGTGTAAAACATCGTTACGACAACCCAAATACTATATTCAACTAACTCTTATTCAACATCGATCTTCGAGCCTGATATCGTACTATTTATTTGTTAATAATGAAATCAATCAAGTTGGGGTATAACTACCTCTTAGACCTTGACTGAATAACATTTATAACGTCAAAACAGATATGGCTACTTACTCGAATAATCAATACCATACAACTACTTATTCACTTTTAAACACGTATACGCTTCCTCTTTATATTCTTACTAGATTTTTATTCTTAGTCTTCCTTTTTGATTTTACTATTCTATTTCTAAGTTCGTTTCCTTATCGACTTCGATATATATATCGATACGTTGATTTCTAACTATCAAATTATCTTAAAAATATTCTAACTCCTTAAATTCCCGGAAAAATTCGCCATAACCTCCTTTGTACTAGGAGCATCGGGATATTTCAAATAGCCTCCCATGGCCCTCACCAATCCAAAAGAAAAAGAAAAAGCCAAGCGGCTAGCTGAGACGGCGCATAAAATCTCGTATATGAATTAAATACATACCTTTTCGTCGAGCATTCTATTTATATACCTTCATACCTTATCCATACCTATCTTATGTATATTTATACCTGCCCAATCTATTTTAACTATACCTGATCGTTCTAACTCAATTCGTTAATTAATTTGTTAATTAACTCTTTAGTCTATTTCACTTTTATATTTAAGCATGACATGTTCAAATATATTTTAACTTGCTTATTAACTAATTTGAATCCAAAATTCAAATTTAAGTTGTATATTCGATTTCGAATATCCACTTACAAATCCAATTCACCTTTCAAAGTTCAACATCAAATTCAAAACTCGATTAACTAATTCCTCTTCGACATAGTTAATTTTATTCAATTTCTATTTAAATTTTATATCACTTCTATTATTCAAATCTATATATCAAATTCTATTATTCAAATTCTATATATCAAATTCTATTCAAATTCTATATTATAAATCCCATTTTGAAATTCAACACAACTTGTCTTTCCCAAAACAAATTCAAAACAGTATCTCTGGTAGTAATTCGTCACTTACAACTCGAAAATGAATACTGATGATGCAGCTGTCATCATCGGAATCCATTTTCCAGCGATCGAAGTGAGTTCAATACTATAAAACCATTTCTAAACATTTCCACTTTGAAATTCAATTCAAAATATAATTCGCACTGCTTGTAAAACAATTTTAAAATCTGCCAAGATCTTAAATTTTCCTTATTTTTAATCCAAATCCATTTACAAACACTTATCCAATTCTCCAGAGTTTTAACTTAATTTATGGTTTAAATTTCAGATTTAACTCATCTGATTTCACGTATTTCACTTATATGAATTCTGATTGGTTATTTACATAACCATTTAATTTATAATCTTATTCGATTATAATAACAACCAATATATCCACTATATTATAATTTTGATATATATATATCTTCTCTATATCAAGATATACCTTGGGTAAACTTATTTTAATTTACCACCTTTTCAAAACCTATCATGCCGACCCATCGTATTCGAGTGTTTAGTAACTCCTACCGATACAGTGGATCAAACTGATCGACCAGAACTCATAAACAACTCAACCAATAAATCACCACAATATAAAACAATTTTTTATATTAATAACAAATACGTTCACTCGTATATATACACTCAACTCAATCTAGGGTATTATTAACCCTATCTCTACTGAGTTACGCCACAGAGCCAAGGTAATTCTTAACTTAAGCTCTGATACCAACTGTAATGACCCGAGATTATGACGACTTTGGTTATCGACATAAACACGATGACGACTAACCAAACATTGAAAAATACCGATCATTAATGAAAGAAATTAGAGGATGAGGAAAGATAAGATAGAAACTTAGAATAGAAGAAGAAGAAGAAGAACACAATATCAGAGTAACACGAATCTCACAGCGGAACGAACAAATATATTTCATAACATAACTTTGAAATACAAATATGTACTTGAATATACATATCATTTATCAAAGTACAACACTTACAACATAGCGGAAATAACTATAGCTATATAATCCTAAAGCCTCCTGCTCCAAGCTCTTCCAGTATGTCTGTAAATTGCGACTACTTGACTGCCCGTACAAAATTAGGCACCCAAGAGTTTAGGGAAACAAACAAATAAACTCCGGGTCAGACATGGGACTGGTATGAGTAAAACAGTTTAAAACAGTTCAAGCAGGTAATAGATATCTCATAATACCACGCCATATAACGGAACAGGTTTTTCCCTTATGAGAATCCAAATTAGCTTTATATCAAAAACCTTTTGATATTATAATAATGTCTATCAACCACAATATAATAATCATCTAGCAGAAACGCTTTCATCTCACGTTCTACATATATAGTATACAATCAAAATCGCAAGCACGTATTGGGTAATGGATTTCCAACTATGACAAGGTATGGAACCACCTTTCGCTAGTGTACCTCTAGAAAGGAATACACTGGGTTCAACAAGAACATCTTGCAACCCGGCCACACATGACAGACCACTCATTTCGCTTGAGTGTATCGAATGTATATCACCAACGGTTGGGATCAGCAACCGTTTCCCGAATGGGACAGCATCAACAATAGATTTTTGGAAATAAACGAAACTCAAGTTCAGGTGATTATACACCCTACTTCGGTGCGACCGACTTAGCCATGCTGCCTGCCCGATTTCTGTCATTTACCGGTTGATGAGGCTTGAGGTTACGCTTCATCTTCACATCAGATTCACTTCGAATGCCACATTGTCAGATCCATCGAAAATCACTAATTGACGTCCTCAATAGTGCGTTACGTGTTAGCTAAAAGAAGTTTCCTTCTCCGCTTCCACTCTTGGTACGGTTGGAGAAATCAATATACGTGATCGTCTAGAAATACTCTGTCAGACATCCGTCCATACAAGTCATCCAGGAACAGGATGAACCGAAGGCACTATTCAGTACATCCATCTTAGGCACTGTTATCTAAGACTTGTACAATAGCCCTTGCACTTTACTCCGTCTTCACTTATCTTTGGCATATATGATTCACTACGCTTATGCCAATACAGAGTGGTTCTTTGGATAATAATCCAACCGGTCTCTTCATATTAACAACGATAAAATGGTCAAAACTTCGATAATCTGTGATTTAACTATTAAAGAAAAATACATGTGCAAACAACGATATTATTTCCAGATGAAAATTCTATCAGTCAATCATATATATATATATATATATCCTTATTTTCTATGTTTAGAAATATATATGTTAACGCTGGAAAACATTTCCATAACTTATTTACATATCACTATTCTTTCTACAACTATCAGTCTCTGACTGTAAACTAGTAGGATAATAATTCTCTAAGTATAAACCTCGAAGGCCGAAACCAACATCAAATCGATACTCAGAAAACTATTCAACTTAACAAATCTCTAGTCAGTTTCTAATCTTGTTTAAATCTATTTCTATTAACTCTAATTCGAATAACTAATATTCGATTTAACTCCATTCGCTTAACTCTAGATCGCAGCGATCACAATGGTTACGCCTGATTCCCTCAGGAAACATCCGACCGCCATAGGCTATCTGCAGCCCTGCGAATTACGCTAGCAGTCGTGCAAAATGGTAACTTATCCTATATAACTATGTCTGATTTACTCCTTTTGATAACTACGTTTGATTAACTCCTTTTATAATCCTATTTATTTCCTAAATAAATACTCCTTTATTCTATTCTATTCGTTTTATCAACATTTTCCCCTTTTATGAAACTCTATTCGTTTTATAAACATTTTCCTTTTATTTACTTTCGAAATATTTCCTTTTTATAAAATCGGTTGATTTTATAAAATTCCTTTATTTCAATATACATTGAAATAATTCTTCTTACATCCCAGGGTCTTTTATGATATTTAAAATATCGGATAACAAGGATCATTATCATTCTAACATACATAATCCATTACAGATTATATAACACATCATATATCACAATATATGAAAAACATTAAAATAACTGTTGAGGAATCCAGTCGGATTCCTCCAACATGTTTCCCTGCATCCACAGATATTACAAAATAAAATCAATATCACTTTCAGTTTCATATGATATATTCTGTTAAACAGAATCAATATAGAAATTCAACTAACTAACTAGCAGTTCAATCAAACAGTCAACACACAGTCAATCTGTCAATATTTAACAGTTCTAAAAATACAACATGAAATTATAAACTGTTCAGAGTTAGTGATATTTACTCACTTTGGCAGTTCATCGTTAAAGAATGATAAACTGTTATTTGATCTGAATCAAACAATTTATTTCGCCGTAAATTCATACGAGTCCCAATCCACTTCCAGTCAGTCTCATTGTGCTGTTCCCGTCCATACGATCCCAACGGATCTTGTTTCGCTGAATTTCGATATCGTATGAGGAAGTTACATCAATTTCAAGTTGGTATATTATAAATTTAAAATAAATTAAATTTCTTTTAATTTAATTTGGGCCCTTTACCTTAGAACTTGGCCCAACTACTCTCTAAAGAAAACCGGACCCGGTAAATTAGCTTCTTCTTCCAGTAACAGAAGACGCGGCCTCCTCCTATTCACACAAGCCATTGTTGATCCTTCGAGCTACCTCACCACTCCATCTCTCAACCGAATGCAAAGAGAATACCACCACTCTTCCCCTCCTTTCGACCTCTCACTCCCCATACCCGCCACAATCCACTCGGTGATCTCCAATGAAAAGCGTCGACAGTTTGATTTCCGTCCTCCAGCACTTCGATCGACAGTTTCAATGTCGAATTCCCACAAAAAAATCACTACAGGTGCTAAACGATGTCACAATTCCAAAATCGACCTTATTTTCATCAATCGATGCTCTCAAACCAAGAAAACCCAAACCCTAATCGAAGCTGGCACATTTCAGCGTACGGGAACTAATGTCGAGCCACTCAAAAGGTATACCAGCGTGAAGAGATTCTCCTGAGGGTTCCAGAAATACATAATTCCTGATTTTAGGAATTTTCTTTGAATTGAATTTGATTTTACATCTTGCGTTTTTGCTGTTGGAATGAAGAACATGGCGGCGGGTTTTTCTGTGGTAGGAGAATTAGGTTTTAGAATGGTGGAGGGCTTATTTATAGCATAACAAAATATCTAGATTTTTTTATTAATATTTTAATATTTTATTTTGTCCATTTCTCATCGTATCCGACTTCTACAAATACCTGTGATCACATACGATACCCAAAAATCACGAAAATGGACATGCAGCTACAGTTCGACATTACGGTCCCAACGAAACTGGTTTCTTCGAATTCCGACTCCGTTTGCTCACACAGCGTATTTTTAAAGTTCTGGATGACCCATTTAAATATAAAAATATATTTAAATATAATTAAATTAAATACAAGTAAATTTATATTATCGTATATATTCACAGTGGAATACCATACAGCTCTAGAATATTCCTATATGAATTTCTAACTCGATATTCACTTCTGGGTCAACCCGATATTCGATTTATATTGAAATTCCTTTTTAAAATATAAATAATTCCTTTATAAATTATAACGGAATTCCACAGTGACTTTTCTAAAATTTGATTTGGACGTGAATCAAAATCTACACGACGAAATCTCGATTTGTCTCTTCCACTAGAAAGATATACTCCACCAGCTCCACACGTTTCTTGTTTCATAGGAATCCGGGTTAAAACGAATCCTGTACATTCAGTTGAAGTTCAAATCGCCAAATTACGAACTGCAGCGCCATTTCAAGCTCGATTTTAATTATATTATAACTCTACGTTCAAACTGTCTTTTATATAATATATTTGTTATTCTAATTCAATTCTAAACTAAATTAAATATCACAGATTATCCAGTTCACACCATATCGCCATTTCAGCCAATTCTGATTGTTTCAGAATTAAACACATTATTTAATTTATTATTTTAATTAAATATTCACCATTATTTAATTAAACCACCATTTAATTCACTATATCACTATTTATATTATTAAATAAATTATAATACCTTTGCCAATGCGGGTCATTACATAGGAGGTGTTAAATGAGATATGTATTTATAATTTGGACATGTTAAGTGAATTATTTACTTGGTAAATAAATAAGATATTATAAAGGGATTATTTACTTAGGGAATAAATAGAAATGAAAAGGAAAACGTTATATTAAGAAAACCGTTATAAAAAGGAAATCATTTTTTTAAGTGAAGAGCCGTTACTAAAAGTAAATCTTTAAAAATGAATAAACGTTGTTAAAAAGGAAATCTTTATAAAGGGAAAAAGTCAGTAAATCGAAGATGGTATTCGAAAGGAGTTAAATCGAATATAGTTATTCGAAGGGAGTTAATCGAATATGGTATTCGAAAGTTAATCAATCGACTATGGTATTCGAAAGTTAGTAAATCGAATATGTTATTCGAAAGGGGTTAGTCGAGTCGAGTTGGTTAGATAGAGTTAACCAGTTAGAGTTAATCGATAGGGTTAAATCGAACTAGAGTTATTAAATAGAGTTAAATCGAACTAGAGTTATTCAAATGGAGTTAATCGAATTTAGTTTATTCGAATAGAGTTAAATAAATAAGAGTTATTCGAATTAGTTATTCGAATAGAGTTAAACACAAAGGAGTTATCGATTATAGTTTAATCGAAAGGAGTTATCGAATTAGTTATTCGAAAGGAGTTAAGTAAAAAGTGTTAATCGATTAGGGTTAAATAAATAGAGTTAATCGAATTTAGTTTATTCAAAAGAAAGGTTTTTGAATCTAGTTATTTGTAAGAAAGATTATGAAATGTAGTTATTCGAAAGGAGGAGTTATCGAATAGAGATTTATTCGAACGAGGGTTACGTAAGGAAGTGTTAAAGGGTTAAAGATGAACTTACCCTGTTTTGAGATTTGAAATGTTGTTCAGTTAAGGTCTGAGAGGTAGCTATACCCCAACTTGATTGACTGCGTTTTTAATTTAGAAATGGTTAAGGTTCGAGAGTGAAAGTGGTTAAGTGAATTTAGTAACTAAGTATAGTGGTTTGAGTTGTCGTCGCGATGTTGATTTAAACATCTGTTTAAATCCAAGTAAAGAAGATTTGGAAATGTTTTCCAAATAGAATCAGAAACGTAATCAAATATGGAAATTGGAAATATGAATTAGAAATGGGAATGTTTTCCATTGTTAACGTATATTTTCTAAACATAGAAAATACGAATATATATATATATATATATATATATATATGATTGATTATTTGATTGATAGAATTTCCATTTGGAAATAATATCGTTGTTTGCACACCTGTTTTTCTTTGATAGTTAAATCACAGACTATCGAAGTTTTGACCATTTTAACGTTGTTAATATGGAGAGACCGGTTGGATTATTATCCAAAGAACCACTCTGTATTGGCATAAGCGTTGCAAATCATATATGGCAAAGATAATTGAAGACGGAGTAAAGCGCAAGGGCTATTTTATAAGTCTTAGATAACAGTGCCTAAGATGGATGTATTGAATAGTGCCTTCGGTTCATCCTGTTCCTGGAATACTTGTATGGATGAATGTCTGACAGAGTATTTCCAGAAAGGTAACGTACATTGATTTCTTCAACTGTACCAAGAGTGGAAGCGAAGAAGGAAAATTCTTTAGCTAACACGTAATGTACTGTTGTAGACGTCAATCGGTGATTTGATGGATTTGATGATGTGACATTTTAAGTGAACCTAGTGTGATGATAAAGCGTAGCTTCTAGCCTCACATTCGGTAAATGAAAGAAATCGGGCAGGTAGCATGGCTATGTAGGTCTCACCTATTAGGGTGTATAATCACCTGATCTAGAGTTTCATTTACTTCAAAAAAAAATCTATTGTTGATGCTGTCCCATTCGGGAAACGGTTGCTGATCCCAACCGTTGGTGATATACATTTGATACACTCAAGCGAAATGAGTGATCGGTCATGTGTGGCCGGGTTGCAAGATGTTCTTGTTGAACCCAGTGTATTCCTCTCTAGAGGTACACTAGTGAAAGGTGGTTCCATACCTTGTCATTGTTGGAAATCCATTACCCAATTCATACTTGCGGTTTTGATTTTATATTATATATGTAGAACGTGAGATGAAAGCATTTCTGCTAGATGATTATTATTATTGTGTGAGACGACCCGAAATCCCGTTCAGACGGAAACAAGGGTTATCTTTGGAATATAACACAAAAACATATAATAGCATAACAGAATTAAATAAATACACCAGATAATGAACAATACAATATACTGGATAAAAGTAATCATCAGAGTTACACAGTATACAGGATCTTACTTAGCACAAATACAGTTCAGCTATACATAAATGTCTACAGCGGAAATAAACAAAATATGTACAATAGGAGCTGAACAGCATAAAAGGAGATAAATGATAGAATCCATCTTCAGCTCCAGCTATCCAGAAAGAACCAGCTAAACCTGAATACAAGGCTGCCCGTGTAGAAAAAGGGGCACCCGAGTTTGAAAGTGAAACAAACTACGAGTCAGTCATGGGACTGGTATGAGAAATCCACTCAACACATATATAATTGGCTAATCACAGGACCACGCCACTTTCGTGGAACGGGTTTACTCCATTGGATTGCCAGTGCTTTAAAACAAATCTTTCTTTTTAAACATCGCTATGTTTTTTTTTATAAAAATGAAGCCGTTATAAGACTCAGTTCCCATCACACAATGCAACGCAAACCGGAGGATAGAGTTTTTACCTTATAACAGCCAAAATATGCTTGATACGTATAAAACAAAGGCATTTAATATTATTGTAGTGTTTACATGTTTTGAAAACAATTTCAAATCATAACTATCAATCATAGACGACATTAATGCCCCATACCACTATGTCGCCATATATAGGTATACAATCAAAACCGCACAGTCACGTATTTGGAAATTGGATTTCCGTCATGAACCAAGGCAAAAGATAGTCCTTACCGAATTCGTGACTCTCTAGCCCGAGCCACCGGAACAGCCGCAACTGCCCCTTGGAGCAACAGGGCCGGTCCACCGATGTGGATTATAGTGCCTGAATAATACGTTTCCCCTCCCTTTGGGGCGTAAATGAGCCAATGAATGACTCCATCGGACCCGGATCGTCCGACCAAACCGAGGCGCCTCGCAACAGCAACAACCACATAGGTGAAAAGTATATAAATGTCAGGGCTGGTAGGTCACTGACACCACCCTAGCTAGAAAGAAACGCATGCCCTCCCTGAGGTCCTCCCGTTTTAGGTTCATACCGGGGTGTGAGGCTCGCGAATTCACGTTATACACAAAGCTACGCCACACAGGCGGTGCTTTGATCATCACCACAAGACTTTGCTTTTCAACAGAAGCCCTGATCACTGCATCTTAGCATGCCACACAGGCAATTCATGCCATGCGACTGATGTCCATCGATATACAACCTCTGAGCTCGTGCGTCTCAGAGAATGGCGTTAAGCGAAAGAATAAATTCTCCGCCGCCAAACAGATGTATATTTAACAGAAATCAATCAACACAGAATAAACTCCAATGTCAGACACACAGTCCATTTACAAGTCCGTTCTGGGTCTGAACGAAACCGGAGGCACTAAATACCTCGCAAAACCCTTCGATCACCACGTACGTCTGGACGATCACCACTCATTATCCATATTTCGGGATGCCTCCCAATCAGGACCTCAGTTACCATCCAAACGAGGTGAAGATCTCTGGTCTTCGACCGTCGTCTTCATCTTCGAATTTCAATCGTCGATCAATCATTTGAAATGAGAATTAACTCGGCCTTTTCAAATAATTCACGTATATTTAGAATTTCAAATCAATTTATTTCAGTGGTTAAATTATTCGACAACACCAATTGTGTTCTTTAATGTAATTTTCACACCAAACACATTCAACCATCAAAAGCCATATAAATCAAGCAAATTCAGTTTATTTCCATTCCATATCGTTTATGATATTTTATAATGATTTATCGCTATTTTTATTTATTTTAAAATAGCTCATTTATTCAAAACGACGCTTCGGGCCATAACGCGGCCGTGGCGCTGTTTTTCTTCAGATTTGATTTACACATATCTGAAAATCTAACCTTTGGATCTTCACCAAATTTACATCATTAGAAAGGTCTTTTCAAAACGAATCCAACGGTTCCAGTTTCGGGAAAATCCGACGGTCGGATCTCCCGGTACAATCGTTTGAATTTTCGATTTCAAATTACGAACTGCAGCGTCGTTATTCGATTAAATATATAATTATATTTATATATATAAAAATATAATCGCTTCTGGCGCTGTTTTTCTTCAGATTTGAATTAAACATTCCAGACAATCCAACCGTTGGATTTTTGCAAGGTTGGTGCCGTTGGGAAGATATTTCCAAGGCGAACCCGACGGTTGAGGTTTCGGGAAAATCCAATGGTCGGATTTCCCGCACTAGTCGTTTGAAATCACGGTTTCAAAATACGAATTGCACGGCCTCGTTTCGTTTTAATTTTATTTATATTTATATATTTATATAAATATAGTTCATTCAATGATTTCAATATCGTTTTCACTTCAAATATTTCACTAACGCCTTAAATTTTTGGAAAATTTCGCCATAACCTCCCCTGCACCGGGAGCATCGGGAAATCGCAAATAGCTTTCCCGGTCCTTCTAATCTCAAAAAGAAAAAGAAAAAGCCAAGCGGCTAGCCAACAGGCTCATAAAATCATCACCCAAACAAAACAGTAAATGTGTACCTATTTGTCGGGCACAAAATTTTATTCCTCTTCTCTAGCCCCTTTGCTGTAACCTGTTCAATGAATATGTACGTACATATATACACAGTTCTTATCATTTATCATTTTCTATTCGACTTCATATTTGATTTCTATTTGGTTTAAAAACACCATTCATTCTAATGTTACATAAATAGGTGCAAATCATTTCATTAGCTAATTAATGAATATTTCAACTCATATATGTTTATTTTGAACAAGTGGCTATTTTTAACACTTCACATTTCAACGATTTATGCATACAATAAAAATGTGATTTTTATTGTAAAACAATTCATTTCAAAACACTATTTTTCTATATAGTTCATATAGTTGACAAAAATAGGATTTTATATATATAGATAAAAGGTGATTTTTATAATCAAACAATTTATTTCAAAATATGAATACCATTCAACACATGAATTTCTAATCAACGAATGAATGTCAATTCAACACATGAATGTTTTCTATAGTTTCTATATATAGATAAAAATGTGATTTTTATTATCAAACAATTTATTTCAAAATATGAATACCATTCAACACATGAATTTCTAATCAACGAATGAATATCAATTCAACACATGAATGTTTTCTATAGTTTCTATATATAGATAAAAATGTGATTTTTACATTTAGAACGCGAATACCATTCAACACATGAATTTCTAATCAACAAATGAATATCAATTCAACACATGAAGGTTTTCTATAGTTTCTATATATAGATAAAAATGTGATCTTTATTATCAAACAATTTATTTCAAAATATGAATACCGTTCAACACATGAATTTCTAATCAACGAATGAATATCAATTCAACACACGAATGTTTTCTATACAATGAATAAATATAGTTTAAGCATATGAAAATAATTCAAACACACGAATATTATTCAAAATTTCGGCAGCATAACGACAGGGTAGTTAAAACCGGGACCGTCCCTAGTACGGCTCCTCGCTCTACCTTAAAACCTCGCGGTTTTTGACAATAGGGATCATGCATCTAGTTCACACGCAGGCGGCATGTATATATTTATTTCATTTCCACAAACTAATCCTATGTGGTTTCAACCAAATATTTCTCAACCACAAACGGGTATTTTTCAACCACAATCAATCAATATCAACCACAAACAATCCCAAACAATTATTCGCTATCAATCAATTTTCACAACAATTTCAACCAATAAATATCGTCCATGGTTTATGGACGAGGGGCGTAGATATATATATATATATATATATATATATATATATATATCAATTCACTTTTATTTCAACACATACATATATAGAAAAAGAAATTGAAGAGTGAGAAATTCTCACATATAGCTATCCAATACCACGACTCTTCCTTTATAGAAATCTTCGCCAATCTCGCCTTTTGTCGCTTCGTTGCCCGTATTCTCTACATATGTAAAAATCGAATTTTTACTATGTTATTCAATATATAAAAATCGAATTTTTATTATGCTATTCAATATATAAAAATCGAATTTCAAAAATATAAATTCCGCCTTTTCTATTTTAAAAATATGATCTTTTCTATTCTAAAAATCTGATCTTTTCTATTTTAAAAATATGATATTTTCTATTCTAAAAATCTGATCTTTTCTATTCTAAAGTTCTAATCTTTTTCTATTTAAAGTTTAAATCTTTTTCTATTCTAAAGTTTAAATCTTTTTCTATTCTAAAGTTTAAATCTTTTTCTATTTACATCTAAATTTTTTTCTTTTTACATCTTAAAATAAAATCAGTTTTTAAAACCTTTTCAAAATCTGTTTTAAATCCTTTTCAAAATCAGTTTTAAATCCTTTTTAAAACCAGTTTTAAATCCTTTTTAAAATAAGTTTTAAATCCTTTTTAAAATCAGTTTTAAAACCTTTTTAAAAAAACAGTACTCTTTTTTTTTTAAATCAGTTCTCTTTTTTTTAAAAAAAAAATCAGTTTTAAACCTAATTAAAATAAATCAGTTTTAAACCTAATTAAAATAAAAATAAAAATAAAATACTATACTTACTGTCTGCGAAGAAGGGGGGGTGACAGCCAAGCTCGGCGGTAGAAGGAGGAGCTGGCGAAGCGGAGGGGTCTCGAACGGGGAAAGGCGGCTTCGGTGGTCTCGAACGGGGAAAGGCGGCGCTAGGGTTTCGAATGGGGAAGGCGGCTTCGTGGTCTCGAACGGGGAAAAGGCGGCGCTAGGGTTTCGAACGGGGGAAGGCGGCTTCGTGGGTGGAGCTCCGGTGGTGGCGGCGTCGCTGCTGCTCCGTTCTTCTTCTTTTCTCTTTTTTTTTTTGTTTTCTGATTAATGAAATCGGGGGGGGAGGGGGCAGAAAGAAGGATAAAGGGAGGGAATTAAATTAAAAAAAAATTCCTTTTTATTATTTAATTATTCATATTTTGCAAAAAGGTTGACTTTTACATACGACCTCGAAACGAGGCCTATCGCCTGTCGCCCATAGCGTTTTACCCCCATTCCGGACACAATGGGATATGTATCGCAAGCTGATTTGATCGTTACAATCAGTTTCTGTTGAATTTACATTTAAATCACTATATTGAATTTTAAACGTACATTTCAAATTACCGGGGTCACATACTAACTAGAAAAATTCCAGAAAAATATTTTTTAGCTTCGTATTGACGATACGGTCCTAACAAAACTAGTTTCGTCGAATTATGAGGCCGTTGGAAAAATGGCCAATTTCCAGTCGATTAAAATCAACTGAAACTGGTCAAACACGTTTTCTCTTGCCACGCTCTCATATTGATTCGAAAAATTATGAAATTTGAAACCTAGCAATAACTTAATATCACGGATCCAACAAAAGTGGTTTCGTCGAAATCCGAGGTCGTTTGCAAAATGTCCATTTTTAAGGGCCTGAATTCCATAGCGACTATTCAGAATTTTCAACTGGACATATCTTTTGATTCCCGCTATCAAATTTCGATTGGTCGGATTCGTTAGAAAGATATTACCAATTAGATCCTAATGTTTTTGGTTTCGCTAAAATCCGGATTGTTTTGCACCTGGTACAGTCCGACAAAGTTTGAATTCAATTTTTGAAACTACCACGCCATTTCAGGCCTTGTTTATAATTATAATTAATTATATTCGTTTTCAATCGTCGATTCAAACTCAGTTTTCATCGCCTTTATTTAAAATATTTATTTTAAATATTTAAAATCCATTATTTTAGCCAATTTAAAAATTTTAAATTGGTTCAGATTTTCC
Source organism: Allium sativum (assembly GCA_030737875.1). NCBI lineage: Eukaryota > Viridiplantae > Streptophyta > Magnoliopsida > Asparagales > Amaryllidaceae > Allium > Allium sativum. The sequence continues at coordinate 427,376,529 of CM060925.1, read as the reverse complement.
GGGTCGTTACAATCTCCCCCACTTAAAACTTTTCGTCCCCGAAAAGGAACAAAGTCGAAAGTGGTTTGATAAATCTACAATCCCACAATACAACAACCGATCCAATTGTTTTTAATCTTCAAAAATATACTAATCAAATCCTATACCCCTTTAAAATCATTCAGACTATAGAATTAAAAGTGCACATCTATGAAAAGAAAATAACAATAGAGTAGAGAATTGAATGGCAATGCAAAGTAGGGTAAATGTACCTTGCACCAGAGTCAATCAGAGATATCTACTCGGCATCTGGGATAAGCTTTCTGAATGCTCTCCTCAGTTTCCCAAGTACAATCTCGTGGATCTCCACTCCTTTGCACTTTGACTAAGTGAGCCTTCTTGTTTCTCAGCTCTTTGGTTTCTTTGTCGATGATCTTTAGCGGCTCTCGCCTCACAGCTAATTCTGGAGTAATTTCAATATCCTGCTGAGCTGCTTCTTCCACGATCAAGTCTGGATCATGAACGTGCTTTCGAAGTTGAGATATATGAAATACATCATGCACTCCAGGCAACCAGTCAGGCAGTTTGACCCTATAAGCGAGAGTTCCAATCCGTTCCAGAATAGGAAACGGACCAATAAATTTGGGCGCTAACTTTCCAGTTTTACCGAACCGGATAACTCCTCTCATCGGCGATGCTTTCAAATATACATAGTCGCCAACTTCAAAGGATATATCTCTTCTTCTTCTATCGGCATAGCTCTTTTGTCGGCTTTGAGCGGCGAGTAATCGCTTTTTAATAAAATCGACTTTGTCGGCAGCTTCTCGAATCATATCGGGACCCAACACAAGTCTATTTCCAGGCTCGACCCAATAAGCAGGAGATCGGCACGGTCTACCATACAATGCTTCGAATGGCGACATTGTCAGGCTTGCCTGATAGCTGTTGTTATAAGAGAATTCAGCCAAATGCAGATGGTCTTCCCATGATCCACTGAAATCTAGAACACAAGCCCGCAATAGATCTTCTAAAATGCGGTTTACCCTCTCAGTCTGACCGTCTGTCTGAGGATGATAAGCGGTGCTCAAGTTTAACTTCGTTCCCAGCTCGACTTGAAATGCTTCCCAGAATTTGCTAGTGAATATTGTATCTCTATCACTGACTATGCTGAGCGGCACTCCATGTAGTCTAACTATTTCCCTGAAGTATATCTGCGCCAGACTCTGAGCAGTTCTGTTTGATTTGACAGGTATGAAATGGGCGGTCTTCGTGAAACGATCTATGATCACCCAAATACTGTCATTTCCTTTTCTGTTCCTGGGCAAACCATCAATGAAATCCATAGAAATATGCTCCCACTTCCAACCAGGAACTTCTAGCGGTTGTATTAATCCAGCCAATTTCTGTTGGTCGCTTTTGACTAGCTGGCAAGTAGGGCATCGGCTAACGTATATCGAAACGTCTCTTTTCATAGCCTTCCACCAGAATGTTCTTTTGAGATCGTTATACATTTTGGCCACACTAGGATGGATACTCAGCTTGGACTTGTGACACTCGTCTAACACTTCCCTTTTTAGCTCAGGAATGTTAGGAACACAAATCCTTCCTTTTAACCTCAAGGTCTCGTCGTTATCTATTTGGAAACACGAGGGTTCGCCTTTCTGAATCCTTTTGATCATATCCTTAATAAAATTATCCTCCTTCTGAAGAATAGATATTTTGTCAATCAAGGATGTCGTGATAATAAAGCTGGCGATCATTACATTCTTTCGGCTCAGCGCATCGGCCACGACATTGGCTTTCCCGGGAGTATATATAATTTCAAAGTCATATGCTGCAAGAAACTCCAGCCAACGCTGCTGCCTCAAATTTAAGTCCTTCTGAGTGAATAGATACTTTAACGACTGGTGATCTGTAAACAGTTCAAATCTCTCACCAAGAAGATAGTGCCTCCAGATTTTCAAAGCGAACACGATAGCCAATAACTCAAGATCATGAGTTACATAGTTTTTCTCGTGCGGCTTCAGTTGACGGCTAGCATAGGCAATCACTTGACCCCTTTGCATTAACACTGCACCAAGGCCTTCTCTAGAAGCATTAGTCCAGACTTTTAGATCTTGGTTGCCATCTATGATGGTTAACACTGGAGCTGTGGTTAATCTCAACTTTAGCTCTTCGAAAGCCTCCTCACTCTCTTGAGTCCATTTGAATTTAGAATGCTTCTTTGTAAGCTTCGTTAAGTGACCAGATATCTTCGAAAAGTCCTTAACGAACTTCCGATAATAGCTAGCCAATCCAAGAAAACTGCGGACTTCAGCGGGAGTACTGGGCTGTTTCCAGTTTTGAATAGCCGTGATTTTACTTGGATCCACAGCAATTCCTTCTTTCGATACAACATGGCCCAGAAATTTCACTTCATCTTGCCAGAATATACATTTGGAAAACTTGGCTTTCAATACATTCCTTCTGAGGATTTCTAGAACCTGTTCCAGATGCTTTTCATGTTCGGCCTTTGATTTAGAGAAGATTAGAATATCGTCAATGAAAACCAGAACAAATTTATTCAAAACTCCTCTAAACACTCTATTCATTAGATCGACGAAGTAAGCTGGAGCGTTACATAAGCCGAATGGCATTACTAACCACTCGTGGAATAGGTCGGGACCTCTGAACACTGTCATTGGAACACACTCTTCGGCAATTCGAAGTTGATGGAAACCTGTAGCTAGGTCCATTCTTGAAAATACTTGTGCTCCATTTAATCGATCCAACAAATCATCTATTCGTGGCAATGGATATTTGTTCTTTATTGTCTGCTTGTTCAGATCACGATAGTCCACGCATAGCCGTAGAGTACCGTCAGATTTTGGGACAAATACCATGGCTGCACCCCAATCAGAGAAACTAGGCCTGATCAGACCTTTCCATACTAGCTGTTTTGTTTGATTGTCTAATTCCTCCTTCTCTTTCAAGGACATTCTTCGAATAGCGTGAACTACCGGCCTTGCATTAGGAATCAAAGCAATCTTGAAATCTATTTCTCTCTGCGGAGGAAAGCGAACAACTTCTTCGAACACATCCGCATAGTTCTTGACGACAGAAATATCTTTGATGAGGTCGGGAATATTCTCTGCAACCTCAGGGATATTTTCTATTTGGGCTGGGGAAACATCGAGAGCTGACCAGAAATCTTTTCTATTTGAAGTCGAGCCTTCGCATGGTATGGTTATATAATTCCCCGATTGGGCCTTTGCTTTAACCACTCTCTTGGCGCATTTAACCTCAGCTTCATATTTGGTCAGCCAATCCAATCCGAGAATAAGATCGAATTCATTAAAATTCATGATGATAGAGATAATAGGGAATTTATAGCAGGAAAAGGAGAAAGGTACTGCACAAATCCAACTGAGATCAATTGAACCCCCAACCGGATTCTGGACAGTCATTGGCTCTTTGAGCTTCTTCAAATTCAAATCCAACTTCTTGACTGCACTCTTTGCAATAAAGCTTCGTGACGCGCCTGTGTCAAACAGTACTTTAACTGGAATGTTTTTGACATTGAGCGTGCCTTCTAAAACATCAGACCTTTCCTGAGCAGACGAGGAGGCAGGTACTTCTACCACTTCATTTACATGTACTGCTTTAGGCTTTCTGAATAGCGGGCAGCCCTTTGAAAGATGACCGGACGGATGGCATTGACTGCACTTTCTATTCTCTTGGAACTTCTTGCCGGATTTAGATCCACTCTTTGCTCGCTTTTTCGAGGGTTTGCAATTCCCCTGAAAATGCCCCGGCTTATGGCAGTTATTGCATATGGCAGTTGTTGCTTGTTCTTTTTCAGATTTATCCCTTTTTCTCTTGGCACTGGGCTTCTTACTGACCTCAGACATTGTACTTGCCTCAGGGTAATCAGTTTCAGACTCAATCTTATTACTAGAGCTGACTTCCTCTTCGTACTGTAGCATACCTTTCTTATCTAGATCTTCATATTGATAAGCCATCTAAATCATTTCTGAAAAAGGAAGCTTCACATGCCCCAATACTTTATTCTGGTATTTCCTTTGAAGTCCTTGAATAAATCTCATATTTTTCCTCTTTGGATTTTGAATTAGATGAGGAGCAAAGTGAGAAAGTTCATTGAATTTCTTATGATATTCGGGAATGGTCATATCCCCTTGTATCAGATAGGAAAATTCATCGCATAGTCACTCGGTCGCTTCGGGAGGAGTAAATTTTCCTAAGAAAATCACTTTGGATTTGTCCCAGGTGATATCACCTTCTGGATTATCCTTAACAACAGAATCCCACCAGAACAAAGCTTCATCTTTGAGTGCCCAGGAGGCCAGTAATCTTTTCTGGTCATCTCTAAGCTTTAATGCTTCGAAGATTTTCTCAGCCGAACGAACCCAAGCTTGTGTCTTCATAATAGATTCTTCACCAGAGAACGGTATTCCACCCATATTTCGATATTTGATTAATAGGGCCTCAATATCCGGCTCTGCATTCCTTCTGTTTCTGACACTCATTTTCTAGTACTTCTGCAAATGGCAGATCAAGTGTCAGGTCACAGAAAAGGTATTTTAAAATATAGAAACACATACTTCAAATGTAAATGTGTCTATCAAGGTGTAATTTCATTCTGCTTTACTCATACTAGGATATTACTGATCCTATCTGTATAGAGTTACCCATCCTAGAACACTACTGGTTCTATTTCTGACGAGCTCGTTAATATGTTATATTCCAGAACTAAGCTTAACCAAAGCTCTGATACCACGTTGAGACGACCCGAAATCCCGTTCAGACGGAAACAAGGGTTATCTTTGGAATATAACACAAAAACATATAATAGCAGAACAGAATTAAATAAATACACCATATAATGAACAATACAATATACTGGATAAAAGAAATCATCAGAGTTACACAGTATACAGGATCTTACTTAGCACAAATACAGTTCAGCTATACATAAATGTCTACAGCGGAAATAAACAAAATATGTACAATAGGAGCTGAACAGCATAAAAAGAGATAAATGATAGAATCCATCTTCAGCTCCAGCTATCCAGAAAGAACTAGCTAAACCTGAATACAAGGCTGCCCGTGTAGAAAAAGGGGCACCCGAGTTTGAAAGTGAAACAAACTACGAGTCAGTCATGGGACTGGTATGAGAAATCCACTCAACACATATATAATTGGCTAATCACAGGACCACGCCACTTTCGTGGAACGGGTTTACTCCATTGGATTGCCAGTGCTTTAAAACAAATCTTTCTTTTTAAACATCGCAATGTTTTTTTATAAAAATGAAGCCGTTATAAGACTCAGTTCCCATCACACAATGCAACGCAAACCGGAGGATAGAGTTTTTACCTTATAACAGCCAAAATATGCTTGATACGTATAAAACAAAGGCATTTGATATTATTGCTAGTGTTTGCATGTTTTGAAAACAATTTCAAATCATAACTATCAATCATAGACGTCATTAATGCCCCATACCACTATGTTGCCATATATAGGTATACAATCAAAACCGCACAGTCACGTATTTGGAAATTGGATTTCCGTCATGAACCAAGGCAAAAGATAGTCCTTACCGAATTCGTGACTCTCTAGCCCGAGCCACCGGAACAGCCGCAACTGCCCCTTGGAGCGACAGGGTCGGTCCACCGATGTGGATTATAGTGCCTGAACAATATGTTTCCCCGTCCTTTGGGGGCGTAAATGAGCCAATGAATGACTCCATCGGACCCGGATCGTCCGACCAAACCGAGGCGCCTCGCAACAGCAACAACCACATAGGTGAAAAGTATATAAATGTCAGGGCTGGTAGGTCACTGACACCACCCTAGCTAGAAAGAAACGCATGCCCTCCCTGAGGTCCTTCTCCCGTTTTAGGTTCATACCGGGGTGTGAGGCTCGCGAATTCACGTTATACACAAAGCTACGCCACACAGGCGGTGCTTTGATCATCACCACAAGACTTTGCTTTTCAACAGAAGCCCTGATCACTACATCTTAGCATGCCACACAGGCAATTCATGCCATGCGACTGATGTCCATCGATATACAACCTTTGAGCTCGTGCGTCTCAGAGAAGGGCGTTAAGCGAAAGAATAAATTCTCCGCCGCCAAACATATGTATATTTAACAGAAATCAATCAACACAGAATAAACTCCAATGTCAGACACACAGTCCATTTACAAGTCCGTTCTGGGTCTGAACGAAACCGGAGGCACTAAATACCTCGCAAAACCCTTCGATCACCACGTACGTCTGGACGATCACCACTCATTATCCATATTTCGGGATGCCTCCCAATCAGGACCTCGGTTACCATCCAAACGAGGTGAAGATCTCCGGTCTTCGACCGTCGTCTTCATCTTCGAATTTCAATCGTCAATCAATCATTTGAAATGAGAATCAACTCGGCCTTTTCAAATAATTCACGTATATTTAGAATTTCAAATCAATTTATTTCAATGGTTAAATTATTCGACAACACCAATTGTGTTCTTTAATGTAATTTTCACACCAAACACATTCAACCATCAAAAGCCACATAAATCAAGCAAACTCAGTTTATTTCCATTCCATATCGTTTATGATATTTTATAATGATTTATCGCTATTTTTATTTATTTTAAAATAGCTCATTTATTCAAAACGACGCTTCGGGCCATAACGCGGCAATGGCGCTGTTTTTCTTCTGATTTGATTTACACATATCTGAAAATCTAACCGTTGGATCTTCAAAAAATTTACATCATTAGAAAGGTCTTTTCAAAACGAATCCAACGGTTCCAGTTTCGGGAAAATCCGACGGTCGGATCTCCCGGTACAATCGTTTGAATTTTCGATTTCAAATTACGAACTGCAGCGTCGTTATTCGATTAAATATATAATTATATTTATATATATATAAATATAATCGCTTCTGGCGCTGTTTTTCTTCAGATTTGAATTAAACATTCCAGACAATCCAACCGTTGGATTTTTGCAAGGTTGGTGCCGTTGGGAAGATATTTCCAAGGCGAACCCGACGGTTGAGGTTTCGGGAAAATCCAATGGTCGGATTTCCCGCACTAGTCGTTTGAAATCACAGTTTCAAAATACGAACTGCACAGCCTCGTTTCGTTTTAATTTTATTTATATTTATATATTTATATAAATATAGTTCATTCAATGATTTCAATATCGTTTTCACTTCAAATATTTCACTAACGCCTTAAATTTTTGGAAAATTTCGCCATAACCTCCCCTGCACCGGGAGCATCGGGAATCGCAAATAGCTTTCCCGGTCCTTCTAATCTCAAAAAGAAAAAGAAAAAGCCAAGCGGCTAGCCAACAGGCTCATAAAATCATCACCCAAACAAAACAGTAAATGTGTACCTATTTGTCGGGCACAAAATTTTATTCCTCTTCTCTAGCCCCTTTGCTGTAACCTGTTCAATGAATATGTACGTACATATATACACAGTTCTTATCATTTATCATTTTCTATTCGACTTCATATTTGATTTCTATTTGGTTTAAAAACACCATTCATTCTAATGTTACATAAATAGGTGCAAATCATTTCATTAGCTAATTAATGAATATTTCAACTCATATATGTTTATTTTGAACAAGTGGCTATTTTTAACACTTCACATTTCAACGATTTATGCATACAATAAAAATGTGATTTTTATTGTAAAACAATTCATTTCAAAACACTATTTTTCTATATAGTTCATATAGGTGACAAAAATAGGATTTTATATATATAGATAAAAGGTGATTTTTATTATCAAACAATTTATTTCAAAATATGAATACCATTCAACACATGAATTTCTAATCAACGAATGAATATCAATTCAACACATGAATGTTTTCTATAGTTTCTATATATAGATAAAAATGTGATTTTTATTATCAAACAATTTATTTCAAAATATGAATACCATTCAACACATGAATTTCTAATCAACGAATGAATATCAATTCAACACATGAATGTTTTCTATAGTTTCTATATATAGATAAAAATGTGATTTTTACATTTTAAAACGCGAATACCATTCAACACATGAATTTCTAATCAACGAATGAATATCAATTCAACACATGAAGGTTTTCTATAGTTTCTATATATAGATAAAAATGTGATTTTTATTATCAAACAATTTATTTCAAAATATGAATACCATTCAACACATGAATTTCTAATCAACGAATGAATATCAATTCAACACATGAATGTTTTCTATACAATGAATAAATATAGTTTAAGCATATGAAAATAATTCAAACACACCAATATTATTCAAAATTTCGGCAGCATAACGGCAGGGTAGTTAAAACCGGGACCGTCCCTAGTACGGCTCCTCGCTCTACCTTAAAACCTCGCGGTTTTTGACAATGGGGATCATGCATCTAGTTCGCACGCAGGCGGCATGTATATATTTATTTCATTTCCACAAACTAATCCTATGTGGTTTCAACCAAATATTTCTCAACCACAAACGGGTATTTTTCAACCACAATCAATCAATATCAACCACAAACAATCCCAAACAATTATTCGCTATCAATCAATTTTCACAACAATTTCAACCAATAAATATCGTCCATGGTTTATGGACGAGGGGCGTAGATATATATATATATATATTATATATCAATTCACTTTTATTTCAACACATACATATATAGAAAAAGAAATTGAAGAGTGAGAAATTCTCACATATAGCTATCCAATACCACGACTCTTCCTTTATAGAAATCTTCGCCAATCTCGCCTTTTGTCGCTTCGTTGCCCATATTCTCTACATATGTAAAAATCGAATTTTTACTATGTTATTCAATATATAAAAATCGAATTTTCATTATGCTATTCAATATATAAAAATCGAATTTCAAAAATATAAATTCCGCCTTTTCTATTTTAAAAATATGATCTTTTCTATTCTAAAAATCTGATCTTTTCTATTTTAAAAATATGATCTTTTCTATTCTAAAAATCTGATCTTTTCTATTCTAAAGTTCTAATCTTTTTCTATTTAAAGTTTAAATCTTTTTCTATTCTAAAGTTTAAATCTTTTTCTATTCTAAAGTTTAAATCTTTTTCTATTTACATCTAAATCTTTTTCTTTTTACATCTTAAAATAAAATCAGTTTTTAAAACCTTTTCAAAATCAGTTTTAAATCCTTTTCAAAATCAGTTTTAAATCCTTTTTAAAATCAGTTTTAAATCCTTTTTAAAATCAGTTTTAAATCCTTTTTAAAATCAGTTTTAAATCCTTTTTAAAATCAGTTTTAAATCCTTTTTAAAAAAACAGTACTCTTTTTTTTTAAATCAGTTCTCTTTTTTTTAAAAAAAAATCGATTTTAAACCTAATTAAAATAAATCAGTTTTAAACCTAATTAAAATAAAAATAAAAATAAAATACTATACTTACTGTCTGCGAAGAAGGGGGGTGACAGCCAAGCTCGGCGGCAGGAGGAGGAGCTGGCGAAGCGGAGGGGTCTCGAACGGGGAAAGGCGGCTTCGGTGGTCTCGAACGGGGAAAGGCGGCGCTAGGGTTTCGAACGGGGAAGGCGGCTTCGTGGTCTCGAACGGGGAAAAGGCGGCGCTAGGGTTTCGAACGGGGGAAGGCGGCTTCGTGGGTGGAGCTCCGGTGGTGGCGGCGTCGCTGCTTCTCCGTTCTTCTTCTTTTCTCTTTTTTTTTGTTTTCTGATTAATGAAATCGGGGGGGGGGGGGGCAGAAAGAAGGATAAAGGGAGGGAATTAAATTAAAAAAAAATTCCTTTTTATTATTTAATTATTTATATTTTGCAAAAAGGTTGACTTTTACATACGACCTCGAAACGAGGCCTACCGCCTGTCGCCCATAGCGTTTTACCCCCATTCCGGACACAATGGGATATGTATCGCAAGCTGATTTGATCATTACAATCAGTTTCTGTTGAATTTACATTTAAATCACTATATTGAATTTTAAACGTACATTTCAAATTACCTGGGTCACATACTAACTAGAAAAATTCCAGAAAAATATTTTCTAGCTTCGTATTGACGATACGGTCCTAACAAAACTAGTTTCGTCGAATTCTGAGGCCGTTGGAAAAATGGCCAATTTCCAGTCGATTAAAATCAACTAAAACTGGTCAAACACGTTTTCTCTTGCCACGCTCACATATTGATTCGAAAAATTATGAAATTTGAAACCTAGCAATAACTTGACATCACGGATCCAACGAAAGTGGTTTCGTCGAAATCCGAGGTCGTTTGCAAAATGTCCATTTTTAAGGGCCTGAATTACATAGCGACTATTCAGAATTTTCAACTGGACATATCTTTTGATTCCCGCTATCAAATTTCGATTGGTCGGATTCGTTAGAAAGATATTACCAATTAGATCCTAATGTTTTTGGTTTCGCTAAAATCCGGATTGTTTTGCACCCGGTACAGTCCGACAAAGTTTGAATTCAATTTTTGAAACTGCCACGCCATTTCAGGCCTTGTTTATAATTATAATTAATTATATTCGTTTTTAATCGTCGATTCAAACTCAGTTTTCATCGCCTTTATTTAAAATATTTATTTTAAATATTTAAAATCCATTATTTTAGCCAATTTAAAAAATTTAAATTGGTTCAGATTTTTCGGGTCGTTACATTGTGGTTGATAGACATTATTATAATATCAAAAGGTTTTTGATATAAAGATAATTTGGATTCTCATAAGGGAAAAACCCGTTCCGTTATACGGCGTGGTCTTATGAGATATCGTTTTACGTGTTCAAACTGTTTTAAACTGTTTTACTCATACCAGTCCTATGATTGACCCGGAGTTTATTTTGTTTTGTTTTCCCTAAACTCTTGGGTGCCCAATTTTGTACGGGCAGTCAAGTAGTCAGGATTTACAGATACTGGAAGAGCTTGGAGTAGGAGGCTTCAGGATCATATAGCTATAGTTTATTTCCGTTGTGTTGTTAGTGTTGTACTTTGATAATGATGTATATTCAAGTACATATGTATATTTCAGGTTATGTTATATATATTATATGTTATTCGTTCCGCTGTGAGGTTCGTGTTACTCTGATGTTGTGTTCTTCTTCTTCTTCTATTCTAAGTTTCTATCTTATCTTTCCTCACCCTCTGTTTTCTTTCTATTAATTTCCTGATTTTCAGTTTAATTTGGGGTTGGACTTGTGTTTTTGGTCAGCTCAAATTGGACCGGATTTTCGGGTCATTAAAGTTGGTATCAGAGCTTAAGTTAAGTGAATTACCTTGGCTCTGTGGCGTGACTCAGTAGAGATGGGGTTAGTAATACCCTAGATTGAGTTGAGTGTATATATACGAGTGAACGTATTTGTTATTGATATAAAAATTTGTTTCATATTGTGGAGATTTATTGGTTGAGTTGTTTATGGGTTCTGGTCGATCAGTTTGATCCACTGTATCGGTAGGAGTTTATAAACAATTGAATACGATGGGTCGACACGATATGTTTTGAAAAGAGGGTAAATTAAAATAAGTTTACCCAAGGTATATCTTGATATAGAGAAGATATATATATCAAAATTATAATATATTGAATATATTGGTTGTTCTTATAATCGAGTAAGATTATAAATTAAATGGTTATGTAAATAACCAATCGGAATTCATATAAGTGAAATACGTGAAATCAGATGAGTTAAATCTAAAATTTAAACCAGAAATTGAATTAAAATTCTAGAAAATTGGATAAGTGTTTGTAAATGGATTTGGATTAAAAATAAGGAAAATTTAAGATCTTGGGAGATTTTAAAATTGTTTTACAAGCAGTGCGAATTATATTTTGAATTGAATTTCAAAGTGGAAATGTTTAGAAATGGTTTTATAGTATTGAACTCACTTCGATCGCTGGAAAATGGATTCCGATGATGACAGCTGCATCATCAGTATTCATTTTCGAGTTGTAAGTGACGAATTACTATCAGAGATACTGTTTTGAATTTATTTTGGGAAAGACAAGTTTATTCGAATTACTATCAGAGATACTGTTTTGAATTACTATCAAAGTGGAACAGTTAATCGAATATAGTTTATTCGAATAGAGTTAGAGGAGTTATCGAATATAGTTTATTCGACAGGAGTTAAGTGAATTAGTCGAGTTAATCAAAGTGATTAGTTCAGTTAATCGAGATAAGTAAATCAAGTTAGGTTAATCGAGTTGAATTAGTCAGTCGAGTTAATAAATGGAGTTAGTCAAACCAAGTAAAACCAGTTAGAGTTAATTAATTTAGGTTGACCAGTTAGAGTTAATCAATCAGAGTTAATCAAATAGAGTTAAGTAAAATTAGAACTGACTAGAGATTAGTAAATTGAATGGTTTTCTAAGTGTCTATCTGATGTTGGTTTCGGCCTTCGGGATTTATACTTAGGGAATTGTTCTCATACTAGTTCACAGTCAGGGACTGATAGTTGGGGAAAGAATAGTGATTTGTAAATAAGCAGATGGAAACGTTTTCCAGTGTTAATAACATATATTTTCTAAACATAGAAAATAAGGCAATGTGAATATATATATAGATATATGTTGATGATTGTTCGATATAATTTCCATCTGGACATAATATCGTTGTTTGCACACTTGTTTTTCTTTGATGGTTAAATCACAGACTATTGATGTTCTGACCATTTTAACGTTGTTAATATGGAGAGACCGGTTGGATTATTATCCGAAGAACCACTCTGTATTGGCATAAGCGTTGTGAATCATATATGCTAAAGATAATTGAAGACGGAGTAAAATGCAAGGGCTATTGTATAAGTCTTAGATAACAGTGACTAAGATGGATATACTGGATAGTGCCTTCGGTTTGTCCAGTCCCAGGACAACTTGTATGGACGAAGGTCTGACAGAGTATATCCAATGGATCACGTAAGTTGATCTGTTCAAACGTATTCACGTTTGGTGGTGGAGGAATTCGTTTCTCTTAGCTGTATACCCGTGTTATTTTTGGATAAGTCAATTTGTGATTTGGCGGGTATGACGATGTGACATTCTAAGTGAATGAGGATGACTTGTGTTGATGAATGTCTGACAGAGTATTTCCAGAAAGGTCACGTACATTGATTTCTTCAACCGTACCAAGAGTGGAAGCGGAGAAGGAAACTTCTTTAACTAACACGTAATGTACTGTTGTAGACGTCAATTAGTGATTTTCGATGGACCTAACAATGTGGCATTCAAAGTGAATCGGATGTAATGATAAAGCGTAGCTTCTAGCCTCATCAACCGGTAAATGACAGAAATCGGGCAGGCAGTATGGCTAAGTCGGTCGCACCGAAGTAGGGTGTATAATCACCTATCTAGAGAATATTCATTTGTTTCTTAAATCTATCAATGTTGTCCCATATATATACGGGAACGGTTGCTGATCCCAACCGTTGGTGATATACATTCGATACACTCAAGCGAAATGAGTGGTCGGTCATGTGTGGCTGAGTTACAAGATGTTCTTGTTGAACTTCAGTGTATCGTTCCTAGAGTACACTGATCGGAAGGTGGTTCCATACCTTGTCATAGTTGGAAATCCATTATCCAATACGTGCTTGCGATTTTGATTGTATATTATATACGTGGAACGTGAGATGAAAGCGTTTCTGCTAGTTGATATCTATTTGTACATAGACATTATTATAATATCAAAAGGTTTTTGATATAAAGATATTTTGGATTCTCATAAGGGAAAAACCCGTTCCGTTCTGCGGCGTGGTCTTATAAGATATCGTTTACTTGTTCATATACCTGTTTAAACTGTTTTACTCATACCATTCCCATGACTGACCCGGAGTTTATTTGTTTTGTTTTCCCTAAACTCTTGGGTGCCTAATTTTGTACGGGCAGTCAAGTAGTCAGGAATTTACAGATATATTGGAAGAGCATGGAGCAGGAGGCTTCAAGATCATATAGCTATAGTTATTTCCGCTGTGTTGTAAGTGCTGTACTCTGATAAGTGCTATTGTATACATAACTGTTATATTTCAAAGTTATGTTATCTATTATATGTTATTCGTTCCGCTGTGAGGTTCGTGTTACTCTGATGTTGTGTTCTTCTTCTTATTCTATTCTAAGTTTCTATCTTATCATTCCTCACCCTCTAATTTCTTTCATTAACTACCAGGATTTTTCGATGTTTTGGTTATCGACATCGTGCTTATGTCGATAACCAAAGTCGCCGAAAATCCGGGTCGTTACAGTTGGTATCAGAGCTTAAGTTAAGAATTACCTTGGCTCTGTGGCGTGACTCGGTAGAGATAGGGTTAGTAATACCCTATATTGAGTTTGAGTGTATATATACGAGTGCGTATTTGTATTTGATATAAAAAATGGTTTTATATCGTGGAGATTCATTGGCTGAGTTGTTTATGAGTTCTGGTCGATCAGTTTGATCCACTGTATCGGTGGGAGTAAATAAACACTTGAATACGATGGACCGACACAGTATGGATATGTAATATATTATCATATATTAGATATATTGGTTGTAATTATAATTGAATGAGATTACAAAGTGAAATGGTTATATATAACCAATCAGAAACATATAAGTAAAGTATATGAAATAAGATATGAATTTAAATCAGATTTGGAATTAAAATAAGGAAATTTTAAGTTCCTGGGAGATTTTGAAATGTTTTCAAAATGGAAATATTCAGTAATGGTTTTGAAATGATATAGTATTGAAATCACTTGGGTCACTGGAAAATAATTTCGATGATGACTGCGCAGTATCGTCGGTGTGATTTTTGAGTTCTAAGTGGTGGATTACTACCAGAGATTTCGATTTGAATTGTTTTGAGGAAACAAGTTATTTAGAAAAATTCAAAGGTTTTGAATTGGCAGTATGATTTCAAATTGATTTGAAATTTACCCAGGGATTTAAGTTCTAGAAATTAAAATTTTAACTTGTGAAGTTAATTCGAATGGGATGGTAAAAGTAAATAATAAACCAGAATTTAACTTGAGATGATAGGTTAAGAAAAACTGAAGTGATTAGAGAATAATCTGGATTTGAAATGATAAGTTGAGAGTTTGGAATTTGAAACTCGAATTTGAATTTGAATCCGGCTTGAATAAGCGAATGGTTGTGTTAAGAATAACTTGGTTGGAGTTGATTGGGATGGCATTTGTATATGCCGAGTTGATAACAGATGGTAGGGATATAATGATATGCCCAACAAAAAGGTACAAGTTTATATTTTATATGAGTTTGGAATTTATGAGCCGAATTGGCAAGCCGTTTGGCATTTTGATTTTCTTTTGGGTTGAAGAAGGCCCAGAGAGGCGAGTTGGAGTTTGAGCTATTGACCAGTACAAAGGAGGTGCTGGCGAAATTTTTCGAAAGTTTAAAGTGTTAGAAAATTTTCAGAAATTTTGAAAATTTTAGTTAGTCGAAATGAATAAATATTTTTGTCGATATTAATTGGTTCAGTTGAATCCAGAAATAAGGGGTAAACAAATCTTAGGAATTCCAATAGATAGGGTCGTCCTCTAACTTAGCAATTTCGAGGACGAAATTATTTTAAGTGGGGAAGAATGTAATGACCCGCATTTTTAGAGATATATAATTAATTTATTTAATTATATAATTGGTGATTTAGAGAAGTTAATGATCGTTTAATTAAATAATATTGAATATTTAATTAATAATTCTAATATAATAATATATTATAATGTCGAAATAGTTGGAAATAGTGAAATTCACAATATCATGTGAATTGAATAGCATACGAGACTTGGTGGAGTTTCGATTCGAAATATAATAACGATTATATTGAATCGACGACGGTTTGAACGTAGAATTATAATATAAATATAATCGAACTCGAAATGGCGCTGCAGTTCGCTATTTGGCGATTTGAACTTCAACTAAATGTACAGGATTCGTTTTAAGCCGGATTTCTGTGAAACAAGAAACGTGTGGAGCTGGTGGAGTATATCTTTCTAGTGGAAGAGAAAAATCGGGATTTCGTCGTGTAGATTTTGATGTACGTCCAAATCAAATTTCAGAAAAGTCGCTGTGGAATTCCTTTATAATTTATAAAGGAATTATTTATATTTTTAAAAGGAATTTCAATATAAATCGAATATCGATTTAATCGGGATTTGAAATATCAAGTTATATATGCCAGTAGAGCTGTATGGTATGCCACTGTGAATATAGACGATAATATTTATTTTTAAATATTAAATTTAATTATATTTAAATATATTTATATATTTAAATAGGCTATTCAGAGCTTTAAAAATAGCCAATTTTGCAAATGAAGTCGGAATTCGACGAAACTAATTTTGTTGGATCCGCAATGTCAAATAGTTGTCAGATTTCCAGTTTCGTGATTTTTGAAGTTAGTATGTCGCCGTACGAATTTTTAGAGTGAAAAATAGTCAGTATTTCGACGGTTAAAAATACGCTGTGTGAGCATACGGAGTCGGAATTCGACGAAACCAGTTTCGTTGGGACCGCAACGTCGAACTGTAGCTGCATGTCCAGTTTCGTGATTTTTGGGTATTGTGTGTGATCACACGATTTTTTTTTTTGAAAGAAAAAACAAATATATAACAATATAAGTAAAATATCCCAACCCTTCCTAAGGACTAGAAGTGTCCACCCATTCACCAATTTCAGCCACACACAAAAATCTGTTTCCCTTATATAATCGCCCTTTTGAGCCGCCACTTTGTTGGGTTACAAGAAATAAAATCACCTTCTTAAATCAAGAAGAAATGGAAATAAAATACCAAAAATCCTAATATATACATATTCGAGTTACAAATCAACTGCTCTTCGTTCTAGTTTGGATTTGGGTGAGTTCGGCGCTCTGTTTTCCACGGTGAAAGTATACAGCGAAGTTAGGGTTCGGTTCATAGGGGGATTAAGGTGTTGAGGTGAGAATCGAGTATAGATTTCGATCTCGTAGTGGGAAATGGCACGGTTTGGCCATGTTCAGGGGTGTGCGATGAGGTTTGGTGTCGCGAGTTATCTGGGAGGTCAAGGAGTCGCGTTTGCCACCGTCGACGCGAGTTGAGGAAGGACGGTCAGAGTAGGAAGAGGTTGAGAAGAGGAAGACGATGGTGGTGTTGGGTTGGAAATCCGTGAAGAGATGGTGGTGCGGTGGGAGTCTAAAATCATGGGAACGGCTGTGTTTGGTTTAACTGGAGTTCATCGTTTTGATTGGGGAAGAAGGGTTCGGTTTGGGCCAGTACAAAGGTGGATGGGCCTTGGGCCATGAGAGTTTTAAAGGATAAAAAGAAAGAAAAGAAGGGGGAGAAGAAATTTCGGTTTGGGCTTTTAAGGGGTGAGTGGTCCGAAGTTTAATGGGTTAAGGCCCAAGAGTGAATAGTGTTAGTTTGAATTAATTCAAATATTGTATTAATTTTAAATATTCATAACTATCTCATACGATAGCAGATTGACGAACCGTAAGTTGCATTGGGATCGTATGGACGGGAGCAACAAAATGAGACTGACCGGGAGAGAAACAGAGCTCGTTACAATTTATGGCAAAATAAATTGTCAGACTGAATCAAATAACGCAAACCGTTATTTAACGGCTAACGCGCAAATGTGAGTAAATCTCACCAACTCTAAACAGTTTATAATTTCATGTTGTATCTTTAGAACTGTTAGAAATTGTCTGATTTACTATGTGTTGATTGTTTGATTGAACTGATAGTCAGTTAGTTAAATTTCTATATTGATTCTGTTTAACAGAATATATCATATGGAACTGAAAGTGATGTTATCTATATTGTCTAACATCTGTGATGCAGGGATACAGGTTGGAGGAATCCAATTCCTCAATAGTTATTTTACTGTGATTTATATATTGTGATATATAATGTGATATATAATCTATTGGCGATTATATATGTTTGGACGATATTGAACATCGTGATTTGATATGATTGAATACCACAACATACCGGAATGTTGATAAGGAATAATTCCAAAGTGATATTGAAATAAAAATATTTATAAATGGAACACTTATAAATAAGGAATATTTATAAATTTGGAATATTTATAAATAGGAGATATTCAAAAAGGAAATAATTTCAAAACATTTTCTTTTGAATGGAAAGGCCTGTGTGGCGGGTTTGGGGATTTTCCTGATGCTCCCGATACAAAGGAGGTTATGGCGAATTTTTCAGAGAATTTAAGGAGTTAGAATATTTCAAGAATAAATTTGAAAAGGAATTATTTGTAAACCATTTACAAATAGAATTGAAAAGGAAACGTTATAAAAAGGAAATCATTTTTAAAGTGTAGAACCGTTATTTAAAAGTAAATCTTTTCAAATGAATAAAACGTTGTTAAAAAGGAAATCTTTATAAAGTGAATAAAGTAAATCGAATACGGTATTCGAAAGGAGATAATCGAATATGGTATTCGAAAGTAAGTAAATCTAATATGGTATTCGAAAGGAGAAATCGAATATGGTATTCGAAGTTAGTTAATCGAATATAGACATTCGAAAGGAGTTAATCGAATATGGTATTCGAAGTTAGTTAATCGAATATGGTATTCGAAATTAGTTAATCAAATATGGTATTCGAAAGGAGAAATCGAATATGGTATTCGAAGTTAGTTAATCTAATATAGACATTCGAAAGGAGATAATCGAATATGGTATTCGAAAGTAAGTTAATCGAATCTGGTATTCGAAGTTAGTAATCGAATATGGTATTCGAAGCTAGTTAATCGAATATGGTATTCGAAGTTAGTTAATCGAATATGGTATTCGAAAGTTAGTTAATCGAATATGTTATTCGAAAGGGGTTAGTCAAGTCGAGTTAGTCAAATAGAGTTAACCAGTTAGAGTTAACCAGTTGGAGTTAATTAGTTAGAGTTAATCAGTTAGAGTTAACCAGTTGGAGTTAATTAGTTAGAGTTAATCGATTAGAGTTAAAACGAACTAGAGTAAATCAAATATAGTTATTTGAGACAGAGTTAGTCAAACATAGTATTCAGGGTAAGTTGCCATGTCGTACGACTGCTAGCGTAATTCGCAGGGCTGTAAATAGCCTACGGCGGTCGGATGTTTCCTGAGGTAGTCAGGCGTAACCATTGTGATCGCTGCGATCTAGAGTCAAGCGAATGAAGTTAAATCGAATATTAGTTATTCGATAGGAGTTAAGTTCTTGAGCTAGATTATCGAGATAAGTTAATCGAGTTAAGTTCTTGAGTTAGATTATCGAGATAAGTGAGTCGAGTTAAGTTCGTCGAGTTAAATTAATCGATGTTAGTTTCATCGAAAGGAGTTAATCGATGTTAATTTCATCGAAAGGAGTATCGATGTTAGTTTCATCAAAAGGAGTTAATCGATGTTAATTTCATCGAAAGGAGTATCGATGTTAGTTTCATCGAAGGGAGTTATCGATTAGTTAAATCGAAAGGAGTATCGATGTTAGTTTCATCGAAGGGAGTTATCGATTAGTTAAATCGAAAGGAGTATCGATGTTAGTTTCATCGAAGGGAGTTATCGATTAGTTAAATCGAAAGGAGTTATCGATTAGTTAAATCGAAAGGAGTTATCGAATTTAGTTATTCGAAAAGGAGTTATCGATTTGTTAAATCGAAAGGGAAGATTATCGAATATCGTTTATTCGAGAGGAGATTATCGAATGTAGTTTATTCGAAGGAGTTATCGATTATTAGTTAATCGAAGTGACTTATAGAATATTAGTTAAATCGAGGGAGTTATCGAATATAGTTTATTCGATGGAGTTAATCGATTAGAGTTAAATCAAATGAGTTGATCGAATATAGTTTATTCGAATAGAAAAAAAAGGAGTTAATCGAATATAGTTTATTCGAATAGAGTAAATGAGTTAATCGAATATAGTTTATTCGAATAGAGTTAGAGGAGTTATCGAATATAATTTATTCGACAGGAGTTAAGTGAATTAGTCGAGTTAATCAAAGTGATTAGTTCAGTTAATCGAGATACGTAAATCAAGTTAGGTTAATCGAGTTGAATTAGTCAGTCGAGTTAATAAATGGAGTTAGTCAAACCAAGTAAAACCAGTTAGAGTTAATTAATTTAGGTTGACCAGTTAGAGTTAATCAATCAGAGTTAATCAAATAGAGTTAAGTAAAATTAGAACTGACTAGAGATTAGTAAATTGAATGGTTTTCTAAGTGTCTATCTGATGTTGGTTTCGGCCTTCGGGATTTATACTTAGGGAATTGTTCTCATACTAGTTCACAGTCAGGGACTAATAGTTGGGGAAAGAATAGTGATTTGTAAATAAGCAGATGGAAACGTTTTCCAGTGTTAATAACATATATTTTCTAAACATAGAAAATAAGGCAATGTGAATATATATATAGATATATGTTGATGATTGTTCGATATAATTTCCATCTGGAAATAATATCGTTGTTTGCACACTTGTTTTTCTTTAATGGTTAAATCACAGACTATCAAAGTTTTGACCATTTTAACGTTGTTAATATGGAGAGACCGGTTGGATTATTATCCGAAGAACCACTCTATATTGGCATAAGCATTGCGAATCATATATGCCAAAGATAATTGAAGACGGAGTAAAATGCAAGGGCTATTGTATAAGTCTTAGATAACAGTGACTAAGATGGATATACTGGATAGTGCCTTCGGTTTGTCCAATCCCAGGACAACTTGTATGGACGAAGGTCTGACAGAGTATATCCAATGGATCGCGTAAGTTGATCTGTTCAAACGTATTCACGTTTGGTGGCGGAGGAATTCGTTTCTCTTAGCTGTATACCCGTGTTATTTTTGGATAAGTCAATTTGTGATTTGGCGGGTATGACGATGTGACATTCTAAGTGAATGAGGATGACTTGTGTTGATGAATGTCCGACAGAGTATTTCCAGAAAGGTCACGTACATTGATTTCTTCAACCGTACCAAGAGTGGAAGCGGAGAAGGAAACTTCTTTAGCTAACACGTAATGTACTGTTGTAGACGTCAATTAGTGATTTTCGATGGACCTAACAATGTGGCATTCAAAGTGAATCGGATGTAATGATAAAGCTTAGCTTCTAGCCTCATCAACCGGTAAATGACAGAAATCGGGCAGGCAGCATGGCTAAGTCGGTCGCACCGAAGTAGGGTGTATAATCACCTATCTAGAGAATATTCATTTGTTTCTTAAATCTATCAATGCTGTCCCATATATATACGGGAACGGTTGCTGATCCCAACCGTTGGTGATATACATTCGATACACTCAAGCGAAATGAGTGGTCGGTCATGTGTGGCTGAGTTACAAGATGTTCTTGTTGAACTTCAGTGTATCGTTCCTAGAGTACACTGATCGGAAGGTGGTTCCATACCTTTTCATAGTTGGAAATCCATTATCCAATACGTGCTTGCGATTTTGATTGTATATTATATACGTGGAACGTGAGATGAAAGCGTTTCTGCTAGTTGATATCTATTTGTACATAGACATTATTATAATATCAAAAGGTTTTTGATATAAAGATATTTTGGATTCTCATAAGGGAAAAACCCGTTCCGTTCTGCGGCGTGGTCTTATAAGATATCGTTTACTTGTTCATATACATGTTTAAACTGTTTTACTCATACCAGTCCCATGACTGACCCGGAGTTTATTTGTTTTGTTTTCCCTAAACTCTTGGGTGCCTAATTTTGTACGGGCTGTCAAGTAGTCAGGAATTTACAGATATATTGGAAGAGCGTGGAGCAGGAGGCTTCAAGATCATATAGCTATAGTTATTTCCGCTGTGTTGTAAGTGCTGTACTCTGATAAGTGATATTGTATACATAACTGTTATATTTCAAAGTTATGTTATCTATTATATGTTATTCGTTCCGCTGTGAGGTTCGTGTTACTCTGATGTTGTGTTCTTCTTCTTCCTCTATTCTAAGTTTCTATCTTATCTTTCCTCACCCTCTAATTTCTTTCATTAACTACCAGGATTTTTCGATGTTTTGGTTATCGACATCGTGCTTATGTCGATAACCAAAGTCGCCGAAAATCCGGGTCGTTACACCATATTTTGAAAATATACGTTATTAACATTGGAAAACATTTCCATATCTTATTCACGTATCACTATTCTTTCACATCCATTAGTCCCTAACTACACACTAGTAAGAGAACAGTTTCCTATATATCAACCCCGAAGGCCTAAACCATCATCAGATTGACACTCAAGAAACTATCCGACTTAACTAATCTCCAGTCGATTTCCAATTTCCTTAACTCCATTCCTTTATTTCAAAACCATTTCATTTTCTATACTTAGAAACATCTATGGTTATATTTGGAAAACATTTCCATAATCCATTTATATAGATTCAATGAACGTTGATTAAAACGTTGGTTATAACGATAGCGTTATAATACCTGCTTCTAAAATATAACTTTGATTCTTTATTTAAAATAAATAAATAATAATCAATTAAATCTTAGTTAAAAACAGAAAGTAAACAATACCTTCCTAGATTCAATATATTCGAATTTCAACTTATAACTCTCTTTCAAATATTTGATGAACGTTCTGAATTTCGGAGTAAACTTACCGTTTCAGGTCATCTCGACTTCCAAATTCACCTTTGAATTTACCACTCTAAAAATTTACCAGTTTCCTTTTATAACTTATTAAATCTGCAAAATGTTTGCTTTTAAATCATTATTCATTTAAACATGAATATTATTTCTCCACAGAAAACTGGACTTGTTTTATCAAGTCAAATCCTGATTTTTATTTATAAATACGATTACAGTTTATAACCTCATTTATCAAGTTATTTTGCAAATTTATATTAATATTCTACTTTATAATCTCCATTATAAATCATCTTCTTGTTAATTATATATCTAACTCGAACCTTAATCTTGATTACACATTCGATTATAAGTTATTGGTTTTTAAACCCAATATTTATTTATCTAGTCAAATTCTGAATTATAAAATATATAATTCCTAAAATAAATTATTTTAACAACATTCGACATTGCCGAATTATAATTATAAGTCCTTATGGATTTATTTAATTCTATTCATATTTCGAACATTGAAATAATTTCATCGTTTCCTTTGAACGATTCCCCCATTTACCTTTTAAATCCATTCTTGAATTTTCTTCCCAAAATATTTCATAATAACTATTTTTTCAATTTATAAATATTGTTTATAAGCTAAAATACTTGTTTTAAATATAACTAAAACAAGTTATTTGTTCTAATCCAATCGAAATTCCATTTTTCTATTTAAAAATATCAATTTCCTTTTTAAAAACCCTAAATTCTTATTCAATATATTTGAGTATAATTTACAGTATTTATATACCAATCATTTCAGGTTAATGTTATTAAAACATCCCAAACACACAATAATCAATCACTGATTATTTGTCACATCATAAAATTAACTATACATGAAAAACAACAATATAATTGTTGAGGAATCTAGTTGGATCCCTCCAACCTGTTTCCCTGCATCCACAGATGTTAATTAGTATAAATAACACTAATTTCATACCAATATGAAATTATAATAAATAGAATCAGTATTAAATCAACAATTCATATATATAATCGCATTTATAATTTCAACCAATTTATAAGCAGTTCATCCAAAACAACCATCACACAACATTCAAGCATCATTTGTAAATTCTAAATTACGTTTATAATGCTATAAAACTAGACAGAGTTAGTGAGTTTACTCACCTTGGTTGTTAATTGTTGAATAACGACTAATGTTCGTTAAATCTGGTCAGACATTTTAATTTCACCTAAAATTGTAATGATCTCCAGATGATTCCAAACCAGCTTCTAGCGTGTCCTGCATCCATACGATCCCAACGGATCAGACCGTTCGCAATTCTAATGACATATGCTCAAGTTATAAATTTTATAAGTTCATAATTAATTACAAGGTCATTAACAATTATAATTATCTAATTTTGTTATCGCAATTAAATTCAACCCCTAACATTTTACTGATACATAATTTACGCTTAACAAACGTGTTAAATTAAGGTGTTATATTTGACGCTACGATAATAACGTCGGAAACCCGGGGTTAGAATTTCGTACGGGTAGTTAACGTGTTTGCAGTTAACGCCTTTTAATTTTCCTATCAAATTAACTAAATTAATTTATTTAACTAATAGATAACCTAACTCATATATGACTAAAATCTAACTCAACTTATTTTCTTCTTCCTAGCCATATACTACAGCAAAGTGTAACACCAACGTTTACCTTATTTCCATTTTAAAACAAAAACTTAGATTTATTCAACTGCTCACCTTTCAATAACACACTGGCCCATCACCCCAAAGATACTCCATGCATACCAAAACAAGACTCTTCCATTTCCTTTTCTAACAGTCTAACACCATTTCCATACCTCACTGATTAGCACTTGTGTTAGTTTTCTCCCTAGATATCATACTCGAGATCCCACAGACCACCGTATTCCCTGCATCTGTGTGCAGTCTTTTCCTTTTCAAACATTACCCGTAACCCCTCCCCACCACTCGTTTCTTCTCTAAATAAATACCCCATTCCACCGACTTCTTCTCGTCAGTTACCCTTCTTGAATGCAAAATAGTAACCGCAAATCACTACATACATCCTCCTAATGCCGCCGCTTCCCAAAACTGTACACAGTCATGGCCTATCTCACACACTCCCTTCTTTCCCTTTTTCCCTTTTTCCCATGCATTTGCTCCCTTTTCCTTCATCTAGTTAAATGAATCAGTCTGCTTGAGATTTCGTTTGGTTTTAATCTTTTAAAATTTTTTGGAAGACTTAGCTGATTTGTTTCGGAGTAGGAAAAGGGACGAAGAACTTCCTTTTGTTGTTCGCTGGAAGTAAGAGAAGAACAGGAGATGGAGAGGAGTCGATAGAAACTGATATATATATATATATATATATGACATTATTCAGTGGAAGGATTTGTTTTGTTTTTAAGAGGCCATAAAAGGACTTCTAAACTCAGGTTTTCTGAAGAAGAAATACAGAGAAGTAACACGCTTATTTATAATGTAATCTCCTTGGTTCGCAAGGAATAGCCGATTCTAGGTAGCAGAAAGTAGCTGAAGGGTAATCACAGACTAGTGATTTGAAAATTCATTCTAGTGTTTTACTTTGGGATGAAGTTTTAAGTGAGAGGCGGTACTTCGATTTGATTATTCATGCAGAGCTCCTATTGACGAGAAGGATAAGTAGGGGACAGTAGTAAAGGTAGAGTAGGGGACAATGTGTGTGTGTGATAGGCTGAATACTTCAATGTGAAGTTTACTGTCTATTGAAAGGATGAATTGATGGAAGTAGTCGTTTCTTTATAGTTCTATATGATACATTTTCATTTTACCAGTAAATGTTTCCTCGGGATAGTTACTATGTTAGTACAACTATTTGCTACTTAGGACAAGTAGCAGGAGTTAATTTTTTTTCTTTCTAAACAATAATAAAAATAAATATATACAAGTTCCTTACTTGCTAAGGAAAGTGTGTACAGAAAGGAACATGTGCATGCTTATAAGGTTGCCGCGTGTGGTAGTGTCTCTACATTTGTTTTTCTAAAACTTAGTTTTATAGAGTACCCTATTGCGTAGCATTCCGTTCGTTTACGGACGTCTATGGACAAAAATAAAAATACCATCGTGTCTAATAACACAATCCCGAAAATATAATAAAATACGCAAGTTAATTTATTTTGTTAAATCCAAAAATTTTGATTTAGGGTGCAAAATACATTAAATAAAAATGTAGCTTATTTTCCAAAAATAAAAACTACAGAAAAATTCTATAAATTTAATTAAGCATACGTCTCAAAAATCTTATCCAAAATCGAAACCGTTACTTAATTATATTATATAAATTGTTATGGCTTATAAACGATTCCATAGCGACTATTCAAAAATTTGATTTAGACATAACTTATAATGCATAAGACGAAATCTCAATTTTTTACTTCCATTAAAAAAAATAGTTCAGTAGATTCATATGTTTCTTGTTTCAAAGAAATCCGATTTATAACGAATCCTGTATATTCGTTTGAAGTTCAAAACTCAATATTACGAACTACCACGATGTTACGAACTCGATTTAAATTATATCATAATTAATCGTCATTTATATAAATATATTCATTATAATAATATGGATACAAACTCCATTAAATATCTTAAATGATCCATTTTACACCAAATTGTCAATTCAACTATTTTTGACTATTTCGAAAATAAACTATATTATCCCACTATTTATATTATTCAAATATTTAAATTCAAACCATTATAATTACAAAATAATATATAAAATAATTAAATAGGTTAATTATTAAATCGCCAAAAATCCGGGA
Source organism: Allium sativum (assembly GCA_030737875.1). Taxonomy (NCBI): domain Eukaryota; kingdom Viridiplantae; phylum Streptophyta; class Magnoliopsida; order Asparagales; family Amaryllidaceae; genus Allium; species Allium sativum. The sequence continues at coordinate 427,350,156 of CM060925.1, read as the reverse complement.
CGTTACAAGATTGAGCAATTTTCTACCATGATGTGATTAATCAAAGAACGTAGAAATGGTTTGAGGTCCAATCGTGGAGCAAGACATCTCATTGTTTATAGCCATTATTTTGGGAGTTTTCAGTGTTGTTGTTTTGTAGTCGTCTTTGTTGTTTTCCCTTTCCAGCATCGAGTTTTTGGCTTGGTGGTGATTCGTGTTTGTAACTGCTAGTATTATTTAAATCACACGACTTAGATTAATGAGATTTCAAAGTTGGAAATGTTTATGTCATTCATGCATGCCTGTTCAAATGAAATCTCATTTTTCTTATCTAAACTAGCAGTTGGCCTAGAGGTGGAAAGAATAGAACTCTATGTTGATAATTTTAGCAAAGGACCGGTTCTGCATTGTTTTCCGTCACGGGTATATAGATAAATAAATAAATAAACCACCGTTCCTTGTTAATCTAAAATTTATTTTGATCTTTTGTGTATGATTTCAGTTTTTGCATTTTTTTCGTGACTAACTTCCTTCTTCATCAATATGTGACTTGAATCGTTTAAGTTTCCGCAAAATACATTTTTGAAGTTTTTGGAAAACATTGTTTGAAAAAAAAAATATAATTTTTACTTTTTATAGGAAAGTGAAATGGTTTTAAGAAGAAATTTTCAAAATAAATATAAGAAGTTTTAAAGCAGAATTTTATTTTTGTGAAAATATTCGATTTTTGATCACATGAATAGCATAAGGAAGATGTTTGGATGGTTTATGTGCGTGTTTTAGCGGGGCAATAGGACCAAAAATGCGATAAAACGATAACGACAACAAGGAAAAGCTTGTTTTGGCCTTGGAAACGCTGTTTCCATACCATGTCAATGATACACGTGAGCTATTAATTAACTCGCTTTACATTTTAAAGCTTGTTTTAAGCCTCCATCACAGTTTAAAGATGGAAATTTTTGGAGTATTTTGGGTAATTGAGGTGAAAATTCCACTGTAGGGCGGGATATAGAATAATTGTAAGCGGAGGAAACGTTAAAATTCTTCGCTTTGGTCTCCTTTTTTCCAGTTTAGGAGAAATTAAATAGGAAACGATTAGATTGCGTGACATTTTGGATGGTAGGGTTTGGATGCAAAATTGGTTAATTCACACTTCTATTCATAGTTGTGTGAGGGTTACGGATAAAAAAGAGTTTTCAAAATTTGCATTCATATAGAACTACCAATATATTTAAGATATCATGCTTTCAAAAGTATTTCAAAAATTTAATGCACTCATATAGGAGGATCCGATTATAATCATCTTGCATGCATGTTGTATGGTTGAGATGCATTACGTACACTATGCACATTAACACATGGTTGCAAAGTGGATGTACATAAATTGGTTGTGTAAGATAGGATAACTAGGTGTCAGAATTTCGGGACGAAATTCCTTTTAATGGAAGTAGAATGTAACAATCCGAAATTTTGACAATAAATTAGTTATTTAATCAGAATCTCAAAAATATGAATTTCTACAAACGATGGAATTTGACCATGAAACTTTAACCGATGCTTCGTCTTGGAATTCTGGTCAACTTTCATGTTTGGAGTTTCACGAACGGAGTCTATATGAAAAAGTTACGGACGAAATACGATAACAGACAGGAAATAATTAAACAGAATATTTTATATATAGAGATTAATAATCCTCTAGCCATCTCACTTCTAGGTCGACCAGAGTAATCGACCGACGGTCGACTGCTGGCTACGATCACTTGGTCGAGCCAAGTAGTGACGGCTAGGGTTTTGGCTATGTAATATTATCTATGTACGGACGGATTTTTGATAAATCAAATCTGACGGTTCATGGCCAATTCCGCTCCTATAAATAAAGGGGTAAGGCCTCATTATTTTCCACACAAATCTGTGGGCAGCAGCGAAGCTTCGCCAATTTCCTCCCTCTTCAAACCTAATTTCTTAATTAAAAACATATTCATATACAACAAATAAAATACAAATCATATAGAATTGAGAGGATTATCAGATCTAATGGAGAAGAATGTGAATTGGCGCTCTAAATCAAATTATCTCCGCTTTTCCTATTTTCTTACATTTCTATAAATCTGAAAGTATCCCCATTTCAGATAAATTGTAGATTTATAAGAATTTGAGAATTATAGGCCTAAAAGATTATTCAAACTTCATATTTGGATGCATTCAGGTGAGTGGGAAATTTACATATATAGTTATAATAGCCTATTTATCTCGTTTGACTTAGATCTCAAAATATATGCCTATTTTCATAAGATCTGTTCATAATATTGTTGTAATTGAATTGGCACCTATAAGATCTGGTTGTGAACATAGTTAAAACTTGTAATTTTTGAATTGTGGATAGGCATAATATTTATTGTAGGCTTATTTAAATTGTTTACACATATCTCCTATAATTATGTTGGAAAATATATTGTGGTTGTTGCAAAACACTGTAGATCTGGAAATCAATCCCATTAAACACCATTTAGATGTAGTTATAATCCAAATCTATAATGGCCCGAATTTCCCACTATCTGATTTGACTAAATACACCACCCGTCCAACCCAAATTGCACAGAAATACGAATCATTAATGGTTAAAGAAGAAAAGATAGAAGAAGAACAGAAATAACAACACAGAATCTCACATCGCAGTGGAATAAAATATAATATATATATATATATATATATGTGTGTGTGTGTGTGTGTGTATGTATAACAACTTTTGAAATACAAAATTTGATTGTATATACATAACATTATTAGAGTACAACATTTGTTCATCACATTTATAACACAGCGAAAATAAACTCTATAACACTAAAGCCTCCTTCTTCAAGCTCCTCCGATGATATCTAAAAATACCTGAACTACTTGACTGCCCGTACAAATTTGGGCACCCAAGAGTTTAGGGTAAAACAAAACAAAATAAACTCTGGGTTAGTCATAGAACTGGTATGAGTAAACAATTTAAAACAGTTTGAGAAAATAAACGATATCTCATACGGCCACGTCGTATGTTGACCCGCTTTTTAGTCAAAGCAGTCATACATGAAATCTCTGATCAACAATACGCTCCAGTATTGGAAGCATCGTCAGAAGACAGGCAGTGATTTGGTCGAAATCGCATCACAAACAAAGAAAGGCCCGGAACTCCTAACAGATGACCCTTTCTGGGCCCGAAAATAGCGATTATGGAGCTGAGATTTGTAACTCTTGTAGACCTCTAAATTAGCTTCAGTTTGAGCTTTCGTTTGGCTAAAACGGACTTATGGTTTGAAAGTTATGCCTGTTTCCATGAACGCATGCAGAACCGGAAACTTAGATTTGGAAATTTGGCATCACCTTCAACCGGTTCGGATCGGATGAACTGGGTCGGTTCGGTAAGGAAGACCCGACCCGCCTGGAGTATTCTGCACTAAAATGCTTCCACTCTTCGGATCGGAGACATCAACTCGGTGCGGATCGGACCCGAACTGACCCCCTGGACCTGCTTCTATACGCGAAGTTTTGACTTATTCTCTTGCCATAACCGCCTCCTACAGATGCGGATCGGATGACACCTGTCTCCATACGACTTGGTAACCGCTGCTCCACTACTTCTGAGATCGCCACGTGGCACACCCGATCCGAACTGCTCCAGAGCTCCCTATGGCTCCTCTACGCCTATAAATCACGATCATATGGCAATTTGAAGGGACTTTTGAATTCTCCTCTTTCGGCCATTCCTTCCACCATTGCAAGGACTTTTGGGTAACAAGAAGGCCGACTCAAATCATTTTAACACGAGGCTATCGTGTATAATTTCAATCTCTAATCTCCTCTTTTTCATTGTAAACACGAGGATTTCGTGTATAAACCGCAAGCATACAACGTTGTAATAGCTTCTTAAGATTTAAGAAACTATAAAGTGGACGTAGGCTTGGATTGAGCCGAACCACTATAAAAATCTCATGTGTCTCCTATTATTTTACTGCTTTTTCTGCATTTAATCTCTGTGATTTGCGACTGTAAGGATTTTACATAGCATTTGGGTGTCAGTGCCAATTTTCGGTCTAACATTTTGGCGCTCCAGGAAGGGGGGCACACGATACAACTTCTTCTACTAGCTTGAAAGGAAGCGGATTCATTGGCTATTGGATTAATGGCCAAACGAAAACTTCTCCGTCTTCAGGATGAAGGCACGAGAATCGAGGCAAGTCAGGGAGCTTCCTCTCATGAAAGTCCATCAGCATACTTAACCAGAGAAGAGATGGATGGCGTTCTTGTTGAATTGAGAACGCAAATGGAAAGGAAAGATGATCTCCTCCGCAAACAACAGGAGATGATTGACCAATTCTTCGCTCGGATGGAAGGCAGGCCGAGCGGCAATGCACAACTCACTGGAAATGGTACTGAAATGGCTCCAGCAGGAATAACAAACTGGATCGGTTCGGATCGGATCCGAATCGAGGGCCAAAATCTGAATCCAACGTAGATGGAAATGGGGGACATTCCCCATCGGATTGGTTCGGACCCGATCCGAACAGCAACCCTACATGAGCTTGGGGGCAGCAGCCTCCCCTCTGGAAATCAAGGCTTCGCTCCTGTTCGACCCACATCCGCACCGGTTCGGATCGGAAATACCACACAACTTCAGCATCAAGCTCCTCGGTTCGGAAGAGGAGAACCTGATCGGATTGGTGCATCCAACCCGAACCCTATACCTCGCCATGACCTCCCTCGCTTCTCCGAGCCGCAACATAGGGGCACATCCGAACCGAACCGGATGGCCTTCCAAGCTCCCCATACTTTTCTGAACTCTTCTGGATTCAACGCTGGGGGCACCAGCTCTGAACTTGTCAACTTGCAACAGCTCTTTGAAGGCGATCGGCTCGCCGATCTCATTGAACGCCTCTCGAGAGGCCGCACTTATCAGAATGACATGCATGATGTCAATCACAATCCATTCACACAGGAAATCAGGAATTCCCGCAATCCTCCAGATTTCAAACTTCAACAACTGGAGCCCTACAACGGTAGGACGAATCCTACCGTGCACCTGATGCGCTACAAACGTCATATGGAAGTTCAATCGGCATCGGAAAACGTCATGGCAAAATGCTTCCCTCTCTTCTTGACTGATATTGCTGCTATGTGGATTCGGCAGCTGGAATCTGAATCAATCAACAGCTAGAACATGTTGGTCGCTCGCTTTATTGAACAATTTCGAGTCCACATCGCTCGACCTAAGAGTGTCATGTCTCTCACCACAATCAAGCAGAGGCCTAAAGAAACTCTGCGCTCATTTTTGGAAAGGTTCAACGTTGCAGCAGCATCAGTTGATCGACCTGAGCCATCTATGGTATTCATGGCCACAGTATCCGGCGTTCTGGACAACTCGGAGTTCAAAAAATCCTTATACCGAGACCCACCACGGAATCTCAGCGAATTCTACCTTGAATCGGATAGGTTTCTGCGTGAAGAAGACGCGACATCCGAAAAGAAAATTCTCGATGTTAACATGCTCAAAGACGGAGAACCGTCTGATTCTGGTAAAGGCAAAGGGAAAGCTGCTGTCAAGAATGACCGCAACGCTCAGCCCCGGAGAGGGCCAAGATATGAAAAGTACACCGAACTCAATTCAACCTTGACCGACATCTACGTGAACACAAACGGTGACGTCTCCTATCCAAAGCCTCCTAGGAGGGAGCCATCGCAAAGAGAGCGCGATTCTGGAAAATACTGCATGTTTCATGATATGGACGGTCATGACACAAACGACTGTAGACACTTGCGAGACTTGATTGAGAAACGGGTTAGACGTGGAGAGCTACCCGAGTATGTGAAACAACCAACAGCACCTGCACCTGTGCTGCCACCACCTGCTCCCCGGAGAGGGAATGACCCTAGATCGAGCTCTCGCGGGCTCATCATCAACTGATATGGATGAGATCAACCTGGATTTTATGCATTTCTTAGGATTTAAGATATGTTTCTTTGCTTTCTTTAGGTTTTCCGATTGGCTAAATCGGAGTGCACACGTTCGGGGTTAGGATTTAGCTCCAAAGCGTGTTCTGGATTCGATGACAAACCAATGAGGATTTGCTTTGGTTTTGTATTTTGAATTGAATAAGGCAGGACTTTCCGAGCATGGATTATGTTTGGCAAATTTAAGTGTCTTGTCAGGTTGTGGCAGGATTCTCAATCTCAATTAAAGTATGGCTTATGCTTATCTCGGACTCCTAGGCATGGATTATGCCTAGGGACGGACTATCTTGTCAGGTTTTGGCAAGTATAGCTCCATCTCGGTATGAGTATGGATTGTACTCACTAGGATGCTTAAGTATGGATTATATTCAAGAACGACGAACGATCTTGTCAGGATTGGGCAATGGAACTCAATAAATCTCGAGTATGGCTTATGCTCAGTTTGAACTTCCTAGTATGGCTTATACCCAGAAGGTTAGGTCCCTTGCCAGGTTTTGGCAGGATGATTCGAACGTCTCTTGAGTGTAGTTTATGCTCAAACAAACACCCAAGCATGGTTTATGCTCGAAAGTGTAATCAGTTTTGTCAGGATTTGACACACCTTTTTGCTCTCTTTTCATAGCAGGTATGGATTATGCTTGCAGCTGGCAGGCGTGGCCTTGGACTTTTTGGATTATCCAGAACACATCTTCCTTCGTTCAGTAAGATATGTTATGGGGGGCAAAATGTTGACCCGCTTTTTAGTCAAAGCAGTCATACATGAAATCTCTGATCAACAATACCCTCCAGTATTGGAAGCATCGTCAGAAGACAGGCAGCGATTTGGTCGAAATCGCATCACAAACAAAGAAAGGCCCGGAACTCCTAACAGATGACCCTTTCTGGGCCCGAAAACAACAATTACGAAGCTGAGATCTGTAACTCTTGTAGCCCTCTGAATTAGCTTCAGTTTGAGCTTTCGTTTGGCTAAAACGGACTTACGGTTTGAAAGTTATGCCTGTTTCCGTGAACACATGCAGAACCGGAAACTTGGATTTGGAAATTTGGCATCACCTTTAACCGGTTCGGATCGGATGAACTGGGTCGGTTCGGTAAGGAAGACCCGACCCGCCTGGAGTATTCTGCACTAAAATGCTTCCACTCTTCGGATCGGAGACATCAACTCGGTGCGGATCGGACCCGAACCGACCCCCTGGACCTGCTTCTGTACGCGAAGTTTTGACTTATTCTCTTGCCATAACCGCCTCCTACAAATGCGGATCGGATGACACCTGTCTCCACACGACTTGGTAACCGCTGCTCCACTACTTCTGAGATCGCCACGTGGCACACCCGATCCGAACCGCTCCAGAGCTCTCTATGGCTCCTCTACGCCTATAAATACACGATCATATGGCAATTTGAAGGGACTTTTGAATTCTCCTCTTTCGGCCATTCCTTCCACCATTGCAAGGACTTTTGGGTAACAAGAAGGCCGACTCAAATCATTTTAACACGAGGCTATCGTGTATAATTTCAATCTCTAATCTCCTCTTTTTCATTGTAAACACGAGGATTTCGTGTATAAACCGCAAGAATACAACATTGTAATAGCTTCTTAGGATTTAAGAAACTATAAAGTGGACGTAGGCTTGAATTGTGCCAAACCACTATAAAAATCTCGTGTGTCTCCTATTATTTTACTGCTTTTTCTGCATTTAATCTCTGTGATTTGCGACTGTAAGGATTTTACATAGCATTTGGGTGTTAGTGCCAATTTTCGGTCTAACACCATATAACATAGAACGGGTTTTTCCATTATGAGAATCCAAAACACTTGATTTAAACTTCAAAATCAACGATAATCTTTATATCAAAACTTTTTTGATATTATAATAGTGTTTATCAATCATAACTAAATAATCATCTAGCAGAACGCTTGCATCTCACGCTCTATATACATAGTATATAACCAAAACCGCGAGCACTTATTAGATAATGGATTTCCAACTATGACAAGGTATAGAACCACCTATCGATAGTGTATTTAGACAGGAATACACTAGTTTCAACAAGAACATCTTGCAACCTGGCCACACATGACCGACCACTCATTTTGCTTGAGTGTACCGAATGTATATCACTAACGGTTGGGATCAGCAACTGTTTTCCCGAATGGGAAAGCATTGAATAGAATAAAGAAGGAAATAAATTTTCTTTAGTTAGGTGATAATACAACCTAAGTGGAAACTACCCAGTTAGCCATGTTGTATGCCCGATTTTTGTCATTTCCCGGTTGTTGAGGACAGAGGCTATGATTACTTACCATTCATTTTGTCACGGCCCGCCCCGCACCAGCCGGCATTTCTTCCGAAAGTGCGCTGTACACATGCCCGACTGACACAGACGGTCGCCAAAGAAAGGAAAGAAGAGAATGAACTAATCTAAAACCTGTAGAATGTCTCACAGCACATGGAACAAAATATAATAATAATATACTTGACATAAAACAGGTGAGACAGTGCATAAGCTGATAACTAAAACCAATATCAACATCGTCATCAGAGCAGCGGAAATCCCAATACAGCTTATTACAACTTTCCAAATTACTGTCTCTAAACAAAAGAAAGAAAGGTACACCACTAATGCCCAAAGTAGTGACCGCAGCAACACAGGGAGAATATCTATATATATGTATCCTACGTGGAAGACTCATGCTCGTCTCCGGTACAGCAACTCGTGCATACCACCTAGCCTGTCTCTAGTCTGCTCGTGAGAGCACCCAGAGTAATAAGAAGAGACATAAAAATCTGGGTCAGACAAAAAGTCTGGTATGAGCAATAAGCAGCTAAACAGAATAATAACAGGTATACTAAACCATACCTGAACCTGGACCTGCAATCAAAGAGTTAGCACTACATATCGTACAATACTCTAAGGTGCCACTGAATAGATAGTGTAAAGATAACGAGGGGTGGGGGTGTACATGTCATAATGAAGGAAAACAAATCAACCATAGCAACCATCCTCACATCTCTCACTCAGTGCGTAAAGCATACGATGTCCACCACTGTCAATCACTAGACCCAACGAAGTAGTGACGGAGTTCGACTTGTACAACTACTGCTACTACCAAGCTTACCACATGGAGTCATGACCAAACCTTTACAAATGACCCCACTTCATTGGTCTATAGCTCTTTAGTCGTACCTAGGCCACTGTGGCCCTAAATCCGTTCACGTACTCCCTACACATAGTGATCCAAAGTTACAGACATCGACAGCACCTTTGCACACGTCCCGCAGCAAGCCCAACTCATGAAGTCAACTCGTTGGTTCCCCTCTGGATCCTGAGTTCTACTTCCTATTTGGACTTCCTTTACATCTCGGGTTTTGATCGAATTGGAGTTGATCTTCAAAAGAGTCGTCACGATGAGGTAAAAGTACACATTTGGTCCGGTTCGGTTCGGTAGTCCCGACCCGGTTCGGTTCGGTGGTCCTAGCTCATGCCTTGATCAGTGCTCCATTCCTCCTCGGTTCGGTCCTCCAGCTCTGGTTCAGTTCGAATGCCCTATGCCTGGTTCGGTGGTTGCTCCCTCCTAGATGTCCCAATCCGATCTAGTGCTTCACTCCAACTCCAGCTCCAAGCTTTTTCCTCCGATCCGATTCCGCTCCCTGGCTCTAGTCCGATCCGATTCTCACGCCCTCGCTTCGGATCTGATCCTCTGTTGGTCTCTCCGATCTGATCCCCTGCCCAACTCCAATTCTAAGCAAATGGCCTTCCTTCTCGCCAAGCCCCTTATGCTAAGTTCCAATCTGAATCGAGTCCACTTGCTCGGTTCTCCTATCTGATCCGAGCCCAATAATCTGATCCGGTCCGATTTGAAACCCTGCATATTTTCTGCGACTTTCCAGCGACTGTTTTACGCCATACGACGGAGTTTTCGACCAATCTAACAGTTCTAATCAATCACAAACATACCACACAGTCATAGCAACATAGAGAATCAACCATAAACATCAAAACGACAACCATAGCATGTAAATTGGGTCAAACATAACCTAAATCCCATATTTTCCCTTAAGCATGTTTAAGCAAAACTAATGATAGGATTAGAAAAATTTAACCAAATTAATCCAAATTCCTAACGGAGGTCTAAAACATTATTTTTTTTTTGATGCAAAAAAGGTAGTGAATCGCTAGATTCACGCCTTCATTCATTCATTAAGCATAGAGCAAGTACATCGTGTTCAGCATACATAGAGCTATCTACTAGTTACAATAGTTACATATATTTACATACATATATACAATCAAAATACATGCACGCAGGCATGTTTACATAGAGTCCAAAAATTTTATGAAACTACAGCAAAAACAGCATGCAAACCCAATAAAGTGAATCATGGCAACATCAAGCTCTGCTACCACGGGCCCTGTCCATCACTCTAGCTCCGATTGTGTCAACAAACCTGATTTCTTCATTGCCTGACCAAAGAGAAACAAAATTAAGTATGCGAAAAATAACTGAGTTGGGCCGTTTCATTTTGCATTTAAACTTTCGAGAGTTGCGTTCATGCCAGAGGATCCAAACATAAGCAAAGTTCAAAAGAGCAAACATATGGCGCATGTCAGTGTCAGGTAATGTAATAATAGTACTATTCCAGAAGAGAAATTGGTCAGAGATGAAGTGAGACCAGTCTAAGCAGATATTAAGGCTAACTAAACACTTCGTCCACACGTAAAAGGCGAAATCGCAATCAAGAAAAAGATGCATATAATCCTCGTCATCGTCATTGCAGAAAACACATCCCCCAGTAACATGAACACCTTTAAGCCTTAATCTTTTCACTGTATTGAGCTTGTTGTGCATGATCGTCCACATATGTATCCTGACCTTAGCAGGTACAGCTTTAAAACTCCACATTCTCGTGAATCCATCGTACTTTCTTCCTGAGAAGTTCATCAACTTATAAAGTGCACTCACGCAAAATTTACCACCCATCTTCCACTCAAAGTCATCCTCCTCATTGCTATGAAGGTGAACATCTTCAAGCAAACGAATAAGTCCACAAAGTTGAAGCAGAGCATTACCAGCCACAATACGACTAAAGGACAGGTTCCATTTAAAGTTAGCAGAATTCGCATTAAACATTTCACAGACTGAAGCACTTTTGTTGCATGCAATAGCAAACAGATCGGCAAATTCATTACGCAAGGGGATAGGAAGCAACCAACAGTCATACCAGAAAGAGACGCTTCGGCCGTTTTTAACTACAATCTCAGTCCCAATCTTCATCCAGTGAACATTTGCCATAACACCACGCCAGAATATTGAGCAATGGGAAATGTCCGCATTCCAGTCGAATCTACCACCATAGCAAGTGTTTAAGATCCATTCCTTCCAGAGAACTTTCTTTTCGCTAAGCATAATCCATAGCCATTTACAAAGTAATGCATGATTCATATTCTTCAAATTGATGACACCTAAGCCTCCTTGAACTTTGGACTTGCACACCTGATCCCACGACACCAGACAGCAGGTTTTGCGCGTGTCCTTCGTACCGGTCCAAAAAAAATTTCGACGAACAGCATCAATCTTCTGAACAACCCAACCCGGACACGAATAAAAAGAGAGCCAGTACAAAGGGATAGCCGCCAGAACAGAATTTACCAGCACCAGGCGTCCAGCCTTTGATAGACTATTTCCTTTCCATCTCGCTAATCGCCTGTCCACTTTATCAATCACATATTGCCAATCACTCTTCATCAATCTCTTTGGACGGATATAAGCACCAAGGTATTTGAGAGGGAAAGAATCAGCCATGCAGTTGAGCATTTCAGCGCAATTCCTGTGCACATCAACACTACAACCCAAAGTGTAAACACTGCTCTTGTGAAAATTAATTTTTAAGCCAGATAAACTTTCAAAAGCATAAAGCAAAAATTTTAAAGAGGCAATATTCTTGCAATCAGGGTTGCAAAAAATAATGGTGTCATCAGCATATTGTAGGGAATTAATACCCCCAATGATGTGATCACGCCCAAAGCTTTGAATAATCTCATTAGAACTCGCCACCTGAAGGATCCGACAAAATACATCGGCAGCCAAGTCAAAGAGGAGTGGGGAAAGTGGGTCACCCTGTCGCAGCCCACGCTTGGATACAATAGTTTTGCCAGCCACTCCATTCACACAAATATTGGATCTACTTGAAGTTAAAATGCAATGAATCCAGTTTAGCCATTTACACGGAAAGCCTCTCGCGCTTAGAAGATCCATGATAAACCTCCAGTCAACTGTGTCAAAGGCCTTAGCAAAGTCCAACTTCAGGATTGCGCAAGGCACGTTATGTCTATCACTATGGGAGATAACTTCTTGAACAAGAGCCGCACCATCAAGAATGAATCTTCCTCTAATAAATGCTGTCTGCGAAACATCAATCAGGTTGTCCATCTTCGCTTTCAGTCTGTTTGCGAGAACCTTCGTGATCAATTTGAAACTGCTATTCAAGAGACTAATAGGTCGAAAATCCGCAGCCGAGACATTTCCTCCTTTCTTAGGGATCAAAACTACATTAGCGTATCCCAACATGTCCAATCTCAAGGAACCAGAATGAAATTCTTTGAATATGTTAATAACATCCTCTTTAATCACATCCCAATATTTCTTATAGAAGAAATTTGGAAAACCATCAGGGCCAGGGGCTTTATCACCAGGCATTTCGTTTAAAGCCGCGACGATTTCCACTTCTGAGAACTCCGAATCAATGCCACTAAGATCAACAGACGAAGGATACAGCTTCTTCCAATCAACATTCACCCGATTCTCAATGCGTTCACCAAAGATTCCCTTATAAAATTCAGTAAAAACCTCCTCTATCCTTTGATGATCACAGATTTCAACTCCGTCTTTCCAAATGCTACATATAGTGTTAGTACGTCGTCTACCGTTCGCAACTTTGTGGAAATAACTTGTGTTACTATCACCAAGCTTAAGCCACTGAGTTCTCGACCTCTGTTTCCAAAAGATCTCTTCTTGATCAATCACCGTTAGAAGCTCCTTTTCTTTTGATTTTAACAAGGCACGCTCGGCCTCACTTAGATTACACCCTTCCTCAAGCACATTGAGCTCCATAATCTCAGATTCAAGTCTCTGCTTCTTGACTCTAATGTTTCCAAAGACTTCTCTATTCCATTTGGCTAAAAATTTACGCAAAAGTCTCATTTTCCTACAAAAATTACTAGCTGCATCACCAAAGTTGCGAAACTCTATCCACTTCTCCCGCAACATCACATCAAAATTTGGTTCAATACACCACATATTCTCGAACTTAAAAAAAGATTTCCTTTTATAATCTACATTAGTGTTGAGAACAACCGGGCAGTGATCAGAAATAAGGGAAGTAAGACCTCTTTGAAGAGTTAGGGGGTGCAAGTCATCAAAAGCAGAATTAATGAAGAAGCGATCGAGTCGAACTAAAGTAGGAGGGGTCCTACCGTCAGTCCACGTATATTTTCTATTAGTCATGGGTAGGTCAATGAGGCCACAGTTTCCAACAAAGTCACTAAAATCGTTCATGTCACCCAAGCCAGCGTTTTTCACAACATTACGTTCAAACATAAATCTTGTAACATTAAAGTCACCACCAATTACCCAGGGACCATACATAAGTTTATAAAAGTCCAAGCCCTCAGCCCATAATGTCATTCTTTCTCGTCTTGTATTGGGTCCATAAACATTAGAAAAGAAGTAAAGTACATTTGTAGATTTACATTCCAGGGCTAAATGCAGACAGTAAGTTTGTTTGATTTCTTGCTTAAGCAACCAAGAATTACTATTCCAACCAGTAAAAATGCCACCCGAGGTTCCCACAGCAGGTATAAAAGCCCAATCATCAATGACAGCCCACCCCAGACATTTGAAAATAAATGGTTCAGGATTTTCAAGCTTGGTCTCTTGAAGCATGATGATGTCAGGTTTTACAGACTTGAGGTAATTTTTAACCCTAAGGCACTTATCAAAAGTTCCTAGGCCTCTAACATTCCAAGTGACGATAATCATGTTGAACCTTTAACCCTCTCATTTTCTTTATTCTTAATATCACTTATCACATCATCATTTAACACAAAACCAGATTTACTTGCAATATCATGAAGTTGATCACTAGACAAAGTATTAAGTATAGCAGGAACAAAAATGCTACCTGCCAAAGGGTGACCCATCCCACGTGCGCTGCGACGTAGCATGACCACTCCATGATCCGATGCACTCTTGCCTTTACCACCTGTAGCCGAGCATTCCCCTGAGCTGGTTGGAGCCAGCGCCAAATCCCCAGCCAAATTTAAGTCTTGTGATTCATTGTCCATGACTTGCTCATCCACCGCCTCTCTGGCGCCTTGCATGTTGCCTTCCTCCCCAAGATCCTGTAAACCTACTCCCTCGTTTTCGTCGACGGCAATGATCTCTCTGGAGTTGGCACCCACACCCACAATATTACCAACCTCGTCAACCTCTACAGCCACCCCATCATCAAATCGAACCACATAATTTTCATTATTCCTTCTTGCAAATACATCCCCTTCTCCTTCAATAACCGAATCTGCCACCGAAGCAATCACTTCCTCCACATGCATTTTGGCACCCCCATCCTTACTACTCAAAATTTTAAGCTTCCCCTCTCCATCAGTTGCAAACACCCTCTGCTTGAAAAGAGGAACATTGATTTTCGGTGGCGAGTCTTCCTCGCATCTTTCGATCTGAACAACATGGGAAAAACCATCAATTGGAATTGCCACTGAATTCGGCAATGGGGTGCCCACCTCCTTCGTGAATTTGGCACGCAAACAAGTATAATCCACATCATGAATTGCACCGTACTGGACTCTCTCCACTTCTCCATAATCTTCAAGAGCTGTTTGGAGGACGTCAAGCTTACGACATACAAGCGGAGCATTTTTCAATAAGATCCAAAAAGTTTCCTTCTCCCTCGAGACACTGCCAAAACGCGGACTCCACCGCCTCAGGTTAATTCTCCCCATGGTAAAATTGAAGTTATACTGGAAGTTTACTGTTAGCAGATGTTGTGGGAACCGAACAACAAAGACATCACCCATTCGCTTGACGTTCCAGTCCCAGGATGGGGCGCGACGACCATATCTGGCTTTCAAAATCTCCTCAATCTGCTGTATCGAGAAAGATCCACTCGCAATAGAGATGATTACCATCGATCGAGCCCAATCAAAAGAATTTTGGAAACGATTAGCGGAAATTGGTTTTCTGGAACTTTCAGCCATTTTTGGGGGAGGAGAGCGAAAAGATTTGCAATTAAAACCCTTGTGCCCTGTCTTATGACATTTAAAACAAATAACTGGATTGCGGCATGATCTCGCCCAGTGATCTGTCGAACCACATCTGAAGCAGCCATTTTTTGATTTGATATTATTGAGATTTTCATTATAGCTGTGAAGGATGCGAGGAGACGGTTTTGACAAAGGTCTTTTATTATTTAGAAAAATCGGATCTGGATTGCGCTTTACAGCTGGCCTGAGCAGAATATCCTTAAAAGATGGATTAGCAGAAACGTTTTTAGCGTTGTCAACCTGATCAACGTGTAAAGAAGAGATTTGTGAGGAGAGAGACGATTTGAGAGAAGAAAAAGCGTGTTTTGAATTTTCAAAAAGCATTCGCCATGACGACGCCATTACATTTGAAAATGTTATTTTTATTAAAATCGATTTTTTAATAATTATGGTTTTTGATACGAAGAAAATATTCTATTCGAATATTAAATCAATTTTTGAAGGATTATACGAGTAAAATGGAAAGATATGGAATATATTCTAATTTAGAAAAAAAATCAGTTTCGAATGATTTATGGTATTTTTAAATATTTTTCTAAAAACATTATTTTCGAATTTATAAATATTTTTCTAGAATTTATTAGTGTATAAATTCGCTAATCAACACTAATTACCCTTAATTAACCATAATTAGTGAGGAACTATGCAAATCACTCACCGTTGCCACAAATAAAATTTTTAGAACTGAAACCTCGCTGATTTGGGTGAATACTGATGTCTAACAACAGCTCTAATACTAATTTGGTGAAGATCTTCTTTGATTTGGTGTTGCTAAGCTTAATCTTTGATTAGAAAGTGATTTAGAGGTTGGAGGCCATTGTTAGGGTTTCTAAGAGGTAAGTGGCGGCTAGAAAACTAAAATAGAATGAAAACCTAACTCATTTCAGCCTCCCTATAACCCTAATCCCGAAATGGGTTATGGGCCCATTCACTAATCACCCTATTTGGCCCGGTTAAGCAGTTTTTTCACCTTCCAAACCTTATTTCAGCCATATCTCCCAAACAGTAAGTCCGTTTTTCACATGTGACCACTCTACGGAAAGGTAAACCATCATCTGAAGCCGATGGAGGTGGTTTCGGGTCAAAACTCCTTTCCAATCAAAAGTTATGACCAAAACAAGATTAGCTAGGGGCAAAACGGTCATTTAAAAATCGGCAAAAATCATGAACATGGGAAATGACCCCAATAATCGTCTCCCAAAGTTACATGACCATATGACTTCGTATGTGAAAGAAATAAATATTCTACGATCATATGATACGTAGAATGCGGGTCGTTACACTCTTCCCCCTTAAGAAATTTCGTCCCCGAAATTCCTTAACCCAAAACATACTAAGGATCCCGCATGCCAACCAACCATATACAACAATCAATCATGCAAAACAAACAAAACAAGCCTATCCTAGCATGCGGAAAGACTAAATCGAAGTTAAAATCTTACCAGGCGATGAGTTTTGGATACGTCTTCCTAATGCTCTCCTCTGTCTCCCAAGTACAGTCATTCTCATTCTCGCCCCACTGAACTTTGAATAACTTCACCGCTTTCCTTCGAAGTTGCTTCATATCATTCCCAACAATACGAATTGGCTTGCGGTTCCCAACCGCCTCGGGTTCAACTTCGATATCATCCAACTGATCAGGTGAAATAGTCACATCTGGGTCGTGCACGAACTTCCTTAACTGGGAAACATGAAATACGTTGTGAACTCCTTCCATATTCTCTGGTAATTCAACTTTGTATGCCAAATTCCCAATCTTCTCAAGAACTGGGAATGGACCAACAAATCTTGGTGCTAGCTTGCCTCTCCTGCCAAATTGTATCACGCTCTTCAACGGAGAAATCTTGACAAACACCAAGTCGCCAATGGAGAACTTTAATTCTCTTCTCCTTTTATCAGCATAATTCTTCTGCCTATCTTGGGCAGCCTTCATTCGCTGTTGGATAACCTTAATCTTGTCTGAAGTTTCTCTTATCACATCGGGTCCAAGCACAAATTTCTCACCAGTTTCCACCCAACATGAAGGTGAGTTGCACGGTCTTCCGTATAAAGCTTCAAACGGAGCCATACCGATACTGGATTGATAGCTATTATTATATGCAAACTCTACTAGATGCAAATGGTCATCCCATGATCCATCAAATCCCAATACATAAGCTCTCAAGAGGTCTTCGAATACTCGATTCACCTTTTCTGTCTGTCCGTCAGTTTGAGGATGATACGCGGTACTGAGATGTAATTCTGATCCTAACGCCTCTTGTAAGCTCTTCCAAAATCCACTAGTGAACAATGGATCTCGGTCACTCACAATGCCTTTGGGTATTCCATGAAATCTCACTACCCACTTCACATATAGTTCAGCTAACTTAGCTGTCGTTCTATTCGACTTGACAGGTATAAATCTTGCACTTTTGGTCAATCGGTCCATAATCACCCAAATGCTATCATGGCCCGATCTAGTCCTTGGCAACCAATCAATGAAATCCAATGACACTTGTTCCCATTTCCATTCTGGAATTTCTAATGGTTGTAGCAACCCACTAGGCTTCTTTTGCTCAGCTTTGACTAGCTGGCAGTTCATGCATTTGGATATAAACTTCCCAATGTCTCTTTTCATCACTTCCCAGTAGTAGGTCTGCTTCATGTCTCGGTACATCTTGTTACCACTGGGGTGTATAGTCAGTTTTGAGTGTTGACATTCTCTAAGCACTTCATCTCTCAATCCACTGACATTGGGTACAACTAGTCTTCCATTCTTTCTAAGCCATCCATCTCGATCAAGCCTATACTTGTTCATCTCTCCGTCAATTCCCATCTTTAACTTTGAGATGATTTCCAATAGGTTAGGATCGTTCCTCTGACTGGAACCAATCCGCTCAATCAAAGTGGGTCTGATTGTCAAACTTGCTAACATTTCTGGATCCAATTCACACTTTGGTCTGAAATCATACCCAGCGATTTACTCCAGTTTCTTCCATTCTAGAAACATAGCCCCTAAACTGGCATGTTTTCTACTCAATGCATCAGCTACCGCGTTGCCCTTTCCTGGTGTATATGCGATGTCGAAATCATAGGAAGCTAAGAATTCTAACCATCTTTGCTGCCAGAGATTTAGATCTTTCTGAGAGAAGAGATACTTTAACGATTTATGATCGGTAAACAACTCGAATCTTTCTCCCAAGAGATAATGTCTCCACATCTTCAGTGCGAACACGATCGCTGCCAATTCCAAATCATGGGTAGGGTATCTTTTCTCATGCGGTTTCAATTGCCGGC
Organism: Allium sativum; assembly: GCA_030737875.1. Lineage (NCBI taxonomy): Eukaryota > Viridiplantae > Streptophyta > Magnoliopsida > Asparagales > Amaryllidaceae > Allium > Allium sativum. The sequence goes on along the minus strand of CM060925.1, from coordinate 427,331,571 downwards.
TTGCATAAGCTACAACCCTACCTCCTTGCATCAATACAGCACCTAGCCTTGTGCCACATGCATCCGTGTCATCTCTTCATTCCCCTTAGGAATGACTAACACTGGTGCACATGTCAACTTTTCCTTTAGGCTCTTGAATGCATTCTTGCAATTTTCATCCCAGACGAAGGCTTGATTCTTCTTGGTCAACTGAGTCAACGGTGCTGCTATCTTGGAGAAGTCTTGGATAAACTTACGATAATATCCAGCTAATCCCAAGAAACTTCTTATGTCCGTTGCATTCTTGGGCGTAGACCAATCTTGTATCGTAGCCACCTTCACAGGATCCATGGCAATACCATTTTCTGAAACAACATGGCCCAAGAATCTCACTTCCCTCCTCCAGAAGTGACACTTAGAGAATTTTGCTTTCAACTAGTGTTGTCTCAACACCTCCATCACTATCCTCAAATGTTCCTTGTGTTCTTCCTCTGTCCTCGAATAAATCAAAATATCATCCATGAACACAAGGACAAACTTATTCAACTGATCTCTGAATACTCTATTTATAAGATCCACAAAATATGCTGGTGCATTGGTCAACCCAAATGGCATGACCAACCATTCATAAAATCCAGACGGCGTCCGAAATGCCGTTTTAACTATACTCTCAGCTTCCACTCTAAGCTGATGAAAACCTGTCGCGAGATCCAACTGAGAGAATACTCTCGCGCCACTCAACTAATCAAACAAATCATCTATCCGCGGTAGAGGATACTTATTCTTCCTCGTCACTTTATTCAACTCGCGGTAGTCTACACACAAACGAATGGAACCATCCGCCTTGGTTGCAATCACAACTGGTGCTCCCTATTCAGAAACACTGCTTCTGATAAATCCCTTCTGCAAAAGATCGCTGACTTAAACCCCGAGCTCTCGCTGCTCCCTTGGTGCCATACGACGAAGTGGAATCACTATAGGTCTAGCATCTTTCACTAAATCAATACGGAACTCAATCTCTCGGTGTGGTGAAGCCCAGTCACTTCCTCGAAGACGTCCGGATACTGGCCAACCACGGGCAAACCTGACAACTCACTATGCGGGATGTCGAGGGAATTTAGAAAACAAGCCATTGCCCCATCACTAGGTAGACCACCAAACACTACCCTCTGCCCATCATCCGCTCTAGCTGTCACCAAAAGGCCCTCACAGTCTACCACCACCCCGTATCTTTAGAGCCAATCGACTCCCAAAATAATGCCAAACCCAGTAAAGCCCAAAACAAAGCAATCACAAACAAACATGCATCCATGACTCGATAAGACCACATTACGACAAATCATGCTAAGGTTAGTTGAGCCACCAATCGGGTTCGTCACTACTAAAGGCCTATCGACAATCTCGGGCTCCAATCCCAACCTATCTACCAGGTCACTAGATATGAAAGAATTGGAAGCTCCGGTATCAAACAAAACTCTAACAGGAGCATCATAAATAGAAAGCATACCTTGAATGATGACATTCTTTCCCTTCTTCGCCGCAGTTGGGGCATTCGACGAAGAAGGAATAGCATTAAGGACATATGCTTTCACCATCTGCTTTTCTTTTGGGGGTTGCAGACACTTGTCCTTGTGATGTCCCACTTGGCCACAGTTGAAGCACTTCCTATCCGCTGGCTTGGCCCGACAATTACTAGCATAATGGCCCTTCTTACCACAGCTGAAGCACTCAACAACTTTCTTCTTTTTTTTCCATCCTTATTCTGGTTCTGTTTCCTCTTATTCTGGGAACCACTCATGCCTCCACCACTTGCTTGTGGTTTTGGCTCCTCTGCAGATGCAACCTCAGTCTTCGACTTAGGGTAAAGACTCTCGGACCTCAATGCTTTTCCCACAATCGACTCAAACGTCTCATCGATGTGGTTAATAAGCCTTTCCCCCAAGTATCCATCCAAGTCAGTTATGAACTTCTCATTCTTCTTCTCGGCAGTATCAATAAGAGATAGTCCATACTTCGATAAAGTATCGAATTCTGCAATATACTCCGAGACAGCTCTGCCATTCTGCTTGAGCTCCAAGAATTTCTTAAACAGCACCGACTTCTGAGCAGCTGGAATGAACTTATCGCTAAAGCGAGCCTTAAACTGCTCCCAAGTAATCTGATCCTCGGGAGTAGCTGCCTTTATAGCATTCCACCAATTCATTGCCCGTCCTTGCAGCTGACGGGATGCTAACCTTCTCTACATCGCATCCTCAATACCCAAATCTTCGAAGATACGCTCGCAGCTATCCAACCAATCCTGAACATCCGTAGCCGACTCCATTACATGGAACGGCTTTCCACCAAGACTAGTATAATCCTTATTCAGCTTGGCGAAATCGGCCCTAGGCGCCTGCACAATTGGACCACCACCATTACCATTATTGGGAGATGCCCTCTGCACATCCCTAAGCATCTCTCTCATGAGGTCAGTAAACATCGTCCTCATGTCAGCAGCATTCCCATTTTTGGCTCCTCTACCGGTACCCCTTACGTATCGGCTCATCGTTCAATCTGTAAAGAGAAAACGATTAACCTTCCTCTTTGTGGTGTCAGTGCAGTGCGACTTCATCCTTACCTATACCAATAGTATATATATAGCTTTTGAAATCCAAAATAATCACAAATACGCGCTCTCATATACGTATACTATCTCTCCCTGATGACTTCCCTAGGTTAACTACGCAACCTAAAGCTCTGATACCAAATGTGACGGCCCGCCCCGCAGCCGGCATTTCTTCCGAAAGTGCGCTGTATATATGCCCGACTGACACAGAACGGTCGCCAAAGAAAGAAACGAAGAGAATGAACTAATCGAAAACCTGTAGAATGTCTCACAGCGCACGGAACAAAATATAATAATAATATACTTGACATAAAACAGGTGAGATAGTGCATAAGCTGATAACTAAAACCAACATCAACATCGTCATCGGAGCAGCGGAAATCCAAAGACAGCTTATTACAATTTTCCAAATTACTGTCTCTAAACAAAAGAAAGAAAGGTACACCACTAATGCCCAAAGTAGTGACCGCAACAACACAGGGAGAATATCTATATATATATATATATATATATATATATATATATATATATATATATGCATCCTACATGGAAGCCTTCTGCTCGTCTCCGGTACAACTACTCGTGCATACCACCTAACCTGTCTCTAGTCTGCTCGTGAGAGCACCCAGAGTAATAAGAAGAGACATAAAACTCTGGGTCAAACAAAAAGTCTGGTATGAGCGATAAGCAGCTAAACAGAACAATAACCGGTACTAAACCATACCTGAACCAGGATCTGCAACCAAAGAGTTAGCACTACATACCGTACAATACTCTAAGGTGCCATTGAACAGAGAGTGTAAAGATAACGGGGGGTGGGGGTGTCCATGTCATAATGAAGGTAAACTAATCAACCATAGCAACCATCCTCACATCTCTCACTCAGTGCGTAAAGCATACGATGTCCACCACTGTCAATCACTAGACCCATCGAAGTAGTGACGGAGTTCGACTTGTACAACTACTGCTACTACCAACTTTACCACATGGAGTCATGACCAAACCTTTAAAAATGACCCCACTTCATTGGTCTACAGCTCTTTAGTCGTACCTAGGCCATTGTGGCCCTGAATCCATTCACGTACTCCCTACACATAGTGATCCAAAGTTACAGACATCGATAGCCCCTTTGCACACATCCCGCAGCAAAGCCCAACTCATGAAGTCAACTCGTTGGTTCCCCTTTGGTTCCTGAGTTCTACTTCCTATTTGGACTTCCTTTGCATCTCGGGTTTTGATCGAATTGGAGTTGATCTTCAAAAGAATCATCACAATGAGGTAAAAGTACACATTTGGTTCGGTTCGGTAGTCCCGACCCGGTTCGGTTCGGTGGTCCTGGCTCATGCCTTAATCAGTGCTCCATTCCTCCTCGGTTCGGTCCTCCAGCTCTGGTTCGGTTCGGATACCCTATGCCTGGTTTAGTGGTTGCTCCCTCCTAGATGTCCCGATCCGATCCGGTGCTTCGCTCCAACTCCAGCTCCAAGCTTGGTCCTCCGATCTGATTCCGCTCCCTGGCTCTAGTCCGATCCGATTCCCACGCCCTTGCTTTGGATCCAATCCCCTGTTGGTCTCTCTGATCCGATCCCCTGCCCAACTCCAGTTCTAAGTAAATGGCCTTCCTTCTCGCTAAGCCCCTTATGCTAAGTTCCAATCCGAATCGAGTCCACTTGCCCGGTTCTCCTATCCGATCCAAGCCCAATAATCCGATCTGGTCCGGTTTGAAACCCTGCATATTTTCTACGACTTTCCAGCGACCGTTTTACGCCATACGACGGTGTTTTCGACCAATTTAACAGTTTTAATCAATCACAAACATACCACACAGTCATAGCAACATAGAGAATCAACCATAAACATCAAAACGACAACCATAGCATGTAAATTGGGTCAAACATAACCTAAATCCCATATTTTCCCTTAAGCATGTTTAAGCAAAACTAATGATAGGATTAACAAAACTTAACCAAATTAATCCAAATTCCTAATAGAGGTCTGAAACATTATTTTAGAAATTAGAAATATTTTTCCAGAATTTATTAGTGTATAAATTCGCTAATCAACACTAATTACCCTTAATTAACCATAATTAGTGAGGAACTATGCAAATCACTCACCGTTGCCACAAATAAAAAATTTAAAACTGAAACCTCGCCGATTTGGGCGAATACTGATGTCTGACAGCAGCTCTAATACTGATTCGATGAAGATCTTGTTTGATTTGGTGTTCCTAAGCTAAATCCTTGATTAGAAAGTGATTTGGAGGAGTTTTAGAAGTTGGAGGCCATTGTTAGGGTTTCTAAGAGGTAAGTGGCGGCTAGAAACTGAAATAGAATTAAAACCTAACTCATTTCAGCCTCCCCATAACCCTAATCCCGAAATGGGTTATGGGCCCATTCACTAATCACCCTATTTGGCCCGATTAAGCAGTTTTTCACCTTTCAAACCTTATTTCAGCCATATCTCCCAAACGATAAGTCCGTTTATCACATATGACCACTCTACGGAAAGGTAAACCAACATCCGAAGCCAACGGAAGTGGTTTTGGGTCAAAACTCCTTTCCAATCAAAAGTTATGGCCAAAACAAGATCAGTTAGGGGCAAAACGGTCATTTAAAAATTGGCAAAAATCATGAACATGGGAAATGACCCCAATAATCGTCTCCCAAAGTTACATGACCACACGACTTGGTATGTGAAAGAAATAAATATTCTACGATCATACGATACGTAGAATGCGGGTCGTTACACATTTGATAGTACAATCATTTTGAATGCCACATTGTCAGATCCGTTAATCACTAATTGATTTGCACAAATATATTCTGGATATTATGCTAAGAGAATAAATTCTCCACCATCATATATATCTATACAGACCAACATACGTGATCATTTGAAATACTCTGTCAAGCACTCGTCCATACACGTTCGTTCTAGGATTGATCGAAACCGAAGGCACAACTTCCATTAATCCATCTTAGGAAATTTCTACCTAGAATTAACAGAAAAAACCCTTGCACTTTAATCCATCTTCGATTGTCTTTATATCATCTAATTCACAACGCTACTGCTAATACATTGTGGTTTTCAGATAATAATCCAACCGGTCTCTCCATATTGGCAACAATATTAGCCAATACTTCGATAGTCGGTTATTTAACTATCAAAGAAGAACAAATATTCATCCACGGCATCAAACAATCACTGGACCCCTTAATTAATATTTTATTAATTAAATCACTTCTCTATTTACTTATCAACATCTGTTAACCCAAATATTTTCAATAATTATCTTGGCCTTTTACGCTATTGGGAAAATGTAACAACCCAGAAAATCAGAACCAATTTGAAATTTTATTTTAAGAAATTTTAAATAGAAAATGCTTCAGAATTAGATATAAATATATATATATCCATTTCTTGATGATTACATCTTTAATGTAAATGAATCATTAAATAAGATTCATTATTTGAAACGAAAATATGTTAACATAAAAATTTACATTTTTATTGTAGATAAAAAAAAGATCATTATTTGAAATGAAATTTGTTCTTACATTAAAATTCACATTTCTAATGTAAAGATGAGTTCAATAAAAAAATTAGATTTTTATTGTAAAGGAGAAGATATGTAAAAAGGAACATTTGTTTGAATAGGAAAAGTAAATAAAGTGGTGTTTACATTAAAATTTACATTTTAATGTATGTATGGATAATATCAAAGGATTCATTGTAGGAAATTTGTTGTAACGTAAAAAATTTACATTTTTATGTAATAATGATTCATTCATAGCTTGTTTAAAATGATGTAACGTAAAAATTTACATTTTTATGTAATAATGATTCATTAAAACGTTCATAGCTTGATAAATGTTTTAACATAAAAGATTACACTTTTTATGTAATAAAAGAAAGATTAAAAAAAAGATTATTACAAATTAACATTATATTTCGAATTTTATCCATTTTAAATAAATATTTAAATAAACCACGCAATTTAATTTATTCTTAAACAAGGATTTTATTTGTCTAGTGACATATCATCAAAACTAATTTATCAGATTATAAGTATAAATGGCGCAATAAACGTTAAATTAATTTCAAATGTATGTTGAAGCTTTAATGATGATTAATTTTTGTAGACCAATAAATCTAAATTTATTACCATATTATTCATAGTACAATTATTGTAATAAAGACATTCTATGTAATTCAAACTTTGAATTGAAGATAGTAATATAGGAAGAGTTTATCGTTGGCAATTTCAAATTGGAATTTAATATACATAGTAATTCATTTCGTTTGAAAGTTAGAATTCAATATTGGTATATTTCATAAAATTGAATGGTGCATTTATTTAATTAACCTTTGAAATCCTTTCGTAAAGTCTAACCTAAATCAACCCTTCGTTCCATTATTTTTTTTCCTTCATTCTATTTTTCTCATCATGTTTCATTTGCATATTTTATGTTTCATTCCTTATGCTACTTAACGATGCATTCATTTATCTTTCCCCCTTTTATTCTCCATTGTTATTATTTTTCCTTCACAAACAAACCACATATATATAAATATTTCTCTTCTATTTATTCGTTCCAACCCATTGAATATGTTACTTAAATTATGATATTTAATATTATGTGTTTTGAAATTTAAAAAGACACAAAACTTTCTAACAATCAGCTTCAGACAATAAATCATGCATTCGTTCCTTTCCATTTATTCTCTCTCTCTCTCTTCGTTATTTACTTTTGAAATTTGAATAAGAAAAAAATAAGTGTAGTCCCATCACGCCTAGTCAGCTAATTAAATTCCTTTGTAACCTACTATATGTGAAGAGACACATTAGGGGAAATGAAACTAAAGAAATTAAACAATATTAAAATATATATAAACTGCAAATAGGAAATTCCAAAAACCCTATTTCCCCAAACATAACACAGCCGCCACCAAGCCTATTCATGGATGATATTGTCGCAATTTTCCATCGTAATATCTCCCAATCCATGTTGAATTATTTGAAGGTTATAAAACCAAAATCAGAGAGCAAGGCTAGATCTTTCATCTCGTATGGTTGTGATCTATTCTCGATCATTGGAGTGGTGAAATTTCAGCTTCATAAGGCGGGACGACGGTGAACAAGGGTTGCGAGTGTCGGTTCAGTTATTCCAGGAATTGTTAAAGAGGAAGACGATAGTTAACGATGGAATAAAAGGGTGATTAATTATTTTATTAACTATGTAATTAAGTTATTAAACGTATAAAACCATGTAACTTTCTCAAATGAAAACAGAATCGCATGAAACAACTTGCGTTGGAATCACAAGAATGAGAGCTTCGCAATGGAAAAGACTAGAACAAAAACGGAGCACGTTGGAATTTGAGACGAAATCAAAATCAATGTGAGATTTCTATTTTTATAATTAAAAATTTAATTATTTCTCGCTATTTGGAATCCATGTAGTTATGTTAATAAAATCAGATCTGTGATGCTTGGGATTGAAATTTGTTGATTGTTGATTATGATGGATTGTGATGCTCATGTTTGTTAGATCTTGATCTACAATAGAAATTCTTTCTTTTATTTCAATCTATAGTTTATTGTTAGATCTCGATTTAAAATAAAAAAAATATTTTTATTTCAGATTTATGAATATTTATTTGATTTTATAATATAAGTTTCATCTTTTATTTAGATACATGAAACATGGTTTGTTTAGATTTAGATTTACAATAAAAATATCATTTTTATTGTCAACATGAAACATGGTTTTGTCAAATTTAGATTTACATTAAAAATCTCATTTTTATTGTTAACATGAAACATGGTTTTGTCAAATTTAGACTTACAATAAAAATATCATTTTTATTGTTAACATGAAACATGGTTTTGTCAAATTTAGATTTACAATAAAAATCTCATTTTTATTGTTAACATGAAACATGGTTTTGTCAAATTTAGATTTACGATAAAAATCTCATTTTTATTGTTAACATGAAACATGGTTTTTACAATAAAAATCTCATTTTTATTGCTAACATGAAACATGTTTATGTCAAATTTAGATTTACAATAAAAATCTCATTTTTTTTGTTAACATGAAACATGGTTTTGTCAAATTTAGATTTACAATAAAAATCTCATTTTTTTTGTTAACATAAAACATTGTTTTGTCAAATTTAGATTTACAATAAAAATCTCATTTTTATTGTTAACATGAAACATGGTTTCGTCAAATTTAGAATTACAATAGAAATCTCATTTTTATTGTTAATATGAAACATGGTTTTTTTTCAAATTTAGATTTACAATAAAATCTCATTTTTATTGTTTACATGAAACATGCTTTTGGTCAAAAAATTGTTTTCATTATAATAATAAGATTATAATAAAAAGATTAGGATAAAAAGATTATAATAAAAAGATTTCAATTAAAATTGTCACTTTTGTTTTATAGTTTAGTTGAAACAAAAATTATCACTTTCGCTTCATAGTTTAGTTGAAAACAGAAATCATCACTTTTGTTTAATGGTTTAGTTGAAACAAAAATGAAAAGAACCATTTTTATCATTTTGTTGAATTAGAATTTTCAACAAAAATGGAAAGGACTTTTATCATTTTGTTGAATTAAAATGAAAATTAGAAAAATGTTCATGTTTTTAAATAAAAACATGTCTACATTAAAAATTCACATTTTTAATGTAATATAAGAAAATAGAGAAATGTTCATGTTTTAAAATGAAAACATGTCTACATTAAAAATTCATATTTTAATGTAATGTAAGAAACTAGGAGAAAAAGAATTTTCAGCAAAGTTAAAATAACATTTTATTAACAACGCATGTATTAGAATTTATATGTAAAGTTAAAATAACATTTTATTAACAATGCATATATTAGAATTTATATGCAAAGTTAAAAAATAACATTTTATTGACAATGCATATATTAGAATTTGTATGCAAAGTCAAAGAATCATTTTTATTGAAAATGCATATATTAGAATTTGTATGCAAAGTCAAAGAGTCATTTTTATTGAAAATGCATATATTAGAATTTGGATGCAAAGTCAAAGAATCAGTTTTATTGACAATGCGTATATCAGAATTTGTATGCAAAGTTAAAATATCTTTTGATTGATAATACATACGTTAGACTTTGTATGAATTATTTTTATTGTCAAAACATGCATTGAAATTTTATACAAATAAAATATTCCTTTTTATTTGTTAAAGTTAAAAATAGAAATACAAATAAAAAATTTGCTTTTTATTTGTCATTTGCTCAATTGTCATGTAAATAAAATACATTTTATTTGACATTACAAACATGTAGAAATGGTTATGTAAATTAAAACATTCTTTTATTTGGCGTGTTAAATGCGTTAGTGGAATCGTCGAATGGTTTATATTTATATATAATTATATATATACATATATATAAATTAAAATTAAACGAATCGCGCGTGGTAGTTCGCGTTTCAGAATCGTAAATTTAAATGATTATACTGAAAGATCCGACCGTCGGATTTTCCCAAAACTGGAACCATTAGGACCGCTTTGGGAAGATCTTTGCAATGATATAAATTTTGTTAAAATCCAATGGTTAGATTTCGAGATATGTTTAAATCAAATTTTGATAAAAACAGTGCCAGGACCGCCTATTGTCCCGAAGTGTCGTTAATTTAAATTGGGTTATTTTTATATAAATAAAAATAGCGATAAATCATTATTAAATAATTTTAACGATATGAAATGGTTTTAAATTATATATATATATATATATATTTGAGAATTATTTGAAAAGACCAAGTTCAATCTCATTTCAAATAATTATACGATGATTTAAATCGAAGATATTGAAGACGGTGATTGAAGACCGGCGATCTTCACATCGAATGGATGACTACTGATGCCCGACATTGGTTAGTTCCTAGTAAAGGGTTAAAGTGGTTGTTGTCCTGACGTACTTGTTGATTGTCCGGATAAGCGAGCACCTCTCTTCCGTATTGGATATACGGGATGAGGAATAAGGTGTCTCCGGTTTCGTTCAGACCTAGAACGGACTTGTAAATGGATGTGTGTCTGACGTTGAATTTCATTCTATGTGAATTGATTTCTATTTAATATATATCTGTTTGGTGGCGGAAAATTTATTCTCTTGCTTAACACCATTCTCTGAGACGTACGAGCTCAGAGGTTATATATTGATAGCTATTGATCGCATGGCGTGTGTAACACCCCGTATGTTAAATAACTTGTTATAACATAAATCAGAGCAGAATTAAATTTAATATTCTGAATCAGGGGAAACGGGCTGTGCCATTGCGTTCGTCTCGGAAAAATACGCGAAATAGAGTCCGAGTTTTCGTAAATCGGAGTCCGTATGACCAAGTTATGGCCCGTCAAAGTTTCACGAAAAATCAAAAACGAAAACTGCTCATGTTTTGAGGCCCGGGATGAGTTTTGGGCTGTTTTTTTTTGGGCCCTAAATGGTTCCTACACTTGACTTCTTCCCCAAGACATGCTTTAAAGGCTAGGATTGGTTCTAGGGTATATCCTATGGTCCTAAAACATCTAACTAATCTATATATACACCCTAATACCCCCTTATCCTTACCAAAAATAGATCTAAGGCCATTATGCCACCACTTAGAAAATTGGAGAGCCTCCACTAAAAATCCTAAGAGGGTTTGCAAGCTAATCTACATCTTCTTCTACTTAATCATTGGGATTTGCTTCATTTAACTTGCTAATCTTGTTTTGGTGAGCTTCTATCCCCTTAATAATCAATTATTGAATTGATTATGATAAGATGTGATAAAGTATGGCTATGTTTGTGGATCCATATATTTATGCAAGCTTGATGTAGTGAATATTATGTGTTTTGCAAGTTATATGCCTTATGTCATGCAAGTTTCATAATATGTAATCATGATATTTTTATGCAAGTTGTTTCATGATGTTTATGATGCAAAACACTAAGTGAATATGGATCCATTATGCAAACATGTTATGCAAGTATGTGAGTACTTATGCAAGTCATGTATATGCTTATATGCATGTTTAACATCTTATGCAAGTATGTGAATGTTTATGCAAGTTATGTATATGTTGAAATGCAAGTTTAACATAATATGCAAGCCTATGCAAGTATGTGAATGTTTATGCAAGTTATGTATATGTTGAAATGCAAGTTTAACATAATATGCAAGCCTATGCAAGTATGTGAATGTTTATGCAAGTTATGTATATGTTGAAATGCAAGTTTAACATAATATGCAAGCCTATGCAAGTATGTGAATGTTTATGCAAGTTATGTATATGTTGAAATGCAAGTTTAACATAATATGCAAGCCTATGCAAGTATGTGAATGTTTATGCAAGTTATGTATATGTTGAAATGCAAGTTTAACATAATATGCAAGCCTATGCAAGTATGTGAATGTTTATGCAAGTTATGTATATGTTGAAATGCAAGTTTAACATGATATGCAAGCTTATGCAAGTATATGAATGCTTATGCAAGTATGTGAGTGCTTATGCAAGTTAAGTATATGCTAAAATGCAAGTTCTACATGTTATGCAAATCACATGTATGATGATATGTAAGTTCATATGCAACATGTTATGCAAATCACATGTTTGATGATATGTAAGTTCATATGCAACATGTTATGTAAGACACATGTTTGATAATATGCAAGTTTGGGTTGAATATAGTTGGGTTAATACATGCTCATATATGCAAGTTGACATCCTCTTAACCCATGATAAAGTTATATGCTAAACCCATGTTATGTGTGGTAAATCTTCCCTTTATTATGTTATGTCATAATGACGATTTACGTGGGGAACGATGGGGTTAATTAATATGTTAATTAAAAGTATGTTGAAATGGGTATGATTAAGCATACCATAAAAAAATTAATTAACATAAGTGGGAATTTACCTATTGAGTTAGGTCTACCCCATGGGAATTTACCTATTGAGTTAGGTCTACCCATGTTATGAATAAATTGATATTAATTAGGGATAATTAATATGGGGGTGATTAATTAGGTGTAATTAATCGACTAAGACACGAGGTTAGGCTCTGTTATGACGTAAGACTGTCCGGACCCTACCGGCTTAACCAGGCGGTCATAACAGCCAGTCTAATGTGAGAGGTCTTAGGCACAAATTAAATACGTGATTAAAGTAAAGACACGAGGTTAGACTCTGTTATGACGTAAGACTGCCCGGACCCTACCGGCTTAACCAGGCGGTCATAACAGCCAGTCTAATGTGGGAGGTCTTTATGGGAGATCACGGTCTTAATTAATTAAGAAACACTTAACCATATTAGCATGTAGTAGGACATGAGGGGTTAAGTGGGTGCCTTGGGTGGCATGTAGTAACTAGTGGGGGTGCCTTGGATGGCATGAGAAAACTAGTGGGTTGCCTTGGGTGGCAATAGAAAATATGATTAGAATACTTAACCAGAGTGGAACATGTAACTAAACATGATTAAAGGGTTAAGTAAGTGCCTTGGGTGGCATGGGGGAATCAAGTAAGTGCCTTGGGTGGCATGCGGAAATCTAGTGGGTGCCTTAAGTGGCAATTGTAATATAATTGGATGACTTAACCAAACCTTAACATGTAAGGGGGCATGATTATAAAAAGGGGTTAAGTGGAATGCACTAGATAAAATGACAAGCTTAAGTAGTAGCTTGTGGGGGCCCGTTTCAACCAATATCCCAAACGTATCTTTGTGGGCTCGACCCATGTCGAGTGACGGGACACGCATATTGGGCTTGATTATAAGAGGCCAAAACGGGGTAGCGGTGGCAACGCAAGTCCAACGGGTTTCATATGCGTGTGTGGGCCCGGGCTGGTAGATAAGCCGTTGTTGCATCGTGTAGATATAAAGCCGTGCACCATTGATAGTATTGGGTAGCCACTTTAGGGGAGTGATACACCCCACTGTGGGACCAGCACAGGTATCTACGTTAGGGAGCCGATCGCTTGGGGTAGTGGGGTACACCTAGTAGAGATAGGGGCAGACGGCACCTATGTAGTCAACTAGGGTACAGGAAACTACTGGTTATATCTATCTTTGATATCCTTGGGTGGGATCAACCTTTGAGTAGGAGTGACTGGTGTGGTGCAGTTAGTAATTATCCTTGGGTGGGTAGATGCGTCTTTACGGTTATCTTAGTCCGTCCTGTGTTCGTGGGCAACTTAGTGTAGTCATTATCCCCAAAGATACCATACCGAGTTCATATCATACCCTAATTACTTTAATAATTGTATTATTAAGGAGATAGGGTTCACTCAGGCTTATGTCTGACCCCCGTTGTTTTTATCTTTTTCCTTCAGGTCCTCAGGTTGGGCCTAGTGCTAGTGGGCTTTGATCAGTTTGCTCTATCTATCTCTTGGAGCTTGGACCGTAGATGTAGAGCTCAGCTTATCTTATGTTTTCTGTTATGGCTATTTGTTATGAGTAGTGGGATTATGTACTTATTTTATTTAGGATGGATATTTTGTACTTGACTCTTGTTATGGTTTTATGATGTAACCAAACATGTTTTACTTTCCGCTGCTATGAGATGATGTTTTAAATTTTCAAGTATTACATTATATCTGTCTTGTTGTAATTTTACTGTTCTATACTCACTAAAAATACTCCACCGATGCTATGGCATTCCCTTAGTGAGTGACTATAGCGGGTGTGGGGTGTTACACGTGGTATCAGAGCTTAAGGTTACCGGAACAGATAAAATTTTTAGAAAAACTATTTTCTAAGAATACTTTTGGAAAGGAGTATTTTCAAAAACATGTCTTTTAAGAGAAAAGTTTTTGAAAGGAAAGCATAATCCCCAATAGCCATATCTATATCTTTCGAATTCTCCATTTTGAATCTCTTCCTTTCTCTCGTTTTGAGTTTCCCCTCCGCGTATAGATGATCTTTCTAAGATAGATAAGGATGGAAAACCACTTCAAGGGATTTAGACGTTAGTCGGATTAGAAGTTGGTTCAAGAAGGAGGAGGACTGGTAGGTATCTATTGGATAAACGATGGGAGGAAGGCTCAAATAGTTGTTTGGTTAATGAAAGATGAAACCTCATTGGTGGGAGGTTACGAGTGGAGAATAGGGAAGAAGAAGGCAAGTGGTTATCCTTTTAAGAGGAATAGGACACCTTATTAGGATTGTTCAAAGAAGCAAGGGCAAGGTATGGAATCTTCTGGAGGGTAGTTGTATTCCCTCACGACTAGGGTACCAGATGGGGATATGACCGTCTAGGTTAGAATTTGGATTTCTTTATCATCCGATTCAAGCTTTATTTGATTCTGATTTCGTTTATCCCACCATTGTTAGTTGAGTCACTGCACTTAGACACCAGTTTGGTAGATGATCCCTTAGTTGTTTCAAACCCAGTTGGGGCTCCATGATATGTTTGGGTTTGAAAGTTTCTATACTTAACGTTGAGTTTAGATGTGATGCTTGTTGGGCTTCGCGGGCTATGGGTTAATTTTGGGCATGGACTGGTTATCCAGTAGGAGTGCTGTTCTTCATTTTGAAGGGAGAGTTGTTAGGCTTATGGGCCGCCTAAGTAACACTCTCGAGATCTCTTGTAATCCCATAGAATCTGTTATGCTAAGGTATCTAGAATCGCCTGACACGTTGGTCTAGAGTCTGCGATCTGTTAGAGCGGTCCGGGAATACCCGGATGTGTTTGAGGAGGTGAAGGGCTTACCTCCGAAGCGGGAGATTGACTTCCGAATATGTCTGGTGGATAATGCCAAACCAGTATCTTGGCCAGTGTGCCACATGGCTCCTAGTGAGAGGAGGGAACTCCATAAGTAAGTAGGCGATTTGCTTGAGAAGGGGTTCATAAGACGAAGTATATCGGAGTGGGGCGCTCCAGTAGTTTTTGTTATGAAGGCGGATGGGTCCCTCAGACTTTGTGTAGGCTAAAGGGAACTAAAGAAACTCACAAAGAAGAATAGATACCCATTGCCGAGGATTAATGATCTCCTTGATCAGTTGGCTGGCGCCTCAGTATTTTTGGTAGTAGGACTTAGCCACGGGATTTCATCAGTTGAGAGTGGCTGAGAATAGTATAGAGGAGACTGCCTTTGGGAATCCGGATGATTTCTTTTATGAGTGGCTGGTGATGCCATTGGGTTTGACGAACGCCCCCGCATACTTTTTTGAGAAGGGTGTTCAGGGAGTACCTAAATAAGTTCGTGATGGTCTTTGTAGATGACATCTGGGTCTTTTCTAGGAGCGAAATAAGTTTTCGTATGTGCTCAATAGGCTGAGCAGGGCCAGTATAGGATAAACGACGGTTTTGGAGCGAGACTGGCGAGAACATCCAGAATTGGTCAAGGGCTTAATTATTTAGCCATTTTTACTAGTATCGTCTCACGTAGGTCGTCTGAATTCGAAGGAGGTATCCCTTGGGTGTTTGTCTGATATTGGTTTAGGCCTTTGGGGCTTGCATTTGGGGGATGCCGAATTCGACTAGGGTGGTCTGCGTGGGAGACAGTTGTGATGATTTTGGATGATATTCTGGTGGAGAAAAGCATGCCCTACATCTTAGGGAAGTGTTGGAGACTCTTCGAGCGCATAGTCTTAGGACAGCAAAAGTGGATGGGATCCTTAGCATCCTATGAGTAAGGGTAACATGGTAACGGACACCTTAAGTAGAAAAAGGTTGTCCTTGAGTTCATTGTTCGTTGAACGACGGAGCTTAGAGTTTATTTCTAAGTTTGACTTTAGACCTTCCGTTGACTTTGTACCCGGTTTGCTAGCTTCTTTGGAAGTTAGACCTACTCTTTTGGGGCGGATTGGAGAAGCACAGAGGGGCGACCCACAGTTGGTTGAGTTAGTAGAGAAGCTCATAAGGGGGGAGTCGTCCAGCCATTTGAGTAGGTACACCCTAGATGATAGAGGGTGCTTGCGTAGAGACAGTAGACTTTGTGTACCACAGGACGAGGGTTTGAGGAAAGCTATTCTTGATGACGCACACCGTTTTAGGATGACCATTCATCCCGGTGGGGGTAAGATGTACCAAGACATGAAGAGGGCTTTCTTCTGGGCCGGTATGAAGAAAGATGTGGCCGAGCATGTCGCTCGATGCTTGGTGTGCCAACGAGTGAAGACGGAGCGAAAGAAACCAGGTGGGTTGCTTCACCCATTGGAGGTTCCGCAATGAAAGTGGGACAGCGTCTCGTTGGATTTTATTGACAGGTTACCCAGATCGAGAAAGAGTAATACAGGAATTTGGGTGGTGGTAGACAGACTTACTAAGAACATCCATTTCATACCTGTGAAGAGTAAGTGGACTGCTCCATGGCTAGCTTTTGTATATCTTCGAGAGATAGTTCGATTGCATCGGGTACCCTCCAGTATAGTGAGTGATCGAGACCCTATCTTCACTAGAGAGTTTTGGAAGAGTTTGCAAAAGGCGGTAGGGACTCAGTTGCGTTTGAGTACCGCATATCATCCTCAGACGGACGGCCAGACCGAGAGGGTGAATCATATTTTAGAAGACCTTTTGAGGCTATGTATCTTGGATTTTGGAGGTACATGGGAGGAGCATCTTCCATTGGTGGAGTTGCCCGACAGACTTAGTGGTGTACATGATGTATTCCATGGGAGGAAGTGCCTACATAAGACCGCAGAGGTGGTAGAGCCAAGTTTGCTTAGAGAAGTGGAAGCAGAGCGTGATGCGACTATTCGACGAGCTCCTACTCGCATCCTTGGGTCAGAGACTAGGAAATTCAGGAATCGAGAGGTTCAGCTAGTCAAAATGCAATGGGGAGAAGAGGAGAGCAACGCAACTTGGGAGACGGAAGCGAAGATGCGTTCTTTGTATCCATTTCTTTTTGAGAGTATGTCTTTTAACTTCTCCTTTATCGCTTGACTGGTACTTATCTTATCCTTAGTATGTCCTCTCGTTAGTACCTTTGACCTTCAGATAGGATAGTCCTATGGTTGAAACATGTGTTTGAGACATGTTATGTATGATGGATGCAAGTGGATGCAAGTGTTTGCTAGTGGTTGCTCGTGGATGCATATACACACACTCTAGGCACTAGATCGGCTCAATCACTTCATATTGCATATTGCATAAAATTGTGTGTAGGAAGCTATATTTATGGATGTATAATGATTGTGTTATCATATGGATGATGCATTTTGGTGAATGATTGTGCACTCATGTAGATATTGTATGTGTCGATAGGGTTCCCTCGCATACATAATGGATGCATGGCACTATCATGGTTTGCATATGTTCATACATTAGATAGGGAACATATACACACACTTTTTGCATATGCTCATACATCATTAGAAATTGTTTTAAGGACAATGGATGCCAGTGTTTGATGGTTGAGTAGATGGTTGTTTGGTTGGTAGGATACGTTCTTCTTGACTTAGAGATTTCGGGGACGAAATCCTTTAAGTAGGGGAGAATGTAACACCCCGTATGTTAAATAACTTGTTATAACATAAATCAGAGCAGAATTAAATTTAATATTCTGAATCAGGGGAAACGGGCTGTGCCATTGCGTTCGTCTCGGAAAAATACGCGAAATAGAGTCCGAGTTTTCGTAAATCGGAGTCCGTATGACCAAGTCATGGCCCGTCAAAGTTTCACGAAAAATCAAAACGAAAACTGCTCATGTTTTGAGGCCCGGGATGAGTTTTAGGCTGTTTTTTTTGGGCCCTAAATGGTTCCTACACTTGACTTCTTCCCCAAGACATGCTTTAAAGGCTAGGATTGGTTCTAGGGTATATCCTATGGTCCTAAAACATCTAACTAATCTATATATACACCCTAATACCCCCTTATCCTTACCAAAAATAGATCTAAGGCCATTATGCCACCACTTAGAAAATTGGAGAGCCTCCACTAAAAATCCTAAGAGGGTTTGCAAGCTAATCTACATCTTCTTCTACTTAATCATTGGGATTTGCTTCATTTAACTTGCTAATCTTGTTTTGGTGAACTTCTATCCCCTTAATAATCAATTATTGAATTGATTATGATAAGATGTGATAAAGTATGGCTATGTTTGTGGATCCATATATTTATGCAAGCTTGATGTAGTGAATATTATGTGTTTTGCAAGTTATATGCCTTATGTCATGCAAGTTTCATAATATGTAATCATGATATTTTTATGCAAGTTGTTTCATGATGTTTATGATGCAAAACACTAAGTGAATATGGATCCATTATGCAAACATGTTATGCAAGTATGTGAGTACTTATGCAAGTCATGTATATGCTTATATGCATGTTTAACATCTTATGCAAGTATGTGAATGTTTATGCAAGTTATGTATATGTTGAAATGCAAGTTTAACATAATATGCAAGCCTATGCAAGTATGTGAATGTTTATGCAAGTTATGTATATGTTGAAATGCAAGTTTAACATAATATGCAAGCCTATGCAAGTATGTGAATGTTTATGCAAGTTATGTATATGTTGAAATGCAAGTTTAACATAATATGCAAGCCTATGCAAGTATGTGAATGTTTATGCAAGTTATGTATATGTTGAAATGCAAGTTTAACATAATATACAAGCCTATGCAAGTATGTGAATGTTTATGCAAGTTATGTATATGTTGAAATGCAAGTTTAACATAATATGCAAGCCTATGCAAGTATGTGAATGTTTATGCAAGTTATGTATATGTTGAAATGAAAGTTTAACATGATATGCAAGCTTATGCAAGTATATGAATGCTTATGCAAGTATGTGAGTGCTTATGCAAGTTAAGTATATGCTAAAATGCAAGTTCTACATGTTATGCAAATCACATGTATGATGATATGTAAGTTCATATGCAACATGTTATGCAAATCACATGTTTGATGATATGTAAGTTCATATGCAACATGTTATGTAAGACACATGTTTGATAATATGCAAGTTTGGGTTGAATATAGTTGGGTTAATACATGCTCATATATGTAAGTTGACATCCTCTTAACCCATGATAAAGTTATATGCTAAACCCATGTTATGTGTGGTAAATCTTCCCTTTATTATGTTATGTCATAATGACGATTTACGTGGGGAACGATGGGGTTAATTAATATGTTAATTAAAAGTATGTTGAAATGGGTATGATTAAGCATACCATAAAAAAATTAATTAACATAAGTGGGAATTTACCTATTGAGTTAGGTCTACCCCATGGGAATTTACCTATTGAGTTAGGTCTATCCATGTTATGAATAAATTGATATTAATTAGGGATAATTAATATGGGGGTGATTAATTAGGTGTAATTAATCGACTAAGACACGAGGTTAGGCTCTGTTATGACGTAAGACTGCCCGGACCCTACCGGCTTAACCAGGCGGTCATAACAGCCAGTCTAATGTGAGAGGTCTTAGGCACAAATTAAATACGTGATTAAAGTAAAGACACGAGGTTAGACTCTGTTATGACGTAAGACTGCCCGGACCCTACCGGCTTAACCAGGCGGTCATAACAGCCAGTCTAATGTGGGAGGTCTTTATGGGAGATCACGGTCTTAATTAATTAAGAAACACTTAACCATATTAGCATGTAGTAGGACATGAGGGGTTAAGTGGGTGCCTTGGGTGGCATGTAGTAACTAGTGGGGGTGCCTTGGATGGCATGAGAAAACTAGTGGGTTGCCTTGGGTGGCAATAGAAAATACGATTAGAATACTTAACCAGAGTGGAACATGTAACTAAACATGATTAAAGGGTTAAGTAAGTGCCTTGGGTGGCATGGGGGAATCAAGTAAGTGCCTTGGGTGGCATGCGGAAATCTAGTGGGTGCCTTAAGTGGCAATTGTAATATAATTGGATGACTTAATCAAACCTTAACATGTAAGGGGGCATGATTATAAAAAGGGGTTAAGTGGAATGCACTAGATAAAATGACAAGCTTAAGTAGTAGCTTGTGGGGGCCCGTTTCAACCAATATCCCAAACGTATCTTTGTGGGCTCGACCCATGTCGAGTGACGGGACACGCATATTGGGCTTGATTATAAGAGGCCAAAACGGGGTAGCGGTGGCAACGCAAGTCCAACGGGTTTCATATGCGTGTGTGGGCCCGGGCTGGTAGATAAGCCGTTGTTGCATCGTGTAGATATAAAGCCGTGCACCGTTGATAGTATTGGGTAGCCACTTTAGGGGAGTGATACACCCTACTGTGGGACCAGCACGGGTATCTACGTTAGGGAGCCGATCGCTTGGGGTAGAGGGGTACACCTAGTAGAGATAGGGGCAGACGGCACCTATGTAGTCAACTAGGGTACAGGAAACTACTGGTTATATCTATCTTTGATATCCTTGGGTGGGATCAACCTTTGAGTAGGAGTGACTGGTGTGGTGCAGTTAGTAATTATCCTTGGGTGGGTAGATGCGTCTTTACGGTTATCTTAGTTCGTCCTGTGTTCGTGGGCAACTTAGTGTAGTCATTATCCCCAAAGATACCATACCGAGTTCATATCATACCCTAATTACTTTAATAATTGTATTATTAAGGAGATAGGGTTCACTCAGGCTTATGTCTGACCCCCGTTGTTTTTATCTTTTTCCTTCAGGTCCTCAGGTTGGGCCTAGTGCTAGTGGGCTTTGATCAGTTTGCTCTATCTATCTCTTGGAGCTTGGACCGTAGATGTAGAGCTCAGCTTATCTTATCTTTTCTGTTATGGCTATTTGTTATGAGTAGTGGGATTATGTACTTATTTTATTTAGGATGGATATTTTGTACTTGACTCTTGTTATGGTTTTATGATGTAACCAAACATGTTTTACTTTCCGCTGCTATGAGATGATGTTTTAAATTTTCAAGTATTACATTATATCTGTCTTGTTGTAATTTTACTGTTCTATACTCACTAAAAATACTCCACCGATGCTATGGCATTCCCTTAGTGAGTGACTATAGCGGGTGTGGGGTGTTACAGCGTGAATTGTCAATGTGGCATGCCAAGATGCAAATGATCGAGGTTTTTTTGAAAAGCAGAGCCCTATGGTTGATGATAAAAGCACGGCCTGTTTAGGCATAGCTTTGTGTATAGCGTTACTTCGCGAGCCTCACACCCCGGTAAGAGTCAGAAACGGGACAAGAAAACGAAGGGAGTGCATACGTTTCTTTCTAGCTAGAAGTGGTATCAGGGTTTTGCAAGCCCTGACATTTTACTTATGTGGATGATGGATTACGAGGCCTCGGTTATATTGGTCGATAGTGACCAATTTATAGGTTCAATAGAACCGGGAAGCGTGTGTTCAGGAACCGCCAATCCACTAAAGTATTTGTGGATCGGCCCTGCAGGATCCAAGGGTTGCCCGTAGGTGTGATCCTGAGACGTTTGCTGGAGTGTCTCGAATCGGTAAGGAGATCGTCCCTAGCCTTGAATCATGATGGAAATCCAACTTCCAATACGACATTACGGTTTTGGTTATAAACCTATATATGGCGACATAGTAGGATGGGGTACTATGTCGTCTAGGATTGATACATTTACTTTGAAGTATTTTAAAACTGATTAGACACTAATAATAATATTAAAATATTATTTTCTATGTATCAAGCATGTTCGATCATTATAAGGTAAAACTCTATCCTTCAGTTTGTGTTGCATTGTGTGATGGGACTTAAGTCTTATAATGATTTCATTTTTCTAAAAAGCATTGCGTTGTTTTGAATAAACATTTATTCAATTTATGCACTAGCAATCCAATTGAGTAAACCCGTTCCGCGTTAGCGGCGTGGTCCTGAGAGTAGCCATATTATTAGATAAGTTAGGAATGATTTGTCATACCGGTCCTATGACTGACTCATAGTTTGTTTCACTTTGCAAACTCGGGTGCCCATATTTACCACACGGGCAGTCGAGTAAATTATTTTGCAGATATATTGAGCAGGATTCTGGATCGAGGATTAAAGCTGTGTCCAGAGCATTGATAGTCTTCCGCTGCATTGTATTAAAATTATTGTAAATTAATCTTCCGTTGTTGTATTATTTTTCGATGTATTCTAATATATTTTGTACTCTGATGTAACATTATTATGATTTAATAAAAGTCTTCTGTTATTTGTTCTGATGTGTTGTATACCCAAATTTAGTGTAACGACCCAGAAATTTCGACCACTAGAATGTGAGATTTATTATAGATTTAATTCGAATAATCAATTTTATATTGATGCTCTGATTAGAAATTGAAAATCGAATATATGATTTTGTGTATGATTTGAACCAATTACTCTATTCGGAAACGGTTGGTTGAAAATCAAATAATTATGTTGAATAGTTGAATTTGATTGAAACTCAGAAAAAGAAAAAAAATACAAATGGTTGAATCTGAAAATAAACGAAGTAGCGTTAAACAGATTAGAGAACTTCATTTGTTTAAATATAAGGAGATTAGCTTGGATGTATGTGTATTTGTGAAAATTGAATTTAACGTTTCAAACTCGAAAAAAAAAATTAAAAATTTAAAACATAGTAACAATTTGCGGTAGGATAAGATTTTATGGGGTACGAACAAATAAACATCTTCCCCGTACGTTGCCTCCCCAAATATTACCTTCCCCAGTTAAAAGTCGCAAGTTACTTTTCTTTGCCTTCCTATCCACGTTTTCTTGGATGCCACGGTTTGTTCTTTATAAATTGAAAAACCTCTTCCCCATTTTCCTTCAGCCAAAAATCGTTTTTTTTTCTATTCTAATGGCCGCCCAAATTCATTTCTCCACCTCTGAAATAAATGGCAGCCACCCAACAATCAAACCCGAGTCGAAACCCTATATTTGCCACTCCTTCTAAATCAAAACGCTGCCACCAGATCGAATTGCGTGCTTTCCCTTGATTAGCAGATCGAAGCATCCACGCGTTGCCCTTAGATCCAAGCACAGCTCTACCCTAGCTCTAGCCAGCTCAAAAAGATCAAACTTGCCTTCAATCGTAGTCAAATCCAAAACCAGAAATTGCTCCGCTTACTCGAGGGCACTGGCACCGTCGTGTTCTTTTTCGGCTACCTAAACCGTTGTTTCAAGGTGAGTACCCCTCACTCACGATTAATCTTAGTTCGAGTAAATTTAATTTCAGTTTAACCTAGAAATTTTGGATGGTTGATGGCCTTTAGGGGTTTGATCCTTACTGCTATTTACTTGCTTTGTGTCTGTTGCCTGGTTTTTTGTTTGTCTATGCTTGCCAATGAAACTTGGACATGTTTTCATATAGTTGATTTGGTTTGAAATTTTATACTTGAATATTTACCCTGACTTTACAGCGTTGCAACTTATTCTATATGGAAAAGTTTCCACTATAGATATTGCAATGGAGAATCCTTTGAGCTATAATTGGCTACATAAAACAAATCTGATGATGGGATCCTGGAAAGATCTTTCATATCTTGCTTTATAATTTTAGTTGAACAAATTCTATATATATATATATATATATATATTTATTTACTTCCAATCACTTCTGCTAGGAGTGAGTCCCAGTTTTTGCGTTTACGTGACATAAATTGTTCACAGGACGAACCTATATACCCTAAACAGTATGAAATTATATGTACTAAATTATACTTGTTATTGATAAGATGGACAAATATAATGAACAAACGGTATAGTATTTGGTCTACTTTATGTTTTATTTTCTACACTGTTTAGGATGAAATTTATTCTAGTCTTTATTCCTTCAATGAATTTAGTTTGACCAGAGGGATAGTTTCTTCTGATAATATAAAACAAAGAACCTTATTAAAGTTCAACAGTGACATTGATAAGCGGTTGCATTCCCCACTTTGTTTCGCTGCCTTTGTTCATCCAGTACGCTTGATCATACCCTCTTATGTGTGAACCCAAATAAATAAGTAGAAAGAATGAAAAAGTTATTGCTTTTGTTCTTAAACGCTCGCTGTTACAGGTGAGCCATTAGTTCACGATTTTTCTCCCATTCAAGTATTTTAATTTCAGTTAAATACTGAATACAATAGTTAAAGCCGTCTGTTTTGAGATTTCCTGGAAGCATTGAAAAGCTTGCTTATGTACACATGTTGATGTGTAACTGAGCTCGCTAATCTTATTTGGGTACATGGAACTTTTGTTTTGTGAGAGGATTACAAACTTGCTGACTTGATATTATTACTATATTCACATATATAGAGCAAAAAGGAACATGAATGTTAAGTAAAAATATATATAGTTGGTTCCACCCTGGTTGCTAAAATCTGAATTCACAGGTGCACACACATGCTTTATATGTGAATTTATATGTGTGAATTTATTCCTGTGTGTATGTATGACATCTTGTTCCAGCTTTACAAGTGTCGATTTAGATCAGCGAGTATGTGTCATGTATAATTTACAAAATATTAACAGTTTTGAGTAATGGAATTAACACTATTTTTTCGAATGTTAACAGTTGTCAAAGTATACTACCTGGGTCTGACATCTTGTGTCAACATTTATAAGTTCAAACTAGTTAATAAAAACATCAAGACAACAACAAATATTACATATATTTTTGCGAAGCTTAGAAAAGCATGCACTGTTATGCTATTAGTTAAACCAACCAAATAAGTGAACATTTATCAAGCAATAGTGTATGGTTTGGTGAGTAAACTTCAAGTATTATTGGATTGATATCACCAAATTGATAAATTCACATTGATAAATTAGCATTGGATTAATTAGCATCGATTAATTAATTTGTATAAGATTTTGTTATAGCCTTTTATGAGAATTTAACATTTGGATTTTATTAATTAACTATGACATTGTGCATGATAGTTTAGTTGTTTCACCGGTTGCAGTATTTTCTCGCATGTCACTGATTTCTGCCCAGAACTGTTACATATTTCCACCTTATGTCCTTTAACACATATTAGAAATTTTGTAGTTGCAAGTAACCAATAATCTGGGAACTTATTATCTTACATTTGCATGCATATTAGCACTACATATGCATGGACGCATATGTATATGTTATGTTATGTCATTTCCCAGTATGCACCGAGGAACTAAAGCAAACTGTCTTAGTTATATACCATGTCCTATTCTTGAGAAAATGAGTTGCACTCCCAAGTTATACCCATATATGCGTACACGAGTACAATACCTGAACGTGTGACTAGTATGTGTATCATGCTATGACTCGGAAATTTAGCATTTTGGAATTGTACTTTGTGGATTTGAACAAGCATATGAACATGTATTCAGTTGGGCTTGAACTTGTGCATATCCTGTAACTTCATTTGGTAAGCTAATATACCCTGTACATATGCGTGATTAAGTTTCACTCACACTTCGGCCTTACGGTTGTCATGCATGTTTTCTATAGTTTCTTTGGGGTAGGCTCTATTATAGCCTTGCTGTTACATTCCACATTGCATGCATTTATATTTTTTGCTACCCACTCACTTATAGGACTTAGATACACACACATTGTGTACTCTTTGAAAACTGGATAAACTCAAACAAGAAATAAACAAATATTGTTCCACTGGTTTCCTGCCTTGACCCACACGTGTGTTTATATGAATAAAAAATGGGTTTGTTGGCACAATACCGAACTAAGTTTCATAGAGGGAAATGTATGGATACACATCGCAGGTACTACTCGTTCACTGGTCACTGCACATATAGTAGCCATCGAGATTTGTTCAGATGCATATATTTGAATTTAGTAAATATATGTACTCCTCTGCCTTCTTGGGAAAAACGTGGTTATACCCTGTTTATGTGAAAACTGTCACCATAATGCATATATCGATTTTAGTTGACAAACTAGTTCGGTAAGTATCATACTTTGTGGAGATGGGTACTTGCTTCACATACGATGCCCTGCTTGCTATGTGATATTTGGATTTGGTTAGTTCATTGCGATAGTTGTGAGTTATTACGTTCGAACCTTATAAAATTTGTTGGAATTAAACTGATTTTATTTGTGTTTTTTTTAAGCAATTTACTTGAACAAATGATTAATCCTGACTCGAGTGTTTTATGGTTTTGCATGGGACGCTCGGGTCAGACCCGAGCATTTCAGATTACCTCAGGATCTGAAGATTTGCAAAGTTGGGGATTCCAAAGACGACGCACTCTGAAGATCTTTAAACTAGTAAATATTTCTTTGTATTTCAAAAGTATTTTCAATTCCACTATATAGAAAATTCTTGTATTAAAAAATATTTGATAAATATATGAAAAGTTTATTTTTCTGTTCAATACTGTGTTATTTAATTATTCTGTGTTTTCTGTGTTGATTCTGTTTTAAACTCTATAAGCTAAATAACGATCTGTCGATTTGAACGTCTTAAGTTGGTTTAATTACCGATTTGACGCGGTCAAAAAGGCGGGACGTTACAAGTGGTATCAGAGCTTTGGTTTATTCAAAGCTTAGCTTATTGAGTTTAAAAACGGATCTTGAAATAAAAGGTTTTGAAAAATAAATTTTTTTAGTGTAAATAATTTTGAAACAGATTATTTTGGAAAAATTATTTCGAAACTACTATTTTGGAATAAATATAGCAGAAAAAGAATTTTGAGATTTAAATTTTGTTTGGAATCCCCAATCTTCGGAAGTCTTCGAATCCAGGTTTGCGAGAATTATTCTTCGATAAGATCTCCTTAGATTTGAATCTAGAATCCATCATCGAATGATATCAAAGAAAGATAAGTATAAGAGAATCAACGAATCAATTTGTCTGATGGTGTATTTTAGGATTCAAAGATAACTGAAATTTATTAGAATAAGAAGTCAGACGGGAATTTGAAAAAAAAAAGGCTTATAACCAGTAGATTCAAGGGTTTGAGTTTGAAAGTGAGATCAAACAATTGATTCAAGATAAATTTTGAAATTAAATGGAATGTGAGGATATTTGATTTTGGAAGTTTTTAGAACATTTTATGGGAATTATATAAGAATTCGAAAATTATTAAATTGGAAGGTAATCGTTTGAAATCTTATGTAAGAACGACTAGTTGAAAACATGTTTTGGAAAGAAAATCTTATGTAAGTTGATATAAGTATGATTTATGGGAAATATGAAATAAAGTACTATTTATACGTAGTATTATATGTTTTCAACATCAAAATAAGGAAAGTACCTTCCTCCTTCTTTGAAATTCGAGCTTGGCTGAGATGTGCTGCTGGTGGTATTAGGTTGTCCGGACATAAAACTCATGAGTTGCCATTGAGCACGACTGCTAGCGTAATTCGCAGGGCTGTAGATAGCCTATGGCGGTCGGATGTTTCCTGAGGGAATCAGGCGTAACCATTGTGATCGCTGCGATCTAGAGTTGTTGAATTCGACCGTGTAGCATAATTCGCAGGGCTGTAGATAGCCTAAGGTGGACAGATGTTTCTCATGGGAACCAAGCGTAACCACTGTGTCTGCTGCGATCTACAGTCGTGATAAGGGCGTAATCCGCAGAGCTGTGAAAGCTTACGGGTATGGATGTTTCCTGGGGGACCCAGGCGTAACCATTGTGTACCTACGGTCCACATGGCATATCTACAAGTGAAAGAGATGTAACCACTAGAGTTACTAAAGGTAGAATGGAGCCATGCGATGTTGAGATATCTTAGTGATGTAGAGCCACCTGTTTGATGCAGCGGTTTATCTTCGTGACATGATTTGTCTACGTGACATGATTTGTCTTCGTGATTTGATTCGTCCTCATGATTCTATGATTTGTTTTTGTGACCTGAGATAGAGCAGTCAACGCTCAGTGACCTCAGATATTTTCTGATTCTTAAAAAGTCTTTCGTTGATCTGTTTATGACGAAATTCGCAGGGAAGTGATTTCCTACGGATACAGATGTTTTCTGGGGGATCCAGACGGAACCATTGTGTATCTGCGATTCATGAACAATCAACATATCAATATCACATTGGTACTTTCCATATCTGTTTTTTTAGGAATTTTTGAAATATTTTTCACTAGGAGTTGAAGCAAAGATATATGTAGTACTTGGAGATTTTAGTCGTGCGTCTGGCCAGCGTATGTCTAACATCTGTAAGGACAACAATAGACTTGTCAAACTTCCAGTTATCAAATATTTTCAAATCGTTGATTTTGAAATATACCTAACTAGTTAAGTTAAATAAAAGAATTTCGGAGTAATGATACAAATATTTTTTTGGCAAAAATTATAAATGATTTCGGATCTTGGAAAATTTCAAGTCGACAATTTATAACTTGAAGAGAAATGTATTTACACTCTACAATGAGTGTTTGGGGAAAGATAAAGAGTATTGAAGGTAAAAAGATTGGATTGATGATTGCAAAGCCTAGACTCATTACAGCTGCAACGATGAATAAGTATCGTTGACAAATGATATTATAATGAAGTTCGGAATAGTTTGAGATGTATAAATCCAAATTATGCAGATATTGGAAATTTAAAAGAGACTGGTTTTGGAAAGAAATTTGGGTTATCAAATTAATTGAATGTGGCAGATAAACAAAGAAGGTTGATAGATTAGTATCGATATTTAATTAGTTATGGAAGGATCTCACACAAATATGAAAATTTAAAGTATAAATTTGTATAACTATAACGATCTCTCCTTTTCGAGGACGAAAAGTTTTTATAGGGGGGAAGAATGTAACGACCCAGAAATTTCGACCACTAGAATGTGAGATTTATTATAGATTTAATTCGAATAATCAATTTTATATTGATGCTCTGATTAGAAATTGAAAATCGAATATATGATTTTGTGTATGATTTGAACCAATTACTCTATTCCGAAACGGTTGGTTGAAATTCAAATAATTATGTTGAATAGTTGAATTTAATTGAAACTCAGAAAAAGAAAAAAAAATACAAATGGTTGAATCTGAAAATAAACGAAGTAGCGTTAAACAGATTAGAGAACTTCATTTGTTTAAATATAAGGAGATCAGCTTGGATGTATGTGTATTTGTGAAAATTGTATTTAACGTTTCAAACTCGAAAAAAAATTAAAAATTTAAAACATAGTAACAATTTGCGGTAGGATAAGATTTTATGGGGTACGAACAAATAAACATCTTCCCCGTACGTTGCCTCCCCAAATATTACCTTCCCCGGTTAAAAGTCGCAAGTTACTTTTCTTTGCCTTCCTCTCCACGTTTTCTTGGATGCCACGGTTTGTTCTTTATAAATTGAAAACCCTCTTCCCCATTTTCCTTCAGCCAAAAATCGCTTTTTTCTATTCTAATGGCCGCCCAAATTCGTTTCTCCACCTCCGAAATAAATGGCAGCCACCCAACAATCAAACCCGAGTCGAAACCCTATATTTGCCACTCCTTCTAAATCAAAACGCTGCCACCAGATCGAATTGCGTGCTTTCCCTTGATTAGCAGATCGAAGCATTCCCGCGTCGCCCTCAGATCCAAGCACAGCTCCACCCTAGCTCTAGCCAGCTCAAAAAGATCAAACTTGCCATCAATCGTAGTCAGATCCAAAACCAGAAATCGCTCCACCGCTTACTCGAGGGCACTGGCACCGTCATGTTCTTTTTCGGCTACCTAAACCGTTGTTTCAAGGTGAGTACCCCTCACTCACGATTAATCTTAGTTCGAGTAAATTTAATTTCAGTTTAACCTAGAAATTTTGGATGGTTGATGGCCTTTAGGGGTTTGATCCTTACTGCTATTTACTTGCTTTGTGCCTGTTGCCTGGTTTTTTATTTGTCTGTGCTTGCCGATGAAACTTGGACATGTGTTCATATAGTTGATTTGGTTTGAAATTTTATACTTGAATATTTACCCTGACTTTACAGCGTTGCAACTTATTCTATATGGAAAAGTTTCCACTATAGATATTGCAATGGAGAATCCTTTGAGCTATAATTGACTACATAAAACAAATCTGATGATGGGATCCTGGAAAGATCTTTCATATCTTGCTTTATAATTTTAGTTGAACAAATTCTATATATATATATATATATATACATATACTTCCAATCACTTCTGCTAGGAGTGAGTCCCAGTTTTTGCGTTTACGTGACATAAATTGTTCACAGGACGAACCTATATACCCTAAACAGTATGAAATTATATGTACTAAATTATACTTGTTATTGATAAGATGGACAAATATAAAGAACAAACGGTATAGTATTTGGTCTACTTTATGTTTTATTTTCTACACTGTTTAGGATGAAATTTATTCAAGTCTTTATTCCTTCAATGAATTTAGTTTGACCAGAGGGATAGTTTCTCCTGATAATATAAAACAAAGAACCGTATTAAAGTTCAACAGTGACATTAATAAGCGGTTGCATTCCCCACTTTGTTTCGCTGCCTTTGTTCATCCAGTATGCTTGATCATACCCTCTTATGTGTGAACCCAAATAAATAAGTAAAAAGAATGAAAAAGTTATTGCTTCTGTTCTTAAACGCTCGCTGTTACAGGTGAGCCATTAGTTCACGATTTTTCTCCCATTCAAGTATTTTAATTTCAGTTAAATACTGAATACAATAGTTAAAGCCGTCTGTTTTGAGATTTCCTGGAAGCATTGAAAAGCTTGCCTATGTACACATGTTGATGTGTAACTAGGCTTGCTAATCTTATTTGGGTACATGGACCTTTTGTTTTGTGAGAGGATTACAAACTTGCTGACTTGATATGATTACTATATTCACATATATAGAGCAAAATGGAACATGAATGTTAAGTAAAAATATATATAGTTGGTTCCACCCTGGTTGCTAAAATCTGAATTCACAGGTGCACACACATGCTTTATATGTGAATTTATATGTGTGAATTTATTCCTGTGTGTATGTATGACATCTTGTTTCAGCTTTACAAACGTCGATTTAGATCAGCGAGTATGTGTCATATATGATTTACAAAATATTAACAGTTTTGAGTAATGGAATTAACACTATTTTTTTCGAATGTTAACAGTTTTCAAAGCATACTACCTGGGTCTGACATCTTGTGTCAACATTTATAAGTTCAAACTAGTTAATAAAAACATCAAGACAACAACAAATATTACATATATTTTTGTGAAGCTTAGAAAAGCATGCACTGTTATGCCATTAGTTAAACCAACCAAATAAGTGAACATTTATCAAGCAGTAGTGTATGGTTTGGTGAGTAAACTTCAAGTAATATTGGATTGATATCACCAAATTGATAAATTCACATTGATAAATTAGCATTGGATTAATTAGCATCGATTAATTAATTTGTATAAGATTTTGTTATAGCCTTTTACGAGAATTTAACATTTGGATTTTATTAATTAACTATGACATTGTGCATGATAGTTTAGTTGTTTCACCGGTTGCAGTAGTTTCTCGCATGTCACTGATTTCTGCCCAGAACTGTTACATATGTCCACCTTATGTCCTTTAACACATATTAGAAATTTTGTAGTTGCAAGTAACCAATAATCTGGGAACTTATTATCTTACATTTGCATGCATATTAGCACTACATATGCATGGACGCATATGTATATGTTATGTTATGTCATTTCCCAGTATGCACCGAGTAACTAAAGCAAACTGTCCTAGTTATATACCATGTCCTATTCTTGAGAAAATGAGTTGCACTCCCAAGTTATACCCATATATGCGTACACGAGTACAATACCTGAACGTGTGACTAGTATGTGTATCATGCTATGACTCGGAAATTTAGCATTTTGGAATTGTACTTTGTGGATTTGAACAAGCATATGAACATGTATTCAGTTGGGCTTGAACTTGTGCATATCCTGTAACTTCATTTGGTAAGCTAATATACCCTGTACATATGCGTGATTAAGTTTCACTCACACTTCGGCCTTACGGTTGTCATGCATGCTTTCTATAGTTTCTTTGGGGTAGGCTCTATTATAGCCTTGCTGTTACATGCCACATTGCATGCATTTATATTTTTTGCTACCCACTCACTTATAGGACTTGGATACACACACATTGTGTACTCTTTGAAAACTGGATAAACTCAAACAAGAAATAAACAAATATTGTTCCACTGGTTTCCTGCCTTGACCCACACGTGTGTTTATATGAATAAAAAATGGGTTTGTTGGCACAATACCGAACTAAGTTGCATAGAGGGAAATGTATGGATACACATCGCAGGTACTACTCGTTCACTGGTCACTGCACATATAGTTGCCACCGAGATTTGTTCAGATGCATATATTTGAATTTAGTAAATATATGTACTCCTCTGCCTTCTTGGGAAAAACGTGGTTATACCCTGTTTATGTGAAACCTGTCACCATAATGCATATATCGATTTCAGTTGACAAACTAGTTCGGTAAGTATCATACTTTGTGGAGATGGGTACTTTCTTCACATACGATGCCCTGCTTGCTATGTGATATTTGGATTTGGTTAGTTCATTGCGACAGTTGTGAGTTATTACGTTCGAACCTTTTAAAATTTGTTGGAATTAAACTGATTTTATTTGTGTTTTTTTAAGCAATTTACTTGAACAAATGATTAATCCTGACTCGAGTGTTTTATGTTTTTGCATGGGACGCTCGGGTCAGACCCGAGCATTTCAGATTACCTCAAGATCTGAAGATTTGTAAAGTTGGGGATTCCAAAGACGGCGCACTCTGAAGATCTTTAAACTAGTAAATATTTCTTAGTATTTCAAAAGTATTTTCAATTCCGCTGTACAGAAAATTCTTGTATTCAAAAATATTTGATAAATATATGAAAAGTTTATTTTTCTATTCAATACTGTGTTATATAATTATTCTGTGTTTACTGTGTTGATTCTGTTTTAAACTCTATAAGCTAAATAACGATCCGTCGATTTGAACGTCTTAAGTTGGTTTAATTACCGATTTGAGGCGGTCAAAAAGGCGGGACGTTACATTTAGCGTATGCAGGATTCGAACGGACTTGGTTAATTTAGCGATCGATTAGGTCCGAGTGAAATCCGTGTCATTACATGTGGTATCAGAGCTTTGGTTAATCCATATCTTTGGGGTACAACTCGTTAGAACTGAACAAAAGACGCATCAGAGGTAGGATTAGAAATATCCTATAAAAGAATACTCATTAGAGATAGGATCAGTAGTATCCTAGAATGAGGAAACTCATTAGAGATGAGCCTAGAAATGCCCTGGAATGAGTTGAGAATTATAATTAACGTATTTGTGATTACATATATAATCCGATATTAGAAAAAATATGATTTTTGAATATATAAAAGTTATATATATTTGAAAAACTAATCAACTAATTGATTGATGATTGTGTTGTGTGATTATTAGTTCAACTAATAAAATTATTAAAACCAATAAAAAAGAAAAAAAAATTAATTGAGTCGGTTAGCTAAACAATTTTTAGCTTCGTTCCTTTTCGAGGATGAAAAGATTTTAAGTGGGGGAGATTGTAACAACCCGGATAATCAAAACCAATTTAAAAATTTATTTTAAGAAATTTTAAATAGAAAATGCATCAGAATTTAAAATATATATACATATATATATTTATCCATTGCTTGATGATTACATCTTTAATGTAAACGAATCATTAAATAAGATTCATTATTTGGAATGAAAATATGTTAACATTAAAATTTACATTTTTATTGTAGATAAAAAAAAGATCATTGTTTGAAATGAAATTTGTTCTTACATTAAAATTCACATTTTT
Source organism: Allium sativum (assembly GCA_030737875.1). Lineage (NCBI taxonomy): Eukaryota > Viridiplantae > Streptophyta > Magnoliopsida > Asparagales > Amaryllidaceae > Allium > Allium sativum. Next base: position 427,297,348 of record CM060925.1, on the reverse strand, counting down.
AATGTAAAGATGAGTTCAATAAAAAGTTCACATTTCTATTGTAAAGGAGAAAATATGTAAAAAGGAACATTTGTTTGAATAGGAAAAGTTAATAAAGTGGTATTTACATTAAAATTTACATTTTAATGTATGTATGGATCATATCAAAGGATTCATTGTAGAAATTTTTTGTAACGTAAAAATTTACGTTTTTTTGTAATAATGATTCATTCATAGCTTGTTTAAAATGATGTAACATAAAAATTTACATTTTTATGTAATAATGATTCATTAAAATGTTCATAGCTTGATAAATGTTTTAACATAAAAGATTACACTTTTTATGTAATAAAAGAAAGATTAAAAAAAGATTATTACAAAGTAACAATATATTTCGAATTTTGTCCATTTTAAATAAATATTTAAATAAACCATGCAATTTAATTTAATCTTAAACAAGGATTTTATTTGTGTCGTGACATATCATCAAAACTAATTTATCAGATTATAAGTATAAATGGTGCAATAAACGTTAAATTAATTTCAAATGTATGTTGAAGCTTTAATGATGATTAATTTTTGTAGACCAATAAATCTAAATTTATTACCATATTATTCTTAGTACAATTAATGTAATAAAGACATTCTATGTAACTCAAACTTTGAATTGAAGAGAGTAATATAGGAAGAGTTTATTGTTGGCAATTTCAAATTGGAATTTAATATACATAGTAATTCATTTCGTTTGAAAGTTAGAATTCAATATTGGTATATTTCATAAAATTGAATGGTGCATTTATTTAATTAACCTTTGAAATCCTTTCCTAAACTCTAACCTAAATCAACCCTTCATTCCATTAAATTCTTTCCTTCATTTTATTTTTCTCATCATGTTTCATTTGCATATTTTATGTTTCATTCCTTATGTTACTTAACGATGCATTCATTTATCTTCCCCCCTTTTAGTTTTCCATTGTTATTATTTTTCCTTCACAAACAAACCACACACACACACACACACACACACACACATATATATATATATATTTCCTCTATTTATTCTTTCCAACCTATTGAATATATTACTTAAATTATGATATTTAATATTATGTGTTTTGAAATTTAAAAAGACACACAACTTTCTAACAATCAGCGTTAGAAATTAAATTATGCATTCGTTCCTTTCCATTTATTCTCTCTCTTCGTTATTTACTTTTGAAATCTAAATAAGAAAAAAATAAGTGTGGTCCCATCACGCCTAGTCAGCTAATTAAATTCCTTTGTAACCTACTATATGTGAAGAGACACATTAGGGGAAATGAAACTAAAGAAATTAAACAATATTAAAATATATATAAACGTCCAATATGAAATTCCAAAAACCCTGTTTCTGTAACAACCCGTAAAATCTGAACCAATTTAAAAATTTTAAATTGGCTATTTTAGTGAATTTAAAATATTTAAAATAAATATTTTAAATAATAGCGACGAAAAGTGTGTTTCAATCGATGTTTGTAAATAAATATAATTATTTCTAATTATAAACAAGGCCTGAAATGGTCCGTAGTTTCAAAATTTGAATTCAAACTTTGACTGACTGTACCGGGTGCAAAACAAAACAGATTTTAGTGAAACTAAAAATATTTAAATCTGTTTATGAATATCTTTCTAACAAATCTGAAAAATCGAAGTTTCGTAGCAGGAAGCAAAATTTATGGCCAAATGAATTTTCAGAAAGGTCGCTATAGAGTTTATATAGCCCGTGAAAATGGCCATTTTGCAAACGACCTCAGGATTCGACGAAATCACTTTTGTTGGATCCGGGATGTCAAATTATTGCTAGATTTCAAATTTCATAATTTTTTAAGCTAGTATGTGAGTGTGGCAAAGGAAAATGTGTTTGGTCGATTTCTATTAAATTGGATCGACCAGAAAAGGGCCATTTTTCAAACGGTCTCAGAATTCGACGAAACTAGTTTTGTTGGGACCGTATCGTCAAAACATAACTAGATTTATTTTTCTGGAATTTTAGGGATCAGTATGTGGCCCCGGCAAATTGAAATGTACGTTCAAAATAAATATTGAATGTTTTATATTTTAATTTCAAGAAAAACTGACTAAAACAGTCGAATTGGCCTACGAAACATATCCCATTGTGTTCGGAATGGGGGTATTTAGCTTAGGGCGACAGTCGTTGGGTTTGGATTGGAGTCCGTGTATGGAAGGAGGTATTTTTTAAATTAAATAAACAAGGGACAATCATTTTTTTCTTTCATTTATTTTATTTTCCCGGAGAGAGAGAAAAACCCGTGAACCCTTGTTTTTGACGGCGGAAAACCCTCATCCGTTCTTCCCTCGATTCCTCTCCGATCATTCCTCTAAACCCATCGATCCTTTTGGTGATTTTGAAGATCGTCCTTCGACCTTCAAATCAAGACCAGAATCAGCCATTATTGTTGCGTGGATCTCGAGATATCCTGCTCGAAAGTCGAGCTGTTGCGAGGCCAGCGCCGTCGCTGATCTGCCACCACATCTGACGCCACCACCGTCAATAGGAGCGTCGCGCCTAGCTCTTCATCGCAGTGCAACCCGATCGCTACCATCCTCCATAGATTCAAAGAGAATCAAAGACCTAGTTTTGAACAAATCAGAGAGGTAACGGCTGTTTTATTTTTAACTGTTCTTTAGCACTTCTAAACGCTACGGATTTTGATTTCACTATAAAAATCATATCTTTTTGCTATGTGGTCGAAATTCAGTGAAACAAGAGACACCAGGACCGTGAGGACGTCTTCTACATTCTAGAAGAGACCGCATATTTTTATGAGCCTTCTGCTATTTTTGGTGGAGTGGAACCCAATGTGAGATTTCTGAATTATAAACGATATGGAAATGACGATGGATAAATTATATATTCGAAGTATGAGTTATATAAGCGTTGTACACCTCATGTATAAGCGTTGTATAAGTTGTATGTTCGATGTATATGTTATATATGCGTTGTAAAAATTATATATGTGTTGAAATAGAAGTGAAATATACTTATATAAATATATATATATACGCCCATCGTCCAAAAACCATGGACGATATTTATTGGTTGTGATTGGTGTGAAAAATGGTTGATAGCGAATGGTTGATTAGAATTGTTTGTGGTTGAAAGTGATTGATTGTGGTTGAAAAATACCCGTTTGTGGTTGAGAATTATTTGGTTGAAACCACATAGGATTAGTTTGTGGAAAAGAAAAAAAACATGCCGCCTGCGTGCGAACTAGATGCATGAAATCCCCATTGTCAAAAGCTGCGAGGCTTTAAGGTAGATCGAGGAGTCGTACTAGGGACGGTCCCGGTTTTAACTACCCAGTCATTATGTTGCCGAAAGTTTCTGAAATATTTCTGTATTTGAATAATATTCATGTGTTGAATGTTGAAATAAAATTCATGTGTTGAATGTTGAAATAAATTCATGTGTTGAATGGAGTTCGTGTATTGAATAAATTCTTTGAAAAATAAAAATAACATTTTTACCTTATATATAAACTATATAAAATAATCGTGTTTTGAAATAAATTGTTTTGAAATAAAAATAACATTTTTACCTTATATATAAACTATATAAAATAATCGTGTTTTGAAATAAAATAAACAAAATTCATGTGTTGAATAGAAATTCATGTGTTGAATAGAAATTCCTATGTGGAAATAAAATAAACAAAATTCATGTGTTTAAATAAATATCTGTTGGATAAAAATATCATTTTTATCAAATATGTGAAGTGAAAATGGTTTTGAAGTCGAAGAATCGATTATATTCATATATATATAAAAAAATATAATTAAAATATATCGAATAACGAAGCTGTAGTTCGTGTTTTGAAACCGTGATTTCAAACGATTAGTGCGGGAGATCCGACCGTCGGATTTTCCTAAAACCGAAACCATTGGGTTTGCCTTGGAAATATCTTTCCATCGACACCCACTTTGTGAAAATCCAATGGTTGGATTGTCTGGAATGTTTAATTCAAATCTAAAGAAAAACAGCGCCAGAATCGATTATATATATATATATATAATTAAATTAAATAGAATAACGACGCTGCAGTTCGTATTTCGAAATCGAAACTTCAAACGAGTGTACCGGGAGATCCGACCGTCGGATTTTCCCAAAACTGAAACCTTTGGATTCGTTTTATTGTAACAACCCGTAAAATCTGAACCAATTTAAAAAATTTAAATTGGCTATTTTAGTGAATTTAATATTTTAAATAATAGCGACGAAAAGTGTGTTTGAATCGATGTTTGAAAATAAATATAATTATTTTTAATTATAAACAAGGCCTGAAATGGCGCGGTAGTTTCAAAATTTGAATTCAAACTTTGATTGACTGTACCGGGTGCAAAACAAAACAGATTTTAGTGAAACCAAAAATATTTAAATCTGTTTATGAATATCTTTCTAACGAATCTGAAAAATCAAAGTTTCATAGCGGGAAGCAAAAGTTATGGCCAAATGAATTTTCAGAAAGGCCGCTATAGTCATATAGCCCGTTAAAAATAGCCATTTCATTCAAACGACGCTTCAGGCCATAACGCGGCCGTGGCACTGTTTTTCTTCAGATTTTATTTACACATATTTGAAAACCTAACCGTTGGATCTTCATAAATTTTATATCATTAGAAAGATCTTTTCAAAACGAATCCAACGGTTTCGGTTTTGGGAAAATCCGACGGTTGGATCTCCCGGTACACTCGTTTGAAGTTTCGATTTCAAAATACGAACTGCAGCGTCGTTATTCGATTTAATTTAATTATGTTTATATATATATAAATATAATCGATTCTGGCGCTGTTTTTCTTCAGATTTGAATTAAACATTCCAGACAATCCAACCGTTGGATTTTCACAAAGTGGGTGTCGTTGGAAAGATATTTCCAAGGCGAACCCAACGGTTTCGGTTTCGGGAAAATCCAACGGTCGGATCTCCCGCACTAATCATTTGAAATCACGGTTTCAAAACACGAGCTGCAGCTTCGTTATTCGATATATTTTAATTATATATATATATATATGTATATGAATATAATCGATTCTTCGACTTCAAAACCATTTTCACTTCACATATTTGATAAAAACGATATTTATCCAACAGATATTTAATTCAACACATGAATTTTGTTTATTTTATTTCCACACAGGAATTTCTATTCAACACATGAATTTCTATTCAACATATGAATTTTGTTTATTTTATTTCAAAACACGATTATTTTATATAGTTTATATTTAAGGTAAAAATGTTATTTTTCTTTCAAAACAATTTATTTCAAAACACGATTATTTTATATAGTTTATATATAAGGTAAAAATGTTATTTTTATTTTTCAAAGAATTTATTCAATACACGAACTCCATTCAACACATGAATTTATGTCAACATTCAACACAGGAATTTTATTTCAACATTCAACACGTGAATATTATTCAAACAAAGAAATATTTCAGAATTTTTCGGCAGCGTAACGGTAGGGTAGTTAAAATCGGGACCGTCCCTAGTACGACTCCTCGCTCTACCTTAAAGCCTCGCAGCTTTTGACAATGGGGATTTCATGCATCTAGTTCGCACGCAGGCGACTTGTTTATTTATTTATTTATTTCTTTTCCACAAACTAATCCTATGTGGTTTTAACCAAATAATTCTCAACCACAAACGGGTATTTTTCAACCACAATCAATCAATTTCAACCACAAACAATTCTAATCAACCATTCGCTATCAACCAATTTTCACACCAATCACAACCAATAAATATCGTCCATGGTTTGTGGACGAGGGGCGTATATATATATATATATATATATATATATATAAGTATATTTCACTTCTATTTCAACACATATATAATTTTTACAATGCATATATAACTTATACATCGAACATACAACTTATACAACGCTTATACATGAGTTGTTCAACGCTTATATAACTCATACTTCGAATATATAATTTATACATCGTCATTTCCATATCGTTTATAATTCAGGAATCTCATATTGGGTTCCACTCCACCAAAAATAGCAGAAGGCTCAGAAAAATATGCGGTCTCTTCTAAAATGTAGAAGACGTCCTCACGGTCCCGGTATCTCTTGTTTCACTGAATTTCGACCAAATAGTTAAAAGATATGATTTTTATAGTGAAATCAGAATCCATAGCATTTAGAAGTGCTATAGAATAGTTAAAAATAAAACAGCCGTTACCTCTCTGATTTGTTCAAAACTAGGTCTTCGATTCTCTTTGAATCTGTGGAGGATGGTAGCGATCGGGTTGCACTGCGATGAAGAGCTAGGCGCAGCGCTCCTATCGACAGTGGTGGCGTCAGATGCGGTGGCAGATCGGCAACGGCGCTGGCCTCGCAACAGCTCGATTTTCGAGCAGGACATCTCGAGATCCACGCAACAATAATGGCCGATTCTGGTCTTGATTTGAAGGTCGAAGGACGATCTTCAAAATCACCAAAAGGATCGATGGGTTTAGAGGAATGATCGGAGAGGAATCGAGGGAAGAACGGAAGAAGGTTTTCCGCCATCAAAAACAAGGGTTCACGGGTTTTTCTCTCTCTCCGGGAAAATAAAATAAATGAAAGAAAAAAAATGATTGGCCCTTGTTTATTTAATTTCAAAAATACCTCCTTCCACACACGGACTCCAATCCAAACCCAACGACTGTCGCCCTAAGCTAAATATCCCCATTCCGAACACAATGGGATATGTTTCGTAGGCCAATTCGACTGTTTTAGTCAGTTTTTCTTCAAATTAAAATATAAAACATTTAATAGTTATTTTGAACGTACATTTTAATTTGTCGGGGCCACATACTGATCCCTAAAATTCCAGAAATATAAATCTAGCTATGTTTTGACGATACGGTCCCAACAAAACTAGTTTCGTTGAATTCTGAGACCGTTTGAAAAATGGCCCTTTTCTGGTCTATCCAATTTAATAGAAATCGACCAAACACATTTTCCTTTGCCATCCTCACATACTAGCTTCTAAAATAATGAAATTTAAAACTTAGTAATAATTTGACATCCCGGATCCAACAAAAGTGGTTTCGTTGAATTCTGAGGTCGTTTGCAAAATGGCCATTTTTACGGGCTATATAAACTCTATAGCGACCTTTCTGAAAATTCATTTGGCCATAACTTTTGCTTCCCGCTACGAAACTTTGATTTTTCAGATTTGTTAGATCATAAACAAATTTAAATATTTTGGTTTCACTAAAATCTGTTTTGTTTTGCACCCGGTACAGCTAGTCAAAATTTGAATTCAAATTTTGAAACTACCGCGCCATTTCAGGCCTTGTTTATAATTAGAAATAATTATATTTAATTCCAAACATCGATTCAAACACACTTTTAGTCGCTATTATTTAAAATATTTATTTTAAATATTTTAAATTCACTAAAATAGCTAATTTAAAATTTTTAAATTGGTTCAGATTTTACGGGTTGTTACAATCTCCTCCACTTAAAACTTTTCGTCCCCGAAAAGGAACAAAGTCGAAAGTGGTTTAATTAATCAACTCTAATTTCAATCTGGCTTCCATTCTTCAATTTTTCATTTTTTAAGAATTTTCAAATTCTCCAAAAATTTGGCTAACACCCTATATTTTTGCCATAACCTCCTTTGTACGGGGAGGGGTTTGGAAATTTATTGGGCCGTATTAGGTACCCAATAAATCCTAATAAGCATGCACATATTTATAGTGATATATTCCGGTGTCCACAGGGGAGTGTGTATAGATCATAACTCATGAGAATAAATTCTCGTCACCCTATAAATGGTTTTGTGCCTTAATGACCAGAGAGACGTGTTTATTGTCATCTCCAGACCAGTGTGGGGTTTTTATTAATCTTCCAATTTACCGTTACATTTTATATGGTCCATATCAGTCATTAGTTCAACCTGTAATATATAGTCATCGCCATACAAGCCTCTCGCTCGTATGGTAAATCTTCAACCTTGTCACACAAGCTCCAAATGCTTATGTGGTATATGATGAAGTATGCCTATCTTCAAGAAGTATGCCATGTAGTGTAGTTCAAAATTAATTATTACTATCCTATGGCGACTTTTATTATTACATATAGAACAACCAGCACTCCGCATCCAATTAGGGATGGCAATGGGGCGGGTTTAGGGTCCAAACCCGCTTGACCCGCCCCTGTTTTGACCCATTTAGACCCTCCCCATAGGGTCTTCGGGGCGGGTAGACCCACGACCCGCTTTTGGAGGTCCGGGTCTAGGGTCGGGTCTGGGGCATGGCTAACCCGCCCCAACCCGACCCGCATGATCGAAACATCATTTGAACTCTTTATAACTATAATTATTACTTGTTAATCTTCTTAGATTTACATGGTTATAACTTGAATATTATATTCTTTCAATTGACAAACTATAAAATTTTCATTGTATTAAGTTGCATCAATGATAATCATATAATAACAAATGCATACATTTTGAACAATTATCTTACAACTCATTTTATAATATTCTCTTGTCATTGTGAACACGTTATAATATGAATATAATTTATCATTTAGTGATAAAAAAATATAAATATATAAATTTGTGTACACTAGAACATAATATCACCGGGTCGCGGGGCGGGTCGGGTCTACCCTGACCCGTACGGGTTTCGGGTACGGGGCGAAATTCCAGACCCGCACCGGGTCTACGGGGCGGGTCTGAGGCGGGGTTTAAAAAGTCCGGGTCGGGTCTGGGGCACGAGAAACCCGCCCCATTGCCATTCCTACATCCAATGGCATTCACAGGAGTTGATATAATAATATTCGCATCCAACTCATTAAGGTTTACCTATTTGTCGGGCACGCAAATAAATTCTTTACTCAACCGCTATCCATTTACCTGTTCAAACATGTATAATGCACATGTATATATTTCTATCTATTTTTAAATCAGTTCAATACTTGATTTAATTAACTATCATTCTAATAATTTAATTAATCAAATCCACAATCACACAACACAAGCAACAATTAATTTGCTTTCAACTTTTCAAAAATATACTAATTAATTTATATACTCTTTTAAAATAATCAGACTATAGAATTAAAAGTTTACATCCATGAAAAGAAAATAAAAACAAAGTAGAGAACAAATGGTAATGCAAAGTATGGTAAATGTACCTTGCACCGGAGTCAATCAGAGATATCCACCCTGCACTTAGGATAGGCTTTCTTAATGCTTTCCTCTGTTTCCCAAGTACAATCTCGCAGATCTCCACTCCATGGCACTTTGACTAAGTGAACCTTCTTGTTCCTTAGTTCTTTGGTTTCTTTGCCAATAATCTTTAGCGGCTCTCTTCTCACAGCCAATTCTGGAGTAATTTCTATATCCTGTTGTGCGGCTTCTTCCACAACCAAGTCTGGGTCATGAACATGCTTTCGAAGTTGAGATACATGAAATACATCATGCACTCCAGGCAACCAATCAGGTAATTGAACTCTATAAGCGAGGGTTCCAATCCGTTCAAGAATAGGGAATGGACCAATAAATTTGGGCGCCAACTTCCCAGTTTTGCCAAATCGAATCACTCCTCTCATCGAAGAAACCCTTATATACACATAATCACCAACAGAAAAAGCCAAATCACTCCTCATGGAGTCTGCATAGCTCTTATGTCGGCTTTGAGCGGCGAGCAATCGTTTCTTAATGAAGTTGACTTTATCCGCAGCTTCGCGAATCATATCTGGTCCCAATACAAGCCTATTGTCAGGTTCTACCCAACAAGAAGGAGATCGGCACGGTCTACCATACAATGCTTCGAATGGTGACATTGTCATGCTCGCTTGGTAGCTATTGTTATATGAGAACTCAACTAAATGTAAATGGTCTTCCCATGATCCACCAAAATCAAGTACACAAGCCCGCAATAGATCTTCTAAAATACGATCCACCCTCTCAGTCTGACCATCTGACTGAGGATGAAAGGCGGTGCTTAGATTATGTTTTGTCCCCAGTTCTACTTGAAATGCCTCCCAGAATTTGCTAGTAAATATTGGATCTCTATCACTGACTATACTGATCGGCACTCCGTGTAGCCTAACAATTTCCTTGAAATAAACCTACGCCAGACTCTGAGCAGTTCTGTTCGATCTGACAGGTATCAAATGGGCGGTCTTCGTGAAGCGATCTACGATCACCCAAATACTGTCATTTCCTTTCCTGGCTCTGGGCCAACCATCTATGAAGTCCATGGAAATATGTTCCCACTTCCAACCTGGAATGTCCAGCGGTTGCAACAATCCAGCCAGTTTCTGTTGGTCACTTTTGACTTGTTGGCAAGTAGAGCACCTGCTAACATATATATATATATATATATATATATATATATATAGATGTCTCTTTTCAACGATTTCCTCCAGAATGTTCTCTTGATATCATTATACATTTTACTCACATCCGGATGGATACAGAGCTTAGATTTGTGGCATTCATCAAGTACCTCTCTTCTGAGTTCAGGAAATTCTAGAACACAAATTTGTCCTTGTAACCTCAGAATCCCTTCGCTTTCGAGCTGGAAATCTGAAGCATTGCCTTCATGAATCCGCTGGCTCATTCCTTTAATAAATTTGTCGTCTTTTTGGAGAGCAGATATCTTGTCAATCAAAGAAGTCGCAACTATAAAAATGGCGATGATCACACTCTTTCTACTTAGCGCATCAGCCACAACATTGGCTTTTCCTGGAGTGTACAAAATCTCAAAATCGTATGCTGCAAGAAATTCTAGCCAACGTTGTTGCCTCAGATTTAAGTCTTTCTGGGTGAACAGATACTTTAGCTACTGGTGATCTGTATACTGTTCGAATTTCTCACCCAAAAGATAATGCCTCCAGATTTTCAAAGCAAATACGATAGCTAATAACTCAAGATCATGAGTAACGTTATTCTTTTCATGTGGCTTCATTTGATGGCTAGCATAAGCAACAACCTGGCCTCTTTGCATTAATACTGCACCAAGACCTTCTCTAGACGCATCTGTCCAGACTTTCAAGTCTTGATTGCCATCGATAATGGTTAACACTGGAGCAGTTGTTAATCTTAATTTCAGCCTTTGAAAAGCCTCCTCACATCCTGGAGTCCACTTGAATTTTGCGTGCTTCTTTGTAAGCTTTGTTAAGTGACTAGATATCTTCGAAAATCTTTAACGAACTTCCGGTAACAACTAGCCAATCCAAGAAAACTTCGGACTTCTATGGGAGTACTAGGCTGTTTCCAATTTTGAATAGCGGTGATTTTACCTGGATCCACAGCAAATCCCTCTTTTGATACGACGTGGCCAAGAAACTTTACTCCATCTTGGCAGAATATACATTTGGAAAGTTTAGCTTTCAATACATTCTTTCTCAGAATTTCTAGAACTTGTTCCAAATGTTTTTCATGTTCGGCTTTTGACTTAGAGAAGATTAGAATATCGTTAATAAAAACCGGAACAAACTTATTCAAGACTCCTCTGAACACTCTATTCATTAAATCGATGAAGTATGCTGGAGCGTTACATAAGACGAACGGCATTACTAACCACTCATAGAATAAATCGGGACCTCTGAATGCTGTCATGGGAACACACTCTTCGGCAATACGAAGCTGTTGGAAACCTGTAGCTAGGTCCATTCTTGAAAACACCTGTGCTCCATTCAGACAATCCAATAAATCATCGATTCGCGGCAATGGATATTTATTCTTTAATGTCTGCTTATTCAGGTCACGATAATCCACACATAGTCGAAGAGTACCATCTGACTTTGGGACAAATACTACTGCTGCCCCCCAATCCGAGAAACTAGGCCTGATAAGACCCTTCCATACAAGCTGTCTTGTTTGATTGTCTAATTCCTCTTTCTCTTTCAAGGTCATTCTTCGAACAGCGTGAACTACTGGCCTTGCATTCAGGATTAAAGCAATTTTGAAATCAATTTATCTCTGCGGAGGTAAGCTAACAACTTCTTCGAACACATCCGCATAATTCTTTACGACAGGAATATCTTTTATGAGGTATGGAATATTCTCTGCGACTACAGGGATATTTTCTATTTGAGCAGGAGAAACATCTAGAGCTGACCAAATGTCTTTTCTATCTGAATTCGGGCCTTCAAATGGTATGGTGATTGTAACACCCCACCTCCGCTAGGGTCACTCACAAGGGAATGCACTAGTTTTGGAGGGGTATTGTCTAGTAAACAGGCACAGAGATAACACAAGATAGAACATAAATTAAATAGAGTGTATAAAGCAGCGGATATAAATTTAACCAGATCTTATTACGTTGAAAATAGAGTCAAAACCTCTTACATCAAAATACCAAGTCATTATTTCATTACATCAAGTTATAAAGAAGCAAAGTAGTTAAAACAACATAAGTCCAATATTATTCCCCAAATAGAGCATGAGTGCAACCATAGCATAGCTCAAGACCAAACCGTACATGAGCTGTCAGAAAGCAAGCAAAGTCCAAGCTAAGAGCTAGAGTTTCCTCCCTGAGAACCTGGGGGGAAACGAAAGAAAAGAAGTGGAAGAAAATGGGTCAGTCAAAAAGACTGGTAAGCCCTAGTGACTATCAGCATAAAAACTAATAAAGTTAACTGGACATGAGAAACTGAGATTAGACATAAAGATAATAACTGGACTGGCATGATAAAAGGTAACAAGATAAGAGTGGCATCGCATATACAAGGTTTACTGCACTAACTGTGCTATTGTCCAAATCCATGTCAAGTATAAATCCAGAAATGATCCCTAAACCCAATAACATGAAATGACCCAATACGGGGTCCAACAGTCCATCCTAGTCGATCGGCTTTACTCGTCGTGTATCGGTGTCATACGGCCCAATCGCGGAATGTAGTCACATGTGCTAGGTCCACCCTAGGGTGTATCAGGTCCTAGGGTGTCAACCACTGACACAATTCAAGCACGCACAATGTGGTACTACGGGTGCCCATGCCTACTTTTTCAACTCCGGACTAAGTGCATGACCCTAGTTCGCCTGAACCTACACTGGCGCACCTTACTCAGCCGTTATTCTTGGTCGCTTACAATCAGCCCAGTAATCTTGCCCCACCCTGCCTAGTCCGCAGGGTATCATGATACTTCTAAGTGGGTTACTGCTGAAAGGGACCACGTGGCTAGGATTTCTAATGAGTTAAGTATTGTCATTAAAAAGGTCATGACTTAAACCTACCCAAACATGTATCTAGTTGGTTAAGTATATATACAAGCAGTTCAAGACTTAACCCTATCAAATCGATGTGTCAAATTGGTTAAGTATATTCAAGGGGTCCATGACTTAACCTTACCATGTGGCATTAATTCACTTAACGCACCCGAACCTCTCACATTAGACTTGGTTACGGTTACTGGATGTGCCAGGCGGTTCCGGGCAGATTTACACCATAACCTAGTCTAACCTCGGGTTTAAGGTGCTATATGACCAACTACCCACATTGGGTCCTATTATTTGCAACTACTGGATTTGTCGGGTGGTTCCGGGCAGATTTACGTTGCAAATTCAACCCAACCTCGAGTTGGCTATTTTCAAGTTATCTAATTGTCATGTCCCAAATTCATGTTTTCAAGCTTATTCTCATGTCAAGTTTTCATGTCATATTTTCATGTCATATCATGTCAATTCCATAGCCAATTTTCAAGTTTGCCTAATCTACCCAAAACGTATCCCCAACGTACATGAATTCGCATTAATACAACATGTCAAAATAGGGAATAACACAAACAGGATAGTCATAGAATGGCAAAGGTGTTCATAAGTTAAGCATGATGATTATAACATTACAGGCATATGAAATAGGGTCTCAACATCAACTTGACAAGACATGGTGATAGACATGGTAAAGGATTGACATAAAATAGTACCCCAATAATAGTTTCAACATCACAGCCATGGCAAGATAAAGATCAAAAAGGGGTTTTAGATTAAACATGAATATATCCAAATCAAGTTCATACTGATATTCCACAAGTCAACGTTTTAGATGAATAGATCTGGAGTGTACAAAACTAGGTCCAAAATAACAGATTTAAAGTGATAGTCATAGATCCAAGATAGACAAGAGTAGATCCAACTTAGTTATCATGTTTAGGCATAATTTCAGTTTACATCATGTTCAGGTTAAGTTTACAGTTTAAATCTAAGAGTGACAAAGGGCTTACAGATCGTAGTCTAGAGAATGGTAAAGCAAAACGAATAGAAGCAGAATCTCTAGCAAACTCCAAACCAACGCACCACTAACAAAGTCCTGAATAGCCTCCTTACTCTCTATCTTCCAATCAGAACTTCAGCAGCATATGGTCGGACAAGAATGTGATAGAAAGTCTAGGGTCAGGGGCTGTTTATATAGTGTTAGGCGGACGAACCTAGGTAGAAAACGTGACCAAATACATCAGAACGAACCAGGATCTAAAACTGGATTTCGGGAGCAGGACGACCCCCAGGTCGACTACCTAGTCGACCTGGTCAGGGGGGTCGACTACCCCGTCGACTCCCCAGTCGACCTGGTCGGGGGGGGAGGGGGGGGGGGGGGCGGGTCGACTACCCAGTCGACCTGGATCCTGGGCGGGAAATTTCCCACCCAGCCCGCTTCTGGGTTTGAATTCGAATTTCGAGCTGTTTTCGATTCTGAAAATTCCTGAAACTTCGGAGGGTCATATCTCCCTCATACGGACTCCGATTCTTGCAAACTCGGACTCGTTTCCAAGCAGAATTCCGAGACGAACGCAATGGCGTAACCCGTTTCCCTTGATTTTTATTTTAAAATTTAATTCTGCCTAGATTTATGGTTATAACACGTTATTAAAATACGGGTTGTTACATTCTCCCCTCCTTAAAGGATTTCGTCCCCGAAATCTCTAAGTTTGGAAGAACGCTTCCTACCATCCACATCCATCTACTCACAACATCATTCACGAGTAACCATTGTCCTTAAAAAGATCTCTAATGCTGTATGAACATATGCAGCATGTGTGTGTATATGTACTTATCTAATGCAAAAGATCAGGCGGTTACTGATTCAGTAAACCTCCTTAATGCAAGATATGTTAGTGTAATGAGTCCAACATGTATGCAAATTCCTAACATAACTGAAAATTTCTACATAAGTGCACAAACATCATCCATATGCAACATCCATGTGATAGCATAACAAGTCCATCCATGTACAAGTATAAGCACCCATGCAAATGCAACATGAAAAGGTGTCTGAGCCGATCTAGTGCCTAATGTGTGTCATGCATCCACTAGAAATCACTTGCAAACACTTGAAAGCATTTGCAAACATCAACCATAACATGTTTCAAATACATGTTTACATCCAAAGAGGGTTCTAAGGTTCTCAAGACAAACATAGGTAGCATGATACGAAAGGTTTACAAGCTCAAAGGAAAAAGAGATCAAGAAAATACCCTCAAAAATAAATGGGTAAAGCGCGCGTATCTTCTCCTCGGTTTCCCAAGTTGCGTCTTCTTGGGCTTCACTCCACTGTACTTTGACTAGCTTGACTTCACGATTCCTTAGCTTCTTGATCTCCGTCCCTAAGATACGAATAGGAGCTCGCCTCAGCGTTGCTTCTTTCTCCACTTCTACGCCTTCGAGGATGCTTGGCTCAACCAGCTCAGCTGATTCATGTAGGCACTTTCGGAGATGCGAGACGTGAAAGACATTGTGTACTCCGGCCAGCCTCTCAGGTAACTCTACCTTATAGGCCATCTGCCCAATCCTCTCAGTGATAGGAAACGGTCCTACGAATCTCGGTGCTAGCTTTCCAATTGCTCCAAAATGAACCACATTGTGCAAAGGAGAGACTTTTATGAAAACCATATCTCCGACTTCGAACTCTAGGTTTGTCCTTCTCTTGTCCGCATAAGATTTCTGTCTATCTTGGGCTGTTTCATTCGTCTTCGTATCAACTCCACCTTCTCAGAAGTGTCTCGTATCATGTCGGGCCCAAGTATAAGTCTGTCAGTCGTCCCCCCCAAACAAGTTGGTGACTTGCACGGTCTTCCATACAGGGCTTCGAACGGTGCCATCCCTATGCTAGATTGGTAGCTATTATTATAAGAAAACTCCACGAGAGGGAGATGGTCTTCCCAAGTACCACCAAAATCAAGAACGCATAGCCTCAAAAGATCCCCTAGTACTCTATTTACCCTCTCGGTCTGTCCATCCGTCTGAGGGTGATAGGCTGTACTTAAATTAAGTTGCATACCCATTGCTTCTTGCAGACTATTCCAAAACTGGCTAGTGAAAATTGGGTCACGGTCACTGACTATGCTAGAAGAAACCC
The DNA here is from genome assembly GCA_030737875.1 of Allium sativum. NCBI lineage: Eukaryota > Viridiplantae > Streptophyta > Magnoliopsida > Asparagales > Amaryllidaceae > Allium > Allium sativum. Next base: position 427,280,993 of record CM060925.1, on the reverse strand, counting down.
CGTGCAACCGTACTATCTCTCGAAGGTAAATAGATGCTAGCCATGATGTAGTCCTTTTGCTTTTCACCGGAATGAAGTGAACACTCTTCGTGAGTCTATCAACAATGACCTATATTCTAGTATTCCCCTTCCTCGACCTAGGCAACCCATCCACGAAATCCATCGAGATACTTTCCCACTTCCATTGCGGGACCTCCAAAGGATGTAATAGCCCACCGGGCTTCTTTGATTCGGCCTTGACTTGTTGGCACACCATGCACTTTGAGACGAATTCCGCCACGTCCTTTTTCATTCCGGCCCAAAAGAAAATGCGTTTCATATATCTGTACATCTTATCCCCTCTGGGATGTATAGTCATCTTCGAGTAATGCGCCTCTTCGAGAACTTTATTTACTAAGTCTCCCACTAGTGGAACACATAGCCTTCCATCGCGCCTTAGCCATCCTTTGTCATCAATGGCATACCTACCAATGTGACTTTACGTCTCACCACTGATTAACTTGTTCATGATTTCGACTATCTGTGGGTCTTCTTTCTGTGAAGTCCCTACTTGATCTAGAAGCTTAGGTCTCAACTCAAGAAATGCTAACGTACCAGTCAATGACTCAACAGCATGTGTAAAATCAAAGGTCGCTATAAACTCTAGACTTTTTCTTTCAACAAATAAGGGGCTCAAAGTTAACCTTTTTCTACTTAGCGCATCCGCCACCACGTTACGCTTGCCAGGGGTATAAGTTATATCGAAGTCATATGAGGCCAAGAATTCCATCCACTGCTGCTGTCTCAGATTCAAATCTTTTTTGCGAAAAGAGATACTTAAGCGATTTGTGGTCATTATACAGCTCGAATTTCTCCCCTAGGAGATAATGGCGCCAAGCTTTAAGTGCAAAAACAATCGCGGCTAACTCCAAGTCATGTGTGGGATAGTTCTTCTCATGAAATTTAAGTTGTCTACCCCCATAGCATATCACTCTTCCTTCTTGCATTAGTACAGCGCCTAATCCTGTGCCGCACGCATCCGTGTACACTGTAAACATTTTTCCTCCATCGGGTAATGCTAAAACTAGGGCTGTAGTGAGGGCTCTCTTGAGTTTCTGAAAAGCAATCTCACATTCTATGTCCCATGCAAACGCTAGGTTTTTCTTCGTTAACTTAGTAAGAGGGACTGAAATCTTAGCGAAGTCCGTAATGAACTTCCTATAAAAGCCCGCTAAACCAAGAAAGCTTCTCACCTATGTTGCATTCTTAGGAATTTTCCAGTCTTGCACCGCAACCACTTTTGCGGGGTCCACGGCTAAACCTTGCTTAGAAACTACGTGCCCAAGAAACCGAGCTTCCTCCCTCCAAAAATGGCATTTGGAGAACTTAGCCTTTAACTGGTGTGCTCTAAACGTATCCATGACTTCCTTGAGGTGTCTAGCATGCTTTTCTTCATCCTTTGAGAAGATTAGAATATCGTCCACAAAAACCACCATGAACTTGTTAAGGAACTCCTGAAACACCATACTCATCAGGTCTACAAAGTACGCGGGTGCATTCGTTAACCCAAACGGCATAACGAGCCATTCGAAGAACCCATCTAGAGTCCTAAACGCAGTTTTGTCAATGTTATCCTCAGCCACTCTAAGTTGATGGAATCATGTGGCTAGATCGAGTTGAGAGAAAACAGATGCTCCCACAAGCTGGTCAAAAAGATCATCCATTCTTGGTAGTGGGTGCCTATTTTTCTTCGTCAGCTTGTTTAACTCACGATAATCTACGCACAGACGAAGCGAACCATCCGCCTTGGTAGCAAATACCACCAGAGCACCCCATTCAGAAATGCTTCGCCTTATGAAATTTTTCTCGAGCAACTCCTTGACTTGCTTACTGAGCTCTCTTCTTTCTCGTGGGGCCTTATGCCTAACGGGCAATGAAACTGGCTTGGCATTATCAACAAGATAAATTCAGAAGTCTATCTCGTGTTTAGGGGGTAACTCCTTCACCTCATCAAAGATATCTGGATATTCTCGGACCGCCCTCACAGATTGAAGATTGTCGACAGACGAGTCGAGAGATTCAAGATAACATAACATGACCGGACCCTTCGGGTTACAAGAAAGTTCAAGGGTATTACCAAGGCGTGTAATGAGCCTCACTACGCTTCGTTCACAATCAAGGATAGCTCCATAATTGGATAACCAATCCATGCCCAGAATTAAACCATATCCCATGAATCCGAGAACATAAGCATTACACGTGAATTCCACGCTTAAGATGGAAATCCTCAAATCAACACAAATCATAGATAAATGGGCGGAGCCCCCAATCGGATTTGAAACACTAACGGGATCATCAACTAGACTAGTACTTAAGTGCAGATTTTCAACAATATCAGAAGAGATAAAAGTATGCGATGCGCCAGAGTCAAATAAGGTTCGAACAGGAAATTCAGAAATGTAAACAAGGCTTTCTACAGAAATATTACTACCTCGGTCAAGAGCTGGAGTGGTGTTGAGAGCCTGCAACTGCCCTCCAGAAGGTCCTGCTCGCTTTGTCTGCCCTAGCCCCTGTCCTTGCTTCTTAGGGCAATCCTTACTGATGTGTCCAGTATCCCCATAGTGAAAGCATTCACCCAACTTTCTTTTCTTCCTCCTACAGTCTTTAGCTATATGTCCCGTGATACCACAAAAGTTGCACTTCCTCGTCTCACGTGGCTTGTTAGCATTGTTGTTGTTGCCCTTGTTATTCTTGTTGCCTCCCTTCTTGAAGTCAACCTTCTTGTTCTGAGTCTCATTAGACTTAACCTCCTTTTTGTCAACCTTGTCTTCCTCATGAAGTAGGGCCATATTCACCAAGCTTTCAAAGGTCTCCCCCATGGGCACATGAGTCATGGCCATAGCGTGGAGTGGCTCGCTCAATCCTCGAGCAAATCGTAGAGCCTTCTTCTCAGCCGTGTTGACTAAGTCCAAACTGAGCAAGCTGATTAAACTTATTCACGTACTCCCTAATAGACATGTCCCCTTGCTTGAGTGCCAGGAACCTCTCCATCTGAAGGTTCGCTTCTGCTGACGATAAGAATTTAAGCCCAAATCTCTCTCTAAAGTCTGCCCAAGTCTCAATTGGTCTGGTAGCGTTGGTGACTTCCCACCAAAATGCAGCTTCCTCTTTCAACAACCATGCTGCCAACTGAACTTTCCTATGATCCTCCATCTCGAATACAACGAACAGGTCTTCAGTCTCCTTTAACCAGTTTCGTGCCTCAGCGAAGGTCTCAGTTCCAAGGAAGCTTTTGTCGCCCATTCCTATAAAGTCTTTGCATATTTTGGCGAAGGCGGTGCCAGGAGGAGGAGGAGGAACCGTGGCTACTGGAGGAGGAGGAGGGATGTCTGCTAGGCCCGCATCATTGGCCCTAGCTTCCAATTACCTTCGGAACCATCCGGGTATGGGTACTCCCTCGGGAAGGTTAAGATCGGCCATGCTGAAAAATGAAAAGAAAATGATTCAAACGAGGAAACAAGGAAAGTGCTAATGGATTTTGGGGAATAGCCTTTTCTTAAAAATAGAACTTTTCTTGAAAAATGCTTCTTTATAAATGGTTTCGAAAATAATTTTCAGAAAGTTTTAAAACTTTTGCCCAGTCTGGTAACCTTCTGCTCTAATACCAAATGTAACACCCCACCTCCGCTAGGGTCACTCACAAGGGAATGCACTAGTTTTGGAGGGGTATTGTCTAGTAAACAGGCACAGAGATAACACAAGACAGAACATAAATTAAACAGAGTGTATAAAGTAGCGGATATAAATTTAACCAGATCTTATTACGTGGAAAATAGAGTCAAAACCTCTTACATCAAAATACCAAGTCATTATTTCATTACATCAAGTTCTAAAGAAGCAAAGCACTTAAAACAACATAAGTCCAATATTATTCCCCAAAAAGAGCATGAGTGCAGCCATAGCATAGCTCAAGACCAAACCGTACATGAGCCGTCAGAAAGCAAGCAAAGTCCAAGCTTAGAGCTAGAGTTTCCTCCCTGAGAACCTTGGGGGGAAACGAAAGAAAAGAAGTGGAAGAAAACAGGTCAGTCAAAAAGACTGGTAAGCCCTAGTGACTATCAGCATAAAAACTAATAAAGTTAACTAGACATGAGAAACTGAGATTAGACATAAAGATAATAACTGGACTGGCATGATAAAAGGTAACAAGATAAGAGTGGCATCGCATATACAAGGTTTACTGCACTAACTCTACTAGTGTCCAAATCCATGTCAAGTATAAATCCAGAAATGATCCCTAAACCCAATAACATGAAATGACCCAATACGGGGTCCAACAGTCCATCCTAGTTGATCAGCTTTACTCGTCGTGTATCGGTGTCATACGGCCCAATCGCGGAATGTAGTCACATGTGCTAGGTCCACCCTAGGGTGTATCAGGTCCTAGGGTGTCAACCACTGACACAATTCAAGAACGCACAATGTGGTACTACGGGTGCCCATGCCTACTTTTTTAACTCCGGACTAAATGCACGACCCTAGTCCGCCTGAACCTACACTGGTGCACCTTACTCAGCCGTTATTCTTGGTCGCTTACAATCAGCCCAGTAATCGTGCCCCACCCTTCATAGTCCCCAGGGTATCGTGATACTTCTAAGTGGGTTACTGCTGAAAGGGACCACGTGGCTAGGATTTCTAATGGGTTAAATATTGTCATTAAAAAGGTCATGACTTAACCCTACCCAAACATGTATCTAGTTGGTTAAGTATATATACAAGAAGTTCAAGACTTAACCCTATCAAATCGATGTGTCAAATTGGTTAAGTATATTCAAGGGGTCCATGACTTAACCTTACCATGTGGCATTAATTCACTTAACGCACCCCAACCTCTCACATTAGACTAGGTTATGGTTATTGGATGTGCCGGGCGGTTCCGGGCAGATTTACACCATAACCTAGTCTAACCTCGGGTTTAAGGTGCTATATGACCAACTACCCACATTGGGTCCTATTATTTGCAACTACTGGATTTGCCGGGCGGTTCCGGGCAGATTTACGTTGCAAATTCAACCCAACCTCAAGTTGGCCATTTTCAAGTTATCTAACTTTCATGTCCCAAATTCATGTTTTCAAGCTTATTCTCATGTCAAGTTTTCATGTCATATTTTCATGTCATATCATGTCAATTCCAAAGCCAATTTTCAAGTTTGCCTAATCTACCCAAAACGTATCCCCAACGTACGTGAATTCGCATTAATACAACATGTCAAAATAGGGAATAACACAAACAGGATAGTCATAGAATGGCAAAGGTGTTCATAAGTTAAGCATGATGATTATAACATTACAGGCATATGAAATAGGGTCTCAACATCATCTTGACAAGACATGGTGATAGACATGGTAAAGGATTGACATAAAATAGTACCCCAATAATAGTTTCAACATCACAGACATATCAAGATAAAGATCGAAAAGGGGTTTTAGATTAAACATGAATATATCCAAATCAAGTTCATACTGATATTCCACAAGTCAACGTTTTAGATGAATAGATCTGGAGTGTACAAAACTAGGTCCAAAATAACAGATTTAAAAGTGATAGTCATAGATCCAAGATAGACAAGAGTAGTGTAATGTCCCGAATTTTTGGTAGTTTAATATTTAAATTATTATTTTAAATATTTTATTTGGAATATTAAGGGGTTTTAATATTTAAATCGCTATTTAAACAAAGTTGAACGATATATATTCATATATAAAATAAAACGAGCCCAGAACAGCGCTGCAGTTCGTAAAATAGAGTTTTGAACTTCAACTGGATATACAGAGCCCGTTTTAAATCAGATTTCTATGAAACAAGAAATGTACGGAGCTGGAGAAGTATATTTTTCTAGTGGAAGAGAAAAATCGGGATTTCGTCGTGTAGATTGGAAGTTATGCCCAAATCAATTTGGCAGAAAAACAGCGGCGTAATCGTTTATCGACCGTAATGGTTTATTGGATATAACTGCATATCGATTTCGAATTTAGACAAGGTTCTTTTGAGGCGTAGTGATAATTTAATTTTTAGAATTTTATGGTAATTTTTAATTAATTAAATAAGCAACTTTTTATTTGGAGTATTTTACACCCTGTGACAACATTTTGGGATTTCACAATATAAGTTAAACTACCGGTATTATTATATTTTTGGGATCGCGACACCTCACTGAACACGACTGTATTTTTATTTCAGTCTGCAATGCTCATACATGAATACATAGTGGTGTAGGTAACTTTATTTGAATGGTTAACTGGTCAAACGGACTTCAAATTCAACGAAACAAGTTTCATACGAAACCTTAGGAAGAGGTCTAGTGAAACGTCAAGGCCTCATATTTTTAGGATTTTTTCTGTAATTTTAAGAAATTAATGCTCGGTGTTTTTCATCGATATTTTCTAAGGGATTTTCGCAAACGACCTCGGATTTCGACGAAACCTGTCCCATTGGATCCGGAATATTTTTTTATGTTAGGAATAGGTGTCCTCATCTCAATTGAGATCGTATGTGGTAGTTTTTAACCGGATTTCTCACATGCAAGTTTAGTTATATTATTATATTAATAAAAACAATCCAACTTTCTCTTTTACTGTAGCACATTGTTGCCTGTAGCTTTTAGTGCTTGCGCCCAAAACTTTTAGTGTTTCTTGCGTCCAAATCTTGCTCTGTAGCTTGCGCCCAAACACTTGCGCCCCAAATATATATTAATTAATAGGATGCCTTGCTACCCACAACATCGATGCCTTGCCATCCAAACCTTCAGTAACTTTAACCCCACTCCTTCAATAACTTTGCACCCACGTAACCGTGTTCTCCACGGAAGCCTCTCCTATAAAAGACTTGCACTTCTCGTTTTTCTCTTCTCGGCTTCATTGCTGAAAAAAAAAAAAAATGAAGGAGCGAAACAGTAAAAAGGAAAATGAGGAGGGTGCTTGCACAACCGAAAAGAATAGAAGAAAAAGTGGAAGTGGGACTTTGTTGCTTTCGATGAAGGGTAGGTGTGAGGCGAAGCAGAGTGTTGAGGTTGATGTATAGGCGGTTGCATGAAGGTGAAGTGTTTCCAAGGTGGGTTTACGTAAAGAGAAGCATGCGGAGGGAGTTACTGGTAGCAGGTACTTGTAAAAAAAAAAAAAAAAAAAAAAGAAAAAAAAAAAAAAAAAAGAGGAAGAAGAGGTGCGAACAGTAAGGGAAGAAGGAAGTCTTGAGGTGGTGATGACATGAGGAGGTGTGCGAGTGTATACATAACGAGAACGAAGAGCAAATGGGGAGGCGCATGGCTTGAGTGAAAAGCGATTTCGGAAACTACTGTGGTATGAGAAGATAAACAATAAGTTTGTCTTGAATATTAAATAGGCTCAGTCGATCATTTATATAACTTAAAAATGTGATTAATATGTAGATTAAAATATTAAATGATGCGTGACCTGGTACGTTACTTTGTACCTACTTTCAAATAGTGTTTGGTCCTCATATATAAACGCTGCCGACAACATATCCTACTAGTAACATCGTATTTACAAGCTAAGTTATATATTCCTGATTTTATTTGAACGTGGCCAATGTAACCTTAAGTAGGAGGATATTAAATTGAACCAAATGTATTAGATGAATGCAAAGTCAATACCGTAATAATGTCTAAATGTGCCTAACTGAGATTATTTACCGTAAATAGAAAATTAAGTTAATAAAATATATTATTTAGGTTTTAATAATATTATTTAAAATAAATGAATAACGAGTTAATTTATAATTATGTCATACGTACACAGAATCCGACCAAACAAGGAGCAGGGAACCGTGTCGACAAGAGTAACATCTCAGAGCTGTGTGATCAGAATTGAACGCAGCTAGAAGATTATAAAACGAACTGTTTTGACGAAAAATGGAAATCAGGTGAGTAAACTCACTCAGTTCTCCCTTCTTATATTTTATAAGTCGGGATTTATAATTGTGTGCTATGCTTGTTTATGGTTGTTGTTTGTTCGTTCGTTGTATGGGCTGAAACAGTTAAATTAAACGACGGTTTAATTTAATTGAAACTAATCGTCATTTCTAACGATTAAATCCAATTGAGGTAACTTACCTCAGTGGTTACGTTTATAACACTATAAACGTTATGATCAAATAGTTGAATGCTTGAACTGCTGTTATTATCCTAGTATTGACTATTACAGTTATTATTGACTGTTGCTGTTAGACTGTTTTATTTCATCTGTCTAGATGGAAACAAATATTGAACTGAATGGTTTGAATTGTGGTAACCATTGTTTTGCAGGGAATAACAGGTTGGTTTGGTAACGTTTATCAATATGATAAAATTATTGTTATTGAATGTGAAATTAGTTTATATTTCACGGTTTGGTACTACAGTAGTTATTCGCCTCTTTAATACCGTCGACTAAAAGGAATGACTTTTCGAAATCAATAATAAATAGATTTCGAATGTTTTCCAAGATATAAATATATTTTTACATGGTTTTGAAATACGATTTTCATTGTAAAAATAATAGTCGAAGTTAAATTTATCAATTTTATATAAATATAACTAGTAGAGATGCAAGATGTATTAAATGAATGGTTAAACGATATAATTTATCGTGTTGATTATTTAAATATTGAAATGGTTTTGTGAAGGCCTTACGGTCGTAAAAGAAGTTTTAAATTGATTTCATAATAGAAAATGGAATAGTTAAATCATGGGTATGCGAGAACGGGTAAAAGAGTTCAAAGAGAAATGTTTTGAAATAAATGATCATTTTTGACAAACGTCGTTCAAACAAATACGAAATGTGATAACATCTCGTGTATGAGATTAACAAATCAATGGGTTGGAAATGAGTGGTGATTGGGAAATGGGGTTTCATATTTTAAATGAAATCGAAGTTGAAAGTATGAATATGAATTTATAAATGAAATTTATAAATGAGATTTGGTTAAATAAATGGAAGCAAGTTTATTCCGAGGTTCGAAATGTACTATTCCGAAGTTCGGAATGTTAACTGAAAGCAGGATTTTAAATAAAGTAAGAGTTTTGGATAACGACAACGAATATTAGTTGTCGATAATGAATTGCAAAATAGATTTGTAAACAAAGTAAAGTTATGAAATGAATGGTAAGTTGTTGTAATTAAATATTGTAAATGGAAATTTAAAGTTTTGAAAATGGAATCAAGTTAATAAATAAAAGTAAGGGTTTATGAAATGTGATTTGTAACACTTGTTACAAATGAGACGAACCATTTTTGGACATAAGATTTTACAAAGGATTATTATATGTTTCCTAGACAATGAATCAGCGGTGAGTATGTTTTAAAAGGATTGTGATAAGTATAAGTTGAATCGTTTTGATGCATATCAAGATAAGGATTTGAAATATAATAATGGTATAGGATATTAATATAAGATTTCTAAAAGCGTTATTTATATGGTTTTAAAACAAATGAATTTGAATTGTCGAAATAAATGGTAGTATTGTAAAAAAGAGATATCAAGGAAGTTTCATAAAGATTCTATTTATAATAGAATCAAAGTTCGTATATAATATTGTAAAATGATTATTAATATAAATTGAAAGGATTAATGAGAATTTACTTAACCATTAGTTAAGTAAACGTGGATGAGATTTGGATAGGTTTTCAAAGGGAAAATATGTTGTGAATAAACTTCTATTTATTCTGAAGATATGAATGATGTTGGTCAAGGTCTGAGAGGTAATAAAATACCCCAACTTGAACGACTCCATGATTATTCAGGAATGGTATTAGTTTATAAACGAGGGTAATTGAGGGAAACATAAGTTATGATTTCCGTTAATGATATTATGAAACTGTTTTCGAAAAGTTTATAAGATTGAATAAACTGAATCTGAAGGATATTCTTATTTTATAACAAGAAGTAAAAGCGATGTTTCAAATATTGGAAAATTTGAAGAATATAATTAACGGATGGTTCGTTAAGAGGCTGAATGATACTGAGTATTAAATCAGTGAATCCATTTTCTTTTATGGATGAATGGTTGTTTTATTTGATAGTTAAATAACCGACTATCAAAATTGGCCCATGCGATTGTTGGTACGGAAAGACCAGGATCGAATTTATATTCGAAAACCATTCCGTCCAGCAAATACGAATACGTTGAAGATGCTGATTCAAGATGGAGCTATTGAAGACCGTGGATCTTCATAAGCGGAAGGATTACTTAAAATCTCTGACTTGCAAGCAGAGATAAACTATGATTCTGTCGTAGTTGGAATCTACGGATTGCAAGGACTTATCGCTACTGATTCTCAGGGTGATTCCTAGAATGCAGTAGGAGAGTACCTTCGGTTCATCCTTTTCCTGGGTGACTTGTATGGATGAATGTCTGACAGAGTATTTCCAGAAAAGGTCACGTACATTGATTTCTTCAACCATACCAAGAGTGGAAGCGGAGAAGGAAACTTCTTTAGCCAACACGTAATGTATTGTTGTGGACGTCAATTAGTGATTCTGATGGATCTGACAATGTGGCATTCGAAGTGAATGAGATGTGCTGATAAAGCATAGCCTCAAGCCTCATCAACCGGGGAATGACAAAAATCGGGCAGGCAACATGGCTATGTGGGTCGCTCCCATTAGGGTGTATAATCACCTATCTAGAGAAATTCCTTTTGTTTCTTATTCTATCGATTCTGCCCATTCGGGAACGGTGGTTTGAGTCCAACCGTTGGTGATATACATTCGATACACTCAAGCGAAATGAGTGGTCGGTCATGTGAGGGCCGGGTTGCAAGACGTTCTTGTTGAACCCAGTGTATTCGCCTCTAGAGATACACTATCGGCAGGTGGTCCCATACCTTGTCAAGGTCGGAATCCAATCTCCAATAAGCGCCTGCGGTTTTGATTGAATACTATATATGTGGAGCGTGAGATGCAAGCGTTCTACTAGATTCTATTTACTTGTATTTAGACATTATGATAATATCAGACAAGATATTGATTTCAAAACTGTTTTGGGTTATCGTAAGGTAAAAACCGTCCGTATTTATGTGTGGATTCGGTCTTACGATTATCCTTTTCTTTCGAAAAGATTTTTACTTTAAAATCAAGTTGTGTGATACCTTAATACTGTGCGAGTTTATCTCACTCTGGTTCACCAGACTGACCCGGTGTTTTGTAAATGCTCGGGTTAGGCCGGGGTGTACAGGTCCAGGTTACCGGATGCTGCGAAGTCCAGAGACAAGCTGGAAGAGTTCAAACGTATGGATATATATATAGCTATTGTTCCGCTGTGTGATTGTATATGAGGACAGGTTATATAACTGTCCAGATATGTTGATGTACTCTGATACTGTAAGTAATTTTGAAAGCTCTCAATAAAGATTTATTTCCATATTATATTTTGTTCCGCTGCGATGTGAGACTCTGATTCTGTGTTGTGGTGTGTTGTTCTTCTTCTTATTCTTCTATTCTAATATTTCTATCTTATCTTTCTCATCCTCCAACTTCTTCCTTCTAGCTTTCTGGAGATTCGATACTCGAATGGGACACAGTTTGTGTAAATGTCGAAAATTCGAGTGTCGAATTTTCCGGGTCGCTACAAGTAGATCCAACTTAGTTATCATGTTTAGGCATAATTTCAGCTTACATCATGTTCAGGTTAAGTTTACAGTTTAAATCTAAGAGTGACAAAGGGCTTACAGATCATAGTCTAGAGAATGAGAAAGCAAAAAGAGTAGAAGCAGAATCTCTAGCAAACTCCAAACCAACGTAGCACTAACAAAGTCCTGAATAGCCTCCTTACTCTCTATCTTCCAATCAGAACTTCAGCAGCATATGGTCGGACAAGAATGTAATAGAAAGTCTAGGGTCAGGGGCTGTTTATATAGGGTTAGGCGGACGAACCTAGGCAGAAAACGTGACCAAATACATCAGAACGAACCAGGTTCTAACACTGGATTTCGGGAGCAGGTCCACCCCCAGGTCGACTACCCAGTTGACCAGGTCTGGGGGGGTCGACTACCTAGTCGACTCCCCAGTCGACCTGGTCGGGGGGGTCGACTACCCAGTCGACTCCCCAGTCGACCTGGGTCCTGGGCGGGAAATTTCCCGCCCAGCCCGCTTCTGGGTTTGAATTCGAATTTTGAATTCGAATTTCAAGCTGTTTTCGATTCTGAAACTTCGGAGGGTCATATCTCCCTCATACGGACTCCGATTCTTGCAAACTCGGACTCGTTTCCAAGCAGAATTCCAAGACGAACGCAATGGCGCAACCCATTTCCCTTGATTCTTATTTTAAAATTTAATTCTGCCTAGATTTATGGTTATAACACGTTATTAAAATACGGGTTGTTACAGTGATATAATCCCCTGATTTAATCTTTGCCTTAACCACTCTCTCAGCACATTTAACCTCAGCTTCATTATTTGAAAAGGCCGAGTTATGGCCTGAAGTGTTGTTTGAATGAAATGGCCATTTTTAAAATAAATAAAAATAGCGATAAATAGTTATAAAATATTATAAACGATATCGAATGGAAATAAACTGAATTTGCTCGGTTTATGTGATATTTGATGGTTGAATGTGGTTGGTGTGAATTGTAGTCGAATAATTTAACCATTGAAATGAATTGACTTAAATTCTAAATATATACGTGAATTAATTGAAAAGGCCGAGTTAAATCTCATTTCAAATAATTGATCGGCGATAAGAAGTCAATGATGAAGACGGTGGTTGAAGACCGGTGATCTTCACCTTGGTTGGATGGTAACTGATTTCTTGATTGGGAGGCATCCTGAAATATAGATAATAAGTGGTGATCATCCAGATGTGCTTGGAGATCGATGGGTATGCAAGGTATATAGTGCCTCCGGTTTCGTTCAGACCTAGAACGAACTTACAAATGGACTGTGTGTCTGACATTGGAATTCATTCGGTGTGATTGATAGCCATCAGTTGCATGGTGTGAATTGCCTGTGTGGCATGCTAAGATGCAGTGATCAAGGCTTCTGTTGAAAAGAAAAGTCTTATGGTGGATGATCAAAGCACCGCCTGTGTGGCATAGCTTTGTGTATAACATTAATTCGCCAGCCTCACACCCCGGTATGAACCAGAAATGGGAGAGGACATCAGGGAGGACAGGCGTTTCCTTCTAGCTAGAGGTGGTGTCAGTGCTTAAACTGGCTGACATTTATATTATTTTCACCTATGTGGTTGTTGCTGTTGCGAGGCGCCTCAGTTATATCAGTCGATCCGGGACTGATGGAGTCATTCGTTGGCTCATTTACGCCCCAAAGGGTGGGGAAACGCAGTGTTCAGGCATTTTAATCCACATCGAGTGGACCGACCGTGACGATTCAAGGGCCCACCTGAGTCTGGGTCCTGAGACACGGACTAGAGCATCTCAAATTTGGTAAGGACTATCTTTTGCCTTGGTTCATGACGGAAATCCAATTTCCAAACAAGACATCGTGCGGTTTTGATTGTAAACCTATATTTGGCGACATAGTGGCATAGGGTGCTCATGTCGTCTATGATTGATATTTATGATTGTTTATAAAATTAGAAACTAACTGGAAACGAGCTAAGATGGGTGGTTTCCTGGGTATTGGTCTGATGTTGGTTTCGGCCTTCGGGTTAATACTTAGGGAATCGTTCTCTTACTAATTTACAGTTGGAGTCTGATTAAGAATTAAACGATAAAATTTACATTTTAAGTGATTTTACTTTACACGTATTAAGCATATCTTGGTCAATATAAGGTAGAACTCTATCCTCCGGTTTGCGTTGCATTGTGTGATGGGACTTGAGTCTTATATCGGCTTCATTTTTATAAAAAGCATTGCGATGTTTAAAAGATTTACTTGTTTTAAGCAATGGCAATCCAATGGAGTAAACCCGTTCCGTGAAAGTGGCGTGGTCCTGTAATTAGCCAAATTATATAATGTGTTAAGTAGATTTCTCATACCAGTCCCATGACTGACTCGTAGTTTGTTTCACTTGCAAACTCGGGTGCCCCTTTTTCTACACGGGCAGCCTTGTATTCAGGTTTTAGCAGGCTCTTCCTGGATAGCTGGAGCTGAAGATGGATTCTATCATTTATCTCTTTTTACGCTGTTCTGCTCCTATTGTACATATTATGTTTGTTTTCCGCTGTAGACATTTATGTATAGCTGAACTGTATTTGTACTAAGTATGATCGTGTATACTGCGTAACTCTGATGATTATGTTTAGCCAGTGTATTATTTGTACATTATTTGGTGTATTTATTTAATTCTGTTCTGCTATTATCTGTTTATGTGTTATATTCCAAAGATTACCCTTGCCACCGTCCTATCGGGGTTTGGGGTCGTCACAGTTTCCCCTAAACATAACACAACCGCCACCAAGCCTATTCATGGCTGATATTGTCGCGATTTTCCATCGTTATATCTCCCAATCCATGTCGAATTATTCGAAGGTTATAAAACCATATCAGAAAGCAAGGCTAGATCTGTCATCTCGTACGGTTGTGGTCAATTCTAGTGACTGGAGTGGTGAAATTTCAGCTTCATAGGGCGGCGCGATGGTGAACAAGGGTTGCGAGAGTTGGTTAAGTTATTCCAAGAATTGTTAAAGAGGAAGACGATAGTTAATGGTGGAACAAAAGGGTGATTAATTATTTTATTAACTATGTAATTAAGTTATTAAACGTATAAAACCATGTAACTTTCTCAAAACGAAAACATAATCGCATGAAACAACTTGCGTTGGAATCACAACAATGAGAGCTTCGCAATGGAAAAGACTAGAACAGAAATGGAGCACGTTGGAATTTGAGACGAAATCAAAATCAATGTGAGATTTCTATTTTGATAATTAAAATTTTAATTATTTCTCGCTATTTGGAATCCATGTAGTTATGTTAATAAAATCAGATCTATGATGCTTGGGATTGAAATTTGTTGATTGTTGATTATGATGGATTGTGATGCTCATGTTTGTTAGATCTTGATCTACAATAGAAATTCTTTCTTTTATTTGAATCTATAGTTTATTGTTAGATCTCGATTTGAAATAAAAAATTTATTTTTATTTTAGATCTATAAATATTTATTTGATTTTACAATATAAGTTTCATCTTTTATTTAGATACATGAAACATGGTTTGTTTAGATTTAGATTTACAATAAAAATCTCATTTTTATTGTTAACATGAAACATGGCTTTGTGAAATTTAGATTTACAATAAAAATCTCATTTTTATTGTTAACATGAAACATGATTTTGTCAAATTTAGATTTACAATAAAAATCTCATTTTTATTGTTAACATGAAACAAGGTTTTGTCAAATTTAGATTTACAATAAAAATCTCATTTTTATTGTTAACATGAAACATGGTTCAAATTTTAGATTTACAATAAAAATCCCATTTTTATTGTTAACATGGAACATGGTTTTGTAAAATTTAGATTTACAATAAAAATATCATTTTTATTGTTAACATGAAACATTGTTTTGTCAAATTTAGATTTACAATAAAAATCTCATTTTTATTGTTAATATGAAACATGGTTTTGTCAAATTTAGATTTACAATAAAAATCTCATTTTTATTGTTAACATGAAACATGGTTTTGTCAAATTTAGATTTACAATAAAAATCTAAATTTTATTGTTAACATGAAACATGGTTTTGTCAAATTTAGATTTAAAATAAAAATCTCATTTTTATTGTTAACATGAAACATGGTTTTGTCAAATTTAGATTTACTATGAAAATCTCATTTTTATTGTTAACATGAAACATGGTTTTGTCAAATTTAGATTTACTATGAAAATCTCATTTTTATTGTTAATATGAAACACGGTTTTGTCAAATTTAGATTTACAATAAAAATCACATTTTTATTGTTTTCATGAAAGATGATTTTCGTCAAAAATTTGTTTTCACTATAATAATAAGATTATAATAAAAAGATTAGGATAAAAAGAATATTATAAAAAGATTTCATTTAAAATTATCATTTTTGTTTCATAATTTAGTTGAAACAAAAATTATCACTTTCGCTTCATAATTTAGTTGAAAAAAATCATCACTTTTGTTTATTGGTTTAGTTGAAACAAAAATGAAAAGAACCATTTTTATCATTTTGTTGAATTAGAATTTTCAACAAAAATGAAAAGGACCATTTTTATCATTTTGTTGAATTGAAATGAAAATTTGAAAAATATTCATGTTTTTAAATAAAAACATGTCAACATAAAAATTTCACATTTTTAATGTAATATAAGAAAATAGAGAAATGTTCATGATTTAAAATGAAAACATGTCTACATTAAAAATTCACATTTTAATGTAATGTAAGAAACTAGGAGAAAAAGAATTTTCAGCAAAGTAAAAGTATCATTTTATTAACAATGCTTATATTAGAATTTATATGCAAAGTTAAAATTACATTTTATTGACAATGCATATATTAGAATTTGTATGCAAAGTCAAAGAATCATTTTTATTGAAATGCATATATTAGAATTTGGATGCAAAGTCAAAGAATCACTTTTATTGACAATGATATATTAGAATTTGTATGCAAAGTTAAAATATCTTTTGATTGACAATACATACGTTAGAATTTGTATGAATTGTTTTTATTGTCAAAACATGCGTTTAAACTTTATACAAATAAAATATTCCTTTTTATTTGTTAAAGTTAAAAATAGAAATACAAATAAAAAAATAGCTTTTTATTTGTCATTTGCTCAATTGTCATGTAAATAAAATACATTTTATTTGACATTACAAACATGTAGAAATGGTTATGTAAATTAAAACATTCTTTTATTTGGCGTGTTAAATGCGTTAGTGAAATCGTCGAATGGTTTATATTTATATATAATTATATATATATATATATATATATATATTAAAATTAAACGAATCGTGCGTAGTAGTTCGCGTTTCGGAATCATAACTTCAAACGATTATACCGAAAGATCCGATCGTCGGATTTTTTCCAAAACTGGAACCAACAGGACCGCTTTGGGAAGATCTTTCCAACGATATAAATTTTGTTAAAATCCAATGGTTAGATTTTGAGATATGCATAAATCAAATTTTGATAAAAATAGCGCCAGGGCCGCCTATTGACCCGTACCGTCATTAAATTAAATTGGGTTATTTTTACACAAATAAAAATAGCGATAAATCGTTATTAAATAGTATTAACGATATGAAATGGTTTTAAATTATATATATATATATATATGCAAGAATTATTTGAAAAGACCGAGTTCAATCTCATTTCAAATAATTATATGACGATTTAAATCGAAGATATTGAAGACGGTGATTGAAGACCGACGATCATCACATCGAATGGATGACTACTAATGCCCGACATTGGTTAGCTCCCAGTAAAGGGTTAAAGTGGTAGTTGTCCGGACGTACTTGTTGATTGTTCGGATAAGCGAGCACCTCTCTACTGTATTGGACATATGGGACGAGGAATAAGGTGTCTCTGGTTTCGTTCAGACCCAGAACGGACTTGTAAATGGATGTGTGTCTGACGTTGAATTTCATTATATGTGAATTGATTTCTATTTAATATATATCTGTTTGGTGGCGGTGAATTTATTCTCTTGCTTAACACCCTTCTCTGAGATGCACGAGCTCGGAGGTTATATATTGATAGTTATTAATCGCATGACATGAATTGTCAATGTAGCATGCCAAGATGCAAATGATCGAGGCTTTTGTTGAAAAGCAGAGCCTTGTGGTTGATGATCAAAGCACGACCTGTTTAGGCATAGCTTTGTGTATAGCGTTACTTCGCGAGCCTCACACCCCGGTAATAGTCAGAAACGGGACAAGGGAACGTAGGGAGTGCACACATTTCTTTCTAGCTAGAAGTGCAGGATTTTGCAAGCCCTGACATTTTACTTATGTGGATGATAGATTACGAGGCCTCGGTTATATTGGTCGATAGTGAGTTGTAGGTTCAATAGGACCGGGAAGCGTGTGTTCAGGAACCGCCAATCCACTAAAGTATTTATGAACCGGCCCCGGAGGATCCAAGGGTTGCCCGTAGGTGTGATCCTGAGATATTTGCTAGAGTGTCTCGAATCGGTAAGGAGATCATCCCTAGCCTTGACTCATGATGGAAATCCAACTTCCAATACGACATTACAGTTTTGATTGTAAACCTATATATGGCGACATAGTAGGATGGGGTACTATGCCGTCTAGGATCGATACATTTACTTTGAAGTATTTTAAAACTAATTAGACACTAATAATAATATTAGAATATTATTTTCTACGTATCAAGCATGTTTGATCATTATAAGGTAAAACTCTATCCTCCGGTTTGCGTTGCATTGTGTGATGGGACTTGAGTCTTATAATGATTTCATTTTTCTAAAAAGCATTACGTTGTTTTGAATAAAAATTTATTTAATTTATGCACTGGCAATCCAATGGAGTAAACCCGTTCTGCATTAGCGGCGTGGTCCTGGATAAGTTAGGAAAGATTTCTCATACCAGTCCCATGACTGACTCGTAGTTTGTTTCACTTTGCAAACTCGGGTTCCCATATTTTCCACACGGGCAATCGAGTAGCTTATTTTGTAGATATATTGAGCAGGATTCTGGATCGAAGCTTAAAGCTATGTCCAGAGCATTGATAGTCTTCCGCTGCATTGTATTAAAATTATTGTAAATTAATCTGCCGCTATTGTATTATTTTTCGATGTATTTTGATATATTCTGTACTCTGATGTAACATTATTATGATGTAATAAAAGTTTTCTGGTATTTATTTTGATGTGTTGTATGCCCAAAGTTAGTGCATTCGAGGATTTCTAACTTTTGGATTAGACCTGTGTGGTTTATGGTCGATTTAAAGGACGGGGATTTTCGGGTCATTACAGAAAAACATTTTCATATATCGCCTTCTTTTGTTTTCTATATTTGGAAAATATCTTCTATTTATAATTGGAAAATATTCTAACTACTTATCTCTTTTCCGAACTTATTTATTTCTATACTTAGGGAATATTCGTTATTATATTTTCAAAATTCCACTTACTTAGGTTAAAACGAATGTTGTGTAAAACATCATTACAACAACCCAAAATACTGCATTCAACAAAATCTTATTCAAACATTTATCTTCGAGACTAAATCTTGCTATTTATCGGTTAATAGTGAAATCAATCAAGTTGGGGTATAACTACCTCTCAGACCTTGACTGAATAACATCCTTAACTTCAAAACGGACAAGGCTGCTTATCTCGAATTATCAACATCATATAAAACCAGTTATCCATTTTCTAAACATGTACACGTTTCTCTTTCTTATTTACCAGATTTAATTTATAGATTTCCTTTCTATTTATAATATTCTATTTTAAGTTCTTTTTCTTATCGCATTCTATATATATTGATATATTGATTTCTAATTATCAAATTTTCTTAAAAATATTCTAACTCCTTAAATTTTTGGAAATTTTGCCAGCACCTTCTTTGTATGGTCAATAGCTCAAACCCCAACTCGCCTCTCTAGGCCCTTTCCATTCAAAAAGAAAATCAAAAAGCCAAGCGGCTTGCCGATTCGGCACATAAAATCTTATATAAAATTTTAACGTGTACCTTTTTGTCGGGCACTTGAATTTAAATCTTCATACACTTCATTCCATGCCTATTTAGAATATATACGTCCATCCCAAATTTATTCCAACTCAATCCAATCATTTTTAATGCAGTTCGCTAATTTATTTTTTTATTAGCTATTTTGCCTATTTCACTTTTTAATTGAACATATCACATTCATATACAATTTTAATATGCTTATAAACCAATCGAATTTCATTTCAACTCAAATTTCATATTCGATTTCAAATATAAATTTACAAATACCTTTTACTTAACCAAAGCCCAATTTCGATTCATAATCCCATTAACTAATTATTCTTCTAATTAGTTAATTCTATTCGACAACTAAAAAACTGATTTTTGTTTCAAAAATCAATTCACTTACTCCACTTGAGTTCATATTTATTTTATAACTCAAATCTGGATTTTTCTAATGGAAATTCGGATTTTATTTGCTTAAACCCTTTCTTATTAAATAAATCATTATGGTTTTATAATGGTTATGGCATTGTTTTTCTGAAAAATTGATTTTGCCAAAACTCAAAATCTATAAGACGAAATCAATATTTTTCTCTTCCATTAGAAAATTATTATTCAAACGGCACCAAAAATTCTTGTTTCACATAATTCCAACTTAAATTGAGTTCTATTGTAACGACCCGGATTTTCAGCGACTTTGGTTATCGACATAAACACGATGTCGATAACCAAAACACCGAAAAATCATGGTAATTAGTGAAAGAAATTAGAGGGTGAGGAAAGATAAGATAGAAAATTAGAATAGAAGAAGAAGAAGAAGAACACAACATCAGAGTAACACGAATCTCACAGCGGAACGAATAAATATATTTCATAACATAACTTTGAAATACAAATCTGTACTTGAATATACATATCATTATCAAAGTACAGCACTTACAACACAGTGGAAATAACTATAGCTATATGATCCTGAAGCCTCCTGCTCCAAGCTCTTCCAGTATATCTGTAAATCCTGACTACTTGACTGCCCATACAAATTTAGGCACCCAAGAGTTTAGGGAAAACAACAAAGTAAACTCCGGGTCAGTCATGGGACTGGTATGAGTAAAATAGTTTTAACAGTTCAAGCAGGTAAATGATATCTCATAAGACCACGCCGTATAACGAAACGGGTTTTTCTCTTATGAGGATCCAAAATATCTTTATATCAAAAACCTTTTGATATTATAATAATGTCTATCAACACAATATAATAATCATCTAGCAGAAACGCTTTCATCTCACGTTCTACATATACAGTATACAATCAAAACCGCAAGCACGTATTGGGTAATGGGTTTCCAACTATGACAAGGTATGGAACCACCTTTCGCTAGTGTACCTCTAGAGAGGAATACACTGGGTTCAACAAGAACATCTTGCAACCCAGCCACACATGACCGACCACTCATTTCGCTTGAACGTATCGAATGTATATCACCAACGGTTGGGATCAACAACCGTTTCCCGAATGGGACAGCATCAACAATAGATTTTTAGAAGTAAATGAAACTCTAGATCAGATGATTATACACCCTACTTCGATGCGACTGACTTAGCCATGCTGCCTGCCCGATTTCTGTCATTTACTGGATGTGAGGCTAGAAGCTACGCTTTATCATCACACCAGATTCACTTTGAATGCCACATCGTCAAATCCATCAAATCACCGATTGACGTCCTCAACCATACATTATGTGTTAGCTAAAACAAGCTTCCTTCTCCGCTTCCACTCTTGGTACGGTTGGAGAAATCGATATACGTGATCGTCTGGAAATACTCTGTAACACCCCACACCCGCTACGGACACTCACTAAGGGAATGCCATAGCATCGGTGGAGTATCATAAGTGAATATAGAACAGAAAAGTTACAACAAGACAGATATAAGTAATAGTCGTGAATTTAAAACATCATTTCATTGCAGCGGAAAGTAAAACATGTTTGGTTACATCACTAAACCATAAACAAGAGTCAAGTACATAATATCCATCTTGATAAAACAAAAGTACATAATCCCACTACATGAACTAATAGCCATAGATAAACCGAGCTTTACACCAATGGTCCAAGCTCCAAAAGACAGATAAAGCGATCTGATCCAAGTCCACTAGCACTAGGCCCACTCTGATGACCTGAGGGTTTGGGAAAAAGATAAAAACAACGGGGTCAGACATAAGTCTGAGTGAGCCCTATAACTTTAACAACACAATCATTAAAGTAATTAGGGTATGATATAAACCTGGTACGGTACGACTGGGGATAAATGACTACACTAAGCAGCCAACTAGACTTAGGATAAACTAAGATAACGGTAAAGACGCGCCTATCCACCCAAGGATAAATACTACACTGCACCACACCAGATCTACCCACCCAAGGGTAATTCCTACACTACACCACACCCGATCTACCCACCCAAGGGTAATTCCTACTTAAAGGTTGATCCCACTAAGTGTACTTAGTAATTTTTAATAGTAGTTTCATGTACCCCTAGCTGACTACATAGGTGTCGTCTGCCCCTATCTCCACTAGGTGTACCCACAACTTAGTAATTTTAATAGTAGTCTCGTGTACCCCTAGCTGACTACATAGGTGCCGTCTGCCCCTATCTCCACTAGATGTACCCACTACTCCCATTCGATCGGCTCCCTAACGTAGATACCCGTGCTGGCCCCACAGTGGGGTGTATCACTCCCCAAAGTGGCAACCCGATACAATCAATGGTGCACGGCTTATACCTACACGATGCAACAACGTCTTACCTACCAGCCCGGGTCCACACACGCATATGAAACCCGTTGGACTCGCGTTGCCACCGCAAACCCGTTTTGGCCTCTTATAGTCAAGCCCAGTACGCGTGTCCCGTCCTCGACATGGGTCGAGCCCAATAAGATACATATGGGTTACTGGTTGAAATGGGCCCCCACAAGCTACCCACCTAAGCTTGTCATTTTTTTTCTAGTGTATCCCACTTAACCCTTTTTAATAATCATGTCCACTTACATGTTTAAAGTTTGGTTAAGTCATCTAATCATATTTCAATTGCCACTCAAAGCACCCACTAGATTTCCCCATGCCACCCAAGACACTTACTTGATTTCCACATGCCACCCAAGGCACTTACTTAACCCTTTAATCATGTTTAATTACATGTTCCACTTTGGTTAAGTATTCTAATCTTATCTTCCATTGCCACCCAAGGCAACCACTAGATTTTCCCCATGCCACCCAAGGCACTTACTTAACCCTTTAATCATGTTTAATTACATGTTCCACTTTGGTTAAGTATTCTAATCGTATCTTCTATTGCCACCCAAGGCAACCACTAGATTTTTCCCATGCCACCCAAGGCACTTACTTAACCCTTTAATCATGTTTAATTACATGTTCCACTTTGGTTAAGTATTCTAATCGTATTTTCTATTGCCACCCAAGGCAACCACTAGATTTTTCCACATGCCACCCAAGGCACCCACTTAACCCTTCATGTCCCTCTACATGCTAATATGGTTAAGTGTTTCTTAATTGATTAAGAACGTAACCGTTGTAAAGACCTCTCACATTAGACTATCTTTTATGGCAGCTGGATTTGCCGGTCGGGTCCGGGCAGCCTTACGCCATAACCGAGTCTAACCTCGTGTCTTTACACTTGTCACGTATTAAGTTTGTGCCTAAGACCTCTCACATTGGGCCAATCATTTGTAGCCGCTGGATTTGCCGGTCGGTTCCGGGCAGTCTTATGCTACAAAAGGGTCCAACCTCGTGTCTTAGTCGATTAATTACACCTAATTAATCACCCCCATATTTCGAGTTAATTTTCCCTAATTAATTCCAATTTTAACGATGTACATAATTGACTCAATTATGTCCATCCACTTTATGGTATGCATAATCATACCAACTTCACACCATTTCATTAACATGTATATTAACCCCATCGTTCCCCACGTAATTCGCTAACATGACATAAAAGGGAAGATTCATCACAAATACAATGGGTTCAACTTGCATAACATTATCATCAACATGGGTTTTTAAAGGTGTCAACTTGCATATATGACCATGGCATCAAACCCAACTAGCATGAATAACCAACCCAAACTTGCATGAATCACATATGTCATAAAGAGGGTAACTTGCATAAGCTACTTATGTCATATAAAGGGGTAAACTTGCATATGTATGTATGATATACAAAGGGGTTAACTTGCATATGTATGCATATCATACAAAGGTGTAAACTTGCACATGTTACTTGCATAAAATCAAACACCAAACTTGCATAACATGTTATATATGAACTTGCATATAATCATACACCAAACTTGCATAACGTATCATATATGAACTTGCATATAATCATACACCAAACTTGCATAAAATATATTATATGAACTTGCATATAATCATACACCAAACTTGCATAACATATATTATATGAACTTGCATATAATCATACACCAAACTTGCATAGCATGGTGTCATAATGGATCAATGTTTATCATAGCAATTTGCATAACTAGCATCATGAACACATAGCCTAACACTTGCATAACTTGCATAGCATCATGATCATATAGCATATAACTTGCATAACTTGCATAGCATCATGAACATGTAGAATATGACATACATAACTTGCATAACATCATGAACATGTAGCATATAACTTGCATAACTTGCATAACATCATGATCACATAGCATATGGCTTGCATAACTTGCATAACATCATGAACACATATCACATAACTCGCGTAACTTGCCTAACATCACAAACACATAGCATATGATAACATAA
Source organism: Allium sativum (assembly GCA_030737875.1). Taxonomy (NCBI): domain Eukaryota; kingdom Viridiplantae; phylum Streptophyta; class Magnoliopsida; order Asparagales; family Amaryllidaceae; genus Allium; species Allium sativum. The sequence continues at coordinate 427,256,530 of CM060925.1, read as the reverse complement.
TCTTGCATTGATCCACATTCATAGCCATAACCTCATTATATCCTATCATAATCATTTCAACAATTGTTCATTAAGGCTATAGAAACTCACAACTTGTTGATTAGCACTCCTATGAAGAAGATTAAGTTGCTAGAGTTGATTAGAGGTTGATTTAAGAAGCTATCTTCCTCTTTAATTTGATGGAGGCTCCTTCAAGTTGCATTTTGACGGCATAATGACGTTGTATCTATTTTTAGTATGAATTAGGGTAGTCTTAGGGTGTATTTATAGAGTAGTTAGGTGTTTTAGGCCATTAGATTAACCCTAAATCAGATTAGAGCCGTCAGATCTCGTCCTAGCCACCAAAACACAGCCCAAAAGCCAAACTGATGCACCCAGGTCACCTGGGCTCGACCAGGGGGGTCGACCCCCAGGTCGACACTAGGGTCGACACCCTAGTTGACCTGGTGGGCAGGTCGACACCCATGTCGACCCCCAGTTCGACTCCCTGAGTCTGGCGGGAATTTTCCCGCCACTTCTGAAATGTGAAATTTTCGTATTTTAAATCTGTTTTGAATTTCTGAAAACTTCTTCGGGCCTTAACCGGGTCATACGGACTCCAATTTTCGAAAACTCGGACTCTATTTCGCGTATTTTTCCGAGACGAACGCAATGGCATAGCCCGTTTCCCCTGATTCAGATTTTAAAATTTAGTTCTGCCCTGTTTTATATTATAGCAAGTTATTCAACATACGGGGTGTTACATACTCTGTCAGACATCCGTCCATACAAGTCATCCAGGAACAAGATGAACCGAAGGCACTATTCTTTAAACAGGATAGCCCTTGCATAACTCCGTCTTCTATTTCCTTTGGCATATATGATTCGCAACGCTTATGCCAATAAAGAGTGGTTCTTTGGATAATAATCCAACCGGTCTCTCCATATTAACAACGTTAAAATGGTCGAAACTTCGATAGTCTCTGATTTAACTATCGAAGAAAAACAGGTGTGCAAACAACGATATCATTTCCAAATGGAACATTTATATCGATCAAACATCATTCAACATTTATCTCTTTATTTCATTAATTTACTTATCTCCTGTTTCCCTATATTCAATATTTCTTATTTTCTAAATTTGGAAAATATACATTATTAACAATGGAAAACATTTCCATTTTCTTGTTTTCTTTATTAGAAAACATTTCTGGTTTCTTATTTGGAAAACATTTCCAATGCTTCTTCATTGGACTTAGACAGATGTTTAAACAAACATCGCTATGCCAACTCAAACCATTTCCTTTACTGCCGAACCTTAACTATTCCTTAGTTAAAAATGAAGCAAATCAAGTTGGGGTAGAACTACCTCTCAGACCTTAACTTAACAACATTTCTAACTTTGAAATAGACAAAGTTCACTTTATATCCCTTTACTAACTTCCTTACTTAACACTCCTTCGAATAGCTATATTCGATTGACTCTTTTCACTTAACTCTATTCGATTAACCCTTATCAATTAACTCTATTGGACTAACGCTATTGGGTTAACTCTATTGACTAACGCTATTGATTTACTCATTTCACTTAAATCCTTTCAGATAAACTATATTCGATAATTCCTTTTACTTTCTTCGAATAAACTATATTCGATTAACTCATTTGCTTCTATTCGAATAACTATATTCGATTAACTCTTTTTACTTTCTATTCGAATAACTATATTCGATTAACTCATTTTACTTTCTACTCAAATAACTATATTCGATTAACTCATTTGCTTCTATTCGAATAACTATATTCGATTAACTCTTTTTACTTTCTATTCGAATAACTATATTCGATTAACTCATTTGCTTTAACTCTAATCGATTAAACTAACATCGATTAACTCCTTTTACTTTAACTCTAATCGATTAAACTAACATCGATTAACTTCTTTGCTTTAACACTAATCGATTAAACTAACATCGATTAACTTCTTTTACTTTAACTCTAATCGATTAACTAACATCGATTAACTTCTTTTACTTTAACTCTAATCGATTAACTAACATCGATTAACTTCTTTTACTTTAACTCTAATCGATTAACTAACATCGATTAACTTCTTTGCTTTAACACTAATCGATTAAACTAACATCGATTAACTTCTTTTACTTTAACTCTAATCGATTAACTAACATCGATTAACTCCTTTACTTTTATTCGAATAAACTATTCATTTATAAAGATTTACTTTTAGTAATCGTTCTTCACTTTACAAATGATTTCCCTTTTATAAAACTCTATTTGTTTTAAAAACATTTTTCCCTTTTATTTACTTTCGAAATATTTCCTTTTATAAAATCTGTTGATTTTATAAAATCCCTTTTATTTCAATATACATTGAAAAAATTCTTTTTACATCCCAGGGTCTTTTATGATATTTTAAAATATCGAATAACAATGATCAACATCATTCCAACACACATAATCCATAACAGATTATATAACACATCATATATCACAATATATGAAAACAGTAAGATAAATGTTGAGGAATCCAGTTGGATTCCTCCAACCTGTTTCCCTGCATCACAGATGTTAAACAATATAATATAACATCACTTTTCCGTTCCATATGATATATTCTATTAAACAGAATCAATATAGAAATTTAGCTAACTGACTAGCAGTTCAATCAAACAATCAACACACAGTAAATCAGACAATTTCTAACAGTTCTAAAAATACAACATGAAATTATAAACTGTTCAGAGTTAGTGAGATTTACTCACTTTGGCAGTTCATCGTTAAAGAACGATAAACTGTTTGTTTGATTTGAATCAAACAATTTATTTCAACATAAATTCAAACAAGCTCCAATGGGCTTCCAGTCAGTTTCATTTCGAAGTCCTCGTCCCTACGGTCCCAACGCAACTTAGGTTCGTCAATTTGATATCGTATGATCACGTTATTGAATTAACAAGCTGGTATGAATATTTAATTTAAATAAAACAAGGATTAATTATTAACGGGCCTTAACCTTGAATCTGTCGGCCCATCCTGTTGCTACCCGCTCCATTCTAATCTTCTTCCCCCAAACACAATACACACTCCAGTACCACTCAAAACCGCAAAAACCCAAATTGTCATTGCCAAAACATTTGTTCACCGATTTACTTCCTCACCACAGTATAAATCGAACAAAAAAAAAACACCATACCATCTTTTCCAAAAAAACCACTTCACCCCATCTGTTTTCAAAACCGTCGATTACTGTTTCCATCCCTTTATTTTCACCAACCCAACTTTCACACATTTGAACTCCATTTAAATTATGCCGAGCCATAACCGAATTACAGATGAACCCCACCATTTTTCCTCCATCTCCTTCAATGTCTACTTCCTCAACAAACAACGTGAGTTCCTATTGTTTATTTCTCCAGGGCCGCATGTATTATTATGGTATTACCTCAACTCAAAACCCCCCTTCCAGTATTTTGTTCCACCGACTTCAATACTTCACAAACAAAGAAACATCAAATATCTTCATTATTCACATAGTAAAAGTCCATCCTTTCAAGCTCCGTGAGTTTGAAGCTTCCATCTACTCAGATGCAGACCGTGCTCCTCATGTAGAAACCGAATTCCAGCTCCACACCATGTCCCACGCTCCCTTCATGTCAAAACGGTCACCCCCACTTCCCGCCTAAATGAGAACGTAGGCTCCAGATCTCCATGCCGTGACTTTGAAGACCATGTACCCAAAACTAGCGAGACAACCAGACCAAACAGAGTAGCCACGCAACTTTGATATGTGTATTTTCGAGTGTTTAGTTTTGAAGCTACATGAGGAAAGCGGTTTAGAGATTTGAGATGGGAAACGAGGTAGGCTGCTGTTTTGATTTACAGTGACAATGAAATTAGGTTGTAAGGGAACTTAACGAGTATTTATAGAGTTTTGTTTTGAGGAAATGGGGCTTCCACGTTTTTCAATTGCAGAAGGAGATGAGGAACAAATGGAGGAGCATTTATATGGATGGGAGGAAGGACGTGCACACGTAAAGGCCAAGGACTTAATATATTTCATTTATTTTGTTCCGGTTATGAAGTTTTGTTTAGCGTACCTCGGTGCATCAACTTCATTACACAAAAATTTATACGATTGTACGGACTTCTATAGACAGAGTTGAACATACCGTTGTGATGACCAACGTACCACAATCCCAAATATATAATAATACCGGTAGATTAACTCATATTGTGAAACCCCGAAATGTCGATACAGGGTGCCAAATACTCCAAATAAAAAGTTGCTTATTTAATCAATTTAAAATTTCCATAAAATTTTAAAAATTAAATTATTGTTATGTCTCAAAAGAACCTCATCTAAATTCAAACCAGATACTCAAATATTTTTAAATAACCGTTATGGCCACGAACGAATATACCGCTGTTTTTCTGAATATTTAATTTGGACATAACTAAAAATCTACACGACGAAATCCCGATTTTTCTCTTCCACTAGAAAGATATACTCCACCAGCTCCTAACGTTTCTTGTTTCACAGAAATTCGATTTAAAACGAACTCTGTACATTCAGTTGAAGTTCAAATCGCCAAATATCGAACTGCAGCGCCATTTCGAGCTCGATTTTAATTATAATATAATTATACGTTTAAACTGCCGTTATTTATATATATTCGTTATTCAAATTCAATTCCAAGCTGAATTAAATATCACAGATGATCCGGTTCACACCATATCGTCATTTCAGCCAATTCTGATTATTTCAGAATTAAATATATTATTTAATTTATTATTTTAATTAAATATTCAACCTTATTTAATTCCACGACCATTTAATTCACTATATCACCATTGATATAATTAAATAAATAAATCATAATACCCCTGCCAATGCGGGTCATTACAATCTTCCCCACTTAAAATAATTTCGTCCTCGAAATTGCTAAAAGGTAGAGGACGACCCTATCGACTGGTTAGAACATATTTGTTCACTTATTAACTTCAGTTTCAACTGAACCAATTTAATTTCAATTAAATATTAATTAATTCTCATCAACGAAAATTTTCAAAAATCTTGAAAATTTTCTAACACCTTAACTTTTTGAAAAATTTCGCCAGCACCTCCTTTGTACTGGTCAATAGGTCAAACCACCACTCGCCTCTCTGGGCCATCTCCATCCCAAAAGAAAATCGAACAGCCAAGCGGCTCGCCAATTCGGCTCATAAATCTTATACCCAATAGAAATATAAACTTGTACCTTTCGTCGGCATATCATTATATCCTTTCCACTGTTATCAATTCAACATATACCAGGGTTATCCCAATCAAACTCCAATCCGCTTTTTATCCACAATTTCAACCATTCGCTTATACCTAAGTCGAATTTTATTTCAAATTCGAGTTCCATTCTCGATTCCAAACTCTTTACTTAATTATCAAGTTACACTTCAAATTTGAATCCCCCAAATCCAATTTGTCTCGATATCATTCTAATTCAATCTCAGTTACCACTTTACTGACTTTACTTTTAATTCAAATTTGCTTTCACAAATTTCTGTTAAATTTGTTTTTAATTCAAACAGTCTTTCCCTAGGAGTTTTTAAACAGTTTACTCCTTTCAAAAATCAAATTTTCCTTTTGAACATGTCACTAAGCCCTTAATTAATATTCCATTAGTTAAATCACTTCTCTATTTCTTTATCAATATTTGTTAACCAAATATTTCCAATAACCATATTGGCCTTTTATGTTATTTGGAAAACATTTCCGAATATCGCCTTCCTTTATTTTCTAAACTTTAGAAAATATATGCTATTTATAATTGGAAAATACTCCAATTATTTTCCTCTTTTCCGATCTCATTTATTTCTATACTTAGGAAATATTCTTTACTATATTTCCAAGCTTACACTTATTTGGGTTAAAATGGATGTTGTGTAAAACATCGTTACGACAACCCAAATACTATATTCAACTTAATTCTTATTCAACATTGATCTTCGAGCCTGAAATCTTACTATTTATTTGTTAATAATGAAATCAATCAAGTTGGGGTACAACTACCTCTCAGACCTTGACTGAATAACATTTATAACGTCAAAACAGATATGACTACTTACTCGAATAATCAATACTATACAACTGATTCTTCACTTTTAAACACGTATACGCTTCCTCTTTCTATTTTTACTAGATTTTATTCTTAGTCTTCCTTTTTGATTTTACTATTCTATTTCTAAGTTCGTTTCCTTATCGACTTCTATATATATATATATATATATATATATATATATATATATATATATATATATATATCGATACGTTGATTTCTATCAAATTATCTTAAAAATATTCTAACTTCTTAAATTCCCGGAAAAATTTTCCATAACCTCCTTTGTACCAGGAGCATCGGGATATTTCAAACAGCCTCTCATGGCCCTTACCAATCCAAAAAGAAAAAGAAAAGCCAAGCGGCTAGCCGATACGGCGCATAAAATCTCATATATGAATTAAATACATACCTTTCGTCGAGCATTCTATTTATATACCTTCATACCTTATCCATACCTATCTCATGTATATTTATACCTGCCCAATCTATTTTAACTATACCTGATCGTTTTAACTCAATTCGTTAAGTGATTTTCAAATTACTGGCTTTCCCATTTCACCTTCATATTTGAGTATAACATGTTCAAATATATTTTAACTTGTTTATCAACTAATTGAATTCCTTTTCAATTCTATTTGAATTTCCTATATTCAAATTCCATTTCAATTCTCTTATTCAAATTCTATACTTGAATTTCATTTCAAATCTCTTATTCAAATTTTATATTTGAATTTCGTTTCAATTTCCTTATTCAAATTCTATATTTGAATTTCATTTCAATTATATTTGAATCTTCTATATTCAAATTTCATTTTCACTTTCAATATTCAAATCCTATATTTGAATTCCTTTATATTTTCTATATTCAAATTCTATATTTGAATTCCATTTGAATTTCTATATTCAAACTCTATTTCAATTCCATTGAATTTCATATATTCAAACTCCCTTTGAATTTCTATATTCAATTTCTATTATTACTCTACATGAATTCTATATTCACTTTTTCATTATTTAAATCTTCTTTATTCAAATCTCATTTGAATTTCTATATTCAAATCCCCTTTGAATATTCTATATTCAAATCCCCATTGAATTTTCTTATTTACATTCTATGTTTGAACTTCCTTTATTCAAATTCCTTTTCAAACTTTCTTTACTCATTCTTTATTATAAATCCCATTTGAAATTCAACACAACTTGTCTTTCCCAAAACAATTTCAAAACAGTATCTTTGGTAGTAATTCGTCACTTACAACTCGAAAATGAATACTGATGATGCAGCTGTCATCATCAGAATCTATTTTCCAGCGATCGAAGTGAGTTCAATACTATAAAACCATTTCTAAACATTTCCACTTTGAAATTCATTTCAAAATATAATTTACACTGCTTGTAAAACAATTTAAAATCTCCCAGGATCTTAAATTTTCCTTACTTTTAATCCAAATCTATTTACAAACACTTATCCAATTTTCCCGAATTTTAATTCAAATTTCTGGTTTAAATTTCAGATTTAACTCATTTAATTTCACGTATTTCACTTATATGAATTCTGATTGGTTATTTACATAACCATTTAATTTATAATCTTACTCGATTATAATGACAACTAATATATCCACTATATTATAATTTTGATATATATATATATCTTCTCTATATCAAGATATACCTTGGGTAAACTTATTTTAATTTACCCTCTTTTCAAAACATATTGTAACACCCCACCTCCGCCAGGGTGGCTCTTTCAAGCGACTCTAACTTTGGTGGGGCGTTTTTAAAACAAGGTAAACATGCATAATGATATAGCAAGGCAGGACATGACATATATATGTATGTAAATAAACAGAGTAAGTAGATAAAACAGCGGAAGATTTTTAAACCATTTCAAAACACGAGTCTGGTACATCAAAATGTCAATTTCCCAAATAAACAAGTCTAGTACATAACATCATCTGAAACTGCAAAAGAAAACATAAAAGTAGCTATCCCCAAGATGAAAAAAAACCATAGCAAGCTCAAGTCCCAAGCATACATGAGCTATCCAAGAAAGCAGCTAAGATCCAAGCTAGGCTCCTGTATTCCCTCCCTGAGAACCTGGGGGGGGGGGGAACGGAAGAAAAGAGGCGAAAGAAAACAGGTCAGTCAAAAAGACTGAGTAAGCCCTGCTACGATCAGTCTATAAACTAATAAAGTTAACATCATGATGGAAACTGAGATGATCATGGATAACAACATACTGGCATGATAAATTAACCACAAGATAGATAGAGGTGTCATCGCATAAACATGGTTAAGTTTTGCACCACAATGTACTAGCAAACTAACATAACAGGTATTGATCCCTTGGCCCAAGCTTTGGCCCAATAACATGAGGTGACCTTAATACAAGGTCCAGCCCAACGGTCTAATCGATCGGCTCCCTATAAACCTAACACGTCAAGTGTTGGTGTCCATACGGCCCACATATGGTTGTAGTTAGACTGTGCTGGGTCCACCTTTGGGTGTATCAAGCCCTCGGGTGTCAACCCCAGACACTTAAGCAATAATGCACAGCCCTAACCTACTGGTACCCGTGCCTCGAGTTTGTCCAACACCGGACTACGTGCACGTCCGTAGCCCGCCTGGACCCGCACCGTTGTACCACTCAGCCATCGCCTTTTGGTCGCTTACATCCGTCCAGTAATCGTGCCCCACCCTAGCCTAGCTTCTAGGGTTGTGAATGATACCTAACTGGGATTACTGTTAGAACAGACCACGTTGCTAGGGTTTCCCAAGAGGGTTAAGTGTGATTTAACCCTTCACTAATCATGGATTAAACTAGTTAAGTGCAACCAACGGTTCACCACTTAACCCCATTTCAATCCCTCGAATCCCCAAATTGGTTAAGTATTAGTGGACCCTGACTTAACCCTAATCATGAGGCATTAATTAATTTAATGCACCTTAACCTCTCACATTAGACCTTGTTGTGGTTACTAGTTAGGCCGGGCGGGTCCGGGTAGCTTTACACCACAACTTGGTCTAACCTCGGGTCTTGGCACCCCATGACCAACTTCTCACATTGGGTCCTATTGTTTGTAGCCACTAGTTAAACCGGTCGGTTCCGGGTAGAATTACGCTACAAACTCAACCCAACCTCGAGTTGGCCACACTTATGTTTTCTAAGTGTCATGTCCACTTTATTTCAAAACATAATTACAAGTCAACAATTACTTGGGTAGACCTAACTTAATAGGTAAATTCCCAAGGGGTAGACCTAACTTAATAGGTAAATTCCCAATCTTATATTTTCATGTATTTTAAGTTTACCCAAACCCCCCAACGTCATTCTATCGCTTACATATTCGTAATAACGCATAAAGGATAGGAAGAGGGAACTTGGCACAACATACATGAGCTTGCATGTCGCAACAAACATACATAACATGTTAGACTTGCACAACTTAGCATAGTGAACTTGCACATTACCATAAACGTGCATAACATATTAAACTTGCCTAACATGGTATAGGGAACTTGCATAAACATGCATAACTTGTCAAATATGCACAACATGTCATTTTGAACTTGCATAAGCATGCATAACTTGTCAAACATGCATAACATGGCATAGTGATCTTGCATAAACATGCATAACTAAATAAACTTGCAAATCATGGCTTGGTGATCTTGCATAAACATGCATAACTTGTTAAACTTGCAAATCATGACTTGGTGAACTTGCATAAACATGCATAACTTGTTAAACTTGCAAACCATGACTTAGTAAACTTGCATAAACATGCATAACTTGTTAAACATGCAAATCATGACTTGGTGAACTTGCATAAACATGCATAACTAAATAAACTTCCAAATCATGACTTGGTGAACATGCATAACTTGTTAAACTTGCAAATCAAAACATGCATACTTCATCAAACATGTGTAACATAGCATAGTGAACTCACATAAGCATGCATAACCCATTAAACATGCATAACATAGCATAGTGAACTCGCATAAGCATGCATAACTCATTAAACATGCATAACATAGCATAGTGAACTCGCATAAGCATGCACAACTCATTAATCATACAAAAATCCCAACTTTCATCACATATTAACTTTAGAGTTTCGAAAATGAAGGTAAGAGGGCTTACAACTATTATGAAGACACAAATCTCCTAATAAAGATTGAGAAGCCCCTTTTATGCAAGCATAAAACCCCAAAACAAAGCTCCAATAAGAAAACACCCAAAAACACTAGCTTAGCAAATAAAACTTGCAACTTGATGATGTATGCAAGCTAATGATCATTCATACAACTTAGAAAAGCTTGTATGAACATCCAAATCTTCTTAGAATTGATTTTTGAAGAGGGTGGAGGCTAGGGTTCTTAGGTGGAGGCCATTTGAGATTTCAATTTGACATAGTTTGGTTGCTAGAGTGAATAATGAGGGTTTAGGGTAGGATTAGGAGCTTATTTATAGAAGATTAGAGTGTTTTTAGCCCTAGGATTAACCCTAGGTTAGTTTTGGCCTGTCAGATCTCGGAACTCTCTAGAACCAAGCCACAAGACCCAGCCCAAATCAAAATGGTGCGCCAGGCAATACTGCCTGGGCACCCCCTGTCTACAGGGCCGTCGACACCCTGGGGACCCTGTCGACATGCGGGTCCTGGGCAGGAATTTGCCCGCCTGCGCCAGTTTGCCCTAACCCCTTTTTTTAATTTTAAAATTTAAATCTGTTTTTACTTAGGAATTTTCTGCAAACTTCAATGGGCCTTAACTGGGTCATACGGACTCCGATTTTCGAAAACACTGTGAAGACCCGTAACTTCCCCGTAAAGGAAAGTGTCGGATAGTTCGAGAACAAACCACAACAGAACGCATACAGAAGAACATTTCACTATATATTACAACAGTGCATCAGATTACAAGAATATACAGAGTATAAATGAATATTACACAGAAATATCAGAGATTCAAATTACATTTAAATACATAGCAGCGGAAAATAATACAAAGCTCAACTAGAAGAGATATACGGATACAAAGCTTTCCGGATATCGTTCCAGCTGTAAACCAGGATCCTGTGAATATAAATCTGCAAAACCAAAACTACTAGCTGCCCGTGTCGAAAATAAGGGCACCCAGAGTTTAGGTTAAAACAATAAACTCCAGGTCAGTCATGTGACTGGTGTGAGAACTAAAACAGTTATTAATCTTTGTCTTTAAAGTTCGGTAAATCAAGGGACCACGCCGTATAACACGGAACGGGTTTCCTCCCAAGAATACCAGTGCATAACCAAACAGCGCAATGCTAAATAAAGAAAAATGAAGCTGTTATAAGACCCAGGTCCTATCACACAATGCAACGCAAGCCGGGGGATAGGGTTTTCCCTTATAACAGCCAAAGGATGCTTGATACGTTTAAAACAAATCATTTGATACTACTATAAGTGCATAGTGTATAAAACAACTTCAAATCATAAGTATCAATCGTAGACGACATGAGCGTCCCATGCCACTATGTCGCCATATATAGGTTTACAAATAAAACCGCAGAGTCGCGTATTTGGAAATTGGATTTCCATCTATGAACCGAGGCAAAAGATAGTCCTCCATCGATTCGAGACGCTCTAGCCCGCCCCTCAGGAACAGCCGCAACTGCCCCTTGGATCGTCAGGGCCGGTCCACACGGAGTGGATTATTATGCCTGAACAATACGTCTCCCCACCCTATGGGGTGTAAGTCTGGTCCGTCAGCCGACCAGAATGCATTCGGCCGAAACCGATATAACCGAGGCGCCTCGCAACCGCAACAACCACATAAGTCAAACTCGTCAGGGCGTGTAAAACCACTGACGCCACTTCTAGCTAGAAAGAAACGCAAGTCCTCCCTGATGTCCTCTCCCGTTTTTGGTTCATACCGGGTGCGAAACTCGCGAAGTAAACGTTACACAAAGCTACGCCACAAAGGCCGTGCTTTGATCATCACCACAAGACTTTGCTTTTCAACAGAAGCCTTGATCATTTGCATCTTAGCATGCCACACAGGCAAACCACTCTATGCAACCGATATCAGTCACACAGAATGAAATCCAATGTCAGACACACAGTCCATTTACAAGTCCGTTCTGGGCCTGAACGAAACCGGAGGCACCTAGTACCCCGCATATCCATCGATCTCCAAGTACGTCTGGACGATCACTAACTGTTTCCATCTTCTTGGGTGTACAGCCCAATCAAGATCATCAGTTATCACCCAAACGACGTGAAGACCTCCGGTCTTCGACCATCGTCTTCATCTTCGACTTATCGTCGCATCAGTTATTCAGAATGGGATAAACCCGGTCTTTCCGAATAACTCGCGTATATTTTAAATAAGTGTTACACAAACACAACATACGCCTCATTCCAATTCATTAGTCACTAACCGTAAATTAATCAAGAGAATAATTCCCCAAATATTAACCCCGAAGGCCGAAACCAACATCAGATCAATATCCAGAAAACCATTCTGCTTGGCTAACCGACAGTTAGTTTCTAAATTTCACGTTCAAATCTAATTAAAGATTTAACTATCGCCTGGAGCAAAACTGGTGATGCTCCATTCTCGATCTTTTCAATCTAATTAAAGATTCATTAAAACTCCACTTAGTTTTAATCATTATCTGGGTTAAAGAATCAGTGTCATTTAAAACACTGTTCACGATAAACCCAAAAATCAATATCAATTCTATTCCAATTAAATGTTATTTAATTGGTACACTTCATTAAATCTGAATAAAAAGATTTAATCTTTTCTCAACTGGGTTCAAGAACAGTGTTAGTGAAGACACCATTCACGACAAACCCAAATCACATTCGATATTCAATACAAGGCTCTGAATAGAAAATATATCGGCTTATATTCAATATCGAATTCTACGACTAACAAATGTCGTATTGGAAATAGCGATATATGTATATATCTTTCAAATTTCCATATCAACATCCGTATAATCACGAATTCCAACATCGAAATATTCCGAAGACAATTTCGATTCAATTCCACTCCAATGCAATCATTGGATATTCTGGTTATTTTTAAAACCATTTCAAATTCAATTTATTTATTTAAAAATAAATAGAATTATAATTCTAGTTCAAAACTAGTTCATTTCGATAAAAATCTATTTTTATCTTTTCAAATATGGAGTTTTTCATCCCAATTCTTTCTAAATCATTTCTTATGATTTTACACAAATTATTACTATTTTTAATAATTTTATCAAGGCCCGTACAGTCGATTTCCATCAATGGCCATCGAACTGCACTTACAGCGACCTTTTTCGAATTTGATTTGGACATAATTCCAAATCCAGCCGTTAGATTTCAAATTTCTAATTTTCATTAGAAAGCTCTTTTCGATACGAACCCAACGGTTCCGGTTTTAGGAGAATCCGACGGTCGGATCTCCCGTAATGTCCGTTTGAAATAAATGGTCGAAATTCGCGAACTGCCGCGGCGCGGCGCGTTCTATTCAGGCCATTATATTATATATATAATATATATAATATATATTTCGTCGATTTCTATTTAAAACGAATTATATAAATAGTTTTAAATTCGTTTCAAATTCTATTTCAACTTCTATTTCAATTCAAAGCAAAATTGAATTCTTCTTTATAAATTCGTTTTAAAATTCATTTCTATTCAATTCGAATTTCAATTCAATTTGAATTCATTTCAATTCGCTTTCAATTTCATTTGAATTCGTTTTCAATTCAATTCATTTCGAAATCGTTTTCAATTCAATTCATTTCGAAATCGTTTTCAATTCATTTCATAATCGTTTTCAATTCAATTCATTTCGAAATCGTTTTCAATTCAATTCATTTCGAAATATTTTCAATTCAATTCATTTCGAAATCGTTTTCAATTCAATTCATTTCGAAATCGTTTTCAATTCATTTCGAAATCGTTTTCAATTCAATTCATTTCGAAATCGTTTTCAATTCAATTCATTTCGAAATCGTTTTCAATTCAATTCATTTCGAAATCGTTTTCAATTCAATTCATTTCGAAATCGTTTTCAATTCAATTCATTTCGAAATATTTTCAATTCAATTCATTTCGAAATCGTTTTCAATTCAATTCATTTCGAAATCGTTTTCAATTCATTTCGAAATCGTTTTCAATTCAATTCATTTCGAAATCGTTTTCAATTCAATTCATTTCGAAATCGTTTTCAATTCAATTCATTTCGAAATCGTTTTCAATTCAATTCATTTCGAAATCGTTTTCAATTCAATTCATTTCGAAATATTTTCAATTCAATTCATTTCGAAATATTTGATTTCAAAATTACTTTTCAATATCCATTTCAAAATGAATAAAATCGATAAAAATATCGTTCACGTCAAAATGGCGCATCTAATCAACACGGCTTCATATATTTCCATTTTCAAATATTCTATTTCAAATATTTCTATTATTAAAATATTTCGTTCAACACATGACCAATCTCAATGAATGAGTACTGTCAACACATGAACTTTTATTTTATAATATTCTTTATTTTTCAAATTGGAATGAGGCCCAATCAATTACCATATAAAGTTAATTATATGGATTTTCATACAACACATGTATATCATAGCATTGAAAAATAATCAACCATCAACCAAAGTGCACTACACTGTATAAGCATCAAATATAGATATTCAACGCTTATAACAGCCTGTCAATCGATCGATCGACATATTAATCAATCAGGATGAGTGAACTTCAAATTTCATCCCAACACCCGTGTGGGGTTTCAAACAATCAAACGCATATTTTATTTGTGCAGTTGGGCGATGTGTAAAATTTATCGTCCCAATCAATGTCATTCAAATAGGTGTACATAAACAAACCGTCCGGTTTATAAATGAATATTTTATTTTATTCACTTCACGTTAAAAATTATATTTTTAACGATAAAACATTTTATTTCAACCTATGAATTTCTATTCAATTCATTCTTTAAATAAAATGTTATTTTTATTTTTCTAACATATTTTAGAAAATTTCGGCGGCATAACGGCACGATACTAGAAACGGGACAAGGCCTAGCCTTATCCCCGGTCTAGTGAAGGCCCACGCCATTCACACATCAATCAAATCACTTTCGTTATGCAAACTACAAAATTTGGGGTAAGAATCTAACCTAGTCTTACTCCTTCGCCTTATAACGGCGCACGTCTAATCCTAACCAATTTATCGATTCGATTTTTCACACCACAAACCACATTCAAACCAATATCTCAATCAATCACCAAACATCCAAACAAACAAGTCCATGGTATGTGGACGGGTGTCGGGTGCTTCTAATAAGCACCGTCTGCATCCTAGTATATATATATATCTAGAAAAAGAGAATTAAGAGTGAGAAGTTCTCACATTTAGCTATCCTAGCTCCACGGCCCTTCTAATGCAGGAAACCTTCGCCAACTCGCCTTTTTGTCGCTTTCGTTGTCCGCTTTCACTACATATGTAAAAATCGAATTTTTACTTCGCTATTCAATATATAATAATCATATTTTTTTTTTTTTTTTTTTTTTTACTCGAAGTTCAATATATAAAAATCCTATTTTTAACTCGAAGTTCAATATATAAAAATTCTATTTTTAACTCGAAGTTCAATATATAAAAATTCTATTTTTAACTCGAAGTTCAATATATAAAAATTCTATTTTTAACTCGAAGTTCAATATATAAAAATTCTATTTTTAACTCGAAGTTCAATATATAAAAATTCTATTTTTAACTCGAAGTTCAATATATAAAAATCATATTTTTATGCCGAAGTTCAATATATAAAAATCATATTTTTATGCTTTAAAAATCAATTCTTTTTCCTTTTTAAAAATCAAATCTGTTACTTTTTAAAAAATCAAACCTGTTACTTTTTTTAAAATCAAATCTGTTTCTTTTTTTAAAATCAAATCTGTTACTTTTTAAAAAATCAAACCTGTTACTTTTTTTAAAATCAAATCTGTTTCTTTTTTTTTTTTTTTTTTTAAATCAAATTAAAAACAGTTTTCTAACTAAAATAAAAACAGTTTTCTAACTGTAAAAAAATTCAGTTTTTAAATTCTAAAACAAAGAAACAGTTTTTAAAATTCTTAAAAAAAAATGCAGTTTTGCTCTTTTAAAAAAAAACAGTTTTAAAAACCTTTTTCAAAATTAGAATTACAGAATTGAAAAATAAAAATAAAATAAAGTAAAGTAGAAAAAAAAAAAAAACTTACTGCCGAAGAAACAGGGGGGGGGGGGGTCTTCACTGCGTCGGAGGGTTTCGAGGTATGGACGGCGGCTTCATCGTCGTCAGCGAGGGGGAGGGCTTCGTCGGTGATGTCTCGAAGGGGGGGGCTGGCGAATTGAAGGAGGAGGAGGGCGGTGGCTTCCAGGGGGCTCGAACGGGGTGGCGCTGCTTCGGGATGAGGCGACTTCGGGTTGTCGTTCGGTGGGAGGAGGATGAACGGAGGGCGGCTTCCAGGGTTTTGGCGGCGGCGATGGTTCGATTGCGGTTTTTCTCTTTTTTTTTTTTTTTTTTTTTTTTTATCTGATGGATGAATCAGGTTTTGGGGAAATAGGGGGGGGGGGCCAGAGTCAAAAGGAGGGAGTTATTATATTTTTTTTTTTTTTTTTTTTTTATTTAATTATTTTATTTTCGAAGAAGTTGACTTTTCACACATGACCTCTAAACGAGGCCCACCGCCTGTCGTCCATAGCGTTTCACCCCCATTCCGAACACAATGGGATATGCCACGCAAGCTGATTCGGCTGTTACAATCAGTTTCCGTTAAATTTACATTTAAATCTCTATATTGAATTTTAAACGTACATTTCAAATTACCGGGGTCACATACTAACTAGAAAAATTCCAGAAAAATATTTTCTAGCTTCGTATTGACGATACGGTCCTAACAAAACTAGTTTCGTCGAATTCTGAGACCGTTGGAAAAATGGCCATTTTCCAGTCGATTGAAATCAACTGAAACTGGTCAAACGCGTTTTCCTTTGCCACGCTCACATATTGATTCGAAAAATTATGAAATTTGAAACCTAGTAATAATTCGACATCACGGACCCAACAAAAGTGGTTTCGTCGAAATCCGAGGTCATTTGCAAAATGTCCATTTTTAAGGGCCTGAATTCCATAGCGACTATTCAGAATTTTCAACTGGACATATCTTTTGATTCCTGATATGAAATCTTGATTTTTCGGATTCGTTAGAAAGATATTCACTATTAGATTCCATTATTTTTGGTTTCACTAAAATCCGGATTGTTTTGCACCCGGTACATTCAATTGAAGTTTGAAATCGAATTATCGAACTACCGCGCCATTTTCAATTCCTTTTAATTATATATAATTATTATATATTCTAACGACGACGTATATAATATATACGTTCTAATTCTATTCAAAATAAATTTCACGTCGATATTATTTAAAATAATTCATTTCAAATAATTAAAATTCGCTAATATTGCCAAAATAAAAATTTTAAACTGGCCCAGATTTTACGGGTTGTTACAATCTCCCCCACTTAAAACTTTTCGTCCCCGAAAAGGAACAAAGTCGAAAGTGGTTTGATTAATCAACTCTACGCTCGATCTGGCTTCCATTCTCCAACTCTTTAGTTTCTGAGAATTTTCAAAACTTCAAAAATTTGGCTAACTCCCGAAATTTTTGAAAAATTTCGCCATAACCTCCCCTGCAATGGGAGCATCGGGGAATTTCAAATAGCTTCCCCGGTCCTTCAGATCTTAAAAAAAGAAAAAGAAAAAGCCAAGCGGCTAGCCAATAGGCTCACAAAATCATCATCACCCAAACAAAACAGGAAATTATGTAGTAAACATGTACCTATTTGTCGGGCAAACAAATTTTATTCTCTGGCTCTAGCCTCCTTGCTATGACCTGTTCAAAAGATATACATGTATGCAAGCAAATGCAACCAAACTTCAATACAATTCAATATTTGATTCAATTAGGCTAAATGGTTCAAAATTAGCAAACAACTAAACAAACAACACAAACATCAATCAATTAGTGAATTAGAGTTTCAAATTCATAATTTTGATACATATACAAAAATCATGTTTTTGATACCAAATCACAACAATAGGCCCTATCTAATTTTGGTTCTCACACCAGTCTAATGGAAATATATAGATATCACACATTCGAAACACGAATATAAATACTAATGATGTGGCCACATCATCAGAATTATCCCCGGGTGTCTAGAATGTGACTCTATATCTATCCAATATATTAAAATTTCAAATACACGCGGATCAGACGTATACGCAAAATCTATATATATTGGATTGTCCACATCAATATAAATAGGTAATCAAATACGAATAATTGATTTAAATTTTCAAAACAAAAATTTGTTTTCACTTTCAAAAATATACTCTTCACACTCGTTCTAGGATACTACTGATCCCATCTCTAACGAGTCATTCCCGTTGGATTTTACTAATCCAATATCTGATGTATTCTTTCGTATGGTTCTAATGTGTCTTGTTCTCTAGCTTTGTAAACCAAAGCTCTGATACCAACTGTGAAGACCCGTAACTTCCCCGTAAAGGAAAGTGTCGGATAGTTCGAGAACAAACCACAACAGAACGCATACAGAAGAACATTTCACTATATATTACAACAGTGCATCAGATTACAAGAATATACAGAGTATAAATGAATATTACACAGAAATATCAGAGATTCAAATTACATTTAAATACATAGCAGCGGAAAATAATACAAAGCTCAACTAGAAGAGATATACGGATACAAAGCTTTCCGGATATCGTTCCAGCTGTAAACCAGGATCCTGTGAATATAAATCTGCAAAACCAAAACTACTAGCTGCCCGTGTCGAAAATAAGGGCACCCAGAGTTTAGGTTAAAACAATAAACTCCAGGTCAGTCATGTGACTGGTGTGAGAACTAAAACAGTTATTAATCTTTGTCTTTAAAGTTCGGTAAATCAAGGGACCACGCCGTATAACACGGAACGGGTTTCCTCCCAAGAATACCAGTGCATAACCAAACAGCGCAATGCTAAATAAAGAAAAATGAAGCTGTTATAAGACCCAGGTCCTATCACACAATGCAACGCAAGCCGGGGGATAGGGTTTTCCCTTATAACAGCCAAAGGATGCTTGATACGTTTAAAACAAATCATTTGATACTACTATAAGTGCATAGTGTATAAAACAACTTCAAATCATAAGTATCAATCGTAGACGACATGAGCGTCCCATGCCACTATGTCGCCATATATAGGTTTACAAATAAAACCGCAGAGTCGCGTATTTGGAAATTGGATTTCCATCTATGAACCGAGGCAAAAGATAGTCCTCCATCGATTCGAGACGCTCTAGCCCGCCCCTCAGGAACAGCCGCAACTGCCCCTTGGATCGTCAGGGCCGGTCCACACGGAGTGGATTATTATGCCTGAACAATACGTCTCCCCACCCTATGGGGTGTAAGTCTGGTCCGTCAGCCGACCAGAATGCATTCGGCCGAAACCGATATAACCGAGGCGCCTCGCAACCGCAACAACCACATAAGTCAAACTCGTCAGGGCGTGTAAAACCACTGACGCCACTTCTAGCTAGAAAGAAACGCAAGTCCTCCCTGATGTCCTCTCCCGTTTTTGGTTCATACCGGGTGCGAAACTCGCGAAGTAAACGTTACACAAAGCTACGCCACAAAGGCCGTGCTTTGATCATCACCACAAGACTTTGCTTTTCAACAGAAGCCTTGATCATTTGCATCTTAGCATGCCACACAGGCAAACCACTCTATGCAACCGATATCAGTCACACAGAATGAAATCCAATGTCAGACACACAGTCCATTTACAAGTCCGTTCTGGGCCTGAACGAAACCGGAGGCACCTAGTACCCCGCATATCCATCGATCTCCAAGTACGTCTGGACGATCACTAACTGTTTCCATCTTCTTGGGTGTACAGCCCAATCAAGATCATCAGTTATCACCCAAACGACGTGAAGACCTCCGGTCTTCGACCATCGTCTTCATCTTCGACTTATCGTCGCATCAGTTATTCAGAATGGGATAAACCCGGTCTTTCCGAATAACTCGCGTATATTTTAAATAAGTGTTACACAAACACAACATACGCCTCATTCCAATTCATTAGTCACTAACCGTAAATTAATCAAGAGAATAATTCCCCAAATATTAACCCCGAAGGCCGAAACCAACATCAGATCAATATCCAGAAAACCATTCTGCTTGGCTAACCGACAGTTAGTTTCTAAATTTCACGTTCAAATCTAATTAAAGATTTAACTATCGCCTGGAGCAAAACTGGTGATGCTCCATTCTCGATCTTTTCAATCTAATTAAAGATTCATTAAAACTCCACTTAGTTTTAATCATTATCTGGGTTAAAGAATCAGTGTCATTTAAAACACTGTTCACGATAAACCCAAAAATCAATATCAATTCTATTCCAATTAAATGTTATTTAATTGGTACACTTCATTAAATCTGAATAAAAAGATTTAATCTTTTCTCAACTGGGTTCAAGAACAGTGTTAGTGAAGACACCATTCACGACAAACCCAAATCACATTCGATATTCAATACAAGGCTCTGAATAGAAAATATATCGGCTTATATTCAATATCGAATTCTACGACTAACAAATGTCGTATTGGAAATAGCGATATATGTATATATCTTTCAAATTTCCATATCAACATCCGTATAATCACGAATTCCAACATCGAAATATTCCGAAGACAATTTCGATTCAATTCCACTCCAATGCAATCATTGGATATTCTGGTTATTTTTAAAACCATTTCAAATTCAATTTATTTATTTAAAAATAAATAGAATTATAATTCTAGTTCAAAACTAGTTCATTTCGATAAAAATCTATTTTTATCTTTTCAAATATGGAGTTTTTCATCCCAATTCTTTCTAAATCATTTCTTATGATTTTACACAAATTATTACTATTTTTAATAATTTTATCAAGGCCCGTACAGTCGATTTCCATCAATGGCCATCGAACTGCACTTACAGCGACCTTTTTCGAATTTGATTTGGACATAATTCCAAATCCAGCCGTTAGATTTCAAATTTCTAATTTTCATTAGAAAGCTCTTTTCGATACGAACCCAACGGTTCCGGTTTTAGGAGAATCCGACGGTCGGATCTCCCGTAATGTCCGTTTGAAATAAATGGTCGAAATTCGCGAACTGCCGCGGCGCGGCGCGTTCTATTCAGGCCATTATATTATATATATAATATATATAATATATATTTCGTCGATTTCTATTTAAAACGAATTATATAAATAGTTTTAAATTCGTTTCAAATTCTATTTCAACTTCTATTTCAATTCAAAGCAAAATTGAATTCTTCTTTATAAATTCGTTTTAAAATTCATTTCTATTCAATTCGAATTTCAATTCAATTTGAATTCATTTCAATTCGCTTTCAATTTCATTTGAATTCGTTTTCAATTCAATTCATTTCGAAATCGTTTTCAATTCAATTCATTTCGAAATCGTTTTCAATTCATTTCATAATCGTTTTCAATTCAATTCATTTCGAAATCGTTTTCAATTCAATTCATTTCGAAATATTTTCAATTCAATTCATTTCGAAATCGTTTTCAATTCAATTCATTTCGAAATCGTTTTCAATTCATTTCGAAATCGTTTTCAATTCAATTCATTTCGAAATCGTTTTCAATTCAATTCATTTCGAAATCGTTTTCAATTCAATTCATTTCGAAATCGTTTTCAATTCAATTCATTTCGAAATCGTTTTCAATTCAATTCATTTCGAAATATTTTCAATTCAATTCATTTCGAAATCGTTTTCAATTCAATTCATTTCGAAATCGTTTTCAATTCATTTCGAAATCGTTTTCAATTCAATTCATTTCGAAATCGTTTTCAATTCAATTCATTTCGAAATCGTTTTCAATTCAATTCATTTCGAAATCGTTTTCAATTCAATTCATTTCGAAATCGTTTTCAATTCAATTCATTTCGAAATATTTTCAATTCAATTCATTTCGAAATATTTGATTTCAAAATTACTTTTCAATATCCATTTCAAAATGAATAAAATCGATAAAAATATCGTTCACGTCAAAATGGCGCATCTAATCAACACGGCTTCATATATTTCCATTTTCAAATATTCTATTTCAAATATTTCTATTATTAAAATATTTCGTTCAACACATGACCAATCTCAATGAATGAGTACTGTCAACACATGAACTTTTATTTTATAATATTCTTTATTTTTCAAATTGGAATGAGGCCCAATCAATTACCATATAAAGTTAATTATATGGATTTTCATACAACACATGTATATCATAGCATTGAAAAATAATCAACCATCAACCAAAGTGCACTACACTGTATAAGCATCAAATATAGATATTCAACGCTTATAACAGCCTGTCAATCGATCGATCGACATATTAATCAATCAGGATGAGTGAACTTCAAATTTCATCCCAACACCCGTGTGGGGTTTCAAACAATCAAACGCATATTTTATTTGTGCAGTTGGGCGATGTGTAAAATTTATCGTCCCAATCAATGTCATTCAAATAGGTGTACATAAACAAACCGTCCGGTTTATAAATGAATATTTTATTTTATTCACTTCACGTTAAAAATTATATTTTTAACGATAAAACATTTTATTTCAACCTATGAATTTCTATTCAATTCATTCTTTAAATAAAATGTTATTTTTATTTTTCTAACATATTTTAGAAAATTTCGGCGGCATAACGGCACGATACTAGAAACGGGACAAGGCCTAGCCTTATCCCCGGTCTAGTGAAGGCCCACGCCATTCACACATCAATCAAATCACTTTCGTTATGCAAACTACAAAATTTGGGGTAAGAATCTAACCTAGTCTTACTCCTTCGCCTTATAACGGCGCACGTCTAATCCTAACCAATTTATCGATTCGATTTTTCACACCACAAACCACATTCAAACCAATATCTCAATCAATCACCAAACATCCAAACAAACAAGTCCATGGTATGTGGACGGGTGTCGGGTGCTTCTAATAAGCACCGTCTGCATCCTAGTATATATATATATCTAGAAAAAGAGAATTAAGAGTGAGAAGTTCTCACATTTAGCTATCCTAGCTCCACGGCCCTTCTAATGCAGGAAACCTTCGCCAACTCGCCTTTTTGTCGCTTTCGTTGTCCGCTTTCACTACATATGTAAAAATCGAATTTTTACTTCGCTATTCAATATATAATAATCATATTTTTTTTTTTTTTTTTTTTTTACTCGAAGTTCAATATATAAAAATCCTATTTTTAACTCGAAGTTCAATATATAAAAATTCTATTTTTAACTCGAAGTTCAATATATAAAAATTCTATTTTTAACTCGAAGTTCAATATATAAAAATTCTATTTTTAACTCGAAGTTCAATATATAAAAATTCTATTTTTAACTCGAAGTTCAATATATAAAAATTCTATTTTTAACTCGAAGTTCAATATATAAAAATCATATTTTTATGCCGAAGTTCAATATATAAAAATCATATTTTTATGCTTTAAAAATCAATTCTTTTTCCTTTTTAAAAATCAAATCTGTTACTTTTTAAAAAATCAAACCTGTTACTTTTTTTAAAATCAAATCTGTTTCTTTTTTTAAAATCAAATCTGTTACTTTTTAAAAAATCAAACCTGTTACTTTTTTTAAAATCAAATCTGTTTCTTTTTTTTTTTTTTTTTTTAAATCAAATTAAAAACAGTTTTCTAACTAAAATAAAAACAGTTTTCTAACTGTAAAAAAATTCAGTTTTTAAATTCTAAAACAAAGAAACAGTTTTTAAAATTCTTAAAAAAAAATGCAGTTTTGCTCTTTTAAAAAAAAACAGTTTTAAAAACCTTTTTCAAAATTAGAATTACAGAATTGAAAAATAAAAATAAAATAAAGTAAAGTAGAAAAAAAAAAAAAACTTACTGCCGAAGAAACAGGGGGGGGGGGGGTCTTCACTGCGTCGGAGGGTTTCGAGGTATGGACGGCGGCTTCATCGTCGTCAGCGAGGGGGAGGGCTTCGTCGGTGATGTCTCGAAGGGGGGGGCTGGCGAATTGAAGGAGGAGGAGGGCGGTGGCTTCCAGGGGGCTCGAACGGGGTGGCGCTGCTTCGGGATGAGGCGACTTCGGGTTGTCGTTCGGTGGGAGGAGGATGAACGGAGGGCGGCTTCCAGGGTTTTGGCGGCGGCGATGGTTCGATTGCGGTTTTTCTCTTTTTTTTTTTTTTTTTTTTTTTTTATCTGATGGATGAATCAGGTTTTGGGGAAATAGGGGGGGGGGGCCAGAGTCAAAAGGAGGGAGTTATTATATTTTTTTTTTTTTTTTTTTTTTATTTAATTATTTTATTTTCGAAGAAGTTGACTTTTCACACATGACCTCTAAACGAGGCCCACCGCCTGTCGTCCATAGCGTTTCACCCCCATTCCGAACACAATGGGATATGCCACGCAAGCTGATTCGGCTGTTACAATCAGTTTCCGTTAAATTTACATTTAAATCTCTATATTGAATTTTAAACGTACATTTCAAATTACCGGGGTCACATACTAACTAGAAAAATTCCAGAAAAATATTTTCTAGCTTCGTATTGACGATACGGTCCTAACAAAACTAGTTTCGTCGAATTCTGAGACCGTTGGAAAAATGGCCATTTTCCAGTCGATTGAAATCAACTGAAACTGGTCAAACGCGTTTTCCTTTGCCACGCTCACATATTGATTCGAAAAATTATGAAATTTGAAACCTAGTAATAATTCGACATCACGGACCCAACAAAAGTGGTTTCGTCGAAATCCGAGGTCATTTGCAAAATGTCCATTTTTAAGGGCCTGAATTCCATAGCGACTATTCAGAATTTTCAACTGGACATATCTTTTGATTCCTGATATGAAATCTTGATTTTTCGGATTCGTTAGAAAGATATTCACTATTAGATTCCATTATTTTTGGTTTCACTAAAATCCGGATTGTTTTGCACCCGGTACATTCAATTGAAGTTTGAAATCGAATTATCGAACTACCGCGCCATTTTCAATTCCTTTTAATTATATATAATTATTATATATTCTAACGACGACGTATATAATATATACGTTCTAATTCTATTCAAAATAAATTTCACGTCGATATTATTTAAAATAATTCATTTCAAATAATTAAAATTCGCTAATATTGCCAAAATAAAAATTTTAAACTGGCCCAGATTTTACGGGTTGTTACAAACTCAGACTCTATTTCGCGTATTTTTCCGAGACGAACGCAATGGCATAGCCCGTTTCCCTTGATTCCCATTTTATAATTTAATTCTGCCTCGATTTATGTTATAACAGGTTTATTAAAAATACGGGTTGTTACATTCTCCCCTCCTTAAAGGATTTCGTCCCCGAAATCTTCAAGTTAGGAAGAACGTATCCTACTATCCAATCATCCATCTACTCAAAGCATCATCCACGAGCAATCATTGTCCTTACAAGATTCTAAATGTGGTATGAACATATGCAAAAGTGTGTGTATATGTACTTATCTAATGCAAAGATCAGGCGGTTACTGATACAGTAAACCTCCTTAATGCATATGTATGTTAGTGAAATGAATCCATATGTATGCAAATTCCTAACGTAATTCATAGTATCTATATGAGTGCACATAACATTCATCCATATGCAACATCCATGTGGTAGCACAACAAGTTTCAACCATGAATAAGTGTAAGCACTCATGCATATGCAATATGAGGAGTGTGCGAGCCGATCTAGTGCCTAATTGTGTATAATGCATCCACGAGCAACCACTTGCAAACACTTGCAACCACTTGCAACCATCAAGCATAACATGTTTCAAATACATGTTTCATCCAAAGGGTTTCTACCTAAGGTCCTCATGACAAGATAAACACGATAAACTAGATAAACATGGACAGAGAGATATGCTAAAAAGGAGATCTTAGAAGATAAACAAGATAAACTCCTTTTTGGATTACAAGAAATCCATTCCAACTCTGACATATAGTACTAACCGATGAGTCTTAACTCCCTTATGGAGTTTACAACAGAAATAAGATCGAGAATGGGACCGAGAGGATATATACAAAAGATAACTTGCAAGCAAGCTCCACAGGAAAACAAGGATCAAGGATGCACTCTTAAAAAGAGATATGATGCGCGTATCTAGTCTTCATTCTTTTTAGTCACGTTTCCTTGAGCTTAACCCCCACTGTGCTTTGACCGTCTTTTATTTCATGATTTCTTGGCTTCCTAACTCCTATTTACCAAATTCGAGTGGGAACTCATTTCATTATCGCCTCTCGTCTTTCTTTTCCACTTATTCTTCTTTCTGTATACTTGGCTTAAACATACTATAACCTCATGATTTCCTGCAAGCTCTCCAAAATTCACTAGTGAATCCTGGATCTCGTCTACTTACTATAAAGTCTTCCACGCAGTAGAACTTTTCTTGAAAATACCAATCCACGTTGCTAATTGCCCTTATAAACGTGATTTTCTATAACTCATGCTTAATCGAAATGAACCATCCGCCTATGAGTGATAGGCCATACCTAGATTCGGTTGCCTACCCATGGCTTCCTGTAGGCTATTTCAAGACTGGCCAACTTCTTGCGGGTAAACCGTTGCTAACCATGATGCAGTCCTCTTGCTCTTTACCGGACTGAAATGAGCACTCTTCGTGAGTCTACCTCATACCCGTATTCCCTTCCTTTGATCTAGGTAGTTTATCCACATAATCTATCGAGATGTTTTCACACTTCCCTTGCGAAACTTCCAATGGAGATAACGGCCCACTGGGCTTCTATGACTTGGCCTTGACCTGGTGGCACAACAGGAATCCTGGGACCAACTCGGCCACCTCCTCGAGTGATGCGCATCTTCAAGAACCTTCTTTACCAAGTCTTCCACTCGAGGAACACATACTCTCTCATCGCGCCTTAGTCTTCCTTTGTCATCTATAATATAGCTAGCGAGGTGTCTTAACATCTCGCCTCGAATCGACTGGTCCACGTTCTTGACTAACTGCGGGTCTTCTCCCTGTGAAACCCCCTTCTTGATCCAGAAGAGTAAGTCTAAGCTCAGGGAATGCTAACTAACTAGCCAAACGGAGAAAGCTTTCAATTGCCCTCCTCAGGGTTTTCCGGTCTTAGACCGCAACCACTTTAACGGGATCCACCGCTAAGCCTTACTTAGGAACTATGTGCCCAAGAAATCCAACTTCTTTCCTCCAAAGTGGCATTTGGAGAACTTGACCTTCAACCAGTGGCTCTAAGCGTATCCATCACCTCCTTGAGATGTCTAGCATGCTTTCCCTCGTTCTTTTAAGGAGATCAAAATATCGTCTATGACGACCACGACAAACTTGTTCAAGGACTCCCTAAACACCCTACCCATCAAGTTCGCGTAATATGCGGGTGCGTTAGTCAAGCCAAATAGCATGACTAGCCATTCTCAAAATCCATCTAGAGTCCTAAACGCAGTCTTGTCAATTCCATCCTCATCCCTCCTAAGCTGATGGAATCTGGTAGCTGGATCAAAAGAAAACAGATGCTCCTACAAGCTGATCAAACAAATCATCATCCCTTGATAACGGTTGTCTCCTCACGATAATCAACACATAGACGAAGCAAACTGTCCATATTAGTAACGAATACTACTGGAGCACCCTACTCGAAAAGGCTTCGTCTCAGGAAGTTCTTCTCAAGCGACTCCTTGACTTGCTTTCTTAACTCTCACCCCGTGAGGTCATATGCCTAATCGGCCATGAAACTGGCTTGGTATTACCAACCAGATAATGCGGAAATCTATTCCACGTCTAGGGGTAACCCCTTTACTTTCCTCCAAGATATCAGGATATTCTCGGACCACCCTCACAGATTGCAAACTATCGATAGACGAGTAGAGGGATTCAAGATAACATAACATGACGGGACCCATAGGGTTGCTAGAAATTTCTAGGGTATTACCGAGGCGAGTCATGAGCCTCACACCCCTATATACAAAACCCAAGAATGGCTCCAAAACAGGACAACCATTCCATGCCCAAAACCAACCCATATCCCCTGAAACCGAGAATAAAACATCCCACGAGAATTCTATACTCAGGATAGAAATTTTCAAATCCACTCAGACCACAGACAAACGGGCAGAACCCCCAATTAGATTTGAAACATATACGGGATCATCAACTAGGCTAGTACTTAGGTGCAAACTTTCAACTAGATCAGATGAAATAAAACTATGCGATGTGCCAGAATCAAACAAAGTATGAACAGGGAAAATCAGAAAATGTAAACAAGACTTTCAACAGAAACACTACCTCTATCATAAGCTAGAAGAACGGTGCTGAGGGGATGAACTTGCCCTCCAGATAGTCCTGCACACTGAGTCTGACCTTGCCCTTGTTTCCTCGGGCAATCCTTGCTGAGATGTCCAAACTCACCACAATGAAAGCATTCGCCCCGCTTTCTCTTTTCCTTCTTCCTACATTCCCTGGCTATATGTCCAACTTTACCACAGAAGTTACATTTCCTATTCCCTCTTGGCTTGTCCTTGCGGTTGTTGTTATTCTTGCCCCGTTTCCTGGAATTTACTCTCTTGCCTTGAGACTCACTCGCCTTGCCCTCTTTCTTGTCATTGTTATCTTCTTCTTGAAGTAGGGCCAAATTCACCAGATTCTCGAAAGTCGCCCCCAAGGGTATAAGAGACATGGCCAAACCATGTAATGGCTCGTTTAATCCTAGAGCAAAGTGTAGGGCCTTCTTCTGAGCTGTATTAACCAAGTCTAAATCGACCCGAGCCAGTTGATTAAACTTATCTATGTATTCCCTAATAGTCATGTCCCCTTGCTTTAGTGATAAGAACCTTAGTCCAAACCTTCCCCTAAAGTCATCCCAAGTCTCAATTGGCCTAGTAGCGGTGGTGACTACCCACCAACGTGCAGCTTCTTCCTTTAGCAACCATACTGCCAATAAAACCTTCCTGCGGTCACCTATATCAAAGGTGGCTAAAAGATCTTCGGTCTCTTTCAACCAATTCCTTGCCTCTACAATGGTCTCTGTTCCATTAAATTTTTTGCCACCCATCATCTTAAAGTTCTTACAAGTTTCCGCAAAATCCGTTTGTGGAGGCTGAGGGGGAAGAGGAACATCAGCTACGGGAGGAGGAGGAGGAACAGCGGCCTCGACTGGAAAGACAACATTAGAGACACCCGGGACTGGTGCCATGACTTCCAAGTACCGACGAAACCAATCGGGTATTGTTACTCCTTCGGGTAAGACGAGATTATCAGACATGCTGGAAACGAAAAGAAAAGAGTTCAAACGAGGGGTCAAAGGATAGTGCTAATGGCTTTTGGGGAATAGCCTTTTTTAAAAACAACTAGACTTTTCTTTGGAAAATACTTTATACTTGGTTTTGAAAATAGTTTTTCAAAAGTTTTTTTAAAAAACCTTTTTATCCCTTCTCGTAAACCATATGCTCTGATACCAAATGTAACACCCCACCTCCGCCAGGGTGGCTCTTTCAAGCGACTCTGACTTTGGTGAGGCGTTTTTAAAACAAGGTAAACATGCATAATGATATAGCAAGGCAGGACATGACATATATATGTATGTAAATAAATAGAGTAAGTAGATAAAACAGCGGAAGATTTTTAAACCATTTCAAAACACGAGTCTGGTACATCAAAATGTCAATTTCCCAAATAAACAAGTCTAGTACATAACATCATCTGAAACTGCAAAAGAAAACATAAAAGTAGCTATCCCCAAGATGAAAAAAAAACCATAGCAAGCTCAAGTCCCAAGCATACATGAGCTATCCAAGAAAGCAGCTAAGATCCAAGCTAGGCTCCTGTATTCCCTCCCTGAGAACCTGGGGGGGGGGAACGGAAGAAAAGAGGCGAAAGAAAACAGGTCAGTCAAAAAGACTGAGTAAGCCCTGCTACGATCAGTCTATAAACTAATAAAGTTAACATCATGATGGAAACTGAGATGATCATGGATAACAACATACTGGCATGATAAATTAACCACAAGATAGATAGAGGTGTCATCGCATAAACATGGTTAAGTTTTGCACCACAATGTACTAGCAAACTAACATAACAGGTATTGATCCCTTGGCCCAAGCTTTGGCCCAATAACATGAGGTGACCTTAATACAAGGTCCAGCCCAACGGTCTAATCGATCGGCTCCCTATAAACCTAACATGTCAAGTGTTGGTGTCCATACGGCCCACATATGGTTATAGTTAGACTGTGCTGGGTCCACCTTTGGGTGTATCAAGCCCTCGGGTGTCAACCCCAGACACTTAAGCAATAATGCACAGCCCTAACCTACTGGTACCCGTGCCTCGAGTTTGTCCAACACCGGACTACGTGCACGTCCGTAGCCCGCCTGGACCCGCACCGCTGTACCACTCAGCCATCGCCTTTTGGTCGCTTACATCCGTCCAGTAATCGTGCCCCACCCTAGCCTAGCTTCTAGGGTTGTGAATGATACCTAACTGGGATTACTGTTAGAACAGACCACGTTGCTAGGGTTTCCCAAGAGGGTTAAGTGTGATTTAACCCTTCACTAATCATGGATTAAACTAGTTAAGTGCAACCAACGGTTCACCACTTAACCCCATTTCAATCCCTCGAATCCCCAAATTGGTTAAGTATTAGTGGACCCTGACTTAACCCTAATCATGAGGCATTAATTAATTTAATGCACCTTAACCTCTCACATTAGACCTTGTTGTGGTTACTAGTTAGGCCGGGCGGGTCCGGGTAGCTTTACACCACAACTTGGTCTAACCTCGGGTCTTGGCACCCCATGACCAACTTCTCACATTGGGTCCTATTGTTTGTAGCCACTAGTTAAGCCGGTCGGTTCCGGGTAGAATTACGCTACAAACTCAACCCAACCTCGAGTTGGCCACACTTATGTTTTCTAAGTGTCATGTCCACTTTATTTCAAAACATAATTACAAGTCAACAATTACTTGGGTAGACCTAACTTAATAGGTAAATTCCCAAGGGGTAGACCTAACTTAATAGGTAAATTCCCAATCTTATATTTTCATGTATTTTAAGTTTACCCAAACCCCCCAACGTCATTCTATCGCTTACATATTCGTAATAACGCATAAAGGATAGGAAGAGGGAACTTGGCACAACATACATGAGCTTGCATGTCGCAACAAACATACATAACATGTTAGACTTGCACAACTTAGCATAGTGAACTTGCACATTACCATAAACGTGCATAACATATTAAACTTGCCTAACATGGTATAGGGAACTTGCATAAACATGCATAACTTGTCAAATATGCACAACATGTCATTTTGAACTTGCATAAGCATGCATAACTTGTCAAACATGCATAACATGGCATAGTGATCTTGCATAAACATGCATAACTAAATAAACTTGCAAATCATGGCTTGGTGATCTTGCGTAAACATGCATAACTTGTTAAACTTGCAAATCATGACTTGGTGAACTTGCATAAACATGCATAACTTGTTAAACTTGCAAACCATGACTTAGTAAACTTGCATAAACATGCATAACTTGTTAAACTTGCAAATCATGACTTGGTGAACTTGCATAAACATGCATAACTAAATAAACTTGCAAATCATGACTTGGTGAACATGCATAACTTGTTAAACTTGCAAATCAAAACATGCATACTTCATCAAACATGTGTAACATAGCATAGTGAACTCACATAAGCATGCATAACCCATTAAACATGCATAACATAGCATAGTGAACTCGCATAAGCATGCATAACTCATTAAACATGCATAACATAGCATAGTGAACTCGCATAAGCATGCACAACTCATTAATCATACAAAAATCCCAACTTTCATCACATATTAACTTTAGAGTTTCTAAAATGAAGGTAAGAGGGCTTACAACTATTATGAAGACACAAATCTCCTAATAAAGAT
Source organism: Allium sativum (assembly GCA_030737875.1). Lineage (NCBI taxonomy): Eukaryota > Viridiplantae > Streptophyta > Magnoliopsida > Asparagales > Amaryllidaceae > Allium > Allium sativum. Next base: position 427,224,335 of record CM060925.1, on the reverse strand, counting down.
TGAGAAGCCCCTTTTATGCAAGCATAAAACCCCAAAACAAAGCTCCAATAAGAAAACACCCAAAAACACTAGCTTAGAAAATAAAACTTGCAACTTGATGATGTATGCAAGCTAATGATCATTCATACAACTTAGAAAAGCTTGTATGAACATCCAAATCTTCTTAGAATTGATTTTTGAAGAGGGTGGAGGCTAGGGTTCTTAGGTGGAGGCCATTTGAGATTTCAATTTGACATAGTTTGGTTGCTAGAGTGAATAATGAGGGTTTAGGGTAGGATTAGGAGCTTATTTATAGAAGATTAGAGTGTTTTTAGCCCTAGGATTAACCCTAGGTTAGTTTTGGCCCGTCAGATCTCGGAACTCTCTAGAACCAACCCACAAGACCCAGCCCAAATCAAAATGGTGCGCCAGGCAATATTGCCTGGGCACCCCCTGTCGACAGGGCTGTCGACACCCTGGGGACCCTGTCGACAGGCCTGTCGACATGCGGGTCCTGGGCGGGAATTTGCCCGCCTGCGCCAGTTTGCCCTAACCCCTTTTTTTAATTTTAAAATTTAAATCTGTTTTTACTTAGGAATTTTCTGCAAACTTCAATGGGCCTTAACTGGGTCATACGGACTCCGATTTTCGAAAACTCAGACTCTATTTCGCGTATTTTTCCGAGACGAACGCAATGGCATAGCCCGTTTCCCTTGATTCCCATTTTATAATTTAATTCTGCCTCGATTTATGTTATAACAGGTTTATTAAAAATACGGGTTGTTACACATATCATGACGACCCATCGTATTCAAGTGTTTAGTAACTCCTACCGATACAGTGGATCAAACTGATCGGCCAGAACTCATAAACAACTCAACCAATGAATCTCCACAATCTAAAACCATTTTTATATCAATAACAAATATGTTCACTCGTATATATACACTCAATCTCAGTCTAGGGTATTACTAACCCTATCTCTACCGAGTCATGCCACAGAGCCAAGGTAATTCACTTAACTTAAGCTCTGATACCAACTGTAACGACCCGGATTTTCAGCGACTTTGGTTATCGACATAAACACGATGTCGATAACCAAAACACCAAAAAATCCTGGTAATTAGTGAAACAAATTAGAGGGTGAGGAAAGATAAGATAGAAAATTAGAATAGAAGAAGAAGAAGAACACAACATCAGAGTAACACGAATCTCACAGTGGAACGAATAAATATATTTCATAACATAACTTTGAAATACAAATCTGTACTTGAATATACATATCATTATCAAAGTACAACACTTACAACACAGCGGAAATAACTATAGTTATATGATCCTGAAGCCTCCTGCTCCAAGCTCTTCCAGTATATCTGTAAATCCCGACTACTTGACTGCCCGTACAAATTTAGGCACCCAAGAGTTTAGGGAAAACAACAAAGTAAACTCTGGGTCAGTCATGGGACTGGTATGAGTAAAATAGTTTTAACAGTTCAAGCAGGTAATCGATATCTCATAAGACCACGCCGTATAACGGAACGGGTTTTTCCGTTATGAGGATCCAAAATATCTTTATATCAAAAACCTTTTGATATTATAATAATGTCTATCAACACAATATAATAATCATCTAGCAGAAACGCTTTCATCTCACGTTCTACATATATAGTATACAATCAAAACCGCAAGCACGTATTGGGTAATGGGTTTCCAACTATGACAAGGTATGGAACCACCTTTCGCTAGTGTACCTCTAGAGAGGAATACACTGGGTTCAACAAGAACATCTTGCAACCCGGCCACACATGACCGACCACTCATTTCGCTTGAGCGTATCGAATGTATATCACCAACGGTTGGGATCAGCAACCGTTTCCCGAATGGGACAGCATCAACAATAGATTTTTAGAAGTAAATGAAACTCTAGATCAGGTGATTATACACCCTACTTCGGTGCGACCGACTTAGCCATGCTGCCTACCCGATTTCTGTCATTTACTGGATGTGAGGCTAGAAGCTACGCTTTATCATCACACCAGATTCACTTTGAATGCCACATCGTCAAATCCATCAAATCACCGATTGACGTCCTCAACCATACATTATGTGTTAGCTAAAAGAAGTTTCCTTCTCCGCTTCCACTCTTGGTACAGTTGGAGAAATCAATATACGTGATCGTCTGGAAATACTCTGTCAGACATCCGTCCATACAAGTCATCCAGGAATAGGATGAACCGAAGGCACTATTCTGTAAACAGGATAGCCCTTGCATAACTCCGTCTTCAATTTCCTTTGGCATATATGATTCGCAACGCTTATGCCAATACAGAGTGGTTCTTTGGATAATAATCCAACCGGTCTCTCCATATTAACAACGTTAAAATGGTCGAAACTTCGATAGTCTGTGATTTAACCATCGAAGAAAAACAGGTGTGCAAACAACGATATCATTTCCAAATGGAACATTTATATCGATCAAACATCATTCAACATTTATCTCTTTATTTCATTAATTTACTTATCTCCTGTTTCCCTATATTCAATATTTCTTATTTTCTAAATTTGGAAAATATACATTATTAACAATGGAAAACATTTCCATTTTCTTGTTTTCTTTATTAGAAAACATTTCTGGTTTCTTATTTGGAAAACATTTCCAAAGCTTCTTCATTGGACTTAGACAGATGTTTAAACAAACATCGCTATGCCAACTCAAACCATTTCCTTTACTGCCGAACCTTAACTATTCCTTAGTTAAAAATGAAGCCAATCAAGTTGGGGTAGAACTACCTCTCAGACCTTAACTTAACAACATTTCTAACTTTGAAATAGACAAAGTTCACTTTATATCCCTTTACTAACTTCCTTACTTAACCCTCCTTCGAATAGCTATATTCGATTGACTCTTTTCACTTAACTCTATTCGATTAACCCTTATCAATTAACTCTACTGGACTAACGCTATTGGGTTAACTCTATTTGACTAACGCTATTGATTTACTCATTTCACTTAACTCCTTTCGGATAAACTATATTCGATATTTTTTTTTACTTTCTTCGAATAAACTATATTCGATTAACTCATTTGCTTCTATTCGAATAACTATATTCGATTAACTCTTTTTACTTTCTATTCGAATAACTATATTCGATTAACTCATTTTACTTTCTATTCGAATAACTATATTCGATTAACTCATTTGCTTCTATTCGAATAACTATATTCGATTAACTCTTTTTACTTTCTATTCGAATAACTATATTCGATTAACTCATTTGCTTTAACTCTAATCGATTAAACTAACATCGATTAACTCCTTTTACTTTAACTCTAATTGATTAAACTAACATCGATTAACTTCTTTGCTTTAACACTAATCGATTAAACTAACATCGATTAACTTCTTTTACTTTAACTCTAATCGATTAACTAACATCGATTAACTTCTTTTACTTTAACTCTAATCGATTAACTAACATCGATTAACTTCTTTTACTTTAACTCTAATCGATTAACTAACATCGATTAACTTCTTTGCTTTAACACTAATCGATTAAACTAACATCGATTAACTTCTTTTACTTTAACTCTAATCGATTAACTAACATTGATTAACTCCTTTACTTTTATTCGAATAAACTATTCATTTATAAAGATTTACTTTTAGTAACCGTTCTTCACTTTACAAATGATTTCCCTTTTATAAAACTCTATTTGTTTTAAAAACATTTTTCCCTTTTATTTACTTTCGAAATATTTCCTTTTATAAAATCTGTTGATTTTATAAAATCCCTTTTATTTCAATATACATTGAAAAAATTCTTTTTACATCCCAGGGTCTTTTATGATATTTTAAAATATCGAATAACAATGATCAACATCATTCCAACACACATAATCCATAACAGATTATATAACACATCATATATCACAATATATGAAAACAGTAAAATAAATGTTGAGGAATCCAATTGGATTCCTCCAACCTGTTTCCCTGCATCACAGATGTTAAACAATATAATATAACATCACTTTTTCGTTCCATATGATATATTCTGTTAAACAGAATCAATATAGAAATTTAGCTAACTGACTAGCAGTTCAATCAAACAATCAACACATAGTAAATCAGACAATTTCTAACAGTTCTAAAAATACAACATGAAATTATAAACTGTTCAGAGTTAGTGAGATTTACTCACTTTGGCAGTTCATCGTTAAAGAATGATAAACTGTTTGTTTGATTTGAATCAAACAATTTATTTCAACATAAATTCAAACAAGCTCCAATGGGCTTCCAGTCAATTTCATTTCGAAGTCCTCGTCCCTACGGTCCCAACGCAACTTACGGTTCGTCAATCTAATATCATATGATCACGTTATTGAATTAACAAGCTGCTATGAATATTTAATTTAAATAAAACAAGGATTAATTATTAACGGGCCTTAACCTTGAATCTGTCGGCCCATCCTGTTGCTACCCGCTCCATTCTAATCTTCTTCCTCCAAACACAATACACACTCCAGTACCACTCAAAACCGCAAAAACCCAAAGTGCCATTGCCAAAACATTTGTTCACCGATTTACTTCCTTACCACAGTATAAATCGAACAAAAAAAACACCATACCATCTTTTCCAAAAAAACCACTTCACCCCATCTGTTTTCAAAACCGTCGATTACTGTTTCCATCCCTTTATTTTCACCAACCCAACTTTCACACATTTGAACTCCATTTAAATTATGCCGAGCCATAACCGATTTACAGATGAACCCCACCATTTTTCCTCCATCTCCTTCAATGTCTACTTCCTCAACAAACAACGTGAGTTCCTGTTGTTTATTTCTCCAGGGCCGCATGTATTATTATGGTATTACCTCAACTCAAAACCCCCCTTCCAGTATTTTGTTCCACCGACTTCAATACTTCACAAACAAAGAAACATCAAACATCTTCATTATTCACATAGTAAAAGTCCGTCCTTTCAAGCTCCGTGAGTTTGAAGCTTCCATCTACTCAGTTTCAGACCGTGCTCCTCATGTGGAAACCTAATTCCAGCTCCACACCATGTCCCACGCTCCCTTCATGTCAAAACGGTCACCCCCACTTCCCGCCTAAATGAGAACGCAGGCTCCAGATCTCCATGCCGTGACTTTGAAGACCATGTACCCAAAACTAGCGAGACAACCAGACTAAACAGAGTAGCCACGCAACTTCGATATGTGTATTTTCGAGTGTTTAGTTTTGAAGCTACATGAGGAAAGCGGTTTAGAGATTTGAGATGGGAAACGAGGTAGGCTGCTGTTTTGATTTACAGTGACAATGAAATTAGGTTGTAAGGGAACATAACGAGTATTTATAGAGTTTTGTTTTGAGGAAATGGGGCTTCCACGTTTTTCAACTGCAGCGTCATTTCGAGCTCGATTTTAATTATAATATAATTATACGTTCAAACTGCCGTTATTTATATATATTCGTTATTCAAATTCAATTCCAAGCTGAATTAAATATCACAGATGATCCGGTTCACACCATATCGTCATTTCAGCCAATTCTGATTATTTCAGAATTAAATATATTATTTAATTTATTATTTTAATTAAATATTCAACCTTATTTAATTCCACGACCATTTAATTCACTATATCACCATTGATATAATTAAATAAATAAATCATAATACCCCTGCCAATGCGGGTCATTACATCTATATACTCATTTGAAGTTCGAAACACCAAATTACAAACTACCGCGTTGTTGTGAGTTATTTTTAATTATATTTAAATATAAACGTTTAAACTTCATTTAATAATAAATTTCAACTCCATTCCGATATATTTAAATATAAATTAAACTCTTTTCCATATCTAACTTAATATTTTCGATTATCTCTAATTATCTACTATTTTATTACTTAGTTATCAATTTAAACACAACTCCATTTTTAATATCTAGTTCTAGTTCCGTTAGAAATAAATTATTTTATAAAATTCGATATAATCGAATTCTGGTTATAAATCCTTTGGATTTATCTTAAATCGGTTTATATTTCGAATTTCCGGAATTACATTTGTCGTTCCATTTTCAAAACGATTTCTAATTCACTTTTAAATTCATACATGAATTTAAAATCCCAAATTATCTTGTAATAATTATCCACTTTTGTTTATAAACATCATTCATAAATTTATTGCCTTGTTTTAGATATTAAAACAAGTTCCATTTCAAAATCTATTTGAAACCCGATTCTTGTATTTGGAATATTTTATTTTTATAACTTACATATAAAATTGTATAATCTATTTTCATATTTAATTTCAGTTTTTATTTAATAAAATTAAAATATCCTTTCTAGACATAATTTATTTTCATAAATTCGACGTAGTCGAATTCCAATCATAAATCCATTTGGATTTATTTTAATTCAATCTATATTCCAGACATCGAAATAGATTTCTTCATGTCCCTTTTTAACATGGTTTCCAATTCTCATTTTAAATTTATATTTGAATTAAATATTTAAATTATCCAACTGATAATTTTTCACCTTTCTTTATAAACATCATTATATTACTTGTTTATATATTTAAACAAGTCTCGATTTCAAATCCATTTTGAAATTAAATTTCTACTTTGGAAAGGAAAATTCACTTTTCAAATTCACACTTGTATTTACATTTCCTGAATTATCTAACGATAATTCATTTCACTTCAGTTATAAACATTGTTTATTAATGAACTGCTTGTTTTTATTGTTCAAAACAAGTTAATATTTCCTACACCATTCGAAATTCAAATTCTATTTTAGAAAAATAGATTTTTTTTCCTTTTTATCTCAAAATCCCTTTTCATGATATTTTTATATATTGATATTTAGGCCTAGTGATATTTAAACATCCAAAACACCCAATTATCAATCACAGGTTTTCCAACACATCATATATTGTCATATATATGAAAACAAATAATAATAATAAATTTGTGGAATCCAGTTGGATCCCTCCAACCTGTTTTCTTGCATCCACAGATGTAAGGCAGCGTAAATAATACCCATCCTGTTTCAAGGAAGGATATCGTAGAATAGAAGGTCATCCAATATCAAATTATGGAGAACATAGGGTCATCGCTAATGATACTGTGGGCATCCGCTAATGGTACTGCGGGAAATATCCAATCACCAATATATATAATAGCCACAACCACCAAGCCTAAATAACTAATATATATGTATATATGTATATATATATCACCAATATATATATATATATAATAGTCACAACCACCAAGCCTAAACAACTAATATATATATATAATAGCCAAAATAACATTTCAATGCAACCAAACAACCAGCAAACAACATATAGAAAGTATTTAAAATAAAAATTCGTTTATAATGAAATTATAAACGAACCAGAGAGTGAGTTTACTCACCTTGATTTATTTATTCTCTTCTGAATACCCAATGAAGCCAATTATATAGATTTAACATTGAATCCTCCATACACTGTTTTTCAATGTAAAACAAATAAAATTTCAATTACTGAATTATACTAATTTAATTAATTAGCCGCGTGTAAACTAATTCCAAATTAAACCTTAATTTTACTTAATGTTTATTTAACAAATTTTATTTCTTCACTAGCTAAATATATTGGTTTTACAGATTAGTTTAATTAGCTATTGATTTTATAATTAAAATTTCCATATAAAAATTAAATATAAAAAATAGAATCTACCTTAAATCCGCATTTCATCTTGTCGTTCCACAGCTAAACATGCAACAACAACTTGTAGTCAATCTGACCACTGCTGCTCCCACAAATCCTTGCCGGAGTTGCAGCCATTTCCATCTAACCCATGTTGGCAATCCACCCAGACAATCCGAGTGCCCCCCTGAGTTACTGCCATCAAGAAATTTGCCTCTATTATCAGTGGAACAATAATATAAAAGAAAATTTTTGACCAAGCAAATAGTGAATTACTTACGTATTATATTTTTTTTCCTTCCTAGCCTTCACCGGATATCGCTACTCCTCCCCAATCTAACTACCTGCGCCGCCCAGAGATCACCCATGCCACTTTCTTACCCTCCGGCCTCTCTCTCACAGCTCGCTACCAAATCTCTAACCCCTGTCGAAACTAACAGTACCCCAAACAATCATCACGTGTACCAAATCCTCACTGATTTAAAACCAATCGATCTCCATATCTAGATTCCAAGGTCCCTGCGTAATCCATCGAGTTAAGGCTCTTCCGTTCGATCGTGTCATCACTTATTGATTTCCAGAAATTTGTAGTTCGACTTGATATTAGAAGGATTGGGGGTTCGATTTGAAATTAGAAGGATTTGATTTGGAAAAAATTGGCTTCAAGACATTTTCATTTCTAAGAAAAACAATGGAGAGGAAGAAAATAGAATTGGAGAAAGGGGGTAACGCGTCTGTTTAAATTAGGAAGAAGAAATAGATCGAGCATTTATTTTGAGGAAGGGAATTTATGGTGTTAAAAAGAACAGACATTTTATTGAAGCTTTCGATCAAGTTACATGTTTGCAGAACAATAAAAGAAAAAGAAACAAGGAGGGCTCACAATTTTATAGATTATGAAAGGGAACCAACCGTACCTAAGATATTAATGTATGTTGGTTAAGTACAAAGCAAATCTCTTCTTTTATTTAAAAAGACTTTATTTTATTAATTTGATTTGATTTATATTTAATCCAATTTGAAATAAAGAGATTGTTACTTTAATTAAACAGATTCTGATTCGATTTCGAGCTTATCCATCAGAAACATTTCGGGGTTCATAACTAGAAGTCCTAAACCCTTATTTTAGTATAACAACTGACATTTCAACGTTATAACACTATTCTGAACTAAACGGAATAGATTATAAAACTTAATTCGTACGCATATATAAAATAACCATATTAAATCGATATAATATAGATTAAATTCAAAATAATTAATTCCTTGATAATTATTATTATTATTATCGTTTATATATTCAAATAAAATTTCTATTAATCAACTGAATTATTTCGGTTCAGTTATAACTTCGAATTTATTTATATATCTTTTTCGCATTACGATGATTATATATATTCGAAATAAATCGTATTTCGATTATTAAATCGATAACTCAATATAAAAATCGACTTATATTATCAACTCAATACTTAAACCATATTAAATATTTAAAATAAATCGTCCAAAAGATGGGTCGTTACGTTCTTCCCCCTTAAAAGAATTTCGTCCCCGAAATTACTAAGGTAGGAAAAGTGCTACAAGCCCATTTACTTTTTTCAATAATTCACTTATATTAGAACTCAACTCTTCACATTTCAACAATTTTATTTCCAACCAACTTTTGGTTTTCATTCATATCGCACATCCTATATGCTCACATTCTTTTCCATCTGAATGATTTACAATCAATATATTCACAATCAATTCATATGCATTTGAATTCATTCAAATTGATTCTAATCAGTTTATTCACTTAGATCCATTCAATTTGTTTAAGTTAAATTTAAATTTCCTAAATTCAAATTTCTAGCTTTTCATTTCAACTCCTTCTTAAATCACATAAATATATTTATAACTATTTCAAATTCAAAACATTTGAATTTTCAAGCCATCTTGTTTTCTTTCAAACAAATTTCCATCAAAAACTTTTCTAAGGGTAGCAATTCATCATTTAGAAACTCGAAAATGAACACTGATGATGCTACAAACATCATCAGAATTATTTTCCAGCGACTGAAGTGAGTTCAGTGCTTTAACGCTTACAAAATCCATTCAAAAATGGTATTTTGATTCCAAAATCCTTCAAACACAAAGTTATATTGCTCTAATATACTTTAGAAAATATTCTCCAATCTCCCAGGATAAAATTCTGAATTCTGGTTTGAATTCAATTTCAATTCATCTTATTTGTACATTTCATTCATATACAAATTCTATTTGGTTTTATATAACCATTCCAATTTTATAACCTCGTCTGATTATAAATTTAACATCCAACACATCCATATATTATAGTAATTTCACAAAATTAATCATTCTATATCAAAATAGAATTTTGGGTAAAATTATTTCATTTACCCACTTTAAAACAATATTATGTCGCATTTCTCTGTTTAAGTGTTTAGAAATTCTTATCGACTTCATGACGTCCCATGATTCAATCAAAATTCATAAGCCACTCAATAGACACGCCAACAGAATATAAAACAATTTTAATATTAGTTAACAAATACGTGCTCTCGTGTATATATACACTCAACTCATTCTAGGGTACTGCTGACTGTACCTCTAATGAGTAAAGTCCCACCAAAACCTAGGTCTTCTCTCAACCTAAGCTGTGATACCAACTGTAATGGCCCGAATTTCCATACTATCTGAGTTGACTAAATACACCACATGTCCAACCCAAATTGCACAGAATTACGAATCATTATGGGTTAAAGAAGAAAAGATAGAAGAAGAACAGAAATAACAAATAGAATCTCACATTGCAATGGAATAAAATATAATATATATATAACAACTTTTGAAATACAAAATTTGAATGCATATACATAACATTATCAGAGTACAATATTTGTTCATCACATATATAACACAGCGGAAATAAACTCTATAACACTGAAGCCTCCTGCTCCAAGCACCTACAAGGATATCTGAAAATACCTGAGCTATTTGACTGCCCGTACAAATTTGGGCACCCAAGAGTTTAGGGTAAAACAAAACAAAATAAACTTTGGGTCAGTCATGGGACTGGTATGAGTAAACAATTTAAAACAGTTTGAGAAAATAAAGTACACTCATAAGACCACGCCGTATAACACGGTACGGGTTCTTCCCTTATGAGAATAAGAAACATTTGATTTAAATTTCAAAATCCTTTTGAAAGAAACGATAATCTTTATATCAAAACTCTTTTGATATTATAATAGTGTCCATCAACCATAACTAAATAATCATCTAGCAGAACGCTTGCATCTCATGTTATACATACATAGTATATAATCAAAACCACGAGCATTTGTTGGATAATGGATTTCCAACTATGACAAGGTATAGAACTACCTTTCGATGGTGCATCTCTAGAGAGGAATACACTGGGTTCAACAAGAACATCTTGCAACCCGGCCACACATGACCGACCACTCATTTCGCTTGAGTGTATCGAATGTATATCACCAACGGTTGGGATCAACAACCATTTTCCAGAATGGGACAGCATCGCATAGAACAAAGAAGGAAATAAATTTTCTCTAGATAGGTGATAATACACCCTAATTGGGAGCTACCCACTTAGCCATGCTGTCTGCCCGATTTTTGACATTTCCCAGTTGTTGAGGCCTGAGGCTATGATTACTTACCATTCATTTGATAGAACAATCACTTTGAATGCCACATTGTCAGATCCGTTAATCAGTAATTGATTTGCACAAATATAATCTAGATATTATGCTAAGAGAATAAATTATCCGCCACCATATACATCAATACAGACCAACATATATGATCACTGGAAATACTCTATCAGACACTCGTCCATACACGTTCGTTCTGGGACTGAACGAAACCGAAGACATAACTTCCATTAATCCATCTTAGGCAATTTCTACCTAGGACTAACAGAAAAAGCCCTTGAACTTTACTCCGTCTTTGATTATCTTTATATAATCTGATTCGCAACGCTACTGCCACTATAGAGTGGTTTTGGGATAATAATCCAACTGGTCTCTCCATATTTACAACGATATTGACCAATACTTCGATAGTCGGTTATTTAACTATCGAAGAAAAACATATATTCATCCACAGCATCAAACAATCACTGGGGGCCCTTAATTAATATTTCATTAATTAAATCACTTCTCTATTTCCTTATCAATATTTGTTAACCCAAATATTTTCAATAATCATCTTGGCCTTTTACGTTGTTGGGAAAAACATTTTCATCTATTGCCTTCTTTTATTTTCTATACTTAGAAAATATCTTTTATTTGTAATTGGAAAATATTCAAACTACTTATCTCTTTTCCGAACTTATTTATTTCTATACTTAGGGAATATTCGTTATTATATTTCCAAAATTCCACTTACTTGGGTTAAAACGAATGTTGTGTAAAACATCATTACAACAACCCAAAATACCGCATTCAACAAAATCTTATTCAAACATTTATCTTCGAGACTGAATCTTGCTATTTTTAGGTTAATAATGAAATCAATCGAGTTGGGGTATAACTACCTCTCAGACCTTGACTGAATAACATCCTTAACTTCAAAATGGACAAAACTGCTTATCTCGAATTACCAACATCATAGAAAACCAATTATCCATTTTCGAAACATGTACACGTTTCTCTTTATAATTTACCAAATTTAATTTATAGATTTCCTTTTTGTTTATAATATTCTATTTTAAGTTCGTTTTCTTATCACGTTCTATATCTATTGATATATTGATTTCTATTTATCAAATTTTCTTAAAAATATTCTAACTCCTTAAATTTTGCCAGCACCTCCTTTGTATCGGTCAATAGCTCAAACCCCAACTCGCCTCTCTAGGCCCTTCCCATTCAAAAAAAAATCAAAAAGCCAAGCAACTTGTCGATTCAACGCACAAAATCTCGTATGGAATTTAAATATGTACCTTTTTGTCGGGCACTTGAATTTAAATCTTCATACACTTCATTCCATACCTATTTAACATATATACATCCATTCCAAATTTATTCCAACTCAATCCAATCATTTTTAACTCAGATCGCTAATTTATTCTTTAATTAGCTATTTTGCCTATTTCACTTTTTAATTGAACATATCACGTTCATATACAATTTTAATATGCTTATAAACTAAATGAATTCCATTTCAACTCGAGTTTCATATTCGATTTCGAATATAAATTTACAGACTCCTTTTACATAACCAAAGTCAAATTTTGATTAAAAACCCCATTAACTAATTATTCCTCAAATTAGTTATTTCTATTTGACAATCAAAAATATGGTTTTTATTTCAAAAATCAATTCATTTACTCCACTTGAGTTCATATTTATTTCATAACTCAAATCTGGATTTTTCTAATGGAAATTCGGATTTTATTTGCTTAAAACCCTTTTTATTAAATAAATCGTTATGGTTTTATAATGGTTATGGCACTGTTTTTCTAGAAATTTTATTTTTCCATAACTCGAAATCTATATTTTTCTCTTCCATTAGAAAATTATTGTTCCAGCGGTCTAAACGGTTCTTGTTTCATAGAATTTCGACTTAAATTGAGTTATATATACTCAATTAAAGTTCGAAACACCAAATTATGAACTACAGCGCTGTTGTGAGCTCGTTTTAATTATATTTAAATATATACGTTTAAACTTCGTTTAATAATAATATTCAACTCCATTCCGACATATTTAAATATAAATTAAACTGGTTTCCCAAATCTAACTTAATATTTCTAACTATCTCTAATCGTCTATTATTTCATTACTCGGTTATCAATCTAAACACAACTCCATTTTTAATATTAAGTTTAAATTCCATTAGAAATAAATTATTTTATAAAATTTGATATAATCGAATTCTGGTTGTAAATACTTTGGATTTATCTCAAATCGGTTTATATTCTGAATTTCTGGAATTACATTCGTCGTTCCATTTTCGAAACGATTTCTAATTCACTTTTTAATTCATACTTGAATTTAAAATTCCAAATTATCCAATTTTATTTATAAACATCGTTTATAAATTTACTGCCTTGTTTTAGTTATTAAAACAAGTTCCATTTCAAAATCTATTCGAAACTCTATTTTTATATTCGGAATATTTTATTTTCATAACTTACATATAAAATTGTATAGTCTATTTTCATATTTAATTTCAGTTTTTATTTAATACAATTTAAATATCCTTTCTAGACATAATTTATTTTTATAAATTCGTCATAGTCGAATCCCAATCATTAATCTATTTGGACTTATTTTAATTCATTCTATATTCCAAACATCGAAATAGATTTCATCATTTCCCTTTTTAACACGATTCCCGGTTCTCATTTTAAATTCATATTTGAATTTAAATATTTAAATTATCCAACCGATAATTTTTCACCATTCTTTATAAACATCATATATATTACTTGTTTATATATTTAAACAAGTCTCGATTACGAATCCATTTTGAAATTAAATTTCTACTTTGGAAACATAAATTTCCATTTTTAAATTCACACTTGTATTTACATTTCTCGAATTATCTAATGACAATTCATTTCACTTCATTTATAAATATTGGTTTAAATGAACTGCTTGTTTTTATTGTTCAAAACAAGTTAATATTTCCTAAACCATTCAAAATTCAAATTCTATTTTGGAAAAATATATTTTTCCTTTTTATCACAAAATCCCTTTTCACAATATTTTTATACATTAATATTTAGGCCCAGTGATATTTAAGCATCCAAAACACCGAATTATCAATCATGGGTTCTCCAACACATCATATATGACCATATATATGAAAACATATAATAATAAACTTTGAGGAATCCAGTTGGATCCCTCCAACCTATTTTCCTGCATCCACAAATGTTAGCCACCATAAATAATACCCATCCTGCTTCAAGGAAGGATATCGCGGTATAGAAGGTCATCCACTATCATATTGTGAGGCGCATTGGGTTATCTGCTAATGATACTGCGGGCATCCGCTAATTGTACTGCGAGAAATATCCAATCACCAATATATATAATAGCCACAACCACCAAGCCTAAATTACTAATATATATATAACAGCAACAATAACATTTCGATGCAACCAAACAACCAATGAATAACATATAGAAATTATTAAAAATAAAAATTTGTTTATTATAAAATTATAAATGAACCAAAGAGTGAGTTTACCCACCTTGATTTATTTATTCTCTTCCGAATACCTAATGAAGCCAATTATATAGATTTCACATTGATTCCTCCATACGTCTATTTTTCAGTGTAAAACAAATAAAATTTCAATTACCGAATTATACTAATTTAATTAATTACCCACGTGTAAAATAATTCCAAATTAAACCTTAATCTTACTTAACGATTAGTCAATAATTTTGTTTCTTCACTAGCTAAATATATTGGTTTTACAGATTAGTTTAATCAACTATTGATTTTATAATTTAAATTTCCATATAAAATTTAAATATAAAAAAACAGAATCAACCTTAAATCTGCGTTTAATGCTCTCGTTCCATGGCTAACATGCAACAACAACTTGTAGTCGATCTGACTACCGTTGCTACCACAAATTCTTGTCGGAGCTACTGCCATTTCCATCTAACCCATTTTGGCAACCTTCCTAAACAATCTTAGTGCCCCCTCCCCTGAGTTCACTACCATAAAGAAAATTTCCTCTATTATCATTGGAAAAATAATATAAAAGAAAAATCACTACCAAACAAATAATGAATTACTTATGTATAATATATTATTTTTCCTTCTTAGCCTTCACTGAATATCGCTACTCCTCCCCAATCCAACTACCTGCGCCGCCCAGAGATCACCCATGGCACTTTCTTACCCTCCGGCCTCTCTCTCGCAGCTCGCTTCTGAATCTCTAACCCGTATCGAAACTGACAGTACCCTAAACAATCATCGCGTACCAAATCCTCATTGATTTCCACCCAGTCGATCTTCATACCCAAATTCCAAGGTCCTTGCGCAATCCATCGAGTTAAGGCTCTTTCGTTCGTCACATCAACACTTGTTGATTTCCAGAAATTTATAGTTCGATTTGATATTAGAAGGGTTGGGGGTTTGATTTGAAATTAGAAGGATTTGAATTGGCAAAAATCGGCTTCAAGACATTTTCGTTTCCAGGAAAAACAATGGAGAGGAAAAAAATAGAATTGGAGAAAGGGGGTAACGCGACTGTTTAAATTGGGAAGAGGAAATAGATCAAGCATTTATTTTTAGGAAGGGAATTTACTTTGTTAAAAAGAACATATATTTCATTGAAGCTTTCGATCGAGTTACATGTTTGCAGAACAACAAAACAAGAAGAAACAAAGAGGGGTCACGATTTTACAGAGTAGGAAAAAGAACCAACCGTACGCAAGATATTAATATATGTTGGTTAAGTACAAAGCAAATCTCTTCTTTTATTTAAAAAGATTTTATTTTATTGATTTATTTGATTTATATTTAATTCAATTTGAAATAAAGAGATTTTTATTTTAATTAAACTGATTCTGATTTGATTTCAAGCTTATCCATCAAAAACATTTTAGGGTTCATAACTTGAAGTCCTGAACCCTTATTTTAACATAACAACTAACGTTTCAACGTTATAACACTGTTATGAACTCAACGGAACAGATTATAAAATTTAATTCGAATGTATATATAAAATAACCATATTAAATCGATATAATATAAATTAAATTCAAAATAATTAATTCCATGATAATGAAATATTATTATTATCATTTATATATTCAAATAAAATTTCTATTAATCATCTGAATTATTTCGGTTTAGTTATAACTTTGAATTTATTTATATATCTTTTTCGCATTACGATGATTATATATATTCGAAATAAATCGTATTTCGATTATTAAATCAATAACTCAATATAAAAATTGATTTATATTATCAACTCAATATTTAAACCATATTAAATATTTAAAATAAATCATCCAAAAGTCTGGGTCGTTACATGATCTCTAGTTTTAGTGTTGAATGATAAATTATGTGAAATTGGATAAAAATATACAATGGTAAATTATGTGATTGTATTTTTAGAAGGAATATGCCTGTTTGTATTCAATGTTGTTGGGGTTTTGGCTTAGTTGTTGTAAATATGTCATTTTCCTTTCCTTTCTTTTTGAACAAAATGACATTATTTTGAATTCACAAAAGATGTGACAAAAAGATTGAAAAAGGAAAAAGTGGTGCAAATGTACGTATGAATACAAATATGTGTATTTGTGTGTAATTTGCGTCAACTATTCCAAAATATACATTAACATGTATTTTTTGTGATTTGAAAATATGTCGATTCCATTAATCAGGCATAATTTACAATAATTACAGCTAACAGCCTTTTTATAAGATTTGGAACCTTTTGGCAAGATTGGATACAAAAAGTAATATTTGGTTATTGACTAAACCAAATTATTAAATTAATTAGAATAATAATAAAGGAAATAACTTCGTTAATCGCATGGAAAATAAAAATATATACATTATTCGTCCAAATCTGCGTAAAATGATAAAATATGCACTGTATTGAATGTTTGAACAATATTCAATTACGGAATTATACATGTAAATGCAATCCAATTGAATTAATATATTTATGGTGACCATTGTAGCAATCAATATAATTGATTGCTATAAATAGGGTTGCAAATCAATAAATAACAATTGTAACCAATGTTGATTGAGGAAAGTGAATATAATAAGATAATGGTTACAATTCCTAAATGGATTAGGATTAATGTTGTAAAACACAATTAGGGAATTTGAATTGCACCTGCATTTAGACATGAGGTTAAGATCAACTTGTGGTAAAAATCTACCTGGAACTGCCCTGCAAATCCAGCATCCACAGGTAGTCAGCTTAATGTGAGGGGTCTAATGCATAAATATAAGTGCTAAAGCATGAGGTTAAGTTCAACGTAGAAGTCTACCCGTAACTGACCGGCAAATCCAACTTCCACAAGTGGTCAACTTAATGTGAGAGGTCTGGTGCACAAATATATATATAACAAGCAAAAAATAAATAAATAAACATAATAAGAATAATAATCATCTGTTAGGGTACAACAAATAGATACTTCGGGACGGATAAAATATGGATACCTGGTGTAAATGGTTGCCTTAGGAAAATATGACCGTTATGGTCATAAATGGCAATAAATTTATGAATAGAAGTAAATGGTGTAAAAAGAGGATTAATGGGTAGTGATGGTTGTTTAAATACTAAGTCCAATCGGTGAAGTAATTAAATAAATATCCTTGGGTAAGGAGGATATGGCTTTTCTTATTTAAAAATAGTAAATATAGAACTTATAATTAAAAGTTAGAACTGGACTTAGTGGGTTAGTGATGTGAAACATTATTAACCAGAAGGACCTGTGACAATAATTAATTGTGTACATATAGTATTTCCGTGAAAATAAACTAAATGGGAATGACTTAATAACATAGCCCGCTTTATCCCAACAGGGAAAGGTATTAAAGGCTAATAAAGTATGAACTTAATAATCTTCGCGTATTGTCCGCTTCCTTGGGTCTTAGATGGCTTGGGTTGAGGAGTCCACCTGGGAGGAGGTCGTTCAGTTTAGGGGTCTTAAATGGCGTGTGTGCGGGGACTACTCAAACTTGAAAACTAAAAGTATCAAATATGGCTACCTACCATATGGAAAGTAGTAAGCGACTAAGGAGATTATGCAATAAGGTCAGCTAGATGGTATAGCGAGCGGTAAAACACCATCTCTCACCTTACACAGGGCAAGGGTATATGCGTGAATGACGGAAGCCTTAACTAGTATGGCCCGTAGCTAGTGCCCTCTAGTTTATGTTAATGTTGAATATATCATTGAGGAATAATAAGTGACCAGTAGGTCCGCCTAGGGTCTTAAGCGATCAGGGAGAATCCACCATATCTATCATTTATGGTGAGGCATTAAATAATAAAGGATAGTGAATGAGGAAATAAATATATATAAACTCCGTAATTCGAGGTCTACCCTCGATTAAATAACTATCCATGTTTTGGTATAAAGGCTTCACAAATATATGTGAAAAACGTTCTATCTCGGTATTATATTTTGGAGAAACCTACCTTGGGAAGGGTAGTTTGGGTCATGCCTAATCAAATATAAGGTTGGGATAGAATCGCTAACCTTGGTAGGCATACATCTTGGGTTGAACCAAAAGGGATATATATGTGTATTATAATCTGTGTTGTACAGTTCCTGTTCACCAGAATCTTATTGTTCTGACCCCCCTCCTCATTACAACCGCTTAGGTTTTCTAAAGAAGGTCGGGTTCTCACAGGTGCTCTAGTTTGGCTTTCGGTTCTCGTTCTCTCTCATGCTCGGTACTAGCAAAGTGATTTACTTTAAAAATGTAGTTACTTGAGTTAATACTAGTTTATCCTATTTTTTTTCGGTTCGAGTTATCTTATCGTACTATGATTATGCTCATGTTCATTTATTTGCAGGTACCAAATTTACACGCTCCATGCTTGGATGTGTTCGAGTTTCGATTTTTGTCGAAATTTGGGCACAGAAAAGTGTGGGTACGACAACCGTCGACCAAAATTTATAAACCACTCAACCAATAATTTCCACAATGTAAAATTATTTTTATACAATTTACAAATACACTCTCTCGTATATACACTCAACTCAATGTTGGGAATACTAACCCAATCTATATTGAATCACACACAGTGCCAAGGTAATCACTTAACCTTCAGCTATGATACCACTGTAACGAACGAGGATTTTCAACCCCGAAAATCGACACAAAAAACACAATGTCGACAATTCATGCATCGGAAAACCAAATCATTAATAGGTAGAAGTTAGAGGGTGAGAAATAGAAAGGAAGAAGGTTAGAATAGTAGAAGAAGAAGATCACAACAACACAAAATCAGAGTAAACATGAATCTCAAAGGGGAACGAATAAAATACATTATATAACATAACTTTGAAATACAAAACTGTATTTGTACTTACATGCATTATCTGAGTACATCACACACACACAGATATATATATATATATATATATATATATATATATATATATATCACAACTGAACTTAACTCTATATTTATCTAACATTGAAGCCTCCTACTCCAAGCTCCTTCAAATATCTATAAAGTCCCAACTACTTGACTGCCTATACAAATTTAGGCACCCACGAGTTTAGGGTAAAATTAAACAAAATAAACTCTAGGTCAGTCATGGGGATGGTGTGAGTAAACTCCAACCATTTGGTTTAACTTTTAAAAAAATTCCTTTTCAAAAGAAAGGATAATCTTAAGACCGATCCGCACATAAACACAGATGGTTTTTATCTTATGATAACCCAAAACATTCTTTTAAAACAATATTATTCTGATATTATAATAGTGTAATACAAGTAAAAAGAAATCTAGTAGAACACTTGCATCTCGTGCTCTACATACATAGTATACAATCAAAACCACGGGCTCTTATTGGAGAATGGGTTGCCCACTATGACAAGGTATGGAACCACCTTCCGATCAGTGTACTCTAGAGGGGATACACTAGAGTTCAACAAGAACATCTTGCAACTCGGCCATACATGACCGACCATTCATTTTGCTTGAATGTCCTGAATATATTGTCACATTACGGTTGGTAAACTAACATAACCGTTCCCAAGAAATACAGAAGAGAAAGAAGAACAAAAATGAATATTCTCTATATGGTGACATTATACCCTAACTGGGAGCGACCCACTTATCCATGCTACCTGCCCGATTTTTGTCATTTCCTGGGTAATTAGGCTTGAGGTCATAACATATCTTTTGACAGGTCACATCTTCATTTACTTTGAATGCCACATCGTCATACCTTCCAAATTACAAATTGATTTTCCCTAAAAATACCATGGGTATATATATATAACACTATATATAGTATTTCAACCAATTTATTACCAATTCATCCGAACAACCATCACACAGCATTCTGTCATGATTTATCAATATTAAATAACGTTTATAATATTATAAAAATGGACAGTGTTAGTGAGTTTAATCACCTTTTTGCTAACTGTTAAATAACGATTAATGTCCGATTGATTAAATTAGGCGTTTAATTTCGCGTAAAATTCAAATGAGCTCCAAATGACTTCAAACCAGCTTCATTATGTAGGTCGCGTCTACACAATTCATGTAAGTACAAATACAGTTTTGTATTTCAAAAGTTGTTATATAATATATTTTATCCGTTCCGCTGTGAGATTCGTGTTTACTTTGATTATGTTCTGTTGCTATCTTCTTTTTCTTCTATTCTAATATTCTTTTTTTCTATTTCTCACCCTCTAACTTCTTTCTAATAATGATTTGGTATTTCCAATTTTGAATAGTTGACATGGTATTTTATATTGATTTTCAGGGTCGAAAATCCCTGTTCGTTACAGTGCTATCAGAGCTCATAATATTATTCTTTTCTGCCTACTTCTCACCCTCTAACTTCTTTCTATTGATGATCTGGTATTTCTGATTTGAAGAGTTGACATGGTATTTTATGAAGATCATGGTCTTCAATTGCTCTATCTCGATCAGCGTCTTCCACATTTTCGTATTTATTGGTCAGAATGGTTTTCAAATATAAATTCGATCCCGGTCTTTCCATACCAACAGCGTGTTAGGTATGATTTTGATAGTCGGTTATTTAACTATCAAAATAAACAATCATAAAAATAAAATATATCCATTGGATTATTAAATATTGATTTGGAATTATATATAATTTATAATATATAATTCGTTTATTAAACGACATCTGAACGTATAGTTTATATATAATTATAATTCGTGCTTGTAATATCACGATAGTTCGTGATTTACGATCTGAACTTCAATTGAATATACATAATCTGATATAAATTGGAATTCTTTGAAACAAGAAATGTTTGAATCTACCTGATTATAAATTTCTAACGGAAGAGAAAAATGGAGATTTCTGCTTATAGATTGTTAGTTATGTCCAATTTAAATTTTCAAATAGTCGCTATGGAATTCGTTAATAAATATTAATTTTTGTTAAATAAATATAAAGGATTTATATTATAATTTGAACATCTTTTAACCCGGGATTGTAAATATTGAGTTTGAAATACATATTGGTTTATTTTAAAGCTGTGTGATATTTTATTTTGAGATATACGATAATAATAATTTTTTATTATTTTAAAATTGAATTGTTTGAATTTAATTATAATTATATCGATATATTAAAGCAGTAGGAATAACGAATTTTTAAATGATCTCTGTTTTCGACGAAACGAATTTTATTGGAATACGTATAGCTAGTTATTGCTAGATTTCCAGTTTCGACCCAATTAGAGTTGTTTTATCAGTGTGTGCAATTTGATGGTGAACCTATAGATTAAAAATAGTCCATTGAGCAAACGGATTCGGTTTCAATGGAATTAATTTCATTGGGGCCGAAACATCAAGACGTAGCGATGTATCCATTTCCATTTTGTTTAGGATTTGTATGTGAAGGTATGAATTGAACGGTTACCCGTAAATAGCAGTTGACGATAGAATTTAATACCATAATAAAATAAATATATAAGCTTAACACTTAAGTAAACAATGTAATCAAAAATGTGTAGGTTACCCTATATACTAAAATTGCATGTCTAACCTAAAGAGAACAAATCACACAACAACTCTATAATTGTCAATTCCAAATTTGGAATTAACAACAAATGTCCTCTTTCGAGCACTTCAACAAAAGTATGTGGAGCCATAATCTCAAGCATATAAATAATTAAAACAAAACACAAAAGCATTTTTATAGTGGTTCGATTCAATAGGAATCTACATCCACTTTCATATAGAATTTCATTACCAATTTATCAATTACAAGGTTTGAATCACTCTTACAACAAGTTTTATCACTCTCTCACTTGTAGATCTCACTTGAATTCACAAAAAGTGATGGAGAAATGGAATGACCAATGGAGATAAGGTATGATTGGAGGAGGATTGGAAGGTTTTCTTCAAGTGTTTGAACTTGTATAATCAATTTCCAACTCTATGATCACTTAGATAAATTCTTAGATCACTTGGATGGATTTGAGGTAAGCCATGATCCATGAATTAATCTTCACTTGATGATGATGGATGAGTGTTAGAATAGTTGTGGATAGATTTTAGCAGCACTTCGTGGCCATGGAATCCCTCCTCCTTTCAATGAAGAAGTGAGGGGGTATTTATAGGTGATTTTTGGACCAGGTGGCAGTTCTGTAATTATGCAGGAAAAACGCCATGACTCATGTTACCATGACTCATGTCGCCATGAATCACGACATGGTGAAATGCGGTATGAACACTTGCGTCATTCTTTCCAGTGACATGATTCCATTTTGAGATGTACACAGCTGGGCTACGGCTTGAGCTTGTTCAGCGATATGAATGTTGGTTTTGATCTCACTATTTGCGACATTAAAAATATAGCATTCTTTTCAGTTCAACGAGACGGCTTGCATGTATAGCTGATATGGATTAATGAATGGCCCCACGTACCCAAAGTATGGGTGCGACTTAATATGGATTATGAATCGCGGCATGGTGCTTTACAGCATAAACGTATAAAACAACTTGAATGCCTTTTCCCTCTTAGAAGAATCCACGTATCCTTTTTATGCATTGCGCCTCACAGGATTTTGGATGGATTCAATTAACGTCATGTGCTCCTTCTAGAAGATGGCCCACTCTTTTATCTAGTCTAGCCCATGTATTAGTGACATGAAGTAATTTATGGCATGATGATACTAGGTATTAAATATCCTTTAGTTTTGGGCATGTGATTATACTTCTAAAGACAGCCAGCCATGCTTTCTACTGTCACGACATGAGTTGGAATGACGTTGCTTCTTGCGGATTGAACGGTCCAAGCTAGGACATGGCATAACCCCATTTATATACTGTAACACCCCACCTCCGCCAGGGTGTCTCTTGCAAGCACTCTGACTTTGGAGGGGCGTTTGAATCGGGTAAACATGCATAATGATATATCAAGGCAGAACAAGAACATATGTATATATGTAAACAGAGTAAATAAGATAAGTAAAACAGCGGAAGATTTCAAACATTTTCAAAACAAGTCTGATACAACATAATGTTATCTTTCCAAATACACAAGTCTAGATAAAAACAACATCACTGAAAAACTGAAATACATAAGTACTATCCCCAAAATAAGTGATAACCATAGCTAGCTTCATGTCAAGACCGTACATGAGCTAAAATCCCACAAGCAAGCGATCAGAAATCCAAGCTAAGCTCCAATATTCCCACCCTGAGAACCGGGGGGGGGGGGGAAACGGAAGAAAAGAGGCGAAAGGAAAACAGGTCAGTCAAAAAGACTGAGTAAGCCCTACTACAATCAATGTAAACTGATAAAGTTAACTGGCATGAGAAGAAGGGATGAACATAAGGATAACAACATACTAGCATGATGATTAACTAACAAGGTAGATAAAGGTGTCATCGCATAATCAGGTTTAAGGTCTTTTGCACCACAGGTGTACTAGCAAACTAACATGACTTGAATAAACAAGTATTGATCCCTTGGCCCAAGCTTTGGCCCAATAACATGAAATGACCCTAATACGCGGTCCAACCAAACGGTCTAGTCGATCGGCTCCCTATAAGCCTAACTCGTCACGTGTTGGTGTCAATACGGCCCAAACATAATTGTAGTCAGACTGTGCAGGGTCTCCCGTCGGGTGTATCAAGCCCTAGGGTGTCAATCCCTTGACACCATAAACATAAGTGCACAGTCTCGATCTACTGGTACCCGTGCATGTTTTCCCCGGCTTCGGACTATGTGCACGACCATAGTCCGCCCGGAACTACACCGGCGTACCCTTCTGCCGTCGTTTTTGGTCTCTTACCTCAAGTCCAGTAATTGTGCCCCCCACCCTAGCCTAGACCCTAGGGCCATAATGATACGAACTTGGGATTACTGCTGGAGTGGACCCCCATTGCTAGGATTTTCTAGTGGGTTAAGTACGGTTTAACCCTCTTGCTAATCATGGATTAACTTGGTTAAGTGTAACGATGAGTTCACGACTTAACCCTGATTAATCTACCAAGCCCAAATTGGTTAAGTATTAAGTGGACCATGACTTAACCCTAATCACGAGGCATTAATTAATTTAATGTGCCTTAACCTCTCACATTAGACCTTGTTGTGGTTACTAGTTAAGCCGGGCGGGTCCGGGTAGCTTTACACCCCAACTTGGTCTAACCTCGGGTTCAAGGTACAACATGACCAACTTCTCACATTGGGTCCTATTGTTTGTAGCAACTAGTTAAGCCGGTCGGTTCCGGGTAGTTTTACGCTACAAACTCAACCCAACCTCGAGTTGGTCACACTTATATTTTCTAAGTGTCATGTCCATCATGTTTCCAAAACATATCACAAGTTTTCAAGAATTTGGGTAGACCTAACTTAATAGGTAAATTCCCAATGGGTAGACCTAACTTAATAGGTAAATTCCCAATCTTATGTTTTTATGTCTTTTAAGTTTACCCAAACGCAATCCCATCGCTTACATATCGCAATAGCGCATAAAGGATAGAAAGAGGGAACTTGGCATAATCATGACATAAAGGGGTTGAAGCCACAAGTTTAACATGGTGGCATATGAAATGTACATATGTTCATATACTTGCATATTACATTTTTAGGCCTCAAAAGCATGCATAAAACCAAACTTAGCATATTGGTGATACATGGTCATAAATGACATGTAGAAATGGCCATAAGTTCGCATTTAGCCTCACATGCAAGTTATCATAAGAGATATGATAACTTACATGTTGCCAAAATGCAACCTTTAGCATAAAGCTTGAAGCTTTATGTTCATATACTCAAGGTAAGCTTGCATAACATGATAACATGAACAAAATGATCAACCCAAACTTGCATAACATAACTTGCAAATCATATAGCAAACTTGCATATCATAACATAGCAAACTTGCATAACATAACATGATGAACTTGCATATCATAACATGGCAAACTTGCATAACATAACATGATGAACTTGCATATCATAACATGGCAAACTTGCATAACATAACATGATGAACTTGCATATCATAACATGGCAAACTTGCATAACATAACAAGATAAACTTGCATATCATAACATGGCAAACTTGCATAACATAACATGATAAACTTGCATATCATAACATATCAAACTTGCATATCATGGCAAACTTGCATATCATAATGATCAACCAAACTTGCATCATTCATTTAACTTTAGAGTTTAAATATGAAAGTAGAAAAGGGCTTACAATGCTTATGAAGACACAAAAATATAACAAAGCTCTTATGCAATCAATTAGACCCAAAATGCAAGCTCTAATAGAAAAACCCTTGAGCCAAAATGATCAAAACCCTTGCTTTATGATGTAAATATGGAAACTTGACTTGAATGCAAGCTAATGATGCTCATACAAGCTTGAAAACACTTGTATGCATGGAAAATCTCTCATAGAGATTTATTTAGGAATTTTATGAAGAGAGTGGAGGCCATGAGAGGAATGGTTTTGCCATAGTTTAGTTACTTGAATGAATAATGATGATCCACTGTATCGGTAGGAGTTAATAAACACTCGGATACGATGTGTCTTCACGATATGTTTTGAAAGAGGGTAAGTGAATTTAACTTTACCCAAAGTATATTTTGATATAGAGATATATTTATATATATCAAAATTTTAATATATTAGATATATTAGTTGTAAATATGATCGAGTAAGATTATATAGTGAAAAGGTTATACATAACCAACAGAATTCATATAAGTGAAATCAGATGAGTAAATCTGAATATAAATCAAAATGTGGAATTAAAATAAGGAAATTTTAAGTTCTTGGGAGATTTTGAAAATGTTTTTCAATTTGAAATAAATATAGTATCTAACTCACCTGGATGACTGGAAAATAATTCCGAGGATGGATCGATACATCGTCGGTGTGATTTTCGAGTTTCTAAGTGGCGGATTACTACCAAGGATTTTGTTTTCAAATTGTTTTGAGAAAACAAGTTGTTTAGAAATTCAAAGGTTTTGAATTGTTAGTATGATTTCAAAATGGAATTTGAAATAAAACCCAGGAATTTAAATCTTGAAATTTAAAATTTAACTTGTTAAGTTGAATGAATCAAGATGGTAAAAACAAATAGTAGATTAAAATTTAACTTGAACTGAGTTAAATAAAACATGATTTGGTTAGAGAAATAATCTGGATTGGAATTAAGTTGATGGGTTAAGAGTTTGAAATCTGATATTGGAGTTTGAATAGAATTTGACTTGGATAGAACCAAGTGTTGGAGTTGAAGGTTGGATTGAGATGACATTGGTATATGTTGGGTTGATACAGGTAAAAGTGATAAAGTTGATCTGCCCGACAAAAAGGTACAAGTTTATTTTTGATATAAGCATGAGATTTATGAGCCGAATCGGCAAGCCGCTTGGCTGTTTGATTTTCTTTTGGGTTGGAGATGGCCTAGAGAGGCGAGGGGTGGTTTGTCATATTGACCAATACAAAGGAGGCTATGGCGAAATTTTTTTGAAAATTCCAGGCGTTAGAACATTCTCATGATTTATGGAAATTCGGTTAGCCAGAATGAATTAATAATTTAATTGAAAATTTAATGGTTCAGTTGAAACTGGAGTTGAGAAGTAAACTAAAAGATATTTGAATCTAGTTAGTAAAGTTGGTAGCATTTTCCTAGCTTAGCAATTTCGAGGACGAAATTATTTTAAGGGCGGAAGTCTGTAATGGCGCGTTTTGTAAGGTATAATAATTAAGTTATTTAATTATTTAAATAACGAATATATTAAATAAACGATAGTTGAACGTATAATTATAATATAATTAAATCGAGCGCGTAACGACGCGGCAGTTCGCTGTTTGGCGATTTGAACTTCAACTGAGTATACAGGGTTCATTTTAAATCGGATTGCTGTGAAACAAGAAACGTGTGGAGCTGGTGGAGTATATCTTTCTAGTGGAAGAGAGAGATCGGTATTTCGTCGTGTGGATTTTGAGTTACGTCCAAATCAAATTATCTGAAATGCAGCGCCCTGACCATAACGATTTAATTATATTTAAATAGGGATTTAAATAGAAATCGACCGTCGATATAACTCTGACGATGTAATATCAAGTTGGAAATACATACAGGAATAGTCTAGAGCTGTACGGCATTACACTGTGAATACAGACGATAATAATTAATTTTAAATATTTAATTTAATTATATTTAATTATATTTAAATATTTAAATAGGTTATTTAGAGCTTTGAAAAATAGCCACTTTTGCATACGAAGTCGGAATTCGACGAAACCAGTTTTGTTGGATCCGCAATGTCAAATAGTTATTTGATTCCAAGTTTCGTGATTTTTTGAGTCAGTGTGTGACCGTAGGGATTTTTAGAGTGAGAAATAGTCAGTATTTCAACAGTTAAAAATACGCTGTGTGAGCATACGAAGTCGGATTTCGACGAAACCAGTTTCGTTGGGACCGTAATGTCGAACTCTAGCTACACGTCAAGTTTGGTGATTTTTGGGTATCATATGTGGTCGCAATGATTTTTAAGGGCCACGAAGAATATAAAAACAAAGAAATCAAATAAAGAAAATCAAAAGAAAAATATCTCATCATTTTTCATGGATAACAGGGAGGCCACGCGACCTTCATTCTACACCACAATTGCTACCTACCAATACCCACTATATATCCATGGTATAAACAACACAGCAAACAAATTTTCCCCAAAGAATAAATCAAAGAAAATACAAAGAAATCTCTAAAATTCAATGTTGTATAAATTCGAGTTCCTGGGAGGATATCCTTCGATCTGAGGTGCTTGTTGTGGAGCTCGACAGCTTCCTGGTTCCACGTCGTGTTTCCTGAGCGAGCTAGGGCTGCGGCTTGTCGAAGGTAGGGGCGGAGCCAGGCAAAGACGAGGTGGTGGTTGAACTCCCGGTGGCAAGGCGTTGCGGATGGAGGAGTTCAATGGGTATTCGACACCATAAGTGTCGCAACCTGTAGCGTTAGCTACTGAGAAGGGCACGGGGACGGAATCCAATCGAGGGCGTCGGAGTCAGTGCCGTGGTGGCCAACAGGTGCGAGATTCGATGGTGAATCAAATGGGGGTGTTTGCGCCGGAGATTGATGACCGACATGGTGGTGGAGGCCGGTCAAAGATGGGGTCAACGTGGAGTTTGGGTTTCTTTTTACTGGAGCGATTCGTGAATGGGGAAGAGGAATTCAGGGACGGGTTGGGTATTTAAGTGGTGAACGGGCTGGGCTTTTAAGAAGGAGGATGGGCCGGAGACTTTTAAGTTAAGCCATTTAAATAATTCAAGCTTTAATTTATTAGTCCAATCTTGTAATGATGATATCTTTGTCGTACGAAGTCAGATTGACGAACCGTAAGTTGCGTTGGGATCGTATGGACGAGCACTACGCAGTGGAACTGACCGCGAGTCGATTGGAGTCCGTCACAATTTATAGCAAAATAAATTGTCCAGCTGAATAAAGAGATGGTTATCGTCATTGACGATGATCGTCAAATGTGAGTAAATCTCACAAACTCTAAACAGTTTTATTTTCACGTTGTATTTTTAGAACTGTTAAAATATTGTCTGTTTGACTGTGTGTTGATTGTTTGCTTGAACTGCTAGTCAGTTAGTAGAGATTTTTTATATATATTTACGTATGTATATATATATATATAAACCGTCAAATGGTTATATGTTGATTCTGTTCTAACAGAATATTATACTGGTGTTGTCTAACATCTGTGGTGCAGGGAAACAGGTTGGAGGAATCCAACAGGATTCCTCAACAGTTATTTTACTGTGATTTTTATATTGTGATATATAATGTGATGTATATAATCTATGTGATTTTGTGTGGTGGGACGATATTTATCGTTGTTATATGGCGTGTTAAATACCATGAGAAATACCAGAATGTAGGAGAGGGGTTTTCAAAGTATATTTTGAAAATAGTTTATTTATATAAAATCAAGGGATTTTATATATATATATATATATATATAAGAAAAAGGATTCTGAATATAAAGGAATATAGTTGGTAAAAACAAATATAAAAGAATTATATTTGTAAATCAAATACAAGGGAATATATATGTTAACCGAATATAAGGGGATATATTTGTTAATCAAAATATAATGGAATTATATTCGTTAAAAGAAATATAAAGGATATTTATTTAGATATTAAATAAATAGAATAAAGAAATTTTATAAAATCACAGGATTTTATAAAAAGAAATTATTATAAAACGAACACGGTTTTATAAAAGGAAGTATTTATAAAACAAATAGAGTTTTATAAAAGGGATATTTATTTAGAAAATAAATAGAATAAAGGAATATTTATTTAGAAGATAAATAAGAAGTTATAAATAGGAAATATTTGTAACGGTAAATAGAAGTTATAAATGGGATATATTTGTAACGGTAAGTAAACGTTATAAATAGGAAATATTTGTAACGGTAAATAGAAGTTATAAATAGGATATATTTGTAACGGTAAATAAACGTTATAAAAAAAAGAAATAGTTGTAACGGAAAACGTAGTTTATCAAAATAAGTTAATCGATGTTAGTTAATCGATTAGTGTTAAAGTAAAATGAGTTAATCGAATATAGTTTATTCGAGTGGGGAAATCAAATGTTATTCATTTGAGAAGAGTTACCGAATATTATTTATTCGAAGAGTAGTTATCGAATATTGGTTATTCGAAGTTAGTAATCCAAAGGAGTTATTCGAAGTTAGTAATCCAAAGGAGTTATTCGACGTTAGTTGATCCAAAGGAGTTATTCGAAGTTAGTAATCCAAAGGAGTTATTCGAAGTTAGTTAATCCAAAGGAGTTAGTCGAAGAGTTAATCGAACATAGTTATTCGAAAGAAGGTGTTAATCGAATATAGCTATTCGAGTAAAGTCGAAGAGTTAATCGAATTTAGTTATTCGAAATGAGTTATTCGAATTTGATATTTGAATAGAGTTAAACACATTAGAGTGATTCGAATTACTTATTCAAATAGAGTTTAAACACGTGAGAGTTATTTGAATATTAGTTATTCAATTAGAGTTAAATCGAATTTAGTTATTCGAAAGGAGTTAATCAATTTGAGTTAAGTTAATCGATTTGAATTAAGTTGAATCGAAATGGAGTAAATCGATTAGAATTAAGTTAATCAAGTTAGAGTAAATCGAATATTTTTTATTCGAAGGTAAGTTATTCGGGTTAGTTATTCGAAGGAGTTAATCAAATGAGTCGATCCAAAGGAGTTAGTCGAATATTAGTTATTCGAATAGAGTTAAAGGAGTTATCGATTTTAGTTTGATCGAAAGGAGTTATCGATTAGTAAATCGAAAGGAGATTTTCGAATATAGCATATTCGAAAGAAAGAGATCGAATATTGTTTACTCGAAAGAGAGAGATTTCGAATATGAGTTATTCGAAGAGAGATAATCGAATATAGGTTATTCGAAGAAGAGTTAATCAAATAGAGATTACTCGAAAGAGAGTAATACGTCGAATTCAATTATATCGAATTCGGGAAAGTACTATTTACTTTCCAGGGTTTAAATCAAGATTGAGTTATTGATTTAGAAATTAGGTGTCTGTTAAATTATTCGAGTTAGGAGATAAAGTTATAATTTAGGTTAGATATTGCAGAAGTTGGAATTATAACGTTATAGTTAAAATCAAACGTTGTCATATAAGAAGTGGATTCGTAACCTGAATCCGAGAATTTGCGTAAACAGATGATTGGGAAAAGTGAGTGACGAGCTTCATCTATTTCATAGTAAAGGACGTTGTTCAATTAAGGTCTGAGAGGTAATTATACCCCAACTTGATTGACTTCAGAATTGACAAAGGAATAGTTGTGGGTCGATCGAAAAGTTTGATTTGAAATATAGTTAAGTAATAAGCGATTAATGGATTAAGCGTAACGATGTTTTATACAACGTTCATTGGAAATCCGTAAATGTGTTTTGGAAACGTTTTCCAAATATAGTCAGATATGTTTTCTAAACATAGAAAATGAAATGTTTTCATGATAAGAATTTAAGAAATAGAGTTAAGCAAATTCAGAAACTGACTGGAGAGGGTAAGTTGAACGGTTTTCTAAGTGACGATCTGATGTTGGTTTCGACCTTCCGTGTTGATACTTAGAGAATTGTTCTCATACTAGTTACAGTTAGGGACTGATAGTTGCGAAATAATAGTGATGTGAAAATAACTATGGAAATGTTTTCCAATGATTAATAACATATATTTTCTAAATATATGAAATAAGGAAATATGAACATATGATGATTGATCGATCGAATTCCCATTTGGAAATAAGATCGTTGTTTGTACACCAACATGTTTTCATTTGATAGTTAGATCACAGACTATCAAAGTTTTGACCATTTTAACGTTGTTAATATGGAGAGACCGGTTGGATTATTATCCAAAGAACCACTCTGTATTGGCATAAGCGTTGCGAGCAATATATGCCAAAGATAAATTGAAGACGGAGTAAAGTGCAAGGGTTGTTGTATAAGTCTTAGATAACAGTGACTAAGATGGATATACTAAATAGTGCCTTCGGTTTGTCCAGTCCCAGGACAACGTATATGGAAGAAGGTCTGACAGAGTATATCCAATGGATCGCTTAAGTTGATCTGTTCAAACGTATTCACGTTTGGTGGCGGAGGAATTCGTTTCTCTTAGCTGTATACCCGTGTTATTTTTGAATAAGTCAATTTGTGATTTGGCGGGTATGACGATGTGGCATTCAAAGTGAATGGTGATCAGATGTTCTGAAGATAGACGTAGCTTCTAGCCTCACACCAGGAATTAACAAAAGTTGGGCTAGGCAGCATGGCTAGTTGGGTCATCCCCAAGCAGGGTGTATTGTCACCGATCTAGAGAATATTCATATTTATACTTCTTTTTGATTCTGTATCTTCGGATGACGGTTTGATGGCCTACAACCGTGGTGGCAATATATTCGCGACACTCAAGCTAAATGAGTGAGCGGTCATGTGTGGCCGGGTTGCAAGACGTTCTTGTTGAACCTGAGTGTATCACCTCTAGAGTACACTATTCAGAAGGTGCTCCCATACCTTGTCTGTTGGAATCCATTTTCCGATAAGCGCCCTGCGGTTTATGATTTTATACTATGTATGTAGAACGTGAGATGCAAGCGTTTCTGCTAGATTGATACCTATTTGTACTTAGACATTATTATAATATCACAATGATATTGCTTGTCAAAGTTGTTCAGATACTCATAAGGGAAAAACCCGTTCCGTATTCACGGCGTGATCTTATGAGATATCCTATACCTGTTTTAAACTATTTTACTCATACCAGTCCCATGACTGACCCGGAGTTTACTTTGTTGTTTTCCCTAAACTCTTGGGTGCCTAAATTTGTACGGGCAGTCTAGTAGTCGGGATTTACAGATATACTTGGAGAGCTTGGAGAAGGAGGCTGCAAGATTTTATAGCTATAGTTATTTCCGCTGTGTTGTAAGTGTTGTACTCTGATAAGTGCTATTGTATATATATAATTGGTTACTTCAAAGTTATGTTATATATTATATGTTATTCGTTCCGCAGTGAGATTCGTGTTACTCTGATGATTCTGATGTTCTTCTTCTTCTATTCTATTAGTTCTATCTTTTCTTTCTCACCTTCTAAATTCTTTCACTAACGTCTCGGAATTTCCGACTCTCGAGGAGTCGGAAATTTCCAGCCGTTACAGTTGGTATCAGAGCTTAAGTTAAGAATTACTTGGCTCTGTGGCGTGACTCGGTAGAGATAGGGTTAGTAATACCCTAGACTGAGATTGAGTGTATATATACGAGTGCGTATTTGTATTGGATATAAAAAAAGGGTTTTTATTGTGGAGATTCATTGGCTGAGTTGTTATGAGTTCTGGTCGATCAGTTTGATCCACTGTATCGGTAGGAGTTAATAAACACTCGGATACGATGTGTCGTCACGATATGTTTTGAAAGAGGGTAAGTGAATTTAACTTTACCCAAAGTATATTTTGATATAGAGATATATTTATATATATCAAAATTTTAATATATTAGATATATTGGTTGTAAATATGATCGAGTAAGATTATATAGTGAAAAGGTTATACATAACCAACAGAATTCATATAAGTGAAATCAGATGAGTAAATCTGAATATAAATCAAAATGTGGAATTAAAATAAGGAAATTTTAAGTTCCTGGGAGATTTTGAAAATGTTTTTCAATTTGAAATAAATATAGTATCTAACTCACCTGGATGACTGGAAAATAATTCCGAGGATGGATCGATACATCGTCGGTGTGATTTTCGAGTTTCTAAGTAGCGGATTACTACCAAGGATTTTGTTTTCAAATTGTTTTGAGAAAACAAGTTGTTTAGAAATTCAAAGGTTTTGAATTGTTAGTATGATTTCAAAATGGAATTTGAAATAAAACCCAGGAATTTAAATCTTGAAATTTAAAATTTAACTTGTTAAGTTGAATGAATCAAGATGGTAAAAACAAATAGTAGATTAAAATTTAACTTGAACTGAGTTAAATAAAACATGATTTGGTTAGAGAAATAATCTGGATTGGAATTAAGTTGATGGGTTAAGAGTTTGAAATCTGATATTGGAGTTTGAATAGAATTTGACTTGGATAGAACCAAGTGTTGGAGTTGAAGGTTGGATTGAGATGACATTGGTATATGTTGGGTTGATACAGGTAAAAGTGATAAAGTTGATCTGCCCGACAAAAAGGTACAAGTTTATTTTTGATATAAGCATGAGATTTATGAGCCGAATCGGCAAGCCTCTTGGCTGTTTGATTTTCTTTTGGGTTGGAGATGGCCTAGAGAGGCGAGGGGTGGTTTGTCATATTGACC
Source organism: Allium sativum (assembly GCA_030737875.1). NCBI lineage: Eukaryota > Viridiplantae > Streptophyta > Magnoliopsida > Asparagales > Amaryllidaceae > Allium > Allium sativum. The sequence continues at coordinate 427,189,569 of CM060925.1, read as the reverse complement.
AATACAAAGGAGGCTATGGCGAAATTTTTTTGAAAATTCCAGGCGTTAGAACATTCTCATGATTTATGGAAATTCGGTTAGCCAGAATGAATTAATAATTTAATTGAAAATTTAATGGTTCAGTTGAAACTGGAGTTGAGAAGTAAACTAAAAGATATTTGAATCTAGTTAGTAAAGTTGGTAGCATTTTCCTAGCTTAGCAATTTCGAGGACGAAATTATTTTAAGGGGGGAAGTCTGTAATGGCGCGTTTTGTAAGGTATAATAATTAAGTTATTTAATTATTTAAATAACGAATATATTAAATAAACGATAGTTGAACGTATAATTATAATATAATTAAATCGAGCGCGTAACGACGCGGCAGTTCGCTGTTTGGCGATTTGAACTTCAACTGAGTATACAGGGTTCATTTTAAATCGGATTGCTGTGAAACAAGAAACGTGTGGAGCTGGTGGAGTATATCTTTCTAGTGGAAGAGAGAGATCGGGATTTCGTCGTGTGGATTTTGAGTTACGTCCAAATCAAATTATCTGAAATGCAGCGCCCTGACCATAACGATTTAATTATAATTAAATAGGGATTTAAATAGAAATCGAACGTCGATATAACTCTGACGATGTAATATCAAGTTGGAAATACATACAGGAATAGTCTAGAGCTGTACGGCATTACACTGTGAATACAGACGATAATAATTAATTTTAAATATTTAATTTAATTATATTTAATTATATTTAAATATTTAAATAGGTTATTTAGAGCTTTGAAAAATAGCCACTTTTGCATACGAAGTCGGAATTCGACGAAACCAGTTTTGTTGGATCCGCAATGTCAAATAGTTATTTGATTCCAAGTTTCGTGATTTTTTGAGTCAGTGTGTGACCGTAGGGATTTTTAGAGTGAGAAATAGTCAGTATTTCAACAGTTAAAAATACGCTGTGTGAGCATACGAAGTCGGATTTCGACGAAACCAGTTTCGTTGGGACCGTAATGTCGAACTCTAGCTACACGTCCAGTTTGGTGATTTTTGGGTATCATATGTGGTCGCAGTGATTTTTAAGGGCCACGAAGAATATAAAAACAAAGAAATCAAATAAAGAAAATCAAAAGAAAAATATCTCATCATTTTTCATGGATAACAGGGAGGCCACGCGCCCTTCATTCTACACCACAATTGCTACCTACCAATACCCACTATATATCCATGGTATAAACAACACAACAAACAAATTTTCCCCAAAGAAGAAATCAAAGAAAATACAAAGAAATCTCTAAAATTCAATGCTGTATAAATTCAAGTTCCTGGGAGGATATCCTTCGATCTGAGGTGCTTGTTGTGGAGCTCGACAGCTTCCTGGTTCCACGTCGTGTTTCCTGAGCGAGCTAGGGCTGCGGCTTGTCGAAGGTAGGGGCGGAGCCAGGCAAAGACGAGGTGGTGGTTGAACTCCCGGTGGCAAGGCGTTGCGGATGGAGGAGTTCAGTGGGTATTCGACACCATAAGTGTCGCAACCTGTAGCGTTAGCTACTGAGAAGGGCACGGGGACGGAATCCAATCGAGGGCGTCGGAGTCAGTGCCGTGGTGGCCAACAGGTGCGAGATTCGATGGTGAATCAAGTGGGGGTGTTTGCGCCGGAGATTGATGACCGACATGGTGGTGGAGGCCGGTCAAAGATGGGGTCAACGTGGAGTTTGGATTTCTTTTTACTGGAGCGATTCATGAATGAGGAAGAGGAATTCAGGGACAGGTTGGGTATTTAAGTGGTGAACGGGCTGGGCTTTTAAGAAGGAGGATGGGCCGGAGACTTTTAAGTTAAGCCATTTAAATAATTCAAGCTTTAATTTATTAGTCCAATCTTATAATGATGATATCTTGGTCGTACGAAGTCAGATTGACGAACCGTAAGTTGCGTTGGGATCGTATGGACGAGCACTACGCAATGGAACTGACCGCGAGTCGATTGGAGTCCGTCACAATTTATAGCAAAATAAATTGTCCAGCTGAATAAAGAGATGGTTATCGTCATTGACGATGATCGTCAAATGTGAGTAAATCTCACAAACTCTAAACAGTTTTATTTTCACGTTGTATTTTTAGAACTGTTAAAATATTGTCTGTTTGACTGTGTGTTGATTGTTTGCTTGAACTGCTAGTCAGTTAGTAGAGATTTTATATATATATATTTACGTATGTATATATATATATAAACCGTCAAATGGTTATATGTTGATTCTGTTCTAACAGAATATTATACTGGTGTTGTCTAACATCTGTGGTGCAGGGAAACAGGTTGGAGGAATCCAACAGGATTCCTCAACAGTTATTTTACTGTGATTTTTATATTGTGATATATAATGTGATGTATATAATCTATGTGATTTTGTGTGGTGGGACGATATTTATCGTTGTTATATGGCGTGTTAAATACCATGAGAAATACCAGAATGTAGGAGAGGGGTTTTCAAAGTATATTTTGAAAATAGTTTATTTATATAAAATCAAGGGATTTTATATATATATATATATATATATATATATATATATATATAAGAAAAAGGATTCTGAATATAAAGGAATATAGTTGGTAAAAACAAATATAAAAGAATTATATTTGTAAATCAAATACAAGGGAATATATATGTTAACCGAATATAAGGGGATATATTTGTTAATCAAAATATAATGGAATTATATTCGTTAAAAGAAATATAAAGGATATTTATTTAGATATTAAATAAATAGAATAAAGAAATTTTATAAAATCACAGGATTTTATAAAAAGAAATTATTATAAAACGAACACGGTTTTATAAAAGGAAGTATTTATAAAACAAATAGAGTTTTATAAAAGGGATATTTATTTAGAAAATAAATAGAATAAAGGAATATTTATTTAGAAGATAAATAAGAAGTTATAAATAGGAAATATTTGTAACGGTAAATAGAAGTTATAAATGGGATATATTTGTAACGGTAAGTAAACGTTATAAATAGGAAATATTTGTAACGGTAAATAGAAGTTATAAATAGGATATATTTGTAACGGTAAGTAAACGTTATAAAAAAAAGAAATAGTTGTAACGGAAAACGTAGTTTATCAAAAGAAGTTAATCGATGTTAGTTAATCGATTAGTGTTAAAGTAAAATGAGTTAATCGAATATAGTTTATTCGAGTGGGGAAATCAAATGTTATTCATTTGAGAAGAGTTACCGAATATTATTTATTCGAAGAGTAGTTATCGAATATTGGTTATTCGAAGTTAGTAATCCAAAGGAGTTATTCGAAGTTAGTAATCCAAAGGAGTTATTCGAAGTTAGTTGATCCAAAGGAGTTATTCGAAGTTAGTAATCCAAAGGAGTTATTCGAAGTTAGTTAATCCAAAGGAGTTAGTCGAAGAGTTAATCGAACATAGTTATTCGAAAGAAGGTGTTAATCGAATATAGCTATTCGAGTAAAGTCGAAGAGTTAATCGAATTTAGTTATTCGAAATGAGTTATTCGAATTTGATATTTGAATAGAGTTAAACACATTAGAGTGATTCGAATTACTTATTCAAATAGAGTTTAAACACGTGAGAGTTATTTGAATATTAGTTATTCAATTAGAGTTAAATCGAATTTAGTTATTCGAAAGGAGTTAATCAATTTGAGTTAAGTTAATCGATTTGAATTAAGTTGAATCGAAATGGAGTAAATCGATTAGAATTAAGTTAATCAAGTTAGAGTAAATCGAATATTTGTTATTCGAAGGTAAGTTATTCGGATTAGTTATTCGAAGGAGTTAATCAAATGAGTCGATCCAAAGGAGTTAGTCGAATATAGTTATTCGAATAGAGTTAAAGGAGTTATCGATTTTAGTTTGATCGAAAGGAGTTATCGATTAGTAAATCGAAAGGAGATTTTCGAATATAGCATATTCGAAAGAAAGAGATCGAATATTGTTTATTCGAAAGAGAGAGATTTCGAATATGAGTTATTCGAAGAGAGATAATCGAATATAGGTTATTCGAAGAAGAGTTAATCAAATAGAGATTACTCGAAAAAGAGTAATACATCGAATTCAATTATATCGAATTCGGGAAAGTACTATTTACTTTCCAGAGTTTAAATCAAGATTGAGTTATTGATTTAGAAATTAGGTGTCTGTTAAATTATTCGAGTTAGGAGATAAAGTTATAATTTAGGTTAGATATTGCAGAAGTTGGAATTATAACGTTATAGTTAAAATCAAACGTTGTCATATAAGAAGTGGATTCGTAACCTGAATCCGAGAATTTGCGTAAACAGATGATTGGGAAAAGTGAGTGACGAGCTTCATCTATTTCACAGTAAAGGACGTTGTTCAATTAAGGTCTGAGAGGTAATTATACCCCAACTTGATTGACTTCAGAATTGACAAAGGAATAGTTGTGGTTCGATCGAAAAGGTTGATTTGAAATATAGTTAAGTAATAAGCGATTAATGGATTAAGCGTAACGATGTTTTATACAACGTTCATTGGAAATCCGTAAATGAGTTTTGGAAACGTTTTCCAAATATAGTCAGATATGTTTTCTAAACATAGAAAATGAAATGTTTTCATGATAAGAATTTAAGAAATAGAGTTAAGCAAATTCAGAAACTGACTGGAGAGGGTAAGTTGAACGGTTTTCTAAGTGACGATCTGATGTTGGTTTCGACCTTCCGTGTTGATACTTAGAGAATTGTTCTCATACTAGTTACAGTTAGGGACTGATAGTTGCGAAATAATAGTGATGTGAAAATAACTATGGAAATGTTTTCCAATGATTAATAACATATATTTTCTAAATATATGAAATAAGGAAATATGAACATATGATGATTGATCGATCGAATTCCCATTTGGAAATAAGATCGTTGTTTGTACACCGACATGTTTTCATTTGATAGTTAGATCATAGACTATCAAAGTTTTGACCATTTTAACGTTGTTAATATGGAGAGACCGGTTGGATTATTATCCAAAGAACCACTCTGTATTGGCATAAGCGTCGCGAGCAATATATGCCAAAGATAAATTGAAGACGGAGTAAAGTGCAAGGGCTGTTGTATAAGTCTTAGATAACAGTGACTAAGATGGATATACTGAATAGTGCCTTCGGTTTGTCCAGTCCCAGGACAACGTATATGGAAGAAGGTCTGACAGAGTATATCCAATGGATCGCGTAAGTTGATCTGTTCAAACGTATTCACGTTTGGTGGCGGAGGAATTCGTTTCTCTTAGCTGTATACCCGTGTTATTTTTGAATAAGTCAATTTGTGATTTGGCGGGTATGACGATGTGGCATTCAAAGTGAATGGTGATCAGATGTTCTGAAGATAGACGTAGCTTCTAGCCTCACACCAGGAAGTAACAAAAGTTGGGCTAGGCAGCATGGCTAGTTGGGTCATCCCCAAGCAGGGTGTATTGTCACCGATCTAGAGAATATTCATATTTATACTTCTTTTTGATTCTGTATCTTCGGATGACGGTTTGATGGCCTACAACCGTGGTGGCAATATATTCGCGACACTCAAGCTAAATGAGTGAGCGGTCATGTGTGGCCGGGTTGCAAGACGTTCTTGTTGAACCTGAGTGTATCACCTCTAGAGTACACTATTCAGAAGGTGCTCCCATACCTTGTCTGTTGGAATCCATTTTCCGATAAGCGCCCTGCGGTTTATGATTTTATACTATGTATGTAGAACGTGAGATGCAAGCGTTTCTGCTAGATTGATACCTATTTGTACTTAGACATTATTATAATATCACAATGATATTGCTTGTCAAAGTTGTTCAGATACTCATAAGGGAAAAACCCGTTCCGTATTCACGGCGTGATCTTATGAGATATCCTATACCTGTTTTAAACTATTTTACTCATACCAGTCCCATGACTGACCCGGAGTTTACTTTGTTGTTTTCCCTAAACTCTTGGGTGCCTAAATTTGAACGGGCAGTCAAGTAGTCGGGATTTACAGATATACTTGGAGAGCTTGGAGCAGGAGGCTGCAAGATTTTATAGCTATAGTTATTTCCGCTGTGTTGTAAGTGTTGTACTCTGATAAGTGCTATTGTATATATATAACTGGTTACTTCAAAGTTATGTTATATATTATATGTTATTCGTTCCGCTATGAGATTCGTGTTACTCTGATGATTCTGATGTTCTTCTTCTTCTATTCTATTAGTTCTATCTTTTCTTTCTCACCTTCTAAATTCTTTCACTAACGTCTCGGAATTTCCGACTCTCGAGGAGTCGGAAATTTCCAGCCGTTACAACAGGGCTGTCGACTTGGGTCCAACCAAGTTGACTCCCAAGTCGACAGGGTTGTCGACTTGGGTGCTCTGGCGGGAATTTTCCCGCCTGGCCCAATCTGACCTAATTTCCAAATTCAAACTTGAATTTGAAATCTGTTTTTACTTTGAATTTTTCTGAAAACTTCGTTGGGCCTTAATCGGGTCATACGGACTCTGATTTTCTAAAACTCGGACTCTATTTCGCGTATTTTTCCGAGACAAACGCAATGGCATAGCCCGTTTCCCTTGATTCAGATTTTAGAATTAAATTCTGCCTCGATTTACGTTATAACAGGTTATTAAAAATACGGGTTGTTCACATATTCTTCTGAGGAGTATTCACCATATCCAAGCCAAAACGAGCTAACTGATTGAACTTGTTCACATATTCTTTGACAGACATATCTCCTTGTTTCAAAGTTATGAACCTCTCCATTTGCAGATTCTCCTCAGCAGAAGATAGAAACTTAAGCACGAACCTTGCCCTGAAATCGGCCCAAGTCGCAACAGGCCTAGTACCATTGGTGACTTCCCACCAATAAGCGGCTTCATCCTTCATAAGCCGGACCGCCAACAAGATCTTCCTCTGATCGTCTAACCCAAAGATAGCAAATAAATCCTCGGTCTCTTTCAACCAATTTCTGGCCTCTACAAAAGTCTCAGTGCCTTGAAAGTTCTTGCCACCCATTGCTTTGAAATCTTTGCAAGTCTTTGCGAAGTCAACTTGAGGATGCTGAGGGGGAGGAGGAAGAGGAACCTCAGCGACAGGAGGAGGAGGAACATTAACTACCGGAGGAGGAGGAGGAGGAGGAACATCGGCGAGGCCGGCTTCGGTCGCCCTAGCCTCCAAAAGTCTCCTATACCAAACAGGTACGTGTACTCCCTCCGGAATGGCAAAGTTATCGGCCATACTGAAAACGAAGAAAAAGATAGATTCAGAATGGAGAAAAACGAAGAAATTTTTGCTAATGGCTTTTTGGGGAATAGCCTTTAAAATAAACTAGACTTTTCTTTGGAAAATACTTTATACTTGGTTTTGAAAATAGTTTTCCAAAAGTTTTAAAAACCTTTTTGTTCCTTCTCGTAAACCATATGCTCTAATACCAAATGTAACACCCCACCTCCGCCGGGATGTCTCTTGCAAGCACTCTGACTTTGGAGGGGCGTTTGAATCGGGTAAACATGCATAATGATATATCAAGGCAGAACAAGAACATATGTATATATGTAAACAGAGTAAATAAGATAAGTAAAACAGCGGAAGATTTCAAACATTTTCAAAACAAGTCTGATACAACATAATGTTATCTTTCCAAATACACAAGTCTAGATAAAAACAACATCACTGAAAAACTGAAATACATAAGTACTATCCCCAAAATAAGTGATAACCCTAGCTAGCTTCATGTCAAGACCGTACATGAGCTAAAATCCCACAAGCAAGCGATCAGAAATCCAAGCTAAGCTCCAATATTCCCACCTTGAAAACCTGGGGGGGAAACGGAAGAAAAGAGACGAAAGGAAAACAGGTCAGTCAAAAAGACTGAGTAAGCCCTACTACAATCAATGTAAACTGATAAAGTTAACTGGCATGAGAAGCAGGGATGAACATAAGGATAACAACATACTAGCATGATGATTAACTAACAAGGTAGATAAAGGTGTCATCGCATAATCAGGTTTAAGGTCTTTTGCACCACAGGTGTACTAGCAAACTAACATGACTTGAATAAACAAGTATTGATCCCTTGGCCCAAGCTTTGGCCCAATAACATGAAATGACCCTAATACGCGGTCCAACCAAACGGTCTAGTCGATCGGCTCCCTATAAGCCTAACTCGTCACGTGTTGGTGTCAATACGGCCCAAACATAATTGTAGTCAGACTGTGCAGGGTCTCCCGTCGGGTGTATCAAGCCCTAGGGTGTCAACCCCTGGACTCCATAAACATAAGTGCACAGTCTCGATCTACTGGTACCCGTGCATGTTTTCCCCGGCTTCGGACTATGTGCACGACCATAGTCCGCCCGGAACTACACCGGCGTACCCTTCTGCCGTCGTTTTTGGTCTCTTACCTCAAGTCCAGTAATTGTGCCCCCCACCCTAGCCTAGACCCTAGGGCCATAATGATACGAACTTGGGATTACTGCTGGAGTGGACCCCCATTGCTAGGATTTTCTAGTGGGTTAAGTACGGTTTAACCCTCTTGCTAATCATGGATTAACTTGGTTAAGTGTAACGATGAGTTCACGACTTAACCCTGATTAATCTACCAAGCCCAAATTGGTTAAGTATTAAGTGGACCATGACTTAACCCTAATCACGAGGCATTAATTAATTTAATGTGCCTTAACCTCTCACATTAGACCTTGTTGTGGTTACTAGTTAAGCCGGGCGGGTCCGGGTAGCTTTACACCCCAACTTGGTCTAACCTCGGGTTCAAGGTACAACATGACCAACTTCTCACATTGGGTCCTATTGTTTGTAGCAACTAGTTAAGCCGGTCGGTTCCGGGTAGTTTTACGCTACAAACTCAACCCAACCTCGAGTTGGTCACACTTATATTTTCTAAGTGTCATGTCCATCATGTTTCCAAAACATATCACAAGTTTTCAAGAATTTGGGTAGACCTAACTTAATAGGTAAATTCCCAATGGGTAGACCTAACTTAATAGGTAAATTCCCAATCTTATGTTTTTATGTCTTTTAAGTTTACCCAAACGCAATTCCATCGCTTACATATCGCAATAGCGCATAAAGGATAGAAAGAGGGAACTTGGCATAATCATGACATAAAGGGGTTGAAGCCACAAGTTTAACATGGTGGCATATGAAATGTACATATGTTCATATACTTGCATATTACATTTTTAGGCCTCAAAAGCATGCATAAAACCAAACTTAGCATATTAGTGATACATGGTGATAAATGACATGTAGAAATGGCCATAAGTTCACATTTAGCCTCACATGCAAGTTATCATAAGAGATATGATAACTTACATGTTGCCAAAATGCAACCTTTAGCATAAAGCTTGAAGCTTTATGTTCATATACTCAAGGTAAGCTTGCATAACATGATAACATGAACAAAATGATCAACCCAAACTTGCATAACATAACTTGCATATCATATGGCAAACTTGCATATCATAACATAGCAAACTTGCATAACATAACATGATGAACTTGCATATCATAACATGGCAAACTTGCATAACATAACATGATGAACTTGCATATCATAACATGGCAAACTTGCATAACATAACATGATGAACTTGCATATCATAACATGACAAACTTGCATAACATAACATGATAAACTTGCATATCATAACATGGCAAACTTGCATAACATAACAAGATAAACTTGCATATCATAACATATCAAACTTGCATATCATGGCAAACTTGCATATCATAATGATCAACCAAACTTGCATCATTCATTTAACTTTAGAGTTTAAATATGAAAGTAGAAAAGGGCTTACAATGCTTATGAAGACACAAAAATATAACAAAGCTCTTATGCAATCAATTAGACCCAAAATGCAAGCTCTAATAGAAAAACCCTTGAGCCAAAATGATCAAAACCCTTGCTTTATGATATAAATATGGAAACTTGACTTGAATGCAAGCTAATGATGCTCATACAAGCTTGAAAACACTTGTATGCATGGAAAATCTCTCATAGAGATTTATTTAGGAATTTTATGAAGAGAGTGGAGGCCATGAGAGGAATGATTTTGCCATAGTTTAGTTACTTGAATGAATAATGATGATTTAGGGTTAGGTTAGGGGCTTATTTATAGAGATTAGGATTAGTTCTACCCTTAGGATTAAACCCTAGTTCCAATCTCAGCCCTCAAAACCGAATCTGGCCCCCAAACTCAACACAACTCCAAGATGGTGCACCAGGCAAAACTGCCCGGCTGAACCAAGTCGACAGCCAAGTCGACAGGGCTGTCGATTTGGGTCCAACCAAGTCGACTCCCAAGTTGACAGGGCTGTCGACTTGGGTGCTCTGGCGGGAATTTTCCCGCCTGGCCCAATCTGACCTAATTTCCAAATTCAAACTTGAATTTGAAATCTGTTTTTACTTTGAATTTTTCTGAAAACTTCGTTGGGCCTTAATCGGGTCATACGGACTCCGATTTTCGAAAACTCGGACTCTATTTCACGTATTTTTCCGAGACGAACGCAATGGCATAGCCCGTTTCCCTTGATTCATATTTTAGAATTAAATTCTGCCTCGATTTACGTTATAACAGGTTATTAAAAATACGGGTTGTTACATATACTATGCCCACTCCAGAAACCAATGCACGTGGGGACCAGTTGCTTCTTAAGTAGCTTGGCATGTTGAGACTTGCTTTAATGACATACAAATTGATGATTTATTTTGTTGACGCCTTGACACTAGAACGATTTGGCCAAAGTCCCTACGACATGAATACTCCAGCGACATGGTAGAAGACGACATGGGGCCATTACGTCATGCTACATGGGTCTCAATGGTTCTCTTGCATGAATCGGTGATCCAATACTAAATATTAGTCCATTGTTTTGAACAACAGTCATCCTCTATTAAGACTGCAATAGACTTACATATACCTGGATATGGATTCGCTAATGTTTAACACAATTTCTAGTCTGAGCCTCGTCATACGACTTGATTATTGGAATGGTTGGCGGATTACACGACATGGTGCATTCCCTGTAGCCAATGACTCGCCTTTTGTCGCTCCGATGCCTTAACTATGTCAGTGCATAAGAACGGCTTAAAGAAATGATTATCACTCTGAACGACTTGAGTGTAACGGTCACCATAGCGCGTTGAACACCTTAACTCCATGTCGTCTAAAACGACTTAAGATCACGGCGCCAGAACAATATTTTATAAAATTGCCCAGTTCGTTGCATAGTATATCGCCAGCAATATTTTTCCTTTAACCACATTTCCACAATGGGGTTAACATTTACCCCTCGAAGCTTGAATTTTCGCTTGCTGCTTGCTATAGCAAACAGTGTTTTGAACTCATATGGTCCATGACACCTACCCTGTAATTAAGACAAGCAATCACATGGTTTTGGACTTATACTCACCATCGACTGTCTATATCGATAGTGGTTAATCATTAAAAATGATTCATAAGGAATTTATTTTGAATTGAATAAAGTGTCTGCACAGAATTTTCTTATTCGACGATTTATAACCCATCAAATATTGTCTGTACAAATACGATATTCTAATTCGATTCCGTATCAACGCTTAAGATCAACTAGTCGAGATAATTCGACTGTGGATATTAAATGTTGCCATTCTTATGACACCTATGATGGTGTATGATATTTTTTTTGTTCGGGAAGTACATATTTGAGATTTATTCTCTATTTCTCTTTGGAGAAATCTTCAATTATTGGTGCCCCGGCCTAGGAGGCCATTTTTACTCTTCACTGCGGGAAGAGAGTTTATATATATATATATATATATGTATATATAACCCAATGTTTGTCTTATTGATCAGTTTTGACATTGGAGACTCTGTTGGATGCCTCTTGTTTTGGAGAGACCATTTTAATCCAATGTATTGTCTTCTCTTGTCGACTGAATCAACATGATGAAGTTCATTGAGCGTTGTTGATTTTTCTTGTGGAGAGATTACTTTATCTATGGAAATGATTTTTTGGGTGTCGTATCATTTCGCAATCTGAACTCCAACGATCTTTGTGGTGAGGATTGCATTGCCACGCTTACGAACTCCCATACTTTGTTTCACGTATAGTGAACTCCCTCGTTTATTTCGCACTTACGGATTCCAGTGAACCTTTATGGGTTGCCTCTGCTATAGGAGGACTTGATTTTGCCTCCCTTTGGGAGGATTTTGTTTTGCCTCTCTGTGGGAGGACTTTATTTTGCCTCTCTGTGAGAGGACTTTATTTTTCCTCTTCTATGGGAGGACTTTGTTTTGCCTCTTCTATAGGAGGACTTTGTTTTGCCTCCCTATGGGAGGACTTTGTTTTGCCTCTGCTATGGGAGGACTTTCTTTTGCCTCTCTATGGGAGGACTTTATTTTGCCACTGCTATGGGAGGACTTTGTTTTGCCTCTGCTATGGGAGTACTTTGTTTTGCCTCTCTATGGGAGGACTTTGTTTCGCCTCTCTATGAGAGGACTTTGTTTTTCCTCTCTATGGGAGGACTTTATTTTTCCTCTCTATGGGAGGACTTTATTTTGTTTTGCGCATTATTCCAGAAGGTGAACATCAGTCCTTGTGTTGGATATGCTTAACTATGGTAATCAATCACAACCGGACTGAGAGGTTGTGACCCCTTGGAACTCGCGACTCATGGCATTGATTTCGACTATGCTTATTGAACTCTCCACCATTTGACTCTTGGCAATGCCTCCTACTCACTCTTTAAGGTGGTGCTTTCCATCTTTGCTTTATGCATACCGATGACTAAAGCACTTGATATTTGAACTGGTGTTCGTTGGGATTGCCTCGCTTCGTCGGGCCTTGAGAGAGAAGATGCTCATTGGATAGCCTGTAATAAGGAATCGTCTGTTAGAAAATTTTCATTTAAATTTGGCAAGTCAGAGATTTATACAGGCAGGTAATACTTCATTCGTAGTACTTTTGTTCTGTACAACTCATGCAAATCATTACAGACTTTTTACAAGAAAGTAGAACATAACAAAGAGTAAACTAATGCAGGAAGTAAAATAAATGCGATATTGATCGCTTAATCTGATCTGTAAATATTAGATCATCGTCAACGGTCATCAGTTGACTATCAGCCTTGGAATAGCTTGAGTAAAAGCTACGTTGCTTGGGCCGGATTGGTCATTTGATGCCCCTTGCCACTGGGTAGTCGCAGAAGGATTTGCATCTTGGGAATTCTTCACATACTATTGGAGATGGTTCTTCTTAATCAGCTCTTTGATCAATGATATCAGGTGCCTACACTCGTTGGTGTTGTGGCCTGGCTGATTATGGAATCAGCAGAAGATTCCGGATTTGGTCAGATGGTCATTCATCCTTATTGGCCGAGGCTCCGGGTAATCTTCTGCATCCTTTGTGGCAAGGTAAATGTTCTCAGGAGTGTCATTCAGAGGTGTTAGATTAGGCGAGTCAAGAGGACGAAAGTTTTTATTAGCTTTGTTTTCGTTTCTGTCATTAGCTCGCTTCTTCCCCTAAGTATTCTTCTGATTAGGTTGAATAGATGCACTTTTAGGAGCTTCAAGGAGTTGGTTACCACCAATGATCTGAAGAGGTATAGGATTATCGTCTAATCTCATGCACTCCTCTGCTTGCTTATAGAACTTGTCAAGCGTAGTCAGTTCCGTCATCTTTATCCATCTTCCGAGTTCGCTTGTTTTGTCTATAGCGTCAAATAGAGCCATGAGGATTATGCGTGGTTTTGGATTCCTTACATCAGACAAGGAAATATTGAATCGACTGAGGAAGGCTTTGACAGTTTCCCCTGGTTTCTGCTTCATTGCTGCGAGCATTATAGTACCCTTGGCTTTGGTAGCATACAAGCGGAACTGTTCTTTGAACTTTTTGGTCAGGCCGGAGAACCGATCGATAGATTTAGGAGGTAGCTTCATGAACCATAATGATGCAACACCTTCTAAGTAGAAAGGAAAATACGTGCATCTCATCTCATCAGTCACCTTAGCCGCACTCATATGCCACCCATATTTGAATAGGAAATAGTTAGGATCAACAAGGCCGTTGTACGGAGGCAAAGTCGGTGGATTGAACTTCTTTGGACATTCTGCTTTGAGGATTCTTTCGGTGAACGGAGTCCTATCAGGTGAGAAGTCTCATTCTCTTTCATCGTCTTTGTTAGCTTGATTCTTTTTCATGACTCGTTCTATTATATCCAAGATGTATTCTTCAGTGTTATGGCGCTCCGTGAAGCTAAGCTCTTTACCAAATGTCCGTCTAGGCATACGATCTCGATTAGAGAGTTTTAACCCTTTTCCTTCTCGACGAGAAGGTGCCCCCGTGACAGGATTAGTGACCTTTCGAGCATTCACTTCGGAATGGTTCTTAGCTTTTGATCTCAGTTCTTTGATGTTAGCTTAATCCTTGTCACTCGCCCAATCATAATCATCTTCCATGTTGTCATTGCGGTTATGATCGGAAGTGGGCGATTTATCATTCTCTTCGAGATCCACATGCACTTTTGGAGGGGCTGGATTTGATCGAGCATTAAGGATGGCACCAAGTTTCTTCATCATCGCTTTAGTAGAGGCATCCATTCGATTGTTTATGTTGGAAATAGCGGCTTTTAATTCATTTTTAGTCACACCGGCTCCGCTTTCCGAGTTTTCACCAACTTCAAAGTGGTTTGCAAGCGGTGTTTCTTCATTAGCAACATTATCGGCTTCTACCATGGTTTTGCTAGCGGTCTTCTTAGATTTAGCCATAATTTCAGAGAAGAATACAGTTTAGAACTTTAATGGCAAGGCATTCAACTTTGTGAGAGTGTGAGAGGAGGTAGGAGATGCGAATGCGGCCCCACGGTGGGCACCAAATGTTGATTCCGAATTTGAATTAACATCAAAGGTCCTCTTTCGAGCACTTCAATAAAAAGTATATGGAGCCACAATCTCAAGCATAGAAAACATTAAAGAAAAACAAAAAGGCATTTTTATAGTGGTTTGATTCAATAGGAATGTACATTGACTTCCATATAGGATTTCATTACCAATTTATCAATTACAAGGTTTAATTCACTCTTACAACAAGTTTTATCACTCTCTCTCTTGTAGATCTCACTTGAATTCACAAAAAGTAGTGGAGAAATGGAATGACCAGCAGAGATAAGGTATGGTCAGAGGAGATGGAAGGATTTCTTCAAGTGTTTGAACTTGTACAATCAATTTTCAACTCTTAGATCACTTGGATGAATTCTAAGATCACTTGGATGGGTTTGATGCAAGCCATGATCCATGAATTAATCTTCACTTGATGATGATGGATGAGTGTTAGAATAGTTTTGGAGAGATTTTTGCAGCACATCGTGGCCATGGAATCCCTCCTCTTTTCAATAAAGAAGTGAGGGAGTATTTATAGGTGATTTTCGGACCGAGTGGCAGTTCTGTAATTATGCAGAAAAATGTCATGACTCATGTCGCCATGACTCGTGTCGCCATAACTCACGACATGGTGAAATGCGGTATGAACACTTGCATCATTCCTTCCAATGACACGATTCCATTTTGAGATGTACACAACTGGGCTACGGCATGAGCTTGTTCAGCGATATGAATGTTGGTATTGATCTCACTATTTGCGACATTACAAGTATAGCATGCTTTTCAGTTCAACGAGACAGCTTGCATGTATATCTAATATGGATTAATGGATGGCCCCATGTACCCAAAGTATGTGTGCGACTTAATCTAGATTAGGAATTGCAGCATGGTGCTTTACAGCATAAACATATAAAACAACTCGAATGCCTTTTCCCTCTTAGAAGAATCCACGTATCCTTTTTATGCATTGCGCCACACAAGATTTTGGATGGCTTGTGCTCCTTCTAGAAGATGGCCCACTCTTTTATCTAGTCTAGCCCATGTATTGGCGACATGAAGTAATTTACGGCATGCTGATACTTGGTATTAAATATCCTTTAGTTTTGGGCATGTGATCATACTTCTAAAGACAGCCGACCATGCTTTCTACTATCACGACATGAGTTGGAATGACATTGCTTCTGGCGGATTGAACGGTCCATGCTAGGACATGGCATAACCCTATTTATATACTATGCCCACTCTAGAAACCAATGTGCGTGGGGACCAGTTGCTTCTTAAGTGGCTTGGCATGTTACGACTTGCTTTAATGACATACGACTTGATGATTTATTTTGTTGATGCCTTGACAATAAAACGACATGGCCAAAGTCCCCATGACATGAATACTCCAGCGACATGGTAGAAGACAGCATAGGGCTAATACGTCATGCGACATGGGTCTCAATGGTTCTCTTGCATCAATCGGTGATCCAATACCAAATATTAGTCCATTGGTTTGAACAATGGTCATCCTCCATTAAGACTGCAATAGACTTACATATACCTGGATATGGATTCGCTAATGTTTAACACAGCTTCTAGTCTGAGCCTTGTCATACAACTTGATTATTGGAACGGCTTGGCGGATTACACGACATGGTGCATGCCTTGTAGTCAATGACTCGTCTTATGCCGCTTTGATGCCTTAACTATGTCGTGCATAAGCACGGCTTAAAGAAATGATTATCACGCTAAACGACTTGAATGTAACGGTCACCATAGCGCGCTGAACGCCTTAACTCCATGTCGTCTAAAATGACTTAAGATCATGGTGCCAGAACAATATTTTATAAAACTGCCCAGTTCGTTGCATAGTATATCGCCAGCAATATTTTTCCCTTGAACCACGTTTTCACAATGGGGTTAACAATAATTGAAAAGAGTTTTCGAGTTGCCTACTTACTTCATTCTGAAGCAAAAAAACCCACCCCTTTGCCTACATTCCCTAAAACCATCTACAAGTACCAAGCTATTCCATATGGAAAGTAAAAACTCACGAAGCCACATCAACCAGCTACCTTAAACTGAATTTGCATAACTAGCTACAGGAAAAGAAAACACACTGCAGATAATAGGAAACTCATGCAGACCCTCACAATCAACACACACCCTATCCTCCCCTACCTTATTCTCTGTAACTTCACTATCACCTTCACCTCATGCTATTATGCACCATCACGTAGCTATACTAGGCTGCCTACCCACCAAGTAACCTTGGAAGCCAAGGATCTCTCCCCTATAAATAGCGCACTTTCAAGTTGTTTCTTCCTCCAGACTTCGAGATGAGCTTCCATGGCTAAATAAATATAAAAAAAGGAAACAAACATAAAAGAAAACAGTAACGAAAGGAGGAAGTAGTGGAATCACGTTCAAAACTAACAGTGTAAAGCAGGACGAAACAAAATATTGGATTGGCAGTTCAGGGAGAAAGTGACGGGGTGTTCTGAAGCCTGGTGCTCCCGCTAATGAGGAAGAGGCCGCATTCTAGCGACTGGGGGAGAATGATGGGTGCGCGTGGAGTCGAGTAAATGCAGTAGCTTTCGAAAGATATGAAGAAGTGGAAGCAAGGAAAAAGGTGGCGAACAGATATAGTGGGGAGGAGTACCGAATAGAAGCGCCAGGAGGAGGAGAGATCACAATGGACAAGGGACGTAGGGAGTGTGTTCGAACCTCAGCAGTCGCAGGGAAGAGAACTGGGGCGAAGTGTTGGATCATCGAACAGAAGAAGATGGGATGAAGCCGAGTTTTGATGTCGTGATTTTTAAATGGAGCTATGAGTTTAAATGAAGCTGTGTTTAAATGGAGCTGAGTTTGAAGTTGGATGTTTGAAGATAGAACATAGGGAGTGATTTTTAAATGGTGGATTTTTTTTCTGAGCAACACAACAGCAGTTTTGAAATAAAGTTGGGAAATATAACTTGGGTTCATGGTTTGGTTTTTGGTGGAAGAAGACTTACTTCTCAAAGCGGTTGTGAAGGGATCATTGGGTTCAACTAAAAACGTGATGCCCAAATTTAATTGTGGTTAAGTTAATAAATATATTAAGTTATTGGGCAAAATTTAAAAATTGTGGCCTGGTAGGATATTAATATACCCAAAATTTAAGTAATATGCAACATAACGAATACATGCTTAACCTAGTTTGAATTTTTCCGAATGTATATATTACCTGCTAGTGAAGTTTAAATTTGCCTAAGTACAATTTAAATATGCCTAGTCATAAGTTAATTAACGTAATCAGTAATTAAGCATTAGTAAGGTAACTATAATTATTTAATTATGTATTAACTTGTTTAAATAAATCGTGTAACTTATATCATTCATAACTCGTCATACAGTGTCAGAATTGAACAAACCAAAGAGGTTGGAACAGTATCGACAAATACAACATTTTGGAGCTAGTTTAGATGTGTTTGGAATCAATTGGAAACTCCAGTTAAATTAAATGCTTGTTTAATTTAACTGAAACTGATAGTTTTAACGGACAACCAAATCAATATGAGTTTACTTACTCAGTTTTTATCCCACTTATATTTTACATGAGTCGGGTTTAATATTTGTGTGCTATAACTGTTAATTGTTTGATGGGTGCTGAATATATTTATATATGTTGACTAAACAGATTAAATTAAACGTTCGTTTAATTTAATTTAAACCAATCGTTATTTTTAACAATTGTAACCAATGAAGGTAACTTACCTTATTGATCACGTTTATAATAATATAAACATATAAAATAAATAATTGGACGTTTAAATTACTGTTATTGTTTGATTATCGAAATTTTATCTGAATATTAAATTGAATTATGTTATTTAACATATTTGGATACAGGAAAAGCAGGTTGGAGGGATCCAACTGGATTCCTTAAATATATTAAATGCTATTTATTTTCATATTATCATTATATGAATTGTTCTAATTGGAGAGTTGATTTGGTTATTGATCGTTGACTTGAAATTCAATGTTTGTATTTTTAAACCAATGGGTAGTATTGGTTGAGTAAATGGCAGCGTATGACCTATAAATCAATCATTTTTAAAATATGGACTCACCGTCAGGTGAATCGATGGAAATGGAGTTATAAAATTTATTTTATAACTGAAGACAGATTTTGAAATCTATTAGTTTGAATCAAGGTTTATTAAAAGGAAATAATTTTTTTATTATTGTTATTTAAGCTTATAAATAATTGTAGAATGGTTTTATAATGAAAATTTGTATATAAATGAGCAGGAATTAACATAACAGTTAAGAGTTTATTAATAGTATATATGAAATAATCAAATGAGATTATTTAAA
This sequence comes from Allium sativum, assembly GCA_030737875.1. Taxonomy (NCBI): domain Eukaryota; kingdom Viridiplantae; phylum Streptophyta; class Magnoliopsida; order Asparagales; family Amaryllidaceae; genus Allium; species Allium sativum. The sequence continues at coordinate 427,170,370 of CM060925.1, read as the reverse complement.
TTAATTATATTATTAATTAATTTAAAGGAAGGATTGATTGGAATTGGTTAACGAAATAACCAGGTTTAAGTTGACTAAGTCGACTATTTTAACTGGGATTGATTATTAAATTAGTTGTTGTCAATTAATCTAATCAAATGGTTTAACGAATATTTGTTTTATAAGAATTTTTTTAAAAGGGAATTTAATATTTATTTTAGTTAATGAGGAAGCAAGTTATTATTTTAAATAATAAAAATTTAAGTGATTACTTTGTAATGAAATTCATCAAAGTAAAGTAAACGAAGTTGAAATGGAATATTAGTTGGGTATTGTGAAAGGAATTTATGAACGTATTTTATCAAAAAAATGGAGAGTTATAAGCGAAGTTGTCAAAGATATTTTAAGCGAATACGAGGGTTTGAATCAAAGGTTTATTCAACATTTGGGTTAAGTAAAAAGAAGTTAAGGTAAGAAGGGGTTTATAATAAACCTAAGATTTTAAATATGGGTTATAAAGAGATGAGGTGTTAAACATTGATTTTAAATCAGCAATACTTAATAATAATATTAAGTGAAACAAATGAATTTGAAACGAGATTTTCAAAGTGGAAAAAGTTAAATAGATTAGAAGATGAATAATATGGTGCAATAAGGAGTTAAGATGATAAATTTAAGAATTTGAACCTAACTAGAGATTAATTGAGTTGAGTGACTTTCTGAATGTTAATCTGACATTGAATTCAGTCTTCGGGGTTGATGCTTAGGGAGTTATTCGCTTGCCAATTTATGGTCGGGAACCAATAGATGTGGGAGTAACGGAAATAAGAAATATAATGATGTAGCGAGATTAGTATGAATGAGTTTATTAAAAAGGGAAAGTGTAATTATGGTTTCTGGGAAATGAAATGAAAAGTGATTTCATAATAATGTTTTTACGTGAAATTTGATTGAACCCAAAGTAATAATATATATATATATGATTTAATTCTAAGTATTTAAAAAGTTTTTAAATACTCATAAAATAAGATAAAAGTTAATATTGTGTTTTAAGATCAAGAAGTTAATAGTTTTAAATTAAAAAGGCCAAGTGATGCTGAGTACTGAACTAGTGAACTCATTTTATTTTCTTGGTTGAATGATTGTTTATTTGATAGTTAAATAACCGACTATCAAATCTGACCCATACGGTTATTAGTACGCAAAGACCGGGATCGAATTTATATTCAAAAACCATTCCGAACCAGTAAATACGAAATCATCTAAGATGTTGATTGAAGATGGAACAGCTGAAGACCATAGATCTTCATAAGCGAAAGAACTACTTGTCAAATTTCTGTGATGCTGCAACCAGGGTTATTTTGATATGTGATTCCAACGTGATTGAAATCTACGAATTTGCAAGGACTACTCGCTATTGATCTACAGGGTGATTCCTAGGATGCAGTAGGAGGGTGCCTTCGGTTTGTCCAATCCCAAGACAACTTGTAAGGACGGATGTTCGATAGAGTATTTCCAAATGGATCATGTACGTTGACTTCTTCAAACGTACCATAGTTGGTGGCGGATAAGACACCTTCTCTTAGCTTAACAACCAGAGTATTTTTGTGGAAATCAATTAGTGATTTCTAACGGATTTGACGATGTGGCATTTAAAGTAATTGGTGGCCAGATGTTCTAATGGTAATTCAATCCTCAAGCCTCACAACCGGGAAATGACAAAAATCGGGCAGGTAGCATGGCTAAGTGGTTCGGTCCCATTAGGGTGTATAATCACCTACCTAGAGAAAAATTTATTTCCTTCTTTATTTTATTCGATGTTGTCCCTTTCGGGAAACAGTTGCTGATTCCAACCGTTGGTGATATACATTCGACACACTTAGTGAAATGAGTGGTCGCTCATGTGTGGCCGGGTTGCAAGATGTTCTTGTTGAACCCAGTGTATTCCACTCTAGAGATACACTATCGGCAGGTGATTCCATACCTTATCATAGTCGGAATCTAATCTCTAGTAAGCGCCTGTAGTTTTGATTGTACACTATGTATATGGAGCGTGAGATGCAAGCGTTCCACTAGAATGATATTTATTTGTATTTAGACATTATTATAATATCAAAATAAGATATTGATTTCAAAATATTTTGGGTTATCATAAGGTAAAAACCGTCCATGTTTATATGTGGATTGGTCTTACGGTTATCAAATTCTTTTAAAAAAAATGTTTTGACTTTAAAATCAAGTTGGATGATATTATAAATTAGTGGGTTTCTCACTCTGGTTCACCAGACTTATCCAGCATTTGTAAATGCTTGGGTTAGATGGGGTTTCGCCGGTTCGGGTTATTGGACACTACGAAGTTAAGAAGGCGGGCTGGAGGAGTTCAAATGTACTAATATTTATTCCATTGTGTATTGTAAAGAGAACATATTATTATGAACTTAGTGGGTTTCTCACTCTGGTTCACCAGACTGATCCAACATTTGTAAATGCTTTGGTTCGACGGGGTTTCGCAGGTTCAGGTTATTGGACACTACGAAGTTAAGAAGGCGTGCTGGAGGAGTTCAAATGTACTAATATTTATTCCGTTGTGTATTGTAAAGAGAACATATTATTATAATTTTCCATATGTGTTGATGTACTCTGATGATTGTAAGTTTTTATTTCAAGCTCTTAATAGAGTTATTTTTATATTATATTTTGTTTCGCTACGATGTAAGAATCTGTGTTGTGTTGATTCTTCTTCTTCTATTCTAATATTTCTTTCTTTCTTATCTCACCCTCTAATTTTCTTTCTACTAACTATCTGGTGTTTTCGATACTTGGGTTTTTGGCAAGTAATTCAGGATTTATGTATTATTATCGAAATTCGGGGGTCGAACCCGTTGGGTTGTTACACCAATGTGTTGGACGACGTTAAATTATGTGCAGTATGCATGAGATATTAATTTTATAAGTTGATACATTTATTTAACTAAATTAAACTTACAATTATTTTCAAACGAGTCTTAAACCATTTAAACTTCAACTCATCTACTTTAAACACGTATGAACAGGGTTGTATTCTTCCACTAATTGAAACTGTGACCAACTCCCTTTACACACACCATTATCATGAACTCCCTTCCACTTCCGTGCTTTCCATGAACCGCCATTCCGCCTCACACGACTTCCATTCTCTTTCTTCTCCCATACCCAACAGGAAACTCTCGGCCTCCCCGTTATAATGCGTTCTAGCCATGCTCCACGCACATATGATGAATGGTGCGACATTTACTTGCATAAAATCATACCAAAAATCACCTCACAACCATTTCCAATCTATCCAACTCGCATGAATAACCCACAATGTGATCTTCCACCGAGTACACCTCATAGCTACAGCCATGCGTCAATTTTTTTTGGCCATGCAAACTCCTCCATCTTCCTCATTTAAACCTGTCACCTGTATATATATATATATATATATATATATATTCACCATTTCGGCATCTTCGTGCGAACAAAACAAGTCTGAACCCACTGACAGATATATGAGATGGAGGAGAAACAACGTAGGAATTCGAATACACTAATTTCGGGATTTTTAGAGGAAGATTTAATTTTGTTTTAAAATTTTCTCTTGTGGTTTAGTTACTAACACAAATAATGGCTTTTGTTTTTTATATTAAGATCGGCTGTAACGACTCGGATTTCGCCTGGACCTAATCAATCGCAAAATCGACCAAGGCCGTTCAAAAACCCGAATACGCTAACTTGGATATACAGCACATCAGAACAAATAGCAGAAGGCTTTTATAAACATTATAATAATGTTACATCAGAGTACAGAATATCAGAGTACATAAAATATAATACAGCGGAAGATTAATTTACAAAATATGAAATACAATGCAGCGGAACTAATAACTAACACAACGGAAGACTATCAATGCTCTAGACACAGCTTTAAGCTTTGATCCAGAATCCTACTCAAGATATCTGCAAAATAAGCTACTCGACTGCCCGTGTGGAAAAGAGGGCACCCGAGTTTGCAAAGTGAAACAAACTACGGGTCAGTCATGGGACTGGTATGAGAAATCTTACTTAACCTATTTAATAATAAGGTCAATCACAGGACCACGCCGCTAATGCGGAACGGGTTTACTCCATTGGATTGCCAGTGCATAAATAAAGTAAATCGTTAAACAATTCAATGCTTTTTAGAAAAATGAAACCATTATAAGACTCAAGTCCCATCACACAATGCAATGCAAACCGGAGGATAGAATTTTACCTTATAATGGTCAGAAATGCTTGATACGATAAAACGGATTTGATATTATTATTAGTGTATATATATTTCAAAAACATTTCAATCATAATGTATCAATCATAGACGGCATAGCTACCATATACTATGTCGCCATACTATTTTTACATTCAAAACCGTACGGTATCGTATTGGAAGTTGGGTTTCCATCATGAGTCAAGGCTAGGGACGATCTCCTTACCGATTCGAGACACTCTAGCAATTGTCTCAGGACTCGGATGCTGGCAAGCCCTTGGATCCTCCAAGGCCGGTCCACAAATACTTTAGTGTATTAATTATGCCCGAACACACGTTTCCCGGTCCTATTGAACCTATCAATTGGTCACTATCAACCAAAATATCCGAGGACTCGTAATCCATCATCCACATAAGTAAAATGTCAGGGCTTGCAAAACCCTGTCACCACTTCCAGCTAGAAAGAAACGCATGCATTCCTTGGGCCCCTTATCCCATTTCTGACTCTTACCGAGGTGTGAGGTTCACGGAGTTACACTATACACAAAGCTATGCCTAAATGGGCTGTGCTTTGATCATCAACCACAAGGCCCTACTTTTCAACAAAATCCTTGATCAATTTCATCTTAGCATGCCATATTGTCAATCCATATCATACCACTGATTTCTTCCAATATATAACCTCTAAGCTCATACGTCTCAGAGAAGGGTGTTAAGCAAGAGAATAAATTCCCCGCCACCAAATAGATATATATTTAGCAGAGATCAACGAATACAGCATAAAGGAATACAACGTTAGACATACCATCCATTTACAAGTCCGTTCTGGGTCTGAACGAAACCGGAGACACCTTATTCCTCATCCCATATGTCCAATACAGGAGAGAGGTTCTCGCATATCCATCAATCTCCAAGTATGTCTAAACGATCACCACTTATTACCTTGTCTTGGGATGCCTCCCAATCAAGACATTAGTAATCATCCATACGATGTGAAGATCTCCGGTCTTCAACGACCGTCTTCATCTTCGGCTGTTAATCGTCGTAGTAATTATTCAGAATGGGTTAAACTGGTCTTTCCGAATAACTCGCGTATTTTATAATCAATAATAAAGTGCTATAAAAACACATCATACGCCTCATTCCAATTCAGAATATTATTTCAACAAAATATTCACATTATTAGCGAAAGGTTCCCATCAATTTTATCAAAGATAAATTCATTCTTTAATCTTCTTTTCAAAGATTCATTAAAACTATAATTTGGTTTAAATATCAAAAATCATTACTTTATGATTATTCAAATTTAAGAAATTAATCTCGTCTCTAACTGGGTTAAAGAACCAATGTCATTTAAAACACAGTTCACGATAAACCCAAAATCATCTCCCAATAAATACGGAATTTTCACAGAAATCAAATCGATATAAATTTCTGTATTAGACTAATAAAATAAATGGAATAATGGCAAAGCCTTTAAATTCCATATATAGTAATGGTCTTCTTTTACCCAATCTTATCTCGATTATTATTAAATCGAATCCCATTCAATTCCAATTTAATATATTAAATTGGAAAACTTTTCTTTGGATAATTTCCATTAAATCTTGAAAAAGATTTATAACTTCCAAATTATATTTTCACTGTTAATTGGGTTAAAGAACAAATTTCGTTTAAAACTTAGTTCACAATAAACCCAATTCACATTTCATTTTATTCCAATTACAAAATATAATTGGAAACTCTAAAAATCTTAATTAAAAGATTTATTTTTTTCTCAACTAGGTTTAAGAACGGTGTTATTGAAGACATCGTTCACGGCAAACCCAAGAATACAATTTATTTATTAAATTCCAATTAAATATTAATTTATCGGAAAACTTCATTAAATCTTAATTTAAAGATTTATTCTAGTTAATAACTAGTTCATATCGGTAAAACTATATTTTTATCTTTTCAAATCTTTTATTATGATTTTACACAATTTTTCCATATTTTAATAATTTTATTAAGGCACGTACAGTCGTTTCCAATAACGGCCACCAAACTGCATCTATAGCGAGCTTCTTTGAAATTGATTTGGACATAATTCCAAATCCAACCATCAGATTTCAAACCTCTTATATTCATTGGAAATCTCTTTTCGATACGAAACAAACAGCTCCGGTGTTAGGAGAATCTGATGGTCGGATCTCCCGTTACATCAATTTGAAGTTAATGGTCGAAATTAGCGAACGGTCGCAGCGCGGCGTGTTCTATTCAGGCCATTATACAAATATATAATATATTATATATATTTCGTCGGTTTCCTTCTTAAAACTTATTTTATAAAATATTTATAAATTCATTTTAAAATGATTTTAAATTCATTTTTCAATTTTAAATAAAAATTGAATATTCTATATCTTTACCATATTATAATATTAATGATTAACATAGAAATGTGTTTATTTTATGCTCTTATATCTTATCTTTTGTATATAAATAAATATTACTTGGGTATTGTTGTGTTATTTTTACAGATATTCCAACCCAGTCCGCTTGCAACCAGGAAAGTAGAGAAATGGAGATCAGATTGCTATTTATTTACATTTTGAAGAATTGTAGATGAAGATCCCACATCTAGTTGCTGTTGGACAAGAAAATGATTGATAAAAAGGCCATGCACATCTCAAATCAAGGGAGGATTGTCAAAGAACCAAGAGGAAAAGAAGAAAGGCCAAAATTTTAATAGATTTAATTAAGGCCCATTTGAGATTCTCATTGTAAACTAATTAGTGATGTAATGGCTAGGCCCATTTGTAATTAGGGTTAGGGTTTGGTTATCTCCTATAAATACCCCTGTAATATCATTGTAGCCACCATCCTATTTTCTCTTCTTCTCCATTAATAAAGTTTCTAGTTCTCTTTTATTTTTCTGTATTTTAATTTTCATAGCAACTAGTGCCATCTACACAGTTAGGTTTGGTAGAGTACTAGTTGTATTTTGCACATCTTTTCATTAGTGATTGACCGTCTGATTAGATTCAGCGGTAATCCTTATTTTAATTCCTGTTGTTCTTTTTAATTTCTGCAATTTCAATTTCTGTTCTTTTTACTGCTTCCTTAGGTCAATTGGATTGAATATAGATTTGATTAGATTCAGATCTGATTCAATTCAATAATAGTTTAATTGCAGTTTCTATTGCATTTGCTTTCAAAACCAACCTCGAAGATTTGACTAACTCGCCCACGAAATTCTATAAATAATAATTTTTATTTTTTCCTCCCTGTGTTCGACCTGTATGCTACACACCTATACACTTGCAGAATTTATTACAAATATCACGCTTTTCTAGCGTTGATCAAGTTTTTGGCGCCGTTGCCGGGGAGGTAACGATTAAATTTTATTGTTTATTTAATTTCTGATTCGTGTTAGTTTTTATTTTTGTTTTTGTTTTATTTTGTTAAAAAAATCTCTTTATTAGTTGATTTTCTATCAAAACAATGGTGCTAGAATCATCTAAACAGAGATGAGAAAAAAAATTCTTGTCACTTTTGTCTCTTAATTTCTTTTCTTTGATCCCATCTATATCTTTCCTTTCCAATTTTTTCATTTGTTTCTCTTTCTGCTTTCTTCTTCTTAAAAAAAAGGAATAATGGGGCGTGACTCGTGAGGGAGGATGCGATTTGTTTCCATAAGTTTTAGGGGTTGAGTTTTGTTTTCTGTGATAACGAAAGAGAAAGTGATACCTTTATATTGCTTCTTGGAGAATATATAATCTGAGGTGGGTGCGTTTTAGTTGAGTGGGGACGACTTTGTTTTTGGTTAGTTCGGCTGGTTGGATTTTGAGCGTGCCATTTTAGTTGTTTTCCTTAGTTGAGTAAATTGTCGTATTTTGTTTCTTTTATTCTATTTTATTTTTATTGTGGGTTGTGTCTAGTTTGTGTTAGTTGAGTCATTGATTTTATTGAGTCTAGTTGTTGAAAGTTTTCCTCATTTTTTTTCCCTCTCATTTGTTTATTTGTTTTATTTTCAAAAAAAAATCAAAAATCAAAAAAATGAAGGCCCAAGCTAAGAACGAATTTCAAGAAAACGAACAAGAAGTCAAAAGCGAACAAAGCAAACAGTGGAATTGAACAGTTAGCACAGCACTACTCAATTATTCTGGACGGACAGCCATACCCCACTGTAAGATTTTCTGAACTCTACAGGTGCTCTGCTGCGAAAAAAATACAGACATTGCTTGTAAAAAAATTCTGCAGGGGCAGCGGCTTGCTTGTACAATTTTTTTTAATTTCTGCAATTATTTGTGTTTGATTGTTGTTTTGGCTGCATTCTGAAATAAATCTAGTTACGAGCAAAGCCCTAACAAACATAAGGTGAGGAAGTCATTACCTTTCCTTGGCTCCAAAACAATTAAATTCGGTCATTTGCATACTCCTTGGACCTAAATAAAAATTGATTAGACGTTGGCCTTAGGAGCAAAACTCAAGCTCAATAGGACAAACAAATTGGGTTAAATATATTAGATTTAAAAATTTATTTTGCTGTGTGGAATTCGTTCTATTCCTTTTGTAAAGGACGGTGATACGTATTACATCAGGAATTTTTTGACATTTTAGCAAATTAACTTTTTCAATCTATTTATTTAATTTGATTTGCAAAATATTTAACTACAAAAGTGTATTTTGTGAAATTGATTTTCTCAAGGGTTTGATTGCGGATATATATTAGTTCAATTTATTGAACTTCTAGCAAAAGAGGTTGCATACTACCCGTAAAACATTGGTCGTATCCCTTAGTATTTATACTATACGTGAACGGCCATAAGACCCTCTTCCCCCTTCAAATCGAGATTATCAACTAATAAGATACACTTTTGTTCATTATTTATTTTGATTAAGAGCTTCCTGTGTCAACCTTAAGTCTAGGAGTTTTCCGTGTGTGCATTTAACAACAATGAGTGAAAAAAGTGTTAGCCAACAAAATTCTCCTAAGGGTTCTCGAATAAACCAAAATTTTCCAAACGAGTTGGATCAAAATCGAGTAAATCAAAACTTTCCAAACTTTAGAGATCAAAATCAAGCACATTAAAATTTTCAAAATCTCAATATCGAAATGGATAGACCCTTATCTCTTCATGATCGATGTTATCCAACTAGGACCGTTCAACCCTCTGTCATCGTTTTCCCACCAGCTGAAGGAAACAATTTTGAGCTTAAACATTCTTTTATTCAAGGGGTACCAAAATTTACTGGGTCTGAAAATGCTTATGAATTTCTAAGTGAATTTGAATTACATGCATCCACAACAAAAATGCAACAATTGTCCAACGAATCGATCAAGCTGAGGCTAATTCCATTTGCACTACTTGAAAGCGCTAAAAGATGGCTAAATTCTCTCCCAAAACATTCCATAAGAAGTTGGGATGAATTTGTCACTGCATTCTTGAAAAAGTTTTTCCCTTTCCATAAAACTCTCAAAATTCGAACCGAGATAAATCAATTTTGTCAAAATGAGGGGGAAACTTTTTCAAAATACTTTAAAAGATTCAACCAACTATTATATAGTTGTCCTCATCATGGAATTCTAAAAGACCACTTATGTCAAATTGCATATGAAGGGCTAAACTATCAGACTAGAACTCAACCAGAATCAATGTGTGGAGGAGACTTTATGTCTAAGACGGCCGATGAAGCTTGGCAATTCTTAGAAGATTATTCAAAAAAGGACATGCAATGGGAATCAATTCGTGTTCCCATTCATACTTCTACTAGAGGAGTGCATGTCATGGACCCAAGTCAAATTCCCTTAGAAAATCAAACTCCTCAAGCCAGAGAAGGGCTACCCCACTATTACTCTCAGGACCAAGCTAATGCTATAGCTCAAAATAATCCTTACTCATCCACATACAATCCTGGTTGGAGGAACCACCCAAATTTTTCTTGGTCAAACCCCAATAATTCGGCTAACCCATCTCACGTGCAACCCTTTATTCCAAATCCGAATTTTCAAGCTCCACCTCCCAATTCTCAAACCTCTCAAACTGCATCTCAATCCAAACGACCTTATAGGCATCCCAATTTTCAATCATCGAACCAATCCTCTCAATCTGGTCAATCTTCACAAGATATTGTTCAATTAGAGAAACAAATAAATAATCAAGATGTTAAACTCGAACAAATGATGAATATGATGAAAGAACTAATGAAAAATAATGAGAAAAGAAAGTTGCCTAGTCAACCTGAGGTGAATCCAAAATATAACTCTCGTGTTGTAAATTCTTGTGAGGACGAAAACCATAATCCGGTCAATGCTATTACAACCCTTCGATCTGGAAAGAGGATTGATAATAATGTGGGCAACGCTGGCGAGCCTTCTAACTCGACCCCAATGCCAAATCTTGATGATCACCCATTGGCTTCGAATGCCAATTCTTCTAAACCTCCATTTTCCTCAAATGTTGGCAATCCCAACAGTTCCTCTCCTAGTGTCGGCAAACCCGACCCACCTTCGAAAATTAATATTGGCAATACCAACATTCCATCTTCTGCAACCTTACCACCTTCTTTTTCCGTGGATAAACTGTAACACCCCGTATGTTGAATAACTTGCTATAATATAAAACAGGGCAGAACTAAATTTTAAAATCTGAATCAGGGGAAACTGGCTATGCCATTGCGTTCATCTCGGAAAAATACGCGAAATAGAGTCCGAGTTTTCGAAAATCGGAGTCCGTATGACCCGGTTAAGGCCCGAAGAAGTTTTCAGAAATTCAAAACAGATTTAAAATACGAAAATTTCACATTTCAGAAGTGGCGGGAAAATTCCCGCCAGACTCAGGGAGTCGACCTGGGGGTCGACAGGGGTGTCGACCTGCCCACCAGGTCGACTAGGGTGTCGACCCTAGTGTCGACCTGGGGGTCGAGCCCAGGTGACCTGGGTGCACCAGATTGGCTTTTGGGCTGTGTTTAGGTGGCTAGGACGAGATCTGACGGCTCTAATCTGATTTAGGGTTAATCTAATGGCCTAAAACACCTAACTACTCTATAAATACACCCTAAGACTACCCTAATTCATACTAAAAATAGATACAACGTCGTTATGCCGTCAAAATGCAACTTGAAGGAGCCTCCATCAAATTAAAGAGGAAGATAGCTTCTTAAATCAACCTCTAATCAACTCTAGCAACTTAATCTTCTTCATAGGAGTGCTAATCAACAAGTTGTGAGTTTCTATAGCCTTAATGAACAATTGTTGAAATGATTATGATAGGATATAATGAGGTTATGGCTATGAATGTGGATCAATGCAAGATTATGTTATCATATGCTATGTGTTTGTGATGTTATGCAAGTTACGCGAGTTATGTGATATGTGTTCATGATGTTATGCAAGTTATGCAAGCCATATGCTATGTGATCATGATGTTATGCAAGTTATATGCTACATGTTCATGATGTTATGCAAGTTATGTATGTCATATTCTACATGTTCATGATGCTATGCAAGTTATGCAAGTTATATGCTATATGATCATGATGTTATGCAAGTTATGCAAGTGTTAGGCTATGTGTTCATGATGCTAGTTATGCAAATTGCTATGATAAACATTGATCCATTATGACATCATGTTATGCAAGTTTGGTGTATGATTATATGCAAGTTCATATAATATATGTTATGCAAGTTTGGTGTATGATTATATGCAAGTTCATATAATATATGTTATGCAAGTTTGGTGTATGATTATATGCAAGTTCATATAATATATGTTATGCAAGTTTGGTGTATGATTATATGCAAGTTCATATAATATATGTTATGCAAGTTTGGTGTATGATTATATGCAAGTTCATATAATATATGTTATGCAAGTTTGGTGTATGATTATATGCAAGTTCATATATGATACGTTATGCAAGTTTGGTGTATGATTATATGCAAGTTCATATATAACATGTTATGCAAGTTTGGTGTTTGATTTTATGCAAGTAACATGTGCAAGTTTACACCTTTGTATGATATGCATACATATGCAAGTTAACCCCTTTGTATATCATACATACATATGCAAGTTTACCCCTTTATATGACATAAGTAGCTTATGCAAGTTACCCTCTTTATGACATATGTGATTCATGCAAGTTTGGGTTGGTTATTCATGCTAGTTGGGTTTGATGCCATGGTCATATATGCAAGTTGACACCTTTAAAAACCCATGTTGATGATAATGTTATGCAAGTTGAACCCATTGTATTTGTGATGAATCTTCCCTTTTATGTCATGTTAGCGAATTACGTGGGGAACGATGGGGTTAATATACATGTTAATGAAATGGTGTGAAGTTGGTATGATTATGCATACCACAAAGTGGATGGACATAATTGAGTCAATTATGTACATCGTTAAAATTGGAATTAATTAGGGAAAATTAACTCGAAATATGGGGGTGATTAATTAGGTGTAATTAATCGACTAAAACACGAGGTTGGACCCTTTTGTAGCATAAGACTGCCCGGAACCGACCGGCAAATCCAGTGGCTACAAATGATTGGCCCAATGTGAGAGGTCTTAGGCACAAACTTAATACGTGACAAGTGTAAAGACACGAGGTTAGACTCGGTTATGGCGTAAGGCTGCCCGGACCCGACCGGCAAATCCAGCTGCCATAAAAGATAGTCTAATGTGAGAGGCCTTTACAACAGTTACGTTCTTAATCAATTAAGAAACACTTAACCATATTAGCATGTAGAGGGACATGAAGGGTTAAGTGGGTGCCTTGGGTGGCATGTGGAAAATTCTAGTGGTTGCCTTGGGTGGCAATAGAAAATACGATTAGAATACTTAACCAAAGTGGAACATGTAATTAAACATGATTAAAGGGTTAAGTAAGTGCCTTGGGTGGCATGTGGAAAAATCTAGTGGTTGCCTTGGGTGGCAATAAAAATACGATTAGAATACTTAACCAAAGTGGAACATGTAATTAAACATGATTAAAGGGTTAAGTAAGTGCCTTGGGTGGCATGGGAAAAATCTAGTGGTTGCCTTGGGTGGCAATAGAAGATACGATTAGAATACTTAACCAAAGTGGAACATGTAATTAAACATGATTAAAGGGTTAAGTAAGTGCCTTGGGTGGCATGGAGAAAATCTAGTGGTTGCCTTGGGTGGCATTGGAAGATAAGATTAGAATACTTAACCAAAGTGGAACATGTAATTAAACATGATTAAAGGGTTAAGTAAGTGCCTTGGGTGGCATGTGGAAATCAAGTAAGTGCCTTGGGTGGCATGGGGAAATCTAGTGGGTGCCTTGAGTGGCAATTGAAATATGACTAGATGACTTAACCAAACTTTAAACATGTAAGTGGACATGATTATTAAAAAGGGTTAAGTGGGATACACTAGAAAAAAAATGACAAGCTTAGGTGGGTAGCTTGTGGGGGCCCATTTCAACCAGTAACCCATATGTATCTTATTGGGCTCGACCCATGTCGAGGACGGGACACGCGTACTGGGCTTGACTATAAGAGGCCAAAACGGGTTAACGGTGGCAACGCAAGTCCAACGGGTTTCATATGCGTGTGTGGACCCGGGCTGGTAGGTAAGACGTTGTTGCATCGTGTAGGTATAAGTCGTGCACCATTGATTGTATCGGGTTGCCACTTTGGGGAGTGATACACCCCACTGTGGGGCCAGCACATGTATCTACGTTTGGGAGCCGATCGAATGGGAGTAGTGGGTACACCTAGTGGAGATAGGGGCAGACGGCACCTATGTAGTCAGCTAGGGGTACACGAGACTACTATTAAAATTACTAAGTTGTGGGTACACCTAGTGGAGATAGGGGCAGACGGCACCTATGTAGTCAGCTAGGGGTACACGAAACTAATATTAAAAATTACTAAGTACACTTAGTGGGATCAACCTTTAAGTAGGAATTACCCTTGGGTGGGTAGATCTGGTGTGGTGCAGTGTAGGAATTATCCTTGGGTGGGTAGATCTGGTGTGGTGCAGTTTAGTATTACCCTTGGGTGGGTAGATGCGTCTTTACCGTTATCTTAGTTCATCCTAAGTATAGTTGGCTGCTTAGTGTAGTCATTTATCCCCAGTTGTACCGTACCAAGTATATATCATACCCTAATTACTTTAATGATTGTATCGTTAAAGTTATAGGGCTCACTCAGACTTATGTCTGACCCCGTTGTTTTTATCTTTTTCCCCAACCCTCAGGTCATCAGAGTGGGCCTAGTGCTAGTGGACTTGGATCAGATCGCTTTATCTGTCTTTTGGAGCTTGGACAATTGGTGTAAAGCTCGGTTTATCTATGGCTATTAGTTCATGTAGTGGGATTATGTACTTTTGTGTTATCAAGATGGATATTATGTACTTGACTCTTGTTTATGGTTTAGTGATGTAACCAAACATGTTTTACTTTCCGCTGCAATGAAATGATGTTTTAAATTCACGAGTATTACTTATATCTGTCTTGTTGTAACTTTTCTGTTCTATATTCACTTATGATACTCCACCGATGCTATGGCATTCCCTTAGTGAGTGTCCGTAGCGGGTGTGGGGTGTTACACGTGGTATCAGAGCTTAAGGTTACCGGAACAGATGAAATTTTTAGAAAGCTATTTTTCTAAAAACATTTTTGGAAGAAGTATTTTCAAAAACATGTCTTTTAAGAGAAAAGTTTTTGAAAGAAAAGAACATAATCCCCAAGAGCCATATATCCTTCCTTCGATTCTCCGTTTTGAATGTCTTCCTCTTTCTCTTTTTGAATTTCCCCTCCGCATATAGATGTCTTTTTAAGATAAATAAGGACTTCCGTATGAAGGACGGAAGAACCACTTCAATGGACTAAGACGTTTGCCAGGCTAAGAAGTTAGTCCAAGGAGGTGAAGGGCTTATAGGTACCTTTAAGATGGACGAGAGAGGAAGGTTTAAATAGCTATTAGGTAAATAAAGGACTTATAGGCTAAGAAGTTAGTCAGATATGTTTTCTAAACATAGAAAATGAAATGTTTTCATGATAAGAATTTAAGAAATAGAGTTAAGCAAATTCAGAAACTGACTGGAGAGGGTAAGTTGAACGGTTTTCTAAGTGACGATCTGATGTTGGTTTCGACCTTCCGTGTTGATACTTAGAGAATTGTTCTCATACTAGTTACAGTTAGGGACTGATAGTTGCGAAATAATAGTGATGTGAAAATAACTATGGAAATGTTTTTCCAATGATTAATAACATATATTTTCTAAATATATGAAATAAGGAAATATGAACATATGATGATTGATCGATCGAATTCCCATTTGGAAATAAGATCGTTGTTTGTACACCGACATGTTTTCATTTGATAGTTAGATCACAGACTATCAAAGTTTTGACCATTTTAACGTTGTTAATATGGAGAGACCGGTTGGATTATTATCCAAAGAACCACTCTGTATTGGCATAAGCGTCGCGAGCAATATATGCCAAAGATAAATTGAAGACGGAGTAAAGTGCAAGGGCTGTTGTATAAGTCTTAGGTAACAGTGACTAAGATGGATATACTGAATAGTGCCTTCGGTTTGTCCAGTCCCAGGACAACGTATATGGAAGAAGGTCTGACAGAGTATATCCAATGGATCGCGTAAGTTGATCTGTTCAAACGTATTCACGTTTGGTGGCGGAGGAATTCGTTTCTCTTAGCTGTATACCCGTGTTATTTTTGAATAAGTCAATTTGTGATTTGGCGGGTATGACGATGTGGCATTCAAAGTGAATGGTGATCAGATGTTCTGAAGATAGACGTAGCTTCTAGCCTCACACCAGGAAGTAACAAAAGTTGGGCTAGGCAGCATGGCTAGTTGGGTCATCCCCAAGCAGGGTGTATTGTCACCGATCTAGAGAATATTCATATTTATACTTCTTTTTGATTCTGTATCTTCGGATGACGGTTTGATGGCCTACAACCGTGGTGGCAATATATTCGCGACACTCAAGCTAAATGAGTGAGCGGTCATGTGTGGCCGGGTTGCAAGACGTTCTTGTTGAACCTGAGTGTATCACCTCTAGAGTACACTATTCAGAAGGTGCTCCCATACCTTGTCTGTTGGAATCCATTTTCCGATAAGCGCCCTGCGGTTTATGATTTTATACTATGTATGTAGAACGTGAGATGCAAGCGTTTCTGCTAGATTGATACCTATTTGTACTTAGACATTATTATAATATCACAATGATATTGCTTGTCAAAGTTGTTCAGATACTCATAAGGGAAAAACCCGTTCCGTATTCACGGCGTGATCTTATGAGATATCCTATACCTGTTTTAAACTATTTTACTCATACCAGTCCCATGACTGACCCGGAGTTTACTTTGTCGTTTTCCCTAAACTCTTGGGTGCCTAAATTTGTACGGGCAGTCAAGTAGTCGGGATTTACAGATATACTTGGAGAGCTTGGAGCAGGAGGCTGCAAGATTTTATAGCTATAGTTATTTCCGCTGTGTTGTAAGTGTTGTACTCTGATAAGTGCTATTGTATATATATAACTGGTTACTTCAAAGTTATGTTATATATTATATGTTATTCGTTCCGCTATGAGATTCGTGTTACTCTGATGATTCTGATGTTCTTCTTCTTCTATTCTATTAGTTCTATCTTTTCTTTCTCACCTTCTAAATTCTTTCACTAACGTCTCGGAATTTCCGACTCTCGAGGAGTGGGAAATTTCCAGCCGTTACAACAGGGCTGTCGACTTGGGTCCAACCAAGTTGACTCCCAAGTCGACAGGGCTGTCGACTTGGGTGCTCTGGCGGGAATTTTCCCGCCTGGCCCAATCTGACCTAATTTCCAAATTCAAACTTGAATTTGAAATCTGTTTTTACTTTGAATTTTTCTGAAAACTTCGTTGGGCCTTAATCGGGTCATACGGACTCTGATTTTCGAAAACTCGGACTCTATTTCGCGTATTTTTCCGAGACGAACGCAATGGCATAGCCCGTTTCCCTTGATTCAGATTTTAGAATTAAATTCTGCCTCGATTTACGTTATAACAGGTTATTAAAAATACGGGTTGTTACATTCTCCCCTCCTTATAGGATTTCGTCCCCGAAATCTTCAAGTTGGGAAGAACGTATCCTACCATCCAACATCCATCTACTCAAAACATCATCCACGAGCAATCATTGTCCTTACAAGATTCTAAATGTTGTACGAACATATGCAAAGGTGTGTGTATATGTACTTATCTAATGCAAATATCATCAATGCAAATTATGTTAGTGAAATGAATCCATATGTATGCAATTCCTAACATAATGTATAACATATATATGTGTGCACATAACATACATCCATATGCAACATCCATGTGATAACACAAAAATTTTCATCCATGAATAAGCATAAACACTCATGCATATGCAATATGAGGAGTGTGCGAGCCGATCTAGTGCCTAACGTGTATAATGCATCCACGAGTAACCACTTGCAAACACTTGCAACCACTTGCAACCATCAAGCATAACATGTTTCAAACACATGTTTCATCCAAAGGGTTTCTACCTAAGGTTCTCATGACAAGATTAACATGATAAACTAGATAATCAAGACAAACATGGATAGCAAAAGATATGCTACAAAGAGATCAGGAAGATAAGCAGGATATACTCCTTTCGGATTACAAGAAATCCCTTCCTAACCCAACCCCAATCCTATAAAAGTCCAAAAGGTTTAGTCAACCTAACGGGCCCCTTCGAACCTTGACATGTATTACTAACCGATGAGTCATACCCCCCGACAGAAGTATGACCGAGAATGGGACCGAGAGGATATACGTAAAAAAGATAACATGCGAGTAAGTTCCACAGGAAAACAAGGATCAAGGATATGCTCTTAAAAAGAGATATGATGCGCGTATCTAGCCTTCAATCTTCTAAGTCACGTTTCCTTGAGTTTAACTCCACTGTGCTTTGACCGTCTTTTATCTCATGATTTCTTAGCTTCTTAACTCTTATTTCCAAATATGAGTTGGAACCCATTTCATTGTCGCCTCTCGTCTTCCTCCTTCACTTACTCTTCTTCTATCATACTTGGCTTAAACATAAATGTGACCTCATGGTTTCCTGCAAGCTCTCCAAAATTCACTAGTGAATCCTGGATCTCGTTTACTTACTATAAAGTATTCCACGCAGCAGAACTTTTCTTGAAAATACCAATCCACGTTGCCAATTGCTCTTACTAACGTGATTTTCTATAACTCATGCTTGAACGAAATGAACCATTCGCCTGTGAATGATAGGCCGTACTTAGATTCAGTCGTTTGCCCATGACTTCCCGTAGACTATCCCAAAACTGGCTAGTGAAGATTGGGTCATGGTTACTAACTATACTTTAGGGAACCTCGTGCAACCGCTTTATTTCTTGAAAGTAAACTGTCGCTAGCTATGATGCAGTCCTTTTGCTCTTTACCGGAGTGAAATGAGCACTCTTCGTGAGTCTACCTACTATGACCCACATGCTCTTATTCCCTTTCTTGATCTAGGCAGTCCATCCACGAAATCCTTCGTGACGCTTTACTACTTCCATTGCGGGGACCTCCGATGGATATAATAGCCCACCGGGCTTCTATGACTCGGCCTTTAACCTGTTGGCACAACATGCACCTTGGGACAAACTCGGCCACCTCCTCGGGTGATGTGCATCTTCAAGAACCTTCTTTCTCTCATCGTGTCTTAGCCATACCTTGTCATCTATAGCGAGGTGACTTACCATCTCGCCTCGAATCAACTTGTCCATGATCTCGACTAACTGCGGGTCTTCTTTCTGTGAAGTCCCTACTTGATCCAGAAGGGTAGGTCTAAGCTCAAGGGACGCTAACTAACTAATTAAACTGAGAGAACTTCTTACTTCAATTGTCCTCGTCAGAGCTTTTCGGTTTTGAACCGCGACCACTTTAGCAGGATCCACCACTAAGCCTTGCTTAGAAACTATGTGCCTAAGAAATCTAACTCATTTTTCTCCAAAATGACATTTGGAGGACTTGGCTTTCAACTGATGCGCTCTAAGCGTATCCATCACCTCATTGAGATGTCTAGCATGTTCTTCCTCGTTCTTTAAGAAAGTCAGGATATCTTCTACAAAGACTACAACAAACTCGTTCAGGAACTCCCTAGACACCCTACTCATCAAGTCCACGAAGTAGGCGGGTGCATTAGTCAAACCGAATGGCATGACCAGCCATTCTAAGAATCCATCTGGAGTTCTGAACGCAGTTTTGCCTATACTATCCTCAGCTACTCTGAGCTGATGGAATCCAGTAGTAAGATCAAGAGAAAACAGATGTTCCTACAAGCTGATCAAACAAATCATCGATCCTTGGCAATGGTTGTTTATTCTTCTTGTTCTACTCACGATAATCAACACACGGGCGAAGCGAACTGTCCACATTAGTAGCGAATACTACTAGAGCACCCTCTTCGGAAATGCTTCATCGTATGAAGTTCTTCTCAAGCAACTCCTTGACTTGCTTTCTTAACTCTCATCTCGCGGGACCATGTGCCTAACGGGCCACGTAACTGGCTTGGCATTATCAATCAGATAAATGCGGAAATCAATCTCTCGCTTAGGGGTAACCCCCCTTCACTTCACCCAAGATATCAGGATATTCCCGGACCACCCTCACCGATTGCAAACTATCGATAGACGAGTTGAGGGATTCAAGATAACACAACATGACGGGACTCATAAGGTTACTAGAAATTTTTAGGGTATTACCGAGGCGAGTCATGAGCCTCACAACCCTATGCTCAAAAATCAAGGATGGCTCCAAAACTGGACAACCCATCCATGCCCAAAAATCAACCCATACCCCATGAAACCGAGAATATAAGCATCACACGAGAACTCTACACTAAAGATAGAGATTTTCAAATCCACTTAGATAATAGACAAATGGGCGGAAACCCCAATTGGATTTGAAACACACACGGGATCATTAACTAGACTAGTACTTAGGTGCAAACTTTCAACTAGATCAGATGAAATAAAGCTATGCGATGCGCCAGAATCAAACAAAGTACGAACAGGAAAATCAGAATTGTAAACAAGACTTTCAACAGAAATAATACCTCGATCGGGAACTGGAGCGGCATTGAGAGCATGAACTTGACCTCCTGAAGGTCCAGCACGCTGAGTCTGACCCTGGCCTTGCCCTTGCTTCTTCGGGCAATCCTTACTGAAATGTCCAGTCTCACCGCAGAAAAAGCATTCACCATTCTCCCTTTTCCTCTTCTTACAATCCTTAATAAGATGCCCAACTGAACCGCAATAATGGCACTTCCCCTTGTTGTTCTTGCCCTTGTTGTTGTTCCCCTTATTGCCTTGACTCTTATTCTTGTTCTTGTTCTGATTGCCTTGACTGCTCTGACCACTTGGATTACCCTGATTTCCTTTCCACTGGGAATCAGTCTTCTTGGCTTGAGTATCATTCATCTTGTTCTCTTTCTTGACATCTCCTTGAAGTAACGCCATATCAACCAAGCTCTCAAACGTGGCCCCATGGGGAATATGTGACATAGCCAATCCCTGTAACGGCTCATTCAATCCTCTAGCAAAACGAAGAGCCTTCTTCTGAGGAGTATTCACCATATCCAAGCCAAAACGAGCTAATTGATTGAACTTGTTCACATATTCTTTGACAGACATATCTCCTTGTTTCAAAGTTATGAACCTCTCCATTTGCAGATTCTCCTCAGCAGAAGATAGAAACTTAAGCACGAACCTTGCCCTGAAATCGGCCCAAGTCGCAACAGGCCTAGTACCATTGGTGACTTCCCACCAATAAGCGGCTTCATCCTTCATAAGCCAGACCGCCAACAAGATCTTCCTCTGATCGTCTAACCCAAAGATAGCAAATAAATCCTCGGTCTCTTTCAACCAATTTCTGGCCTCTACAAAAGTCTCAGTGCCTTGAAAGTTCTTGCCACCCATTGCTTTGAAATCTTTGCAAGTCTTTGCGAAGTCAACTTGAGGATGCTGAGGGGGAGGAGGAAGAGGAACCTCAGCGACAGGAGGAGGAGGAACATTAACTACCGAAGGAGGAGGAGGAGGAACATCGGCGAGGCCGGCTTCGGTCGCCCTAGCCTCCAAAAGTCTCCTATACCAAACAGGTACGTGTACTCCCTCCGGAATGGCAAAGTTATCGGCCATACTGAAAACGAAGAAAAAGATAGATTCAGAATGGAGAAAAACGAAGGAATTTTTGCTAATGGCTTTTTGGGGAATAGCCTTTAAAATAAACTAGACTTTTCTTTGGAAAATACTATATACTTGGTTTTGAAAATAGTTTTCCAAAAGTTTTAAAAACCTTTTTGTTCCTTCTCGTAAACCATATGCTCTGATACCAAATGTAACACCCCACCTCCGCCGGGATGTCTCTTGCAAGCACTCTGACTTTGGAGGGGCGTTTTAATCGGGTAAACATGCATAATGATATATCAAGGCAGAACAAGAACATATGTATATATGTAAACAGAGTAAATAAGATAAGTAAAACAGCGGAAGATTTCAAACATTTTCAAAACAAGTCTGATACAACATAATGTTATCTTTCCAAATACACAAGTCTAGATAAAAACAACATCACTGAAAAACTGAAATACATAAGTACTATCCCCAAAATAAGTGATAACCATAGCTAGCTTCATGTCAAGACCGTACATGAGCTAAAATCCCACAAGCAAGCGATCAGAAATCCAAGCTAAGCTCTAATATTCCCACCCTGAAAACCTGGGGGGGAAACGGAAGAAAAGAGGCGAAAGGAAAACAGGTCAGTCAAAAAGACTGAGTAAGCCCTACTACAATCAATGTAAACTGATAAAGTTAACTGGCATGAGAAGCAGGGATGAACATAAGGATAACAACATACTAGCATGATGATTAACTAACAAGGTAGATAAAGGTGTCATCGCATAATTAGGTTTAAGGTCTTTTGCACCACAGGTGTACTAGCAAACTAACATGACTTGAATAAACAAGTATTGATCCCTTGGCCCAAGCTTTGGCCCAATAACATGAAATGACCCTAATACGCGGTCCAACCAAACGGTCTAGTCGATCGGCTCCCTATAAGCCTAACTCGTCACGTGTTGGTGTCAATACGGCCTAAACATAATTGTAGTCAGACTGTGCAGGGTCTCCCGTCGGGTGTATCAAGCCCTAGGGTGTCAACCCCTGGACACCATAAACATAAGTGCACAGTCTCGATCTACTGGTACCCGTGCATGTTTTCCCCGGCTTCGGACTATGTGCACGACCATAGTCCGCCCGGAACTACACCGGCGTACCCTTCTGCCGTCGTTTTTGGTCTCTTACCTCAAGTCCAGTAATTGTGCCCCCCACCCTAGCCTAGACCCTAGGGCCATAATGATACGAACTTGGGATTACTGCTGGAGTGGACCCCCATTTCTAGGATTTTCTAGTGGGTTAAGTACGGTTTAACCCTCTTGCTAATCATGGATTAACTTGGTTAAGTGTAACGATGAGTTCACGACTTAACCCTGATTAATCTACCAAGCCCAAATTGGTTAAGTATTAAGTGGACCATGACTTAACCCTAATCACGAGGCATTAATTAATTTAATGTGCCTTAACCTCTCACATTAGACCTTGTTGTGGTTACTAGTTAAGCCGGGCGGGTCCGGGTAGCTTTACACCCCAACTTGGTCTAACCTCGGGTTCAAGGTACAACATGACCAACTTCTCACATTGGGTCCTATTGTTTGTAGCAACTAGTTAAGCCGGTCGGTTCCGGGTAGTTTTACGCTACAAACTCAACCCAACCTCGAGTTGGTCACACTTATATTTTCTAAGTGTCATGTCCATCATGTTTCCAAAACATATCACAAGTTTTCAAGAATTTGGGTAGACCTAACTTAATAGGTAAATTCCCAATGGGTAGACCTAACTTAATAGGTAAATTCCCAATCTTATGTTTTTATGTCTTTTAAGTTTACCCAACCCCAAACGCAATCCCATCGCTTACATATCGCAATAGCGCATAAAGGATAGAAAGAGGGAACTTGGCATAATCATGACATAAAGGGGTTGAAGCCACAAGTTTAACATGGTGGCATATGAAATGTACATATGTTCATATACTTGCATATTACATTTTTAGGCCTCAAAAGCATGCATAAAACCAAACTTAGCATATTGGTGATACATGGTGATAAATGACATGTAGAAATGGCCATAAGTTCGCATTTAGCCTCACATGCAAGTTATCATAAGAGATATGATAACTTACATGTTGCCAAAATGCAACCTTTAGCATAAAGCTTGAAGCTTTATGTTCATATACTCAAGGTAAGCTTGCATAACATGATAACATGAACAAAATGATCAACCTAAACTTGCATAACATAACTTGCATATCATATGGCAAACTTGCATATCATAACATAGCAAACTTGCATAACATAACATGATGAACTTGCATATCATAACATGGCAAACTTGCATAACATAACATGATGAACTTGCATATCATAACATGGCAAACTTGCATAACATAACATGATGAACTTGCATATCATAACATGACAAACTTGCATAACATAACATGATAAACTTGCATATCATAACATGGCAAACTTGCATAACATAACATGATAAACTTGCATATCATAACATATCAAACTTGCATATCATGGCAAACTTGCATATCATAATGATCAACCAAACTTGCATCATTCATTTAACTTTAGAGTTTAAATATGAAAGTAGAAAAGGGCTTACAATGCTTATGAAGACACAAAAATATAACAAAGCTCTTATGCAATCAATTAGACCCAAAATGCAAGCTCTAATAGAAAAACCCTTGAGCCAAAATGATCAAAACCCTTGCTTTATGATGTAAATATGGAAACTTGACTTGAATGCAAGCTAATGATGCTCATACAAGCTTGAAAACACTTGTATGCATGGAAAATCTCTCATAGAGATTTATTTAGGAATTTTATGAAGAGAGTGGAGGCCATGAGAGGAATGATTTTGCCATAGTTTAGTTACTTGAATGAATAATGATGATTTAGGGTTAGGTTAGGGGCTTATTTATAGAGATTAGGATTAGTTCTACCCTTAGGATTAAACCCTAGTTCCAATCTCAGCCCTCAAAACCGAATCTGGCCCCCAAACTCAACACAACTCCAAGATGGTGCACCAGGCAAAACTGCCCGGCTGAACCAAGTCGACAGCCAAGTCGACAGGGCTGTCGATTTGGGTCCAACCAAGTCGACTCCCAAGTCGACAGGGCTGTCGACTTGGGTGCTCTGGCGGGAATTTTCCCGCCTGGCCCAATCTGACCTAATTTCCAAATTCAAACTTGAATTTGAAATCTGTTTTTACTTTGAATTTTTCTGAAAACTTTGTTGGGCCTTAATCGGGTCATACGGACTCCGATTTTTGAAAACTCGGACTCTATTTCGCGTATTTTTCCGAGACGAACGCAATGGCATAGCCCGTTTCCCTTGATTCAGATTTTAGAATTAAATTCTGCCTCGATTTACGTTATAACAGGTTATTAAAAATACGGGTTGTTACATATACTATGCCCACTCCAGAAACCAATGCACGTGGGGACCAGTTGCTTCTTAAGTAGCTTGGCATGTTGAGACTTGCTTTAATGACATACAAATTGATGATTTATTTTGTTGACGCCTTGACAGTAGAACGATATGGCCAAAGTCCCTACGACATGAATACTCCAGCGACATGGTAGAAGACGACATGGGGCCATTACGTCATGCTACATGGGTCTCAATGGTTCTCTTGCATGAATCGGTGATCCAATACTAAATATTAGTCCATTGTTTTGAACAACAGTCATCCTCTATTAAGACTGCAATAGACTTACATATACCTGGATATGGATTCGCTAATGTTTAACACAATTTCTAGTCTGAGCCTCGTCATACGACTTGATTATTGGAATGGTTGGCGGATTACACGACATGGTGCATTCCCTGTAGCCAATGACTCGCCTTTTGTCGCTCCGATGCCTTAACTATGTCAGTGCATAAGAACAGCTTAAAGAAATGATTATCACTCTGAACGACTTGAGTGTAACGGTCACCATAGCGCGTTGAACACCTTAACTCCATGTCGTCTAAAACGACTTAAGATCACGGCGCCAGAACAATATTTTATAAAATTGCCCAGTTCATTGCATAGTATATCGCCAGCAATATTTTTCCTTTAACCACATTTCCACAATGGGGTTAACATTTACCCCTCGAAGCTTGAATTTTCGCTTGCTGCTTGCTATAGCAAACCGTGTTTTGAACTCATATGGTCCATGACACCTACCCTGTAATTAAGACAAGCAATCGCATGGTTTTGGACTTATACTCACCATCGACTGTCTATATCGATAGTGGTTAATCATTAAAAATGATTCATAAGGAATTTATTTTGAATTGAATAAAGTGTCTGCACAGAATTTTCTTATTCGACGATTTATAACCCATCAAATATTGTCTGTACAAATACGATATTCTAATTCGATTCCGTATCAACGCTTAAGATCAACTAGTCGAGATAATTCGACTGTGGATATTAAATGTTGCCATTCTTATGACACCTATGATGGTGTATGATATTTTTTTTGTTCAGGAAGTACATATTTGAGATTTATTCTCTATTTCTCTTTGGAGAAATCTTCAATTATTGGTGCCCCGGCCTAGGAGGCCATTTTTACTCTTCACTGTGGGAAGAGAGTTTATATATATATATATAACCCAATGTTTGTCTTATTGATCAGTTTTGACATTGGAGACTCTGTTGGATGCCCCATGTTTTGGAGAGACCATTTTAATCCAATGTATTGTCTTCTCTTGTCGACTGAATCAACATGATGAAGTTCATTGAGCGCTGTTGATTTTTCTTGTGGAGAGATTACTTTATCTATGGAAATGATTTTCTGGGTGTCGTATCATTTCGCAATCTGAACTCCAACGATCTTTGTGGTGAGGATTGCATTGCCACGCTTACGAACTCCCATACTTTGTTTCACGTATAGTGAACTCCCTCGTTTATTTCGCACTTACGGATTCCAGTGAACCTTTATGGGTTGCCTCTGCTATAGGAGGACTTGATTTTGCCTCCCTTTGGGAGGATTTTGTTTTGCCTCTCTGTGGGAGGACTTTATTTTGCCTCTCTGTGAGAGGACTTTATTTTTCCTCTTCTATGGGAGGACTTTGTTTTGCCTCTTCTATAGGAGGACTTTGTTTTGCCTCCCTATGGGAGGACTTTATTTTGCCTCTGCTATGGGAGGACTTTCTTTTGCCTCTCTATGGGAGGACTTTATTTTGCCACTGCTATGGGAGGACTTTGTTTTGCCTCTGCTATGGGAGTACTTTGTTTTGCCTCTCTATGGGAGGACTTTGTTTCGCCTCTCTATGAGAGGACTTTGTTTTTCCTCTCTATGGGAGGACTTTATTTTTCCTCTCTATGGGAGGACTTTATTTTGTTTTGCGCATTATTCCAGAAGGTGAACATCAGTCCTTGTGTTGGATATGCTTAACTATGGTAATCAATCACAACCGGACTGAGAGGTTGTGACCCCTTGGAACTCGCGACTCATGGCATTGATTTCGACTATGCTTGTTGAACTCTCCACCATTTGACTCTTGGCAATGCCTCCTACTCACTCTTTAAGGTGGTGCTTTCCATCTTTGCTTTATGCATACCGATGACTAAAGCACTTGATATTTGAACTGGTGTTCGTTGGGATTGCCTCGCTTCGTTGGGGCTTTGAGAGAGAAGATGCTCATTGGATAGCCTGTAATAAGGAATCGTCTGTTAGAAAATTTTCATTTAAATTTGGCAAGTCAGAGATTTATACAGGCAGGTAATACTTCATTCGTAGTACTTTTGTTCTGTACAACTCATGTAAATCATTACAGACTTTTTACAAGAAAGTAGAACATAACAAAGAGTAAACTAATGCAGGAAGTAAAATAAATGCGATATTGATCGCTTAATCTGAGCTGTAAATATTAGATCATCATCAACGGTCATCAGTTGACTATCAGCCTTGGAATAGCTTGAGTAAAAGCTACGTTGCTTGGGCCGGATTGGTCATTTGATGCCCCTTGCCACTGGGTAGTCGCAGAAGGATTTGCATCTTGGGAATTCTTCACATACTATTGGAGATGGTTCTTCTTAATCAGCTCTTTGATCAATGATATCAGGTGCCTGCACTCGTTGGTGTTGTGGCCTGGCTGATTATGGAATCAGCAGAAGATTCCGGATTTGGTCAGATGGTCATTCATCCTTATTGGCCGAGGCTCCGGGTAATCTTTTGCATCCTTTGTGGCAAGGTAAATGTTCTCAGGAGTGTCATTCAGAGGTGTTAGATTAGGCGAGTCAAGAGGACGAAAGTTTTTATTAGCTTTGTTTTTGTTTCTGTCATTAGCTCGCTTCTTCCCCTAAGTATTCTTCTGATTAGGTTGAATAGATGCACTTTTAGGAGCTTCAAGGAGTTGGTTACCACCAATGATCTGAAGAGGTATAGGATTATCGTCTAATCTCATGCACTCCTCTGCTTTCTTATAGAACTTGTCAAGCGTAGTCAGTTCCGTCATCATTATCCATCTTCCGAGTTCGCTTGTTTTGTCTATAGCGTCAAATAGAGCCATGAGGATTATGCGTGGTTTTGGATTCCTTACATCAGACAAGGAAATATTGAATCGACTGAGGAAGGCTTTGACAATTTCTCCTGGTTTCTGCTTCATTGCTGCGAGCATTATAGTACCCTTGGCTTTGGTAGCATACAAGCGGAACTGTTCTTTGAACTTTTTGGTCAGGCTGGAGAACCGATCGATAGATTTAGGAGGTAGCTTCATGAACCATAATGATGCAACACCTTCTAAGTAGAGAGGAAAATACGTGCATCTCATCTCATCAGTCACCTTAGCCGCACTCATATGCCACCCATATTTGAATAGGAAATAGTTAGGATCAACAAGGCCGTTGTACGGAGGCAAAGTCGGTGGATTGAACTTCTTTGGACATTCTGCTTTGAGGATTCTTTCGGTGAACGGAGTCCTATCAGGTGAGAAGTCTCATTCTCTTTCATCGTCTTTGTTAGCTTGATTCTTTTTCATGACTCGTTCTATTATATCCAAGATGTATTCTTCAGTGTTATGGCGCTCCGTGAAGCTAAGCTCTTTACCAAATGTCCGTCTAGGCATACGATCTCGATTAGAGAGTTTTAACCCTTTTCCTTCTCGACGAGAAGGTGCCCCCGTGACAGGATTAGTGACCTTTCGAGCATTCACTTCGGAATGGTTCTTAGCTTTTGATCTCAGTTCTTTGATGTTAGCTTAATCCTTGTCACTCGCCCAATCATAATCATCTTCCATGTTGTCATTGCGGTTATGATCGGAAGTGGGCGATTTATCATTCTCTTCGAGATCCACATGCACTTTTGGAGGGGCTGGATTTGATCGAGCATTAAGGATGGCACCAAGTTTCTTCATCATCGCTTTAGTAGAGGCATCCATTCGATTGTTTATGTTGGAAATAGCGGCTTTTAATTCATTTTTAGTCACACCGGCTCCGCTTTCCGAGTTTTCACTAACTTCAAAGTGGTTTGCAAGCGGTGTTTCTTCATTAGCAACATTATCGGCTTCTACCATGGTTTTGCTAGCGGTCTTCTTAGATTTAGCCATAATTTCAGAGAAGAATACAGTTTAGAACTTTAATGGCAAGGCATTCAACTTTGTGAGAGTGTGAGAGGAGGTAGGAGATGCGAATGCGGCCCCACGGTGGGCACCAAATGTTGATTCCGAATTTGAATTAACATCAAAGGTCCTCTTTCGAGCACTTCAATAAAAAGTATATGGAGCCACAATCTCAAGCATAGAAAACATTAAAGAAAAACAAAAAGGCATTTTTATAGTGGTTTGATTCAATAGGAATCTACATTGACTTCCATATAGGATTTCATTACCAATTTATCAATTACAAGGTTTAATTCACTCTTACAACAAGTTTTATCACTCTCTCTCTTGTAGATCTCACTTGAATTCACAAAAAGTAGTGGAGAAATGGAATGACCAGCAGAGATAAGGTATGGTCAGAGGAGATGGAAGGATTTCTTCAAGTGTTTGAACTTGTACAATCAATTTTCAACTCTTAGATCACTTGGATGAATTCTAAGATCACTTGGATGGGTTTGATGCAAGCCATGATCCATGAATTAATCTTCACTTGATGATGATGGATGAGTGTTAGAATAGTTTTGGAGAGATTTTTGTAGCACATCGTGGCCATGGAATCCCTCCTCTTTTTAATAAAGAAGTGAGGGAGTATTTATAGGTGATTTTCGGACCGAGTGGCAGTTCTGTAATTATGCAGAAAAATGTCATGACTCATGTCGCCATGACTCGTGTCGCCATAACTCACGACATGGTGAAATGCGGTATGAACACTTGCATCATTCCTTCCAATGACACGATTCCATTTTGAGATGTACACAACTGGGCTACGGCATGAGCTTGTTCAGCGATATGAATGTTGGTATTGATCTCACTATTTGCGACATTACAAGTATAGCATGCTTTTCAGTTCAACGAGACAGCTTGCATGTATATCTAATATGGATTAATGGATGGCCCCATGTACCCAAAGTATGTGTGCGACTTAATCTAGATTAGGAATTGCAGCATGGTGCTTTACAGCATAAACATATAAAACAACTCGAATGCCTTTTCCCTCTTAGAAGAATCCACGTATCCTTTTTATGCATTGCGCCACACAAGATTTTGGATGGCTTGTGCTCCTTCTAGAAGATGGCCCACTCTTTTATCTAGTCTAGCCCATGTATTGGCGACATGAAGTAATTTACGGCATGCTGATACTTGGTATTAAATATCCTTTAGTTTTGGGCATGTGATCATACTTCTAAAGACAGCCGACCATGCTTTCTACTATCACGACATGAGTTGGAATGACATTGCTTCTGGCGGATTGAACGGTCCATGCTAGGACATGGCATAACCCTATTTATATACTATGCCCACTCTAGAAACCAATGTGCGTGGGGACCAGTTGCTTCTTAAGTGGCTTGGCATGTTACGACTTGCTTTAATGACATACGACTTGATGATTTATTTTGTTGATGCCTTGACAATAAAACGACATGGCCAAAGTCCCCATGACATGAATACTCCAGCGACATGGTAGAAGACAGCATAGGGCTAATACGTCATGCGACATGGGTCTCAATGGTTCTCTTGCATCAATCGGTGATCCAATACCAAATATTTGTCCATTGGTTTGAACAATGGTCATCCTCCATTAAGACTGCAATAGACTTACATATACCTGGATATGGATTCGCTAATGTTTAACACAGCTTCTAGTCTGAGCCTTGTCATACAACTTGATTATTGGAACGGCTTGGCGGATTACACGACATGGTGCATGCCTTGTAGTCAATGACTCGTCTTATGCCGCTTTGATGCCTTAACTATGTCGTGCATAAGCACGGCTTAAAGAAATGATTATCACGCTAAACGACTTGAATGTAACGGTCACCATAGCGCGCTGAACGCCTTAACTCCATGTCGTCTAAAATGACTTAAAATCATGGTGCCAGAACAATATTTTATAAAACTGCCCAGTTCGTTGCATAGTATATCGCCAGCAATATTTTTCCCTTGAACCACGTTTTCACAATGGGGTTAACAATAATTGAAAAGAGTTTTCGAGTTGCCTACTTACTTCATTCTGAAGCAACAAAACCCACCCCTTTGCCTACATTCCCTAAAACCATCTACAAGTACCAAGCTATTCCATATGGAAAGTAAAAACTCACGAAGCCACATCAACCAGCTACCTTAAACTGAATTTGCATAACTAGCTACAGGAAAAGAAAACACACTGCAGATAATAGGAAACTCATGCAGACCCTCACAATCAACACACACCCTATCCTCCCCTACCTTATTCTCTGTAACTTCACTATCACCTTCACCTCATGCTATTATGCACCATCACGTAGCTATACTAGGCTGCCTACCCACCAAGTAACCTTTGAAGCAAAGGATCTCTCCCCTATAAATAGCGCACTTTCAAGTTGTTTCTTCCTCCAGACTTCGAGATGAGCTTCCATGGCTAAATAAATATAAAAAAAGGAAACAAACATAAAAGAAAACAGTAACGAAAGGAGGAAGTAGTGGAATCACGTTCAAAACTAACAGTGTAAAGCAGGACGAAACAAAATATTGGATTGGCAGTTCAGGGAGAAAGTGACGGGGTGTTCTGAAGCCTAGTGCTCCCGCTAATGAGGAAGAGGCCGCATTCTAGCGACTGGGGGAGAATGATGGGTGCGCGTGGAGTCGAGTAAATGCAGTAGCTTTCGAAAGATATGAAGAAGTGGAAGCAAGGAAAAAGGTAGCGAACAGATATAGTGGGGAGGAGTACCGAATAGAAGTGCCAGGAGGAGGAGAGATCACAATGGACAAGGGACGTAGGGAGTGTGTTCGAACCTCAGCAGTCGCAGGGAAGAGAACTGGGGCGAAGTGTTGGATCATCGAACAGAAGAAGATGGGATGAAGCCGAGTTTTGATGTCGTGATTTTTAAATGGAGCTATGAGTTTAAATGAAGCTGTGTTTAAATGGAGCTGAGTTTGAAGTTGGATGTTTGAAGATAGAACATAGGGAGTGATTTTTAAATGGTGGATGTTGGGTCTGAGCAACACAACAGCAGTTTTGAAATAAAGTTGGGAAATATAACTTGGGTTCATGGTTTGGTTTTTGGTGGAAGAAGACTTACTTCTCAAAGCGGTTGTGAAGGGATCATTGGGTTCAACTAAAAACGTGATGCCCAAATTTAATTGTGGTTAAGTTAATAAATATATTAAGTTATTGGGCAAAATTTAAAAATTGTGGCCTGGTAGGATATTAATATACCCAAAATTTAAGTAATATGCAACATAACGAATACATGCTTAACCTAGTTTGAATTTTTCCGAATGTATATATTACCTGCTAGTGAAGTTTAAATTTGCCTAAGTACAATTTAAATATGCCTAGTCATAAGTTAATTAACGTAATCAGTAATTAAGCATTAGTAAGGTAACTATAATTATTTAATTATGTATTAACTTGTTTAAATAAATCGTGTAACTTATATCATTCATAACTCGTCATACAGTGTCAGAATTGAACAAACCAAAGAGGTTGGAACAGTATCGACAAATACAACATTTTGGAGCTAGTTTAGATGTGTTTGGAATCAATTGGAAACTCCAGTTAAATTAAATGCTTGTTTAATTTAACTGAAACTGATAGTTTTAACGGACAACCAAATCAATATGAGTTTACTTACTCAGTTTTTATCCCACTTATATTTTACATGAGTCGGGTTTAATATTTGTGTGCTATAACTGTTAATTGTTTGATGGGTGCTGAATATATTTATATATGTTGACTAAACCGATTAAATTAAACGTTCGTTTAATTTAATTTAAACCAATCGTTATTTTTAACAATTGTAACCAATGAAGGTAACTTACCTTATTGGTCACGTTTATAATAATATAAACATATAAAATAAATAATTGGACGTTTAAATTACTGTTATTGTTTGATTATCGAAATTTTATCTGAATATTAAATTGAATTATGTTATTTAACATATTTGGATACAGGAAAAGCAGGTTGGAGGGATCCAACTGGATTCCTTAAATATATTAAATGCTATTTATTTTCATATTATCATTATATGAATTGTTCTAATTGGAGAGTTGATTTGGTTATTGATCGTTGACTTGAAATTCAATGTTTGTATTTTTAAACCAATGGGTAGTATTGGTTGAGTAAATGGCAGCGTATGACCTATAAATCAATCATTTTTAAAATATGGACTCACCGTCAGGTGAATCGATGGAAATGGAGTTATAAAATTTATTTTATAACTGAAGACAGATTTTGAAATCTATTAGTTTGAATCAAGGTTTATTAAAAGGAAATAATTTTTTTATTATTGTTATTTAAGCTTATAAATAATTGTAGAATGGTTTTATAATGAAAATTTGTATATAAATGAGCAGGAATTAACATAACAGTTAAGAGTTTATTAATAGTATATATGAAATAATCAAATGAGATTATTTAAATTAATTATATTATTAATTAATTTAAAGGAAGGATTGATTGGAATGGTTAACGAAATAACCAGGTTTAAGTTGACTAAGTCGACTATTTTAACTGGGATTGATTATTAAATTAGTTGTTGTCAATTAATCTAATCAAATGGTTTAACGAATATTTGTTTTATAAGAATTTTTTTAAAAGGGAATTTAATATTTATTTTAGTTAATGAGGAAGCAAGTTATTATTTTAAATAATAAAAATTTAAGTGATTACTTTGTAATGAAATTCATCAAAGTAAAGTAAACAAAGTTGAAATGGAATATTAGTTGGGTATTGTGAAAGGAATTTATGAACGTATTTTATCAAAAAAATGGAGAGTTATAAGCGAAGTTGTCAAAGATATTTTAAGTGAATACGAGGGTTTGAATCAAAGGTTTATTCAACATTTGGGTTAAATAAAAAGAAGTTAAGGTAAGAAGGGGTTTATAATAAACCTAAGATTTTAAATATGGGTTATAAAGAGATGAGGTGTTAAACATTGATTTTAAATCAGCAATACTTAATAATAATATTAAGTGAAACAAATGAATTTGAAACGAGATTTTCAAAGTGGAAAAAGTTAAATAGATTAGAAGATGAATAATATGGTGCAATAAGGAGTTAAGATGATAAATTTAAGAATTTGAACCTAACTAGAGATTAATTGAGTTGAGTGACTTTCTGAATGTTAATCTGACATTGAATTCAGTCTTCGGGGTTGATGCTTAGGGAGTTATTCGCTTGCCAATTTATGGTCGGGAACCAATAGATGTGGGAGTAACGGAAATAAGAAATATAATGATGTAGCGAGATTAGTATGAATGAGTTTATTAAAAAGGGAAAGTGTAATTATGGTTTCTGGGAAATGAAATGAAAAGTGATTTCATAATAATGTTTTTACGTGAAATTTGATTGAACCCAAAGTAATAATATATATATATGATTTAATTCTAAGTATTTAAAAAGTTTTTAAATACTCGTAAAATAAGATAAAAGTTAATATTGTGTTTTAAGATCAAGAAGTTAATTGTTTTAAATTAAAAAGGCCAAGTGATGCTGAGTACTGAACTAGTGAACTCATTTTATTTTCTTGGTTGAATGATTGTTTATTTGATAGTTAAATAACCGACTATCAAATCTGACCCATACGGTTATTAGTACGGAAAGACCGGGATCGAATTTATATTCAAAAACCATTCCGAACCAGTAAATACGAAATCATCTAAGATGTTGATTGAAGATGGAACAGCTGAAGACCATAGATCTTCATAAGCGAAAGAACTACTTGTCAAATTTCTGTGATGCTGCAACCAGGGTTATTTTGATATGTGATTCCAATGTGATTGAAATCTACGAATTTGCAAGGACTACTCGCTATTGATCTACAGGGTGATTCCTAGGATGCAGTAGGAGGGTGCCTTCGGTTTGTCCAATCCCAAGACAACTTGTAAGGACGGATGTTCGATAGAGTATTTCCAAATGGATCATGTACGTTGACTTCTTCAAACGTACCATAGTTGGTGGCGGATAAGACACCTTCTCTTAGCTTAACAACCAGAGTATTTTTGTGGAAATCAATTAGTGATTTCTAACGGATTTGACGATGTGGCATTCAAAGTAATTGGTGGCCAGATGTTCTAATGGTAATTCAATCCTCAAGCCTCACAACCGGGAAATGACAAAAATCGGGCAGGTAGCATGGCTAAGTGGTTCGGTCCCATTAGGGTGTATAATCACCTACCTAGAGAAAAATTTATTTCCTTCTTTATTTTATTCGATGTTGTCCCTTTCGGGAAACAGTTGCTGATTCCAACCGTTGGTGATATACATTCGACACACTTAGTGAAATGAGTGGTCGCTCATGTGTGGCCGGGTTGCAAGATGTTCTTAATGAACTCAGTGTATTCCACTCTAGAGATACACTATCGGCAGGTGATTCCATACCTTATCATAGTCGGAATCTAATCTCTAGTAAGCGCCTGTAGTTTTGATTGTACACTATGTATATGGAGCGTGAGATGCAAGCGTTCCACTAGAATGATATTTATTTGTATTTAGACATTATTATAATATCAAAATAAGATATTGATTTCAAAATATTTTGGGTTATCATAAGGTAAAAACCGTCCATGTTTATATGTGGATTGGTCTTACGGTTATCAAATTCTTTTAAAAAAAATGTTTTGACTTTAAAATCAAGTTGGATGATATTATAAATTAGTGGGTTTCTCACTCTGGTTCACCAGACTTATCCAGCATTTGTAAATGCTTGGGTTAGATGGGGTTTCGCCGGTTCGGGTTATTGGACACTACGAAGTTAAGAAGGCGGGCTGGAGGAGTTCAAATGTACTAATATTTATTCCATTGTGTATTGTAAAGAGAACATATTATTATGAACTTAGTGGGTTTCTCACTCTGGTTCACCAGACTGATCCAACATTTGTAAATGCTTTGGTTCGACGGGGTTTCGCAGGTTCAGGTTATTGGACACTACGAAGTTAAGAAGGCGTGCTGGAGGAGTTCAAATGTACTAATATTTATTCCGTTGTGTATTGTAAAGAGAACATATTATTATAATTTTCCATATGTGTTGATGTACTCTGATGATTGTAAGTTTTTATTTCAAGCTCTTAATAGAGTTATTTTTATATTATATTTTGTTTCGCTACGATGTAAGAATCTGTGTTGTGTTGATTCTTCTTCTTCTATTCTAATATTTCTTTCTTTCTTATCTCACCCTCTAATTTTCTTTCTACTAACTATCTGGTGTTTTCGATACTTGGGTTTTTGGCAAGTAATTCAGGATTTATGTATTATTATCGAAATTCGGGGGTCGAACCCGTTGGGTTGTTACACCAATGTGTTGGACGACGTTAAATTATGTGCAGTATGCATGAGATATTAATTTTATAAGTTGATACATTTATTTAACTAAATTAAACTTACAATTATTTTCAAACGAGTCTTAAACCATTTAAACTTCAACTCATCTACTTTAAACACGTATGAACAGGGTTGTATTCTTCCACTAATTGAAACTGTGACCAACTCCCTTTACACACACCATTATCATGAACTCCCTTCCACTTCCGTGCTTTCCATGAACCACCATTCCGCCTCACACGACTTCCATTCTCTTTCTTCTCCCATACCCAACAGGAAACTCTCGGCCTCCCCATTACAATGCGTTCTAGCCATGCTCCATGCACATATGCTGAATGGTGCGACATTTACTTGCATAAAATCATACCAAAAATCACCTCACAACCATTTCCAATCTATCCAACTCGCATGAATAACCCACAATGTGATCTTCCACCGAGTACACCTCATAGCTACAGCCATGTGTCAATTTTTTTTCGCCATGCAAACTCCTCCATCTTCCTCATTTAAACCTGTCACCTATATATATATATATATATATATATATATATTCACCATTTCGGCATCTTCGTGCGAACAAAACAAGTCTGAACCCACTGACAGATATATGAGATGGAGGAGAAACAACGTAGGAATTCGAATACACTAATTTCGGGATTTTTAGAGGAAGATTTAATTTTGTTTTAAAATTTTCTCTTGTGGTTTAGTTACTAACACAAATAATGGCTTTTGTTTTTTATATTAAGATCGGCTGTAACGACTCGGATTTCGTCTGGACCTAATCAATCGCAAAATCGACCAAGGCCGTTCAAAAACCCGAATACGCTAACTTGGATATACAACACATCAGAACAAATAGCAGAAGGCTTTTATAAACATTATAATAATGTTACATCAGAGTACAGAATATCAGAGTACATAAAATATAATACAGCGGAAGATTAATTTACAAAATATGAAATACAATGCAGCGGAACCAATAACTAACACAACGGAAGACTATCAATGCTCTAGACACAGCTTTAAACTTTGATCCAGAATCCTACTCAAGATATCTGCAAAATAAGCTACTCGACTGCCCGTGTGGAAAAGAGGGCACCCGAGTTTGCAAAGTGAAACAAACTACGGGTCAGTCATGGGACTGGTATGAGAAATCTTACTTAACCTATTTAATAATAAGGTCAATCACAGGACCACGCCGCTAATGCGGAACGGGTTTACTCCATTGGATTGCCAGTGCATAAATAAAGTAAATCGTTAAACAATTCAATGCTTTTTAGAAAAATGAAACCATTATAAGACTCAAGTCCCATCACACAATGCAATGCAAACCGGAGGATAGAATTTTACCTTATAATGGTCAGAAATGCTTGATACGATAAAACGGATTTGATATTATTATTAGTGTATATATATTTCAAAAACATTTCAATCATAATGTATCAATCATAGACGGCATAGCTACCATATACTATGTCGCCATACTATTTTTACATTCAAAACCGTATGGTATCGTATTGGAAGTTGGGTTTCCATCATGGGTCAAGGCTAGGGACGATCTCCTTACCGATTCGAGACACTCTAGCAATTGTCTCAGGACTCGGACGCTGGCAAGCCCTTGGATCCTCCAAGGCCGGTCCACAAATACTTTAGTGTATTAATTATGCCCGAACACACGTTTCCCGGTCCTATTGAACCTATCAATTGGTCACTATCAACCAAAATATCCGAGGACTCGTAATCCATCATCCACATAAGTAAAATGTCAGGGCTTGCAAAACCCTGTCACCACTTCCAGCTAGAAAGAAACGCATGCATTCCTTGGTCCCCTTATCCCATTTCTGACTCTTACCGAGGTGTGAGGTTCACGAAGTTACACTATACACAAAGCTATGCCTAAATGGGCTGTGCTTTGATCATCAACCACAAGGCCCTACTTTTCAACAAAATCCTTAATCAATTTCATCTTAGCATGCCATATTGTCAATCCATATCATACCACTGATTTCTTCCAATATATAACCTCTAAGCTCATACGTCTCAGAGAAGGGTGTTAAGCAAGAGAATAAATTCTCCGCCACCAAACAGATATATATTTAGCAGAGATCAACGAATACAGCATAAAGGAATACAACGTTAGACATACCATCCATTTACAAGTCCGTTCTGGGTCTGAACGAAACCGGAGACACCTTATTCCTCATCCCATATGTCCAATACAGGAGAGAGGTTCTCGCATATCCATCAATCTCCAAGTATGTCTAAACGATCACCACTTATTACCTTGTCTTGGGATGCCTCCCAATCAAGACATTAGTAATCATCCATACGATGTGAAGACCTCCGGTCTTCAACGACCGTCTTCATCTTCGGCTGTTAATCGTCGTAGTAATTATTCAGAATGGGTTAAACCGGTCTTTCCGAATAACTCGCGTATTTTATAATCAATAATAAAGTGCTATAAAAACACATCATACGCCTCATTCCAATTCAGAATATTATTTCAACAAAATATTCACATTATTAGCGAAAGGTTCCCATCAATTTTATCAAAGATAAATTCATTCTTTAATCTTCTTTTCAAAGATTCATTAAAACTATAATTTGGTTTAAATATCAAAAATCATTACTTTATGATTATTCAAATTTAAGAAATTAATCTCGTCTCTAACTGGGTTAAAGAACCAATGTCATTTAAAACACAGTTCACGATAAACCCAAAATCATCTCCCAATAAATACGGAATTTTCACAGAAATCAAATCGATATAAATTTCTGTATTAGACTAATAAAATAAATGGAATAATGGCAAAGCCTTTAAATTCCATATATAGTAATGGTCTTCTTTTACCCAATCTTATCTCGATTATTATTAAATCGAATCCCATTCAATTCCAATTTAATATATTAAATTGGAAAACTTTTCTTTGGATAATTTCCATTAAATCTTGAAAAAGATTTATAACTTCCAAATTATATTTTCACTGTTAATTGGGTTAAAGAACAAATTTCGTTTAAAACTTAGTTCACAATAAACCCAATTCACATTTCATTTTATTCCAATTACAAAATATAATTGGAAACTCTAAAAATCTTAATTAAAAGATTTATTTTTTTCTCAACTAGGTTTAAGAACGGTGTTATTGAAGACATCGTTCACGACAAACCCAAGAATACAATTTATTTATTAAATTCCAATTAAATATTAATTTATCGGAAAACTTCATTAAATCTTAATTTAAAGATTTATTCTAGTTAATAACTAGTTCATATCGGTAAAACTATATTTTTATCTTTTCAAATCTTTTATTATGATTTTACACAATTTTTCCATATTTTAATAATTTTATTAAGGCACGTACAGTCGTTTCCAATAACGGCCACCAAACTGCATCTATAGCGAGCTTCTTTGAAATTGATTTGGACATAATTCCAAATCCAACCATCAGATTTCAAACCTCTTATATTCATTGGAAATCTCTTTTCGATACGAAACAAATAGCTCCGGTGTTAGGAGAATCTGATGGTCGGATCTCCCGTTACATCAATTTGAAGTTAATGGTCGAAATTAGCGAACGGTCGCAGCGCGGCGTGTTCTATTCAGGCCATTATACAAATATATAATATATTATATATATTTCATCGGTTTCCTTCTTAAAACTTATTTTATAAAATATTTATAAATTCATTTTAAAATGATTTTAAATTCATTTTTCAATTTTAAATAAAAATTGAATATTCTATATCTTTACCATATTATAATATTAATGATTAACATAGAAATGTGTTTATTTTATGCTCTTATATCTTATCTTTTGTATATAAATAAATATTACTTGGGTATTGTTTTGTTATTTTTACAGATATTCCAACCCAGCCCGCTTGCAACCAGGAAAGTAGAGAAATGGAGATCAGATTGCTATTTATTTACATTTTGAAGAATTGTAGATGAAGATCCCACATCTAGTTGCTGTTGGACAAGAAAATGATTGATAAAAAGGCCATGCACATCTCAAATCAAGGGAGGATTGTCAAAGAACCAAGAGGAAAAGAAGAAAGGCCAAAATTTTAATAGATTTAACTAAGGCCCATTTGAGATTCTCATTGTAAACTAATTAGTGATGTAATGGCTAGGCCCATTTGTAATTAGGGTTAGGGTTTGGTTATCTCCTATAAATACCCCTGTAATATCATTGTAGCCACCATCCTATTTTCTCTTCTTCTCCATTAATAAAGTTTCTAGTTCTCTTTTATTTTTCTGTATTTTAATTTTCATAGCAACTAGTGCCATCTACACAGTTAGGTTTGGTAGAGTACTAGTTGTATTTTGCACATCTTTTCATTAGTGATTGACCGTCTGATTAGATTCAGCGGTAATCCTTATTTTAATTCCTGTTGTTCTTTTTAATTTCTGCAATTTCAATTTTTGTTCTTTTTACTGCTTCCTTAGGTCAATTGGATTGAATATAGATTTGATTAGATTCAGATCTGATTCAATTCAATAATAGTTTAATTGCAGTTTCTATTGCATTTGCTTTCAAAACCAACCTCGAAGATTTGACTAACTCGCCCACGAAATTCTATAAATAATAATTTTTATTTTTTCCTCCCTGTGTTCGACCTGTATGCTACACACCTATACACTTGCAGAATTTATTACAAATATCACGCTTTTCTAGCGTTGATCAAGTTTTTGGCGCCGTTGCCAGGGAGGTAACGATTAAATTTTATTGTTTATTTAATTTCTGATTCGTGTTAGTTTTTATTTTTGTTTTTGTTTTATTTTGTTAAAAAAAATCTATTTATTAGTTGATTTTCTATCAAAACAATGGTGCTAGAATCATCTAAACAGAGATGAGAAAAAAAATTCTTATCACTTTTGTCTCTTAATTTCTTTTCTTTGATCCCATCTATATCTTTCCTTTCCAATTTTTTCATTTGTTTCTCTTTCTGCTTTCTTCTTCTTAAAAAAAAGGAATAATGGGGCGTGACTCGTGAGGGAGGATGCGATTTGTTTCCATAAGTTTTAGGGGTTGAGTTTTGTTTTCTGTGATAACGAAAGAGAAAGTGATACCTTTATATTGCTTCTTGGAGAATATATAATCTGAGGTGGGTGCGTTTTAGTTGAGTGGGAACGACTTTGTTTTTGGTTAGTTCGGCTGGTTGGATTTTGAGCGTGCCATTTTAGTTGTTTTCCTTAGTTGAGTAAATTGTCGTATTTTCTATTTTATTTTTATTGTGGGTTGTGTCTAGTTTGTGTTAGTTGAGTCATTGATTTTATTGAGTCTAGTTGTTGAAAGTTTTCCTCAATTTTTTCCCTCTCATTTGTTTATTTGTTTTATTTTCAAAAAAAAATCAAAAATCAAAAAAATCGAAGGCCCAAGCGAAGAACGAATTTCAAGAAAACGAACAAGAAGTCAAAAGCGAACAAAGCAAACAGTGGAATTGAACAGTTAGCACAGCACTACTCAATTATTCTGGACGGACAGCCATACCCCACTGTAAGATTTTCTGAACTCTACAGGTGCTCTGCTGCGAAAAAAATACAGACATTGCTTGTAAAAAAATTCTGCAGGGGCAGCGGCTTGCTTGTACAATTTTTTTTAATTTCTGCAATTATTTGTGTTTGATTGTTGTTTTGGCTGCATTCTGAAATAAATCTAGTTACGAGCAAAGCCCTAACAAACATAAGGTGAGGAAGTCATTACCTTTCCTTGGCTCCAAAACAATTAAATTCGGTCATTTGCATACTCCTTGGACCTAAATAAAAATTGATTAGACGTTGGCCTTAGGAGCAAAACTCAAGCTCAATAGGACAAACAAATTGGGTTAAATATATTAGATTTAAAAATTTATTTTGCTGTGTGGAATTCGTTCTATTCCTTTTGTAAAGGACGGTGATACGTATTACATCAGGAATTTTTTGACATTTTAGCAAATTAACTTTTTCAATCTATTTATTTAATTTGATTTGCAAAATATTTAACTACAAAAGTGTATTTTGTGAAATTGATTTTCTCAAGGGTTTGATCGCAGATATATATTAGTTCAATTTATTGAACTTCTAGCAAAAGAGGTTGCATACTACCCGTAAAACATTGGTCGTATCCCTTAGTATTTATACTATACGTGAACGGCCATAAGACCCTCTTCCCCCTTCAAATCGAGATTATCAACTAATAAGATACACTTTTGTTCATTATTTATTTTGATTAAGAGCTTCCTGTGTCAACCTTAAGTCTAGGAGTTTTCCGTGTGTGCATTTAACAACAATGAGTGAAAAAAGTGTTAGCCAACAAAATTCTCCTAAGGGTTCTCGAATAAACCAAAATTTTCCAAACGAGTTGGATCAAAATCGAGTAAATCAAAACTTTCCAAACTTTAGAGATCAAAATCAAGCACATTAAAATTTTCAAAATCTCAATATCGAAATGGATAGACCCTTATCTCTTCATGATCGATGTTATCCAACTAGGACCGTTCAACCCTCTGTCATCGTTTTCCCACCAGCTGAAGGAAACAATTTTGAGCTTAAACATTCTTTTATTCAAGGGGTACCAAAATTTACTGGGTCTGAAAATGCTTATGAATTTCTAAGTGAATTTGAATTATATGCATCCACAACAAAAATGCAACAATTGTCCAACGAATCGATCAAGCCGAGGCTAATTCCATTTGCACTACTTGAAAGCGCTAAAAGATGGCTAAATTCTCTCCCAAAACATTCCATAAGAAGTTGGGATGAATTTGTCACTGCATTCTTGAAAAAGTTTTTCCCTTTCCATAAAACTCTCAAAATTCGAACCGAGATAAATCAATTTTGTCAAAATGAGGGGGAAACTTTTTCAAAATACTTTAAAAGATTCAACCAACTATTATATAGTTGTCCTCATCATGGAATTCTAAAAGACTACTTATGTCAAATTGCATATGAAGGGCTAAACTATCAGACTAGAACTCAACCAGAATCAATGTGTGGAGGAGACTTTATGTCTAAGACGGCCGATGAAGCTTGGCAATTCTTAGAAGATTATTCAAAAAAGGACATGCAATGGGAATCAATTCGTGTT
This sequence comes from Allium sativum, assembly GCA_030737875.1. Taxonomy (NCBI): domain Eukaryota; kingdom Viridiplantae; phylum Streptophyta; class Magnoliopsida; order Asparagales; family Amaryllidaceae; genus Allium; species Allium sativum. The sequence continues at coordinate 427,126,992 of CM060925.1, read as the reverse complement.
CCCATTCGTACTTCTACTAGAGGAGTGCATGTCATGGACCCAAGTCAAATTCCCTTAGAAAATCAAACTCCTCAAGCCAGAGAAGGGCTACCCCACTATTACTCTCAGGACCAAGCTAATGCTATAGCTCAAAATAATCCTTACTCATCCACATACAATCCTGGTTGGAGGAACCACCCAAATTTTTCTTGGTCAAACCCCAATAATTCGGCTAACCCATCTCACGTGCAACCCTTTATTCCAAATCCGAATTTTCAAGCTCCACCTCCCAATTCTCAAACCTCTCAAACTGCATCTCAATCCAAACGACCTTATAGGCATCCCAATTTTCAATCATCGAACCAATCCTCTCAATCTGGTCAATCTTCACAAGATATTGTTCGATTAGAGAAACAAATAAATAATCAAGATGTTAAACTCGAACAAATGATGAATATGATGAAAGAACTAATGAAAAATAATGAGAAAAGAAAGTTGCCTAGTCAACCTGAGGTGAATCCAAAATATAACTCTCGTGTTGTAAATTCTTGTGAGGACGAAAACCATAATCCGGTCAATGCTATTACAACCCTTCGATCTGGAAAGAGGATTGATAATAATGTGGGCAACGCTGGCGAGCCTTCTAACTCGACCCCAATGCCAAATCTTGATGATCACCCATTGGCTTCGAATGCCAATTCTTCTAAACCTCCATTTTCCTCAAATGTTGGCAATCCCAACAGTTCCTCTCCTAGTGTCGGCAAACCCGACCCACCTTCGAAAATTAATATTGGCAATACCAACATTCCATCTTCTGCAACCTTACCACCTTCTTTTTCCGTGGATAAACTGTAACACCCCGTATGTTGAATAACTTGCTATAATATAAAACAGGGCAGAACTAAATTTTAAAATCTGAATCAGGGGAAACTGGCTATGCCATTGCGTTCGTCTCGAAAAAATACGCGAAATAGAGTCCGAGTTTTCGAAAATCGGAGTCCGTATGACCCGGTTAAGGCCCGAAGAAGTTTTCAGAAATTCAAAACAGATTTAAAATACGAAAATTTCACATTTCAGAAGTGGCGGGAAAATTCCCGCCAGACTCAGGGAGTCGACCTGGGGGTCGACAGGGGTGTCGACCTGCCCACCAGGTCGACTAGGGTGTCGACCCTAGTGTCGACCTGGGGGTCGACCCCCCTGGTCGAGCCCAGGTGACCTGGGTGCACCAGATTGGCTTTTGGGCTGTGTTTAGGTGGCTAGGACGAGATCTGACGGCTCTAATCTGATTTAGGGTTAATCTAATGGCCTAAAACACCTAACTACTCTATAAATACACCCTAAGACTACCCTAATTCATACTCAAAATAGATACAACGTCGTTATGCCGTCAAAATGCAACTTGAAGGAGCCTCCATCAAATTAAAGAGGAAGATAGCTTCTTAAATCAACCTCTAATCAACTCTAGCAACTTAATCTTCTTCATAGGAGTGCTAATCAACAAGTTGTGAGTTTCTATAGCCTTAATGAACAATTGTTGAAATGATTATGATAGGATATAATGAGGTTATGGCTATGAATGTGGATCAATGCAAGATTATGTTATCATATGATATGTGTTTGTGATGTTATGCAAGTTACGCGAGTTATGTGATATGTGTTCATGATGTTATGCAAGTTATGCAAGCCATATGCTATGTGATCATGATGTTATGCAAGTTATATGCTACATGTTCATGATGTTATGCAAGTTATGTATGTCATATTCTACATGTTCATGATGCTATGCAAGTTATGCAAGTTATATGCTATATGATCATGATGTTATGCAAGTTATGCAAGTGTTAGGCTATGTGTTCATGATGCTAGTTATGCAAATTGCTATGATAAACATTGATCCATTATGACACCATGTTATGCAAGTTTGGTGTATGATTATATGCAAGTTCATATAATATATGTTATGCAAGTTTGGTGTATGATTATATGCAAGTTCATATAATATATGTTATGCAAGTTTGGTGTATGATTATATGCAAGTTCATATAATATATGTTATGCAAGTTTGGTGTATGATTATATGCAAGTTCATATAATATATGTTATGCAAGTTTGGTGTATGATTATATGCAAGTTCATATATGATACGTTATGCAAGTTTGGTGTATGATTATATGCAAGTTCATATATAACATGTTATGCAAGTTTGGTGTTTGATTTTATGCAAGTAACATGTGCAAGTTTACACCTTTGTATGATATGCATACATATGCAAGTTAACCCCTTTGTATATCATACATACATATGCAAGTTTACCCCTTTATATGACATAAGTAGCTTATGCAAGTTACCCTCTTTATGACATATGTGATTCATGCAAGTTTGGGTTGGTTATTCATGCTAGTTGGGTTTGATGCCATGGTCATATATGCAACTTGACACCTTTAAAAACCCATGTTGATGATAATGTTATGCAAGTTGAACCCATTGTATTTGTGATGAATCTTCCCTTTTATGTCATGTTAGCGAATTACGTGGGGAACGATGGGGTTAATATACATGTTAATGAAATGGTGTGAAGTTGGTATGATTATGCATACCACAAAGTGGATGGACATAATTGAGTCAATTATGTACATCGTTAAAATTGGAATTAATTAGGGAAAATTAACTCGAAATATGGGGGTGATTAATTAGGTGTAATTAATCGACTAAGACACGAGGTTGGACCCTTTTGTAGCATAAGACTGCCCGGAACCGACCGGCAAATCCAGTGGCTACAAATGATTGGCCCAATGTGAGAGGTCTTAGGCACAAACTTAATACGTGACAAGTGTAAAGACACGAGGTTAGACTCGGTTATGGCGTAAGGCTGCCCGGACCCGACCGGCAAATCCAGCTGCCATAAAAGATAGTCTAATGTGAGAGGCCTTTACAACAGTTACATTCTTAATCAATTAAGAATCACTTAACCATATTAGCATGTAGAGGGACATGAAGGGTTAAGTGGGTGCCTTGGGTGGCATGTGGAAAATTCTAGTGGTTGCCTTGGGTGGCAATAGAAAATACGATTAGAATACTTAACCAAAGTGGAACATGTAATTAAACATGATTAAAGGGTTAAGTAAGTGCCTTGGGTGGCATGTGGAAAAATCTAGTGGTTGCCTTGGGTGGCAATAGAAAATACGATTAGAATACTTAACCAAAGTGGAACATGTAATTAAACATGATTAAAGGGTTAAGTAAGTGCCTTGGGTGGCATGGGAAAAATCTAGTGGTTGCCTTGGGTGGCAATAGAAGATACGATTAGAATACTTAACCAAAGTGGAACATGTAATTAAACATGATTAAAGGGTTAAGTAAGTGCCTTGGGTGGCATGGGGAAAATCTAGTGGTTGCCTTGGGTGGCAATGGAAGATAAGATTAGAATACTTAACCAAAGTGGAACATGTAATTAAACATGATTAAAGGGTTAAGTAAGTGCCTTAGGTGGCATGTGGAAATCAAGTAAGTGCCTTGGGTGGCATGGGGAAATCTAGTGGGTGCCTTGAGTGGCAATTGAAATATGATTAGATGACTTAACCAAACTTTAAACATGTAAGTGGACATGATTATTAAAAAGGGTTAAGTGGGATACACTAGAAAAAAAATGACAAGCTTAGGTGGGTAGCTTGTGGGGGCCCATTTCAACCAGTAACCCATATGTATCTTATTGGGCTCGACCCATGTCGAGGACGGGACACGCGTACTGGGCTTGACTATAAGAGGCCAAAACGGGTTTGCGGTGGCAACGCGAGTCCAACGGGTTTCATATGCGTGTGTGGACCCGGGCTGGTAGGTAAGACGTTGTTGCATCGTGTAGGTATAAGCCGTGCACCATTGATTGTATCGGGTTGCCACTTTGGGGAGTGATACACCCCACTGTGGGGCCAGCACGGGTATCTACGTTAGGGAGCCGATCGAATGGGAGTAGTGGGTACATCTAGTGGAGATAGGGGCAGACGGCACCTATGTAGTCAGCTAGGGGTACACGAGACTACTATTAAAATTACTAAGTTGTGGGTACACCTAGTGGAGATAGGGGCAGACGGCACCTATGTAGTCAGCTAGGGGTACACGAAACTAATATTAAAAATTACTAAGTACACTTAGTGGGATCAACCTTTAAGTAGGAATTACCCTTGGGTGGGTAGATCTGGTGTGGTGCAGTGTAGGAATTATCCTTGGGTGGGTAGATCTGGTGTGGTGCAGTTTAGTATTACCCTTGGGTGGGTAGATGCGTCTTTACCGTTATCTTAGTTCATCCTAAGTATAGTTGGCTGCTTAGTGTAGTCATTTATCCCCAGTTGTACCGTACCAAGTATATATCATACCCTAATTACTTTAATGATTGTATCGTTAAAGTTATAGGGCTCACTCAGACTTATGTCTGACCCCGTTGTTTTTATCTTTTTCCCCAACCCTCAGGTCATCAGAGTGGGCCTAGTGCTAGTGGACTTGGATCAGATCGCTTTATCTGTCTTTTGGAGCTTGGACAATTGGTGTAAAGCTCGGTTTATCTATGGCTATTAGTTCATGTAGTGGGATTATGTACTTTTGTTTTATCAAGATGGATATTATGTACTTGACTCTTGTTTATGGTTTAGTGATGTAACCAAACATGTTTTACTTTCCGCTGCAATGAAATGATGTTTTAAATTCATGAGTATTACTTATATCTGTCTTGTTGTAACTTTTCTGTTCTATATTCACTTATGATACTCCACCGATGCTATGGCATTCCCTTAGTGAGTGTCCGTAGCGGGTGTGGGGTGTTACACGTGGTATCAGAGCTTAAGGTTACCGGAACAGATGAAATTTTTAGAAAGCTATTTTTCTAAAAACATTTTTGGAAGAAGTATTTTCAAAAACATGTCTTTTAAGAGAAAAGTTTTTGAAAGAAAAGAACATAATCCCCAAGAGCCATATATCCTTCCTTCGATTCTCCATTTTGAATCTCTTCCTCTTTCTCTTTTTGAATTTCCCCTCCGCATATAGATGTCTTTTTAAGATAAATAAGGACTTCCGTATGAAGGACGGAAGAACCACTTCAATGGACTAAGACGTTTGCCAGGCTAAGAAGTTAGTCCAAGGAGGTGAAGGGCTTATAGGTACCTTTAAGATGGACGAGAGAGGAAGGTTCAAATAGCTATTAGGTAAATAAAGGACGAGCCTCATCGTGGTAAGAAGGCCACGAAAGGAGAATGTGAAGGGGAAGGCTAGTTGTTTTGGAGAAATAGGACACCTTAGGGTTGTCCAAAGAGGTAAGGACGAAGTACAGGATCTTCTGGAGGGTAGAGGTATTCCGTCACGACGGGTATACCTGATGGGGGTAGGACCGTCTAAGTTGAAATTTGGTTCTCTCGATCATCCTGTTCGAACTTTATTCGACTCTGGCGCATCACGTTCGTTTATCTCATCATCATTAATTGAGTCACTGCACCTAGACACCAATTTAGTAGATGATCCCTTGGTTGTTTCAAACCCGATTGGGGGCTCCACTTATTTGTCCATGATATGTTTGGGTTTGAAGATTTCCATACTTAGCATGGAGTTTAGATGTGATGCTTTTGTTTGGGCTTCACGGGCTATGGGTTGATTTTGGGCATGGACTGGTTATCCAGTAATGGTGTCGTTCTTGACTGTGAAAGGAGAGTTGTTAGGCTTATGACCCGCTTGGGTAACACTCTCGAGATCTTTTGAAATCCCATGGATTCTGTTATTCTAAGTTATCTTGAATCGCTTGACGCTTCGGTCGAGAGTTTGCGATCTGTTAGAGTGGTCCGGGAATACTCGGATGTGTTTGAGGAGGTGAAGGGCTTACCTCCGGAGCGGGAGATAGACCTCCGAATATATTTGGTAGACAATGCTAAACCAGTATCTTTGCCAGTGCGCCACATGGCTCCTCGTGAGCGGAGGGAACTCCATAAGCAAGTAGGGGAGTTGCTTGAGAAGGGGTTCATAAGACGAAGTATATCGGAGTGGGCGCTCCAGTAGTTTTTGCCAAGAAGGCAGATGGGTCCCTCAGACTTTGTGTAGACTATAGAGAACTCAACAAGCTCACAAAGAAGAATAGACACCCATTGACGAGGATTGATGATCTTTTTGATCAATTGGTTGGCGCCTCAGTGTTTCGCAGTTGGGCTTAGCCACGGGGTTTCATCAGTTGGGAGTGGCTGAGGATAGTATAGAGAAGACCGCCTTAGGACTCCGGATGGTTTCTATGAGTGGCTTGTGATGCCATTTGGTTTGACGAACGCCCCCGCATACTTTGTTGATTTGATGAGTAGGGTGTTCAGGGAGTACCTAAATAACTTCGTAGTGGCCTTTGTGGATGACATCTTGGTCTTTTCTAAGAGCGAAATAAGTTTTCGTATGTGCTTAATAGGTTAAGCAAAGCCAGTTATTTGATCAACGGTGGTTTTGGAGTGAGACTGGCAAGGTTATCCAGAGTTGGACAAGGGCTTAATTATTTAGCCGTTTTTACTAGTATCATCTCACGTAGGTCGTCTGAATTCGAAGGAGGTATCCCTTGGGTGTTTGTCTGATATTGGTTTAGGACTTTGGGGCTTGCACTTGGGGGATGTCGAGTTCGACTAGGATGGTCTGCGTGAGAGATGGATAGTTGTGACGATTTTACATGGGAGAATATCCTGGTTTTCTCTAGAAGTGGAGAAAAGCATGCCCTACATCTTAGGGAAGTATTGGAGATTCTTCGAGCGCATAGTCTTGAGACAGCAAGGATGGATGGAGTTCTTGGCATCCTATAATTTCGGGATAGCGTATACCCCTGGCAAGGGTAACGTGGTGGCAAACGCCTTAAGCAGAAAAAGGTTGTCTTTGAGTCCATTGTTCGTGGAACGACGAAGCTTGGAATTTATCTCGATGTTTGATTTCAGATCTTCCGTTGACTTTATACCCGGTTTGCTAGCATCCTTAGAGGTCATACCTACTCTTTTGGGACGGATTGGCGAGGCACAGTGGGACGACCCACGGTTGGTTGAGTTGGTAGAGAAGCTCATAAGGGGGAGAGTCGTCCAGCCATTTGAGTAGGTACACCCTAGACGATAGGGGATGGATGCGTAGGGACGGTAGACTTTGTGTACCGCAGGACGAGGGTTTGAGGAAGGTTATACTTGATGATGCACATCGTTCGAAGATGACCATTCATCCCGGTGGGGACAAGATGTACCAAGACATGAAGCGAGTTTTCTTTTGGGCCGGTATGAAGAAAGATGTGGCCGAGTATGTCGCTAGATGCTTGGTGTACCAACAAGTGAAAGCGGAGCAAAAGAAACCTGGTGGGTTGCTTCACCCATTGGAAGTTCCGCAATGGAAGTGGCGTAGCGTCTCGATGGATTTTATTGGTGGGTTACCGAGATCAAGGAAGGGTAATACTGGAATTTGGGTTGTGGTAGACAGACTTACTAAGAGTGCCCATTTCATACCCGTGAAGAGCAAGAGGACTGCTCCATAGCTAGCTTCGGTTTATCCTCGAGAGATAATTCAGTTGCATGGGAAACATGACGTATTCCATGTGTCACATTTGAGGAAGTGCCTACATGAGACCGCAGAGGTGGTAGAGTCGAGTTTGCTTAGAGAAGTGGAGGTAGAGCGTGATGCGATTATTCGACGAGCTCCTACCCGCATCCTTGGGTCAGAGATTAGGAAGTTGAGAAACAGAGAGGTTCGACTAGTCAAAGTGCAATGGGGAGAAGATGAGAGCAATGCTACTTGGGAGACAGAAGCGAAGATGCGTTCATTGTACCCATTCCTTTTTGAGGGAATGTCTTTTAACTTCTCCTTTATCATTTGTCTAGTACTTATCTTATCTTTAGTATGTCCTCTCATTAGTACCTTTGACCTTTAGATAGGGTAAACCTATGGTTGAAACATGTGTTTGAGACATGTTATGTTTGATGGATGCGTGTGGATGCAAGTGGTTGCTAGTGGTTGCTCGTGGATGCATATACACACACTTTAGGCACTAGATCGGCTCAATCACTTCATATTGCATATTGCATATAATTGTGTGTAGGTAGCTATATTAATGGATGTATAATGATGGTGTTATCATATGGATGATGCATTTTGGTGTATGGTTGTGCACACATGTAGAAATAGTATGTGTCGATAGGGATCTTTTGCATACATATTGGATGCATGGCACTATCATGGTTTGCATTAAGGAGGTCAACTAAATAAGTAGACCGCCTGATTTTGCATTAGACAGGGAACATATACACACACTCTTTGCATATGTTCATACAGCATTAGAAACTTTAAGGACAATGGATGCCAGTGTTTGATGGTTTGAGTAGATGGTTGTTTGGTTGGTAGGATACGTTCTTCTTGACTTAGAGATTTCGGGGACGAAATCCTTTAAGTAGGGGAGAATGTAACACCCCGTATGTTGAATAACTTGCTATAATATAAAACAGGGCAGAACTAAATTTTAAAATCTGAATCAGGGGAAACGGGCTATGCCATTGCGTTCGTCTCGGAAAAATACGCGAAATAGAGTCCGAGTTTTCGAAAATCGGAGTCCGTATGACCCGGTTAAGGCCCGAAGAAGTTTTCAGAAATTCAAAACAGATTTAAAATACGAAAATTTCACATTTCAGAAGTGGCGGAAAAATTCCCGCCAGACTCAGGGAGTCGACCTGGGGGTCGACATGGGTGTCGACCTGCCCACCAGGTCGACTAGGGTGTCGACCCTAGTGTCGACCTGGGGGTCGACCCCCCTGGTCGAGCCCAGGTGACCTGGGTGCATCAGTTTAGCTTTTGGGCTGTGTTTTGGTGGCTAGGACGAGATCTGACGGCTCTAATCTGATTTAGGGTTAATTTAATGGCCTAAAACACCTAACTACTCTATAAATACACCCTAAGACTACCCTAATTCATACTAAAAATAGATACAACGTCGTTATGCCGTCAAAATGCAACTTGAAGGAGCCTCCATCAAATTAAAGAGGAAGATAGCTTCTTAAATCAACCTCTAATCAACTCTAGCAACTTAATCTTCTTCATAGGAGTGCTAATCAACAAGTTGTGAGTTTCTATAGCCTTAATGAACAATTGTTGAAATGATTATGATAGGATATAATGAGGTTATGGCTATGAATGTGGATCAATGCAAGATTATGTTATCATATGCTATGTGTTTGTGATGTTATGCAAGTTACGCGAGTTATGTGATATGTGTTCATGATGTTATGCAAGTTATGAAAGCCATATGCTATGTGATCATGATGTTATGCAAGTTATATGCTACATGTTCATGATGTTATGCAAGTTATGTATGTCATATTCTACATGTTCATGATGTTATGAAAGTTATGCAAGTTATATGCTATATGATCATGATGCTATGCAAGTTATGCAAGTGTTAGGCTATGTGTTCATGATGCTAGTTATGCAAATTGCTATGATAAACATTGATCCATTATGACACCATGTTATGCAAGTTTGGTGTATGATTATATGCAAGTTCATATAATATATGTTATGCAAGTTTGGTGTATGATTATATGCAAGTTCATATAATATATGTTATGCAAGTTTGGTGTATGATTATATGCAAGTTCATATAATATATGTTATGCAAGTTTGGTGTATGATTATATGCAAGTTCATATAATATATGTTATGCAAGTTTGGTGTATGATTATATGCAAGTTCATATATGATACGTTATGCAAGTTTGGTGTATGATTATATGCAAGTTCATATATAACATGTTATGCAAGTTTGGTGTTTGATTTTATGCAAGTAACATGTGCAAGTTTACACCTTTGTATGATATGCATACATATGCAAGTTAACCCCTTTGTATATCATACATACATATGCAAGTTTACCCCTTTATATGACATAAGTAGCTTATGCAAGTTACCCTCTTTATGACATATGTGATTCATGCAAGTTTGGGTTGGTTATTCATGCTAGTTGGGTTTGATGCCATGGTCATATATGCAACTTGACACCTTTAAAAACCCATGTTGATGATAATGTTATGCAAGTTGAACCCATTGTATTTGTGATGAATCTTCCCTTTTATGTCATGTTAGCGAATTACGTGGGGAACGATGGGGTTAATATACATGTTAATGAAATGGTGTGAAGTTGGTATGATTATGCATACCACAAAGTGGATGGACATAATTGAGTCAATTATGTACATCGTTAAAATTGGAATTAATTAGGGAAAATTAACTCGAAATATGGGGGTGATTAATTAGGTGTAATTAATCGACTAAGACACGAGGTTGGACCCTTTTGTAGCATAAGACTGCCCGGAACCAACCGGCAAATCCAGCGGCTACAAATGATTGGCCCAATGTGAGAGGTCTTAGGCACAAACTTAATACGTGACAAGTGTAAAGACACGAGGTTAGACTCGGTTATGGCGTAAGGCTGCCCGGACCCGACCGGCAAATCCAGCTGTCATAAAAGATAGTCTAATGTGAGAGGTCTTTACAACGGTTACGTTCTTAATCAATTAAGAAACACTTAACCATATTAGCATGTAGAGGGACATGAAGGGTTAAGTGGGTGCCTTGGGTGGCATATGGAAAAATCTAGTGGTTGCCTTGGGTGGCAATAGAAAATACGATTAGAATACTTAACCAAAGTGGAACATGTAATTAAACATGATTAAAGGGTTAAGTAAGTGCCTTGGGTGGCATGTGGAAAAATCTAGTGGTTGCCTTGGGTGGCAATAGAAAATACGATTAGAATACTTAACCAAAGTGGAACATGTAATTAAACATGATTAAAGGGTTAAGTAAGTGCCTTGGGTGGCATGGGAAAAATCTAGTGGTTGCCTTGGGTAGCAATAGAAGATACAATTAGAATACTTAACCAAAGTGGAACATGTAATTAAACATGATTAAAGGGTTAAGTAAGTGCCTTGGGTGGCATGGGGAAAATCTAGTGGTTGCCTTGGGTGGCAATGGAAGATAAGATTAGAATACTTAACCAAAGTGGAACATGTAATTAAACATGATTAAAGGGTTAAGTAAGTGCCTTGGGTGGCATGTGGAAATCAAGTAAGTGCCTTGGGTGGCATGGGGAAATCTAGTGGGTGCCTTGAGTGGCAATTGAAATATGATTAGATGACTTAACCAAACTTTAAACATGTAAGTGGACATGATTATTAAAAAGGGTTAAGTGGGATACACTAGAAAAAAAAATGACAAGCTTAGGTGGGTAGCTTGTGGGGGCCCATTTCAACCAGTAACCCATATGTATCTTATTGGGCTCGACCCATGTCGAGGACGGGACACGCGTACTGGGCTTGACTATAAGAGGCCAAAACGGGTTAGCAGTGGCAACGCAAGTCCAACGGGTTTCATATGCGTGTGTGGACCCGGGCTGGTAGGTAATACGTTGTTGCATCGTGTAGGTATAAGCCGTGCACCATTGATTGTATCGGGTTGCCACTTTGGGGAGTGATACACCCCACTGTGGGGCCAGCACGGGTATCTACGTTAGGGATCCGATCGAATGGGAGTAGTGGGTACACCTAGTGGAGATAGGGGCAGACGGCACCTATGTAGTCAGCTATGGGTACACAAGACTACTATTAAAATTACTAAGTTGTGGGTCACCTAGTGGTGATAGGGGCAGACGGCACCTATGTAGTCAGCTAGGGGTACACGAAACTAATATTAAAAATTACTAAGTACACTTAGTGGGATCAACCTTTAAGTAGGAATTACCCTTGGGTGGGTAGATCTGGTGTGGTGCAGTGTAGGAATTATCCTTGGGTGGGTAGATCTGGTGTGGTGCAGTTTAGTATTACCCTTGGGTGGGTAGATGTGTCTTTACCGTTATCTTAGTTCATCATAAGTATAGTTGGCTACTTAGTGTAGTCATTTATCCCCAGTTGTACCGTACCAAGTATATATCATACCCTAATTACTTTAATGATTGTATCGTTAAAGTTATAGGGCTCACTCAGACTTATGTCTGACCCCGTTGTTTTTATCTTTTTCCCCAACCCTCAGGTAATCAGAGTGGGCCTAGTGCTAGTGGACTTGGATCAGATCGCTTTATCTGTCTTTTGGAGCTTGGACCATTGGTGTAAAGCTCGGTTTATCTATGGCTATTAGTTCATGTAGTGGGATTATGTACTTTTGTTTTATCAAGATGGATATTATGTACTTGACTCTTGTTTATGGTTTAGTGATGTAACCAAACATGTTTTACTTTCCGCTACAATGAAATGATGTTTTAAATTCACGAGTTTTACTTATATCTGTCATGTTGTAACTTTTCTGTTCTATATTCACTTATGATACTCCACCGATGCTATGGCATTCCCTTAGTGAGTGTCCGTAGCGGGTGTGCGGTGTTACATAAACCTTCTTCTTTGAATGATGAAACTGATCACAGAGTCGAAAAACCAATAGCTCCATTTCCCCATAGACTCGATAATAAGAAGAAGAAGGCAAATTTCGATAAAATTTTGGAAATTTTCAAACAAGTCCGTGTGAACATTCCTCTTTTAGACACCATTGAACAAATTCCTCAATATGCTAGATGTCTTAAGGAATTGTGCACACAAAAACGTGCGACTAATGTCCTAAAAATCGCCTTTCTAACTGTGAATACAAGCTCTGTTCTTTCGAATCTTACCCCAGTCAAGTACAAAGACCCTGGCTGCCCTACGATTGATTGCAAAATAGGAAGCACTCACATCTCTCATGCCCTACTCGATCTTGGTGCCAGTATCAATCTTCTTCCTTATACTGTTTATCATCAACTTGGATTAGGGGAGATTAAACAAACAAACATCACTCTTCAGCTAGCTGATCGATCTGTCAAAAAGCCATTGGGAATAATCGAAGACGTCTTGATACAGATCGAACAGTTTTACTTCCCTGTCGATTTCATAGTTTTAGAAACAGAGCCTGTCTCAAATCCCAAAGTTCAAATACCATTGATTTTAGGACGGCCCTTCTTAGCAACCTCAAATGTTGTCATTAATTGTAGGAACGGTCAACTTCGACTTTCCTTCGGGCACCTAACCATTGAGCTAAACATCTTTAATCTCAACAAACAACCTAGGGATTTTGAGACCGATGAAATCGACATGATTCAAACCACAGTTGATGAAACCTCTAATGACATTTCTGAAGCCTTGAAAATGTGTCTTGAACATTTCGACTCCGATTTCGATGAACGTGAACACATTTCTGAACTGAATGAACTTCTTGACTACAATCCTTCGTCATCTGAATCTAACCAAGGAATGTTGACCAATGTTAGCACTCAAGAACATCCTAAGTTAGACCTTAAACCCTTGCCACAAGACCTTAAGTACGCATACTTAGACTTCTCAGAAACTCTTCCCGTAATCTTGGCCTCTAATCTTACCAAGGACCAAGAAGAAAAACTCTTAGAAATTTTGTGGGAAAATAAAGATGTTTTGGGGTGGGAACTGAGCGATATAAAAGGAATTAGCGCATCAATTGTGGAACATCGCATACATTTAGTTGATGAGGCTAAACCAACTCGTGAGGCTCAAAGGCGATTAAACCCAAACATGAGAGAAGTGGTCAAGGATGAGATAATCAAATGCCTAGACAATAACATCATCTATCCCATCTATGATAGTACCTTGGTGAGTCCGGTACAAGTTGTACCAAAGAAGTCGGGAGTCACAGTGATCAAAAATGAAAGTAATGAGCTCGTCCCAACAAAAATCAAAACAAAATGGCATGTGTGTATCGACTATCGAAAGCTCAACTCAGGCACATGAAAAGACCATTTTCCTATGCCTTTTATTGACCAAATGCTCGAACGCTTAGCGGGTCATGAGTACTATTGTTTTCTAGATGGATACTCTGGCTATAACCAAATCCCCGTTGCTTTAGAGGATTAACATAAGACCACCTTTACTTGTCCCTTTGGAACCTTTGCTTATCGTCGCATGTCTTTTAGTCTTTATAATGCCCCCGCGACTTCCAAAGGTGTATGATGAGTATTTTCTCTGATATGGTGGAAGAATTCTTGGAAATATTTATGGATGATTTTTCAATCTACGGATCATCTTTTTTCCCATGTCTCACTCATCTAGAACTCGTCCTAAAACGTTGTAAGGAGAAATCACTCATGCTTAATTGGGAAAAATGTCATTTCATGGTAAAAAGGGGGATAGTTCTAGGTCATGTCATTTCAAAAGATGGCCTTGAAGTCGAAATATCCAAAATTGATTTGATTGCTAGTCTACCTCCTCCTAAGTCTGTTAAGGATGTTCGTTCATTTCTTGGCCATGCGGGATTCTAAGAAGATTCATTAAAGATTTCTCAAAAATTTCAAAACCTCTCTCGAATTTACTTGCCAAAGACGTCAAGTTTTAATTTTCCAATGATTGCAAAACATCTTTCGAAACTCTTAAGTCAATCTTGACCACAACTCCCATCATTCAACCCCCTGTTTGGACTCAGCCATTCGAACTTATGTGTGACGCTTCAGATTTTGCGATTGGGGCCATCTTGGGTCAACGAATCGATAAAATCCCTTGAGTCATTTACTATGCTAGCAAAACCTTAAATGAGGCCCAATTGAATTACTCAACTACTGAAAAGGAATTTTTAGTAGTTGTCTTCGCTCTTAAGAAATTCATACCATATCTCATAGGATCCAAAGTCATAGTTTACACTGACCATGTTGCCTTACAATATTTGCTTTCTAAAAAGGATGCCAAGGCCCGTTTGATTCGTTGGATCCTTCTTCAAGAATTTGACATAAATACGAGATAAAATGGTTCTGAGAATGTTGTAGCTGACCATCTCTCTCGAATTGTGCATGAAAATATTGATGACACCCAAATCGATGACTATTTTCCCGACAAACAAATTCTTTCCATCTCTAACACCCCTTGGTACGCTGACATTGTGAATTATCTTATCACACAGCAAACACCCGCTGAATGGTCGAAACAAGATAAACAAAAATTTCTCTCTAAAGTTCGAAACTTCTATTGGGACGACCCATATCTTTTCAAATACTGTCCAGACCAAATCATTCGAAGGTGTGTACCTGATCATGAACACCAAAGTATTCTCTCTTTCTCACATGACTATGCTTGTGGCGGTCATTTTGGAGCAAGAAAAACTGCTGCAAAAGTATTGCAAAGCGGTTTATGTTGGCCCACACTCTTCCGTGACGCTTTCAAATTTTGCTCTAAATGCGATCGATGTCAAAGAACGGGTCGAATCACTAAGCGAAACATGATGCCTCTCAACCCCATTTTAGTGATTGAGTTATTCGATGTTTGGGGCATCGATTTCATGGGACCATTCCCTAACTCATTTGGGAATCTTTACATCTTGCTTGCGGTAGACTATGTCTCAAAATGGGTTGAAGCCATCCTAACCAAAACCAACGACAACAAGGTTGTTATCAAATTCCTCAAAGAAAACATCTTTTCGCGCTTTGGCACACCTCGAGCTATCATTAGCGATAATGGCACTCACTTCTGTAATCGTGCTTTTGAGTCCTTGCTCAAGAAATACTCAATCACACACAAGCTGTCGACCCCTTACCATCCACAAACTAGTGGGCAAGTAGAAGTTTCCAATAGACAAATCAAACAAATTCTTGAGAAAACCGTGAATTCCAATAGAAAAGATTGGTCCTTTAAACTGATTGATGCACTTTGGGCATTTCGCACTGCTTACAAAACCAATCTAGGAATGTCACCATATCGGTTAGTCTTTGGGAAGGCCTATCACTTACCTCTTGAATTAGAGCATCGTGCTCTTTGGGCAATTAAACTTTTGAATTTTGACTTACAGAAGGCCGGCTCACATAGGAAGTTACAGATCTCAGAACTAGAGGAATTAAGAAATGAAGCATATGAAAATGCGAAAATCTTTAAAGAAAGAACCAAAGCCCAACACGAAAAGAACATACTTCGTAAGGAATTCAATGTAGGACAAAAAGTTCTTTTATACGACTCTAGACTTCACTTGTTTCCAGGAAAACTCAGATCTCGATGGACTGGACCTTATGTTTGTGAAAAGTCTTCAAAGTAAACGGTCAACGACTGAAACCATTTTTGGAATTCGAGCAATACGAAGACGATGACCTTATCGGTCTTCATAAGCCTGATCATCCACCATGAAATCAGGTGCTACACGTTCTTTTTCTTTTATTTTTCATTTTTTTCCTTCCATTTTGGTCTGCATACCTTAGACAGTTGGGACACTGTCTCAATCTAGTGTGGGGTAGTCAAGTCTGCATCACATCTTCTTCATTTTTGTTAAAAAAAAGGAAAAAAAACACACACACACAATCACACAGACACGACTCATTTTAGAGTGATACTACGAAATAAGTTTACAACTTTTAGTCAGTTGATAGTATTTTTTTCTCTCAACTTAGATCGAATAAGAAATATAATGAAAAGTTTAATTTTGAGGGATAATAGTGTAACCGGTACATAGGGAGATTCTTAGGTGATGGCCATGAAATCTATTCTATATTGTAGACTTTGTTTAAATAAGTGGAGGACTTAAAATACTTATATTGGCTTTTCAAAATCTTTAAAACTAAGTTGTGTTAAGTTGAATTCGCGTAACTCTCTTTTGTGCTTATAAATTCAATAATAATAATAGTAATCCAAGGGTATCCAACATTGCTTGTATATCTAGAGTTGGTGTGCAAACCCGCCAAGCTCTATCCGACATGTTGTTGACAAAGTCAGCGTTGGAATATCTTGGTCTCATTTAATGAGATTGGACACCTAAGGATTACCGACACGTTGTTGACAAAGTCAAAGTCGACCTGCACAATCCGCCAAGCTCTTTACCCACTCTCTATTAGTCCGCGAGGCAGTGCATGGGTGGTAAACCTTGGTCTTCTAAGTTAGGTGTATGTACTTAATCATAAATTTTAAAATTTTATAGAATAAAGAATAAGCGATGATGCCCAAACACTTCTTGACCTTATTGATTTGACTAGCCATACATGAGAAAATAATAATACCACCTTGCAAACTGTGACAAGCAAACTAAGAATCTATTTCATGGCTGCACTATGTTATCGATCGAACTAACTGGCCAAACTGAAATTTAACATTTGAAAACTTGATTTATATTGAAAATTTGTGAGAAGTTGAGGTATCTAAAATAAAATCAACTGACTAGAAATTGTTAACTTAATTTGTTGTACCACTTTCCTGAAACAAGTCGTGTTGTCATTTTTGTTTTCTTGTATATAACCATTGCATTCATGTAGTTACATTAGATCCACACATACTGCATTTGGATTTTGTGGGTAGTATCCGCTGAAAACCCTCACGAGACACCACTCGTCCTACTAGGGACACCTAGAGGTTTAACGGCTTGTTGCATATGCTCAATGCAATCGTGTTTCCTACGAAAGTGTGACCTATCTAGTTAGTTTTTAATTTTTGTTTTACTCGAGGACAAGTAAAAGATAAGTGTGGGGGTATCTGATTAACATAGAAATGTGTTTATTTTATGCTCTTATATCTTATCTTTTGTATATAAATAAATATTACTTGGGTATTGTTTTGTTATTTTTACAGATATTCCAACCCAGCCCGCATGCAACCAGAAAAGTAGAGAAATGGAGATCAGATTGCTATTTATTTACATTTTGAAGAATTGTAGATGAAGATCCCACATCTAGTTGCTGTTGGGAAAGAAAATGATTGATAAAAAGGCCATGCACATCTCAAATCAAGGGAGGCTTGTCAAAGAACCAAGAGGAAAAGAAGAAAGGCCAAAAATTTAATAGATTTAACTAAGGCCCATTTGAGATTCTCATTGTAAACTAATTAGTGATGTAATGGCTAGGCCCATTTGTAATTAGGGTTAGGGTTTGGTTATCTCCTATAAATACCCTTGTAATATCATTGTAGCCACCATCCTATTTTCTCTTCTTCTCCATTAATAAAGTTTCTAGTTCTCTTTTATTTTTTTGTATTTTAATTTTCATAGCAACTAGTGCCATCTACACAATTAGGTTTGGTAGAGTACTAGTTGTATTTTGCACATCTTTTCATTAGTGATTGACCGTTTGATTAGATTCAGCGGTAATTCTAATTTTAATTCCTGTTGTTCTTTTTAATTTCTGCAATTTCAATTTCTGTTCTTTTTACTGCTTCCTTAGGTCAATTGGATTGAATATAGATTTGATTAGATTCAGATCTGATTCAATTCAATAATAGTTTAATTGCAGTTTCAATTGCGTTTGCTTTCAAAACCAACCTCGAAGATTTGTCTAACTCGCCCACGAAATTCTATAAATAATAATTTTTAATTTTTCCTCCCTGTGTTCGACCTGTATGCTACACACCTGTACGCTTGCAGAATTTATTACAAATATCACGCTTTTCTAGCGTTGATCAATTAATAATTTCAAAATATTAGATTTTGAAATCACTTCTTTTTATATTCATTCTTAAAATGAAATAAATCGATCGAAAAACCCTTTCGGGTTAAAAATGGCGTTTCTACTTAGTTCAGCTTCACATGTTAATATTTTTATTCTTCATTGAATATTACTCTAAAATATTCATTATTACAAAATATTCTTTATTTACAAGATTCTTTACCTTAAACTATTCTTTAAAAATGTAACCTTTCTAGCAAAAGTGACATTTAATTCCTAAATAACTGACATTTTTAATTAAATGGCATTCCTAAATAAATGACATTTTTAAATAAATGACATTCCTAAATAAATGACATTTTTAAATAAATGACATTTTTAAATAAATGACATTTCTAAATAAATGACATATTTATTCTAATGTAACCTTTCTAGCAAAAGTGACATTTAATTCTAATAAAACATGATTTTACAAAAATGACGTATTTGTCCTAATAAAACATTATTTTACAAAAATGACATATTTACTCTAATAAAACATTTCTAACAAAATGACAATTTTTATCTAACATACCATTTTATAACAAAATGGTATTTTTATTCTAATGCAACATTTTATAACAAAAATGTTATTTTTATTTTCATACAACATTTTATTTATTCTCATATATATACAATAAAAATAATGGTTTTTATTGCATGCACCAATTTTGACGAACATGAATATTCGATATATATATAAATATACACAATAAAAGTATGGTTTTTATTTGTTTATACAAATTTGGACAAACATGAATATTCTATTTATATATATACAATAAAAATATGGGTTTTTATTGTATATATAAATTTGGACAAACATGAATATTCTATTAATATAGATATATATACAATAAAAATATGGGTTTTTATTGTATACTCAAATTTGGACAAACATGAATATACACAATTCAATTCAAATGTTCATCGTAATCACAAACTAACAATTTCAGTTTTATACAAAACCAACATGAATTTTATATAGTATAAATATAAATTTCACATCACGATTAATAATTAAATTTACTTAAAAATAGAGATCTCACCTTGATCGGTTAATAACGATGGTTTAAATAAAATTAAACCGTCGTTTAATTTTATCAAAAATTCTGGCCGATTCCTTTTCTGTCCAAGTTTGTTCAATGTTGTAGATCTCATCACTAAGAATCCAATGCAACTGAAATTTTTAAATTCCGATTACAAATGAAAGAGTTATGATTGTTTTAGCGTTGATCACATAATTTCATTAGTTTAAAATAATTAGAACTTAATTAAATTAATTGATCACCGTGTAAACAAATCGAGGCCGTTGCTTTCTTCCTTCTTCTTCGTTTCTACAGCAAAGGCGAACCCAACTCCACCGCCCATCTTCGAAAACGTGCGCCACCTGAGGGGGTTAAACCCTGATCGAGATACGCCACTTCGAAGGGCTCGACACCAGCTGCCAACGCCTGGAGGTTGGGCAAACTCGGTGGGCCCTCTATGGTGAAAAATGTGCCCAAAGTCAGTGCTCTTCCTGCCAAAATACGATCTCCACACTCCATTACATCAGATCATGTCCGTTGAACAAGTAGATCTCAAGATGCTCATTAACTTTGCCTTTGGTATCATATAGAATTATAGAATAGATTGAGAGAAAGAATCGAAGAAAGTTCGGAGCTTGGTGGCCCTCGGTTTCATCAAGTGGCGGCTGTACATTTGAGATTGGGATTTAGGTTTTAATCTATTATTTATAATATAATATTAATTTAATTCATTAATTCAAGAAAAAGCTCGTTATCTCCTATTAGCTCCAAATTCAGCCCAACTTATGTTGTCCCTAGCCAAATACCCCCCTTACGGACACAGGGCTAGGTCTCATCAGCCCATTCGATCGTTTTCAGCTTGTTTTCTTTATTTTAAAATATAAATCGTTTAATTATTTAATTTGATCGTACATTTTAATTCACCGGGGCCACATACTGATTCTAAAAATTATTTCTAGCTTTGTTTTAATGATACGATCCTAACAAAATTAATTTCGTCGAATTTGAAGACCATTTGAAAAATGGCCATTTTCTGGTCGATCCAAATTGACTGAAATTGACAAAAAACATTTTCTTTTGCCACTTTCACATATTAATTCGAAAAATTATGAAAATTGGAATCTAGCAATTTGACATTCCGGATCCAACCAGGGTGGTTTCGTCGAAAACAGAGGTCGTTTGTAAAATGGCTATTTATAGGGGCTATATATTATATTAAATTCTATATCGATTATTTTGAATATTCAACTGGCCATAACTTTTGATTCCCGCAATGAAATTTCAATTTTTAGGATTCGTTGGAAAGATATTATTAAACAGATTTAAATATTTTTGGTTTCATCAAAATCCGATCTATTTTGAATCCTGTACATTCAGTCAAAGTTCAAATTCAAAATTTCAAACTACCATACTATTTCTAACTCCTTTTATAATTAAAATAAATTTATTCATTTTAACTTCAATTAAATAAATTTTTAATCGTTATTATTTAAAATAAATTATTTTAAATATTCAAAATTCACTAAAATTGCTAAAATAAAAAATTTAAATTGGTTCCAAAATTCCAGGTTGTTACAATCTCCCCCACTTAAAATCTTTTCATCCTCGAAAACGAACGAAGCTAAAAGTTGTTTAATTAACTAATTCAACTTTCATTCTTTTATTGGTTTTAATAATTTTATTAGTTGAGCTAATAATCACACAACACAACCATCAATCAATTAGTTGATTAGCTTTTCAAATATACATAACTTTTGTATATTTAAAAATCATATTTTCTAAAATTGGATTATATAAATAATCACAAATACGTTAGTTATGAACTTATCACTCTAAACTCATTCTAGGGCATTACTAACCCAATCTCTAACGAGTTTTCTCATTCTAGGATACTACTGATCCTATCTCTAATGAGTATTCTTGTTGGATATTACTAATCCGATCTTTGATGAGTCTTTTGTTCAATTCTAACAAGTTGTAGCCCAAAGATTTGAGCTAACCAAAGCTCTGATACCAACTGTAACGACTCGGATTTCGCCCGGACCTAATCGATCGCAAAATCGACCAAGACCATTCAAAAACCCAAATACGCTAACTTTAGGAATACAACACATCAGAATGAATAACAGCAGACTTTTATAAAAAATTATAATAATGTTACATAAGAGTACAGAATATCAGAGTACATCGAATATAATACAGCGGAATATTAATTTACAAAAGATGAAATACAATGCAGCAAAACTAATAACTAACACAGCGGAAGACTATCAATGCTTTGGACACAGCTTTAAGCTTCGATCCAGAATCCTACTCAAGATATCTGCAAAATAAGCTACTCGACTGCCCGTGTGGAAAAGAGGGCACCGAGTTTGTAAAGTGAAACAAACTATGGGTCAGTCATGGGACTGGTATGAGAAATCTTACTTAACCTATTTAATAATAAGGTCAATCACAGGACCACGCCGCTAATGCGGAATGGATTTACTCCATTGGATTGCCAGTGCATAAATAAAGTAAATCGTTAAACAACGCAATGTTTTTAGAAAAATGAAACCATTGTAAGACTCAAGTCCCATCACACAATGCAACGCAAATCGGAGGATAGAGTTTTACCTTATAATGGTAAAAAATGCTTGATACGATAAAATGTATTTGATATTATTATTAGTGTATATATATTTCAAAAACATTTCAATCATAATGTATCAATCATAGACGGCATAGCTACCATATACTATGTCGCCATACTAGTTTTACATTCAAAACTGTACAATGTCTTATTCGAAGTTGGGTTTCCATCATGAGTCAAGGCTAGGGACGATCTCCTTACCGATTCGAGACACTTTAGCAAATGTCTCAGGACTCGGACGCTGGCGAGCCTTTGGATCCTCCAAGGCCGGTCCACAAATACTTTAGTGGATTAGTTATGCCTGAACACACGTTTCCTGGTCCTATTGAACCTATCAGTTGGTCACTATCGACCAAAATATCCGAGGCCTCGTAATCATTCATCCACATAAGTAAAATGTCAGGGCTTGCAAAACCCTATCACCACTTCTAGCTAGAAAGAAACGCATGCACTCCTTGGGTCCCTTATCCCATTTCAGAGTCTTACCGGGGTGTGAGGTTCGCGAAGTTACGCTATACACAAAGCTATGCCTAAATGGGTTGTGCTTTAATCCTCAACCACAAGGCCCTGCTTTTCAACAAAAGCCTTGATCAATTGCATCTTAGCATGCCACTTTGTCAATCCATACCATACCATTGATTTCTGCCAATATATAACCTCTAAGCTCGTACGTCTCAGAGAAAGGTGTTAAGCAAGAGAATAAATTCTCCGCTACCAAACAGATATATATTTAGCAGAGTTCAACGAATATAGCATAAAGGAATACAACGTCAGACATACCATCCATTTACAAGTCCGTTATGGGTCTGAACGAAACCGAAGACACCTTATTCCTCGTCCCATATGTCTAATACAGGAGAGAGGTACTCGCATATCCATCGATCTCCAAGTATGTCTAAACGATCACCACTTATTACCTTGTCTTGGGATGCCTCCCAATCAAGACATCAGTAATCATCCATACGATGTGAAGACCTCCGGTCTTCAACCACCTCTTCATCTTCGACTTTTAATCGTCGTAGTAATTATTCAGAATGGGTTGAACCCGGTCTTTCCGAATAACTCACGTATTTTATAATCAATAATAAAGTGCTATAAAAACACATCATGCGTCTTATTCCAATTCAGAATATTCTTTCAATAAAATATTCACATTATTAGGGAAAGGTTCCCATCAATTTTATCAAAGATAAATTCCTTAAATTCATTCGTAATCTTCTTTTCAAAGATTCATTAAACTATAATTTGGTTTTAATATCAAAAATCACCACCTTATGATTATTCAACTTTGAGAAATTAATCTTGTCTTTAACTGGGTTAAAGAACTAATGTCATTTAAAACACAGTTCACGATAAACCCAAAATGATCTTCCATTAAATATGGAATTTTCATAGAAATCAAATCAATATATAATCGATATAAATTTCTGCGTCAGACTAATAATATAAATGGAATAATGGCAAAGCCTTTTAAATTCCATATATAGTAATGGCCATCTTTTACCGAATCTCATCTCGATTATTATTATATCGAATCCCATTCAATTCCAATTTAATATATTAAATTGGAAAACTTTTCTTTGGAGAATTTCCATTATATCTTAATAAAAGATTTATAACTTTCAAATTATATTTTCACTATTAATTGGATTAAAGAACAAATGTCGTTTAAAACACAGTTCACAATAAACCCAATTCACATTTCATTTTATTCCAATTACAAAAAATAATTGGAAACTCTAAAAATCTTAATTAAAAGATTTATTCTTTTCTCAACTAGGTTTAAGAACAATGTTATTGAAGACACCATTCACGACAAACCCAAGAATACAATTTATTTATTAAATTCCAATTAAATATTAATTTATCGGAAAACTTCATTAAATCTTAATTTAAAGATTTATTCTAGTTAATAACTAGTTTATATCGATAAAAATATATTTTTATCTTTTCAAATACAGAATTTTTCATCCAAAAATCTTTTCAAATTGGTTATTATTATTTTACATAATTTTTCCATATTTTAATAATTTTATTAAGGCACGTACAGTCGGTTTCCAATAACGGCCACCGAACTGCATCTATAGCGACCTTTTCTGAAATTGATTTGGACATAATTCCAAATCCAACCATTAGATTTCAAACCTGTTATATTCATTGGAAAGCTCTTTTCGATACAAACCAAAAGGTTCCGGGGTTAGGAGAATCCGATGGTCGGATCTCCCGTTACATCAATTTGAAGTTAACGGTCGAAATTCGTGAATGGTCGCTGCACGGCGCGTTCTATTCAGGCCATTATATAAATATATAATATATTATATATATTTCGTCGATTTCCTTTTTAAAACTTATTTTATAAAATATTTATAAATTCATTTTAAAATGATTTTAACTTCATTTTTCAATTTTAAATAAAAATTGAATATTCTATATCTTTATCATATTATAATATTAATAATTTCAAAATATTAGATTTTGAAATCACTTCTTTTTATACTCATTCTTAAAATGAAATAATTCGATCGAAAAACCCATTCGGGTTAAAAATGGCGTTTCTACTTAGTTCGGCTTCACATGTCACTATTTTTATTCTTCATTGAATATTACTCTAAAATATTCATTATTACAAAATATTCTTTATTTACAAGATTCTTTACCTTAAACTATTATTTATATAAAGATGTTCTTTATTTTAAAAATATTATTTTATTAAAAATATTCAGAATCGGAATGCGACTCAATCAATTACCATATAAATTCAGTTATATGGATTTCATACATCGCATATATATATGACAATAATGATAAATAATCAAATGACAATTCATTCACATCAAGATTGAAATTTATAATTGTGTGAGCATTAAAATAAATAAATAAATAAATAAAGCTCATCACAGACTATCAATCCATCAATTGACATACAACTAAATATTGGGACTAGTGTATGACAAATATCATCCCAACACCCGTGTGGGGTTTTCAAACAACAACAGTCATTTTATTTAACTAAATCATTGGTTAATAAATTTAACCAATTTTAATTCCGCTTGAATTATTTCTAATATCGCTAACATAATAATGATAATGTTTTAATCTTGCAAAAAATTTCCAACTAATGATTATTTTAATCATTTCTATATGTACTATAGAAATGTACATTTTATCATTTAAATATTTTATTTTCAACATAACAAAATGACATTTTTATTAACATGACATTTTTAAATAGATGACATTTTTATTAACATGGCATTTCTAAATAAATGACATTACTAAATAAATGGCGTTTTTAAATAAATGACATTTTTATCAACATGGCATTTCTAAATAAATGACATTACTAAATAAATGACATTTTTAAATAACTGACATTCCTAAATAAATGACATTTTTATCAACATAGCATTTCTAAATAAATGACATTACTAAATAAATGACATTTTTAAGTAAATGACATTCCTAAATAAATGACATTTTTAAATAAATGGCATTCCTAAATAAATGACATTTTTATCAACATGACATTTCTAAATAAATGACATTTTTATCTAATATGACATTTCTACTGAAAATGACATTTTTAATCTAATTAAAACATTTTATAACAAAATGACAATTTTAATCTTGTGCAACGTTTTATAACAAAATGTTATTTTATTTCTAATGTAACATTTTTAACTAAAATGACATATTTATTCTAATGTAATCTTTCTAGCAAAAGTGGCATTTCAATTCTAATGTAACATTTTTAACTAGAATGAAATATTTATTCTAATGTAACCTTTCTAGGAAAAGTGACATTTTAATTCTAATAACATTTTTAACTACAATGACATATTTATTCTAATGTAACCCCACTCAAATACTTCGTATTTTAAGCAAAAATTTCTTCCAACGGTCAAAAATAGCGAACGGAAACTAATATTCTTTCTTCCATCTTCTCGTCTTCATCGTTGCCTGCTCTCAAATTTCTTCTGTCCGTTCTCTGAGATCGTTTGTGATCCTCTAAGCTTACTCCAGCGCTGTTCTCCTGTCTTTGGACATGATTTCCTGCCCTCTCTCCGATGCCTTTGTGGCCGTTGGATCTTGTTCCCAAACGTGCCCGAGCTTCGAAGCATTAGCGAACGCGATTTTGTCAGTGGTGAAAGGTCATATATCTCTGGTCTTTACTGGTGTAGCTTCTTTTGAGATCCGGCTTTTTTCACTATCGTCTTTCGCTGAGCTGTTGCGCCATCGGTTCTTGGTTGTGGAAGGTTTGTTTCTGGAAATTTCACCTCTTTACTCTGGTTTGGTGAGCTCTTTGCCACCTCATCGTCTTCCTGCTCTTGAACCTTCAGTGGAAATAGAGCCTATTTCTGGATCTGAAACTCATCAGGGTAAGGGGGATTTGACCACCCTCTTTGTAATGACCCGCATTGGCAGAGGTATTATAATTAATTTATTTAATTATATAAATGGTGATTAAAAGGATTTAATGGTCGTGGAATTAAACTATGATGAATATTTAATTAAAATAATAAATTAAATAATATATTTAATTCTGAAATAATTAGAATTGGCCGAAATGACGATATGGTGTGAACCGGATCATCTGTGATATTTAATTCAACTTGGAATTGAATCTGAATAATGAATATATTCAATCGTCGACAGTTGAACGTATAGTTTATAATATAATTATAAACGAGCTTGAAATGGCGCTGCAGTTTGTAAATTGGCAATACGAACTTCAACTGAATGTACAGGATTCGTTTTAAGCCGGAGTCTGCGAAACAAGAAACGTGTGGAGCTAGTGGAGTATATCTTTCTAGTGGAAGAGAAAAATCGGGATTTCGTCGTGTAGATTTTGAGATATGTCCAAATCAAATTTTAAAATAGTCGTTATAGAATCATTTATCGACCGTAACGGATTATTCGATATAACTAGACACCGGGTTTGAATTTAGATAAGGTTCTTTTGGGACATAGTGATAATTTAATTTTTAGAATTTTATGGTAATTTTTAATTAATTAAATAAGCAACTTTTTATTTGGAGTATTTTGCACCCTTAATCAGCGATTTCAGGGTTTCACAATTTGAGTCAACCTACCGATGATATTATATTTTTGGGATCGTGGCACACTGCTGAACTCAACGGTATCTTTATGTCTGTCCGTAACGGCTTGTATGGATACGGAGGTTGTGTAAGAGGATACCTTCATTTTTCTAACCTTAAAACAATTCTTTTGAATGGTCACCACCACTACTCGTTCTCGCAGAGACAACCAAGGGAAAATGAATGGCTACATCTATCCCACCGTTCTCTTCTCAAAGCAAATATGTGGCTTTCTAATGTCCTCAAAGAAAATCAAGGAAAAACATTATATAATACCCTTAACCCTAAGTTATTTCATCCTCCTATTGATTTTCTCGTAGCCGCCACCGAAGTAAAATACACAGCAAAAATTACAACTTTGGGAAATCAAATCAAATGAAGTAAGAATTCTATAAATCAAACGAGTGGCATTTTCGAGAAGCTAGATTGTTTTCCTTTCACTCTAGAGTTAAATCGCAAGTTGCAATTCCTGTTTCACGGATTCGAAGACCGAAGTGATTGGTTGGTTCCCTGTAGCTCAGTCACGGAGCTCGAAGTCCCGAGTTCTTATCAGACCTGGGTCCGTCGAAGTTCTGGAGGAAGCGATGTAAGAAGTCGAAGTCTGTACCAAGCCTGTAGGGTGATTAGTTGGGTACTGTTGTGATGAGGGGTTCGTTGATTTGTGGAGGTGGTTGCGGGGTTAAGGAGGTCATACGTTTTGTGTTACCTGCTGAAATGATTTGGTATGTAAAGGGGATCAGCAGATGAGTCTTCGAAGTGAAGAGGGCAGAACGAGGTGGTAACCCTGAGTATTTTCACTGAGTAGTGAAGGCAGAAGGTTCAAATACAGCAGGAGTGAACGGTGGTTGCTGTAGCAGCACGGTGGAAGTTCGACGCTAGTTGAGTGAGGAGATAGTGAGAGTTGATCGAATACTGAAATGGGGGATATGGGTTTCTGCGTATCAAAGTGGAAGGTTGAAATATCTGGAGTTCAAACTTTGAAGATGTCGAGGAAGGAAGCTTTGTGAAGTAGGTGGAGTTAAGTGCGGGCCAGATTTAAGGAAAGGGGTTTGGGATGAAATTAAAAAGGTGAAGCCCATCTCGAAATCAAAGGGGAGTTTGCATCCATGAAGGTCTGGAAAACATGAACTGGAGTCGGAAACAGGGATTGGTGTGGATGGTTTCTGAAGCGGGTGAACAGGAAAATATGGCCGGGAGTTCGACGGATTTGATGGATATGGGATTGTGCCAACGAGCCGGACATTCTATAACAGAGTTGGACGCAATTAGAATCGACTGAAATATAACCGTTCAACGAATCAAAATCAAAGTGAGTAAATCTCACTAACTCTGAACAGTTTATAATTTCATGTTGTATTTTTAGAACTATTAGATATTGGATGATTTGCTGTGTGTTGACTGTTTGATTGAACTGCTAGTCAGTTAGTTAAATTTCTATATTGATTCTGTTTAACAGAATATATCATATGGAACTGAAAGTGATGTTATTTATATTATTTAACATCTGTGATGCAGGGAAACAAGTTGGAGGAATCCAACTGGATTCCTCAACATTTATTTTACTGTTTTAATATATTGTGATATATGATGTGTTATATAATCTGTAATGGATTATGGATGTTGGAATGATGTTGATCATTTTTATTTGATATTTTTAATATCATAAAAGACCCTGGGATGTAAAAAGAATTATTTCAATGTATATTGAAATAAAAGGGAGTTTATAAAATCAACAGATTTTGTAAAAGAAAATATTTCGAAAGTAAATAAAAAGGGAAATCATTTGTAAAGTGAAGAACTGTTACTAAAAGTAAATCTTTATAAATGATTAGAGTTAAAGTAAAAGGAGTTAATCGATGTTAGTTAATCGATTAGAGTTAAAGTAAAAGGAGTTAATCGATGTTAGTTAATCGATTAGAGTTAAAGTAAAAGGAGTTAATCGATGTTAGTTACTCGATTAGAGTTAAAGTAAAAGGAGTTAATCGATGTTAGTTACTCGATTAGAGTTAAAGTAAAAGGAGTTAATCGATGTTAGTTAATCGATTAGAGTTAAAGTAAAAGGAGTTAATCGATGTTAGTTAATCGATTAGAGTTAAAGTAAAAGGAGTTAATCGATGTTAGTTAATCGATTGGAGTTAAAGTAAAAGGAGTTAATCGATGTTAGTTAATCGATTAGAGTTAAAGTAAAAGGAGTAAATCGATGTTAGTTAATCGATTAGTGTTAAAGTAAAAGGAGTTAATCGATGTTAGTTAATCGATTAGTGTTAAAGTAAAAGGAGTTAATCGATGTTAGTTTAATCGATTAGTGTTAAAGTAAAAGGAGTTAATCGATGTTAGTTTAATCGACTAGAGTTAAAGTAAAAGGAGTTAATCGGTGTTAGTTAATCGATTAGTGTTAAAGTAAAAGGAGTTAATCGATGTTAGTTTAATCGATTAGCGTTAAAGTAAAAGGAGTTAATCGATGTTAGTTTAATCGATTAGAGTTAAAGTTAAAAGGAGTTAATCGATGTAAGTTAATCGAATAGAATTAAAGTAAAAGGAGTTAATCGATGTCAGTTAATCGATTAGAGAGAAAGTAAAAGGAGTTAATCGAATATAGTTATTCGAAGAAAGGAAAAGGAGTTATCGAATATAGTTTATTCGAAAGGAGTTAAGTGAAATGAGTAAATCAATAGAGTTAATCCAATAATGTTAGTCCAATAGAGTTAATTGATAAGGGTTAATCGAATATAGTTAAGTGAAAAGATTCAATCGAATATAGTTATTCGAAGGAGGGTTAAGTAAGGAAGTTAGTAAAAGGAATATAAAGTAAACTTTGTCTATTTCAAAGTTAGAAATGTTGTTCAGTTAAGGTCTGAGAGGTAGTTCTACCCCAACTTGATTGGCTTCGTTTTTAACTAAGGAATAGTTAAGGTTCGACAGTAAAGGAAATGGTTTGAGTTGGCATAGCGATGTTTGTTTAAACATCTGTCTAAGTCCAATGAAGAAGCTTTGGAAATGTTTTCCAAATAAGAAACCAGAAATGTTTTCTAATAAAGAAAACAAGAAATGGAAATGTTTTCCATTGTTAATAACGTATATTTTCCAAGTTTAGAAAATAAGAAATACTGAATATAGGGAAACATGAGATAAGTAAATTTATGGAATAAAGAGATAAATGTTGAATGATGCTTGATTGATATAAATTTCCATTTGGAAATAATATCATTGTTTGCACACTTGTTTTTATTCGATAGTTAAATCACAGACTATCGAAGTTTTGACCATTTTAACGTTGTTAATATGGAGAGACCAGTTGGATTATTATCCAAAGAACCACTCTGTATTGGCATAAGCGTTGCGAATCATATATGCCAAAGAAAATTGAAGAAGGAGTTATGCAAGGGCTATCCTGTTTACAGAATAGTGCCTTCGGTTCATCCTGTTCCTGGATGACTTGTATGGACGGATGTCTGACAGAATATTTCCAGATGATCACATATATTGATTTCTCCAACCGTACCAAGAGTGGAAGAGGAGAAGGAAACTTCTTTTAGCTAACACATAATGTATGGTTGAGGACGTCAATCGGTGATTTGATGGATTTGACGATGTGACATTCAAAGTAAATCTGATGTGATGATGAAGCGTAACCTCAAGCCTCATCAAATCGGTAAATGACAGAAATCGGGCAGGTAGCATGGCTATGTCGGTCGCACCGAAGTAGGGTGTATAATCACCTGATCTAGAGTTTCATTTACTTCTAAAAATCTATTGTTGATGTTGTCCCATTCGGGAAACGGTTGCTGATCCCAACCGTTGGTGATATACATTCGATACGCCCAAGCGAAATGAGTGGTCGGTCATGTGTGGCCGGGTTGCAAGATGTTCTTGTTGAACCCAGTGTATTCCTCTCTAGAGGT
Organism: Allium sativum; assembly: GCA_030737875.1. NCBI lineage: Eukaryota > Viridiplantae > Streptophyta > Magnoliopsida > Asparagales > Amaryllidaceae > Allium > Allium sativum. Next base: position 427,095,902 of record CM060925.1, on the reverse strand, counting down.
ACACTAGCGAAAGGTGGTTCCATACCTTGTCATAGTTGGAAATCCATTACCCAATACGTGCTTGCGGTTTCGATTGTATACTATATATGTAGAACGTGGGATGAAAGCGTTTCTGCTAGATGATTATATATATACTGTGGTTAATAGACATTATTATAATATCAAAAGGTTTTTGGTATAAAGATATTTTGGATTCTCATAAGGGAAAAACCCGTTCCGTTATGCGGCGTGGTCTTATGAGATATCATTTACTTGCTTGAACTGTTTTAAACTGTTTTACTCATACCAGTCCCATGACTGACCCGGAGTTTATTTGTTTGTTTCCCTAAACTCTTGGGTGCCTAAATTTGTATGGGCAGTCAAGTAGTCGGGATTTTACAGATACACTTAAAGAGCTGGAGCAGGAGGCTTCAGGATCATATAGCTATAGTTATTTCCGCTGTGTTGTAAGTGCTGTACTTTGATAATGATATGTATATTCAAGTACAGATTTGTATTTCAAAGTTATGTTATGAAATATATTTATTCGTTCCGTTGTGAGATTCTTGTTACTCTGATGTTGTGTTCTTCTTCTTCTTCTATTCTAATTTTCTATCTTATCTTTCCTCACCCTCTAATTTCTTTCACTAATTACCAGGATTTTTCGGTGTTTTGGTTATCGACATCGTGTTTATGCGATAACCAAAGTCGTTAAAAATCCGGGTCGTTACAGTTGGTATCAGAGCTTAAGTTAAGTGAATTACCTTGGCTATGTGGCGTGACTCGGTAGAGATAGGGTTAGTAATACCCTATATTGAGTTGAGTGTATATATACGAGTGAACGTATTTGTTATTGATATAAAAATTTGTTTTATATCGTGGTGATTCATTGGTTGAGTTGTTTATGGATTCTGGTCGATCAGTTTGATCCACTGTATCGGTAGGAGTTACTAAACACTCGAATACGATGGGTCGACATGATATGTTTTGAAAAGAGGGTAAATTAAAATAAATTTACCCAAGGTATATCTTGATATAGAGAAGATATATATATCAAAATTATAATATGATGGATATATTGGTTGTTATTATAATCGAGTAAGATTATAAGTAAAATGGTTATGTAAATAACCGATCAGAATTCGTATAAGTGTTACGAAATGAGTTAAATCTAAATTTAAACCAGGAATTGAATTAAAATTCTGGAAAATTGGATAAGTGTTTGTAAATGGATTGGGATTAAAAATAAGGAAAATTTAAGATCCTGGGAGATTTTAAATTTGTTTTACAAGCAGTGTGAATTATATTTTGAAATGAATTTCAAGGTGGAAATGTTTAGAAATGGTTTTATAGTATTGAACTCACTTCGATCGTCGGGAAATAGATTCTGATGATGACAGCTGCATCATCAGTATTCATTTTCGAGTTGTAGGTGACGAATTACTACCAGAGATACTGTTTTGAATTTGTTTTGGGAAAGACAAGTAGTGTTGAATTTCAAAGTGGGATTTAAAATATAGAATTTGAATTTTTAAATAGATTTGAAATATTAATTTGTTTTAAAAGAAATAAAACGAGAAGTTCATTTATAAACGAAGTTTATAAATAGTTCTTTTACAAACGAAGTTTATAAATGAAGTGAAAAGAATTATCATTGGATAATTCAGAAATAAAAATACAAGTGTGAAATTGAAAGGGAAATCTATTTTCCAATGGTAGAAATATCGATTTCAAAAGGAATTGAAATCGAGACTTATTTAAAGAATGAATAAAGAAAGTTTGAAAAGGAATTTGAATAAAGGAAGTTCAAACATAGAATTTAAATAAGAAAATTCAAAGGGGATTTGAATATAGAGAATTCAAAGGAGATTTGAATATAGAAAATTCAAAGGGGATTGGAATATAGAGAATTCAAAGGGGATTTGAATATAGAAATTCAAAGGGAGTTTGAATATAGAAATTCAAATGGAATTCAAATATAGAATTTGAATATAGAAAATATAAAGGGATTCAAATATAGGATTTGAATATCGAAAGTGAAAATGAAATTTGAATAAAGAAGATTAAAATAGAATTGAAATGAAATTCAAATATAAAATTTGAATAGAAATTGAGTAGAATTAACTAAGTCGAAGAGGAATTAGTTAATCGAGTTTCGAATTTGAAGTTGAACTTTGAAAGGTGAATTGGATGTGTAAATGTATATTCGAAATCGAATATAGAACTTAAATTTGAAAATTGGATTCAAATTAGTTAACAAGCTAGCTAAAATATATTTGAACATGTCATGTTCAAATATAAAAGTGAAATAGACTAAAGAGTTAATTAACAAATTAATTAACGAATTTAGTTGAAACGATCAAGTATAGTTAAAATAGATTGGACATGTATAAATATACATGAGATAGGTATGAAGGTAATAGATAGAATGATCGACGAAAAGGTATGTGTTTAATTCATATATGAGATTTTATGCGCCGTATCGGCTAGCCGCTTGGGTTTTTCTTTTTCTTTGGATTGGTGAGGGCCATGGGAGGCTATTTGAAATATCCTGATGCTCCCGGTACAAAGGAGGTTATGGCGAATTTTTCCGGGAATTTAAGGAGTTAGAATATTTTTAAGATAATTTGATAGTTAGAAATCAACGTATCGATATATATATATGGAAGTTGATAAGGAAACGAACTTAGAAATAGAATAGTGAAATCAAAAAGGAAGTATAAGAATAAAATCTAGTAAGAATAGAAAGAGAAAGCGTATACGTGTTTAAAAGGGAATAAGTAGTTGTATGGTATTGATTTTTTCGAGTAAGTAGTTTTATCTGTTTTGATGTTATAAATGTTATTCAGTCAAGTTCTGAGAGGTAGTTATACCCCAACTTGATTGATTTCATTATTAACAAATAAATAGTAAGATTTCAGGCTCGAAGATCAAAGTTGAATAAGAGGTAGTTGAATATAGTATTTGGGTTGTCGTAATGATGTTTTACACAACATCCGTTTTAACCCAAATAAGTGTAAACTTGGAAATATAATGAAGAATATTTCCTAAGTATAGAAATAAACGAGATCGGAAAAGAGATAAGTAATTGGAATATTTTCCAATTATAAATAGCATATATTTTCTAATGTTTAGAAAATAAAGGAAGGCGATGTTCGGAAATGTTTTCCAAATAACATAAAACGCCCAATATGGTTATTGAAAATATTTGGTTAACAAATATTGATAAAGAAATAGAAAAGTGATTTAACTAATGGAATATTGATTAAGGGCTCAACTGAATTTCAAAAAGGAAAATTTGATTTTTGAAAGGAGTAAACTGTTTGAAAACTCCAAGGGAAAGACTGTTTAAATTAAAAAACAAATTTAATAGAAATTTGTGAAAGCAAATTTGAATTAAAGTAAGGCCAGTAAATTGGTAACTGAGATTGAATTAGAATGATATCAAGAAAAATTGGATTGTGAGATTCAAATTTGAAGTGTAATGTGATAATCAAGTTAAGAGTTGGGAATCGAGAAGAAACTCGAGTTGAAATGATATTTGACTCGAATATAAGCGAATGGTTGTGTTGTGGATAAAAGCAGATTGGAATTTGGTTGGGATGACATTGGTATATGTTGAATTAGCAGCAGATGGAAAGGATATAATGATATGCCCGACAAAAAGGAACTAGTTTATATTTCTACTGGATATAAGATCTATGAGCCGAATTGGCAAGCCGTTTGGCTGTTTGATTTTCTTTTGGGATGGAGATGGCCCAGAGAGGCGAGTTGGAGTTTGACGTAATTGACCAGTACAAAGGAGGTGCTGGCAAAAAAATTCGAAGAGTTAAGGCAATAGAAAATTTTCAGGATTTTTGTAAATTTTCAATAATAAGAATTAATAATTTAATTGAAATTAAATTGGTTCAGTTGAAACTGAAGTTAATAAGTGAACAAATATGTTCTAACCAGTCGATAGGGTCGTTCTCTACCTTTTAGCAATTTCGAGGACGAAATTATTTTAAGTGGGGAAGATGGTAATGACCCGCATTGGCAGAGGTATTATAATTAATTTATTTAATTATATAAATGGTGATTAAAAGGATTTAATGGTCGTGGAATTAAACTATGATGAATATTTAATTAAAATAATAAATTAAACAATATATTTAATTCTGAAATAATCAGAATTGGCCGAAATGACGATATGGTGTGAACCGGATCATCTGTGATATTTAATTCAACTTGGAATTGAATCTGAATAACGAATATATTCAATCATCGACAGTTGAACGTATAGTTTATAATATAATTATAAACGAGCTTGAAATGGCGCTGCAGTTCGTAAATTGGCAATTCGAACTTCAACTGAATGTACAGGATTCGTTTTAAGCCGGATTTCTGCGAAACAAGAAATGTGTGGAGCTAGTGGAGTATATCTTTCTAGTGGAAGAGAAAAATCAGGATTTCGTCGTATAGATTTTGAGATATGTCCAAATCAAATTTTAAAATAGTCGCTATAGAATCGTTTATCGACTGTAACGGATTATTTGATATAACTAGACACCGGGTTTGAATTTAGACAAGGTTCTTTTGGGACATAGTGATAATTTAATTTTTAGAATTTTATGGTAATTTTTAATTAATTAAATAAGCAACTTTTTATTTGGAGTATTTTGCACCCTTAATCAGCGATTTCGGGGTTTCACTATTTGAGTCAACCTACCGATGATATTATATTTTTGGGATCGTGGCACACTGCTGAACACAACGGTATCTTTATGTCTGTCCGCAACGGCTTGTATGGATACGGAGGTTGTGTAAGAGGATACCTTCATTTTTCTAACCTTAAAATAATTCTTTTGAATGGTCACCACCACAACTCGTTCACGCAGAGACAACCAAGGGAAAATGCACGGCTACATCTATCCCACCGTTCTCTTCTCAAAGCAAATATGTGGCTTTCTAATGTCCTCAAAGAAAATCAAGGAAAAACATTATATAATACCCTTAACCCTAAGTTATTTCATCCTCCTATTGATTTTCTCGTAGCCGCCACCGAAGTAAAATACACAGCAAAAATTACAACTTTGGGAAATCAAATCAAATGACGTAAAAATTCTATAAATCAAACGAGTGGCATTTTCGAGTAGCTGGATTGTTTTCCTTTCACTCTGGAGTTAAATCGCAAGTTGCAATTCCTGTTTCAGGGATTCGAAGACCGAAGTGATTGGTTGGTTCCCTATAGCTCAGTAACGGAGCTCGAAGTCCCGAGTTCTTATCAGACCTGGGTCCGTCGAAGTTCTGGAGGAAGCGATGTAAGAAGTCGAAGTCTGTACCAAGCCTGTAGGGTGATTAGTTTGGTACTGTTGTGATGAGGGGTTCGTTGATTTGTGGAGGTGGTTGCGGGGTTAAGGAGGTCATGCGTTTTGTGTTACCTGCTGAAATGATTTGGTATGTAAAGGGGGTCAGCAGATGAGTCTTCGAAGTGAAGAGGGCAGAACGAGGTGGTGACCCTGAGTATTTTCACTGAGTAGTGAAGGCAGAAGGTTCAAATACAGCAGGAGTGAACGGTGGTTGTTGTAGCAGCACGGTGGAAGTTCGACGCTAGTTGAGTGAGGAGATAGTGAGAGTTGATCGAATACTGAAATAGGGGAAATGGGTTTCTGCGTATCAAAGTGGAAGGTTGAAATATCTGGAGTTCAAACTTTGAAGATGTCGAGGAAGGAAGCTTTGTGAAGTAGGTGGAGTTAAGTGCGGGCCAGATTTAAGGAAAGGGGTTTGGGATGAAATTAAAAAGGTGAAGCCCATCTCGAAATCAAAGGGGAGTTTGCATCCATGAAGGTCTGTAAAACATGAACTGGAGTCGGAAACAGGGATTGGTGTGGATGGTTTCTGAAGCGGGTGAACAGGAAAATATGGTCGGGAGTTCGACGGATTTGATGGATATAGGATTGTGCCAACGAGCCGGACATTCTATAACAGAGTTGGATGCAATTAGAATCGACTTAAATATAACCGTTCAACGAATCAAAATCAAAGTGAGTAAATCTCACTAACTCTGAACAGTTTATAATTTCATGTTGTATTTTTAGAACTGTTAGATATTGGATGATTTGCTATGTGTTGACTGTTTGATTGAACTGCTAGTCAGTTAGTTAAATTTCTATATTGATTTTGTTTAACAGAATATATCATATGGAACTGAAAGTGATGTTATCTATATTATTTAACATCTGTGATGCAGGGAAACAGGTTGGAGGAATCCAACTGGATTCCTCAACATTTATTTTACTGTTTTCAGATATTGTGATAAATGATGTGTTATATAATCTGTTATGGATTATGGGTGATGGAATGATGTTGATCATTTTTATTTGATATTTTTAATATCATAAAAGACCCTGGGATGTAAAAAGAATTATTTCAATGTATATTGAAATAAAAGGGAGTTTATAAAATCAACAGATTTTGTAAAAGGAAATATTTCGAAAGTAAATAAAAAGGGAAATCATTTGTAAAGTGAAGAACTGTTACTAAAAGTAAATCTTTATAAATGATTAGAGTTAAAGTAAAAGGAGTTAATCGATGTTAGTTAATCGATTAGAGTTAAAGTAAAAGGAGTTAATCGATGTTAGTTAATCGATTAGAGTTAAAGTAAAAGGAGTTAATCGATGTTAGTTACTCGATTAGAGTTAAAGTAAAAGGAGTTAATCGATGTTAGTTAATCAGTTAGAGTTAAAGTAAAAGGAGTTAATCGATGTTAGTTAATCGATTAGAGTTAAAGTAAAAGGAGTTAATCGATGTTAGTTAATCGATTAGAGTTAAAGTAAAAGGAGTTAATCGATGTTAGTTAATCGATTAGAGTTAAAGTAAAAGGAGTTAATCGATGTTAGTTAATCGATTAGAGTTAAAGTAAAAGGAGTTAATCGATGTTAGTTAATCGATTAGTGTTAAAGTAAAAGGAGTTAATCGATGTTAGTTAATCGATTAGTGTTAAAGTAAAAGGAGTTAATCGATGTTAGTTTAATCGATTAGTGTTAAAGTAAAAGGAGTTAATCGATGTTAGTTTAATCGATTAGAGTTAAAGTAAAAGGAGTTAATCGATGTTAGTTAATCGATTAGTGTTAAAGTAAAAGGAGTTAATCGATGTTAGTTTAATCGATTAGTGTTAAAGTAAAAGGAGTTAATCGATGTTAGTTTAATCGATTAGAGTTAAAGTTAAAAGGAGTTAATCGATGTTAGTTAATCGATTAGAATTAAAGTAAAAGGAGTTAATCGATGTTAGTTAATCGATTAGAGAGAAAGTAAAAGGAGTTAATCGAATATAGTTATTCGAAGAAAGGAAAAGGAGTTATCGAATATAGTTTATTCGAAAGGAGTTAAGTGAAATGAGTAAATCAATAGAGTTAATCCAATAGAGTTAATCCAATAATGTTAGTCCAATAGAGTTAATTGATAATGGTTAATCGAATATAGTTAAGTGAAAAGAGTCAATCGAATATAGCTATTCGAAGGAGGGTTAAGTAAGGAAGTTAGTAAAAGGAATATAAAGTAAACTTTGCCTATTTCAAAGATAGAAATGTTGTTCAGTTAAGGTCTGAGAGGTAGTTCTACCCCAACTTGATTGGCTTCGTTTTTAACTAAGGAATAGTTAAGGTTCGACAGTAAAGGAAATGGTTTGAGTTGGCATAGCGATGTTTGTTTAAACATTTGTCTAAGTCCAATGAAGAAGCTTTGGAAATGTTTTCCAAATAAGAACCAGAAATGTTTTCTAATAAAGAAAACAAGAAATGGAAATGTTTTCCATTGTTAATAACGTATATTTTCCAAATTTAGAAAATAAGAAATACTGAATATAGGGAAACATGAGATAAGTAAATTTATGGAATAAAGAGATTAATGTTGAATGATGCTTGATTGATATAAATTTCCATTTGGAAATAATATCGTTGTTTGCACACTTGTTTTTATTCGATAGTTAAATCATAGACTATCGAAGTTTTGACCATTTTAACGTTGTTAATATGGAGAGACCGGTTGGATTATTATCCAAAGAACCACTCTGTATTGGCATAAGCGTTGCGAATCATATATGCCAAAGAAAATTTAAGAAGGAGTTATGCAAGGGCTATCCTGTTTACAGAATAGTGCCTTCGGTTCATCCTATTCCTGGATGACTTGTATGGACGGATGTCTGACAGAATATTTCCAGACGATCACATATATTGATTTCTCCAACCGTACCAAGAGTGGAAGAGGAGAAGGAAACTTATTTTAGCTAACACATAATGTATGGTTGAGGACGTCAATCGGTGATTTGATGGATTTGACGATGTGACACTCGAAGTAAATCTGATGTGATGATGAAGCGTAACCTCAAGCCTCATCAAATCGGTAAATGACAGAAATCGGGCAGGCAGCATGGCTAAGTCGGTCGCACCGAAGTAGGGTGTATAATCACCTGATCTAGAGTTTCATTTACTTCTAAAAATCTATTGTTGATGCAGTCCCATTCGGGAAATGGTTGCTGATCCCAACCGTTGGTGATATACATTCGATACGCTCAAGCGAAATGAGTGGTCGGTCATGTGTGGCCGGGTTGCAAGATGTTCTTGTTGAACCCAGTGTATTCCTCTCTAGAGGTACACTAGCGAAAGGTGGTTCCATACCTTGTCATAGTTGGAAATCCATTACCCAATACGTGCTTGCTGTTTTGATTGTATACTATATATGTAGAACGTGAGATGAAAGTGTTTCTGCTAGATGATTATATATATACTGTGGTTGATAGACATTATTATAATATCAAAAGGTTTTTGATATAAAGATATTTTGGATTCTCTTAAGGGAAAAACCCGTTCCGTTATGCGGCGTGGTCTTATGAGATATCATTTACTTGCTTGAACTGTTTTAAACTGTTTTACTCATACCAGTCCCATGACTGACCCGGAGTTTATTTGTTTGTTTCCCTAAACTCTTGGGTGCCTAAATTTGTATGGGCAGTCAAGTAGTCGGGATTTTACAGATTCACTTGAAGAGCTGGAGCAGGAGGCTTCAGGATCATATAGCTATAGTTATTTCCGCTGTGTTGTAAGTGCTGTACTTTGATAATGATATGTATATTCAAGTACAGATTTGTATTTCAAAGTTATGTTATGAAATATATTTATTCGTTTCGCTGTGAGATTCGTGTTACTCTGATGTTGTGTTCTTCTTCTTCTTCTGTTATAATTTTCTATCTTATCTTCCCTCACCCTCTAATTTCTTTCACTAATTACCAGGATTTTTCGGTGTTTTGGTTATCGACATCGTGTTTATGCCGATAACCAAAGTCGTTAAAAATCCGGGTCGTTACACCCTTTACCCTTCGATTGATCTTCAAGTCGTCAGAAAAAGCTCCGACGTTGGCTGTTCATGGTTTTTTTGTGGGTACCCTGATTGGTGGTGGATCTTTTGGGCCTGGTTTTGGTAGCCTTATCACCGCTGGAGCATTTGGGAGTGAGGGTTTGACCACCTCACCCTCTTGCTTTCAATATGCGGTGGCTAGTGAGCCCCCTTCTGCCGTTTCGATTGTGTTGAAGGTCGTTTATCGTCGTCACAAACGGAAGCGGCGAGGCTCGAAAGGATCTAGAAAGGCTGCGTCTGAGCCTTCTGGCTTGGGGCGTGATTTGGTTGGTTAACCGCATTCCCCGGTGCTCATCACCAGCAATTCGTTTGCATCTTTAAGGGACCTTGATCGGCCGTTTTGCTTGGAGGGTGTTGGATCTGTTATTTTAGCTCAGGTTGATTCCTCCGCTCAATCTAAGTGGTTGCGCAGAGCAAAGTTCAGGCAAAGGTGTAGGTGCTCTTCTGATGGCGTCGGGTTGCAGCCAGAGCCTAGTACTGAAGGCGGGGAATCGGAGGTCAGACAGCAAGTTGTGGGGTTGGCTTATGACGATGAGGATGGTCCAGGTTCTTGTGAAGTGGGTTCGCTATGTGCTTCAGTGGCTGGTGCAGGCTATCGGATTGATGAGGCCTCTCTTGCTTATGGATCTGTTTTTTCTACTTTGAGGCAGGTAAGTTGTTTTGTTTCTGTCCCTTTTGTTAGCATTTCTCATGGGTCGTTTACGGTTTTTTCTGATTTGTCCCTGTTGATGTGTGTGCCCATGCCTTTGACTAGTTGTGATACCTGTAACGGCACCTTTCATGCCAGCTCGCTTGCTGAGCATGGTCCCTGTTTGACATCTAGGCCCCCTGTTTCACCTGTTATCATAGTTCTCCAATTAGACTGGAGGGTTGTATGTGTTCTGTCTGTCTCTGTGTCGGTCAGTTTTTTGAGTTTAGGGTGTGAGCTAACAGCCATACACGCGGGTCACCATCTGGACCATGCTGTCTTTTGTCGGCTGATGGTTATTTCGTTTGAGTGTGCCTGTTGCTCGGCTTTTTTGATCGGTGTTTTTCTGTTCTTCGGTACATCGGTGTTGATGTTTGTTCACTTTGGGTTATTCGGTCAGGTTAGTCGCCACGAGACCTATTTCGTACCGTCAGAGACTTTTTCTAGTTGGTTGAGGTTTGAGGGGTTTCAATGCTTTTGTTCGATGTTTCTTACGGTGGCGACTAACCAGTCCTGGAGGTCTACCGATAGTAGACGTACAGTGGACCCAGTTTGGATCCACTACACCGATAGCCAAGCAGATGGCTGACGGGTTAGGTTGCCACCGTATGCATCCTGTACATGTATCGGTTCTGGAACTTCACCTACTTTGTTGAACTGTCAACCTTTTGACAGTTTGGTCTTGGTTCAGTTCTCTCAGGGTCTAGAGGTGCGTCTGTTGTCGTTCCCCTCTTTTATGCTTGGTTTCTCTGTACCGGTTTTCCCTTCGTGTGCTTCTCGGGCCAAAGATGTGCTCGCTTCTTCAGTGTCTTCTTCGAGAGTTAACTCTTATCCTTTCTCGCCTCCTCTTCTTAGTAAGGCCGAGATAGCGATCATTAATGATCGTCTATTTCGCCTTACTAAGAATTCTTACCGTTCGAGGATTAGCGCTACGGGGGCTCGAGAGAGCATTGTTAGACGCACTCAGACTTGCTCTGGCTACTGCGAACATCCGACTAGATCGTCTTCTCGCTCCTCGCGCCGTAGACTTACTGCGGATCCTAACACTCCCCGCACCATTCGCACACGCTCTATAGCGGCATCCGAGAAGATCGTTAGATCTACTCGACACACTCTCTATCGCTTCTGAGTGTGGTGGTGGTTTTGGATTCTTGCTCCCTCTTTCTCCTTCTTTCTGTACTTTCTTGCTTCGTGCTAGATGGTGAATTTTCTTTTCTGGAATGTTCGGGGCATTGGCAATGAATCGTCTATGGCGAGGCTAAAGCGCATTGTCACGAAGCATTCTGTCTGCCTGGTTGCGCTCTTGGAACCTATGGTTGGACCTAATGCGATCATCTCTTCTGTATTATCTCTTGGATTTGGAGGGACTTTAGCCAACGTATCTGACAAGATTTGGATTATTTGGTCAAAAGGTGTTGTCATCCACCCTGTTTTTGATTCGGATCAGCTGTTTTCTGTAGCTTGCTCCATTCCCCCCCACCCCCCTTTTCTTCTTCGTTTCTGTTTTCTGCGGTGTACGCTAAGTGCGACAGGATTGAGAGACATACCCTATGGTCAGATGTTCTCTCCCTTTCCAACCTTGGCTTTTCTGTTTCGGTGTTAGGTGTCGATTTCAATGTTATCGCTAGCCAAGCAGAAAAGCGTGGAGACAACATCGTTAACCGTCTGGCAGTGGCGGATTTTAATGACTTCATCATCAACTCGGGTCTGTCCGAAGTGTCTTTTAGCGGTTCGTCTTTCACCTGGTATAACAACCAAGAAGGCCCGAACCGTATTCTTTCAAGACTAGATAGAGTCTTCGCCTCAGATGGATGGTTCGGGCTTCCCTTCACTTTCTCTATTAACCATCTCCATCGTACCTTTTCCGATCATGCTCCTATGGTCCTTAGCCGCTTCCCCTTATCCCTGTCTGGCCCGTCATCCTTTAGGTTTCAAAGTATGTGGAGATCTCACGACTCTTTCCACAGTGTTGTAGAAGAATCGTGGAACTCTCCTGTTAATGGTTCCCCTTGTGTGGCTTTCTCTCGAAAGCTGAAGCGTCTCAAGACTTGTCTTAAGACCTGGAATCTGCTTGTCTTTAAGAATATCTTCAACCGCGTCCGCGCGGCTGAAGAAACTCTCGTGCTAGTAGAAGCTTCATTTGATGAGGAACTCTCTCCTGCCAACAAGGAGGCCTGGGTGGTGGCCCAACTTACCTTCTCGTCTGAGCTTCATATTGAACAGGACCACCTTCGCCAAAAGGCGAGAATCAAGTGGGTTGTTGAAGGAGATACGAACTCTAGGTTTTTCCACTCGTCAATTCGCAAGAAGAATAACCTTCTCACCATTCGTCAAATCTACCGCCCTGATCAATCCCTGGCTTCCTCTCCGGACGAGGTCAAGGATTCGATTCTATCCCATTTCCAGACCTTTCTTGGCGCCCCCTCGGTTTTTATCTCTGATCCTTCCCTCCTTGCCTTCATTCCTCGTTTGGTCCTCCCGTCGGATGACTCGGACCTAGCCGCACCTCCAAGCTCGGAAGAAATACGTGCTTGCGTATTTGCTCTAAGCAAGGACAGTGCGAGTGGGCCTGGTGATTTCAACGGAGTTTTCTACAGGAGTGTGTGGCCGATCATTCAGGCGGACTTTTGCCTTGCCATCCAGTCTTTCTTCTCTGGTGGAGAGCTACCTACGAGGTGGACTTCCACCAACTTAGTCCTTATCCCCAAGTATGACCAACCCAGCTTTTGTTCGGACTTTCATCCTATCATCTTGTGTAACTTCTCTAACAAGGTCATCTCGAAGGTTCTATCCTCTAGGCTAGCTCCTTTTCTTGAGCGTGTAATATCTTCTTCTCAGGCAGGGTTTGTTAAAGGACGTATGATCACTGATAACGTTCTTCTAGCCCAGGAACTGATTTCGCAGATAGATAAGAAGGTTAGAGGCTCTAATGTGGTCGTCAAGCTAGATATGGCTAAGGCCTACGACCGCATGTCTTGGTTCTTCATCATCAAGGTTTTGAGGGCTTTCGGCTTTCCGGAACCCCTCATCGACGTTGTCTGGAGGCTTATATCCAACTACTGGTTTTCTGTCCTCATCAACGGTTCTGCTACTGGTTTTTTCAGGTCAGGGAGGGGCCTTCGTCAAGGAGACCCCCGCTCCCCTTCTTTGTTCGTTCTAGCTGCGGAGGCTTTTGTTCGAGGTTTGCACACTCTTACTATAGCCCGGCAGATCCATAGGTTCGCATCCCTAGGGAGTGCCCTATTATCTCGTCCTTATCTTTCGCGGACGACATCATCATTTTTACTAATGGTGACCGTCGATCTATCCGGTCCTTCTGAGGCTTATTCGGCAGTACGAGAGTTGCTCGGGCCAACTCATTAACTCTACTAGGAGCTGCTTCGTGGCCGCTAAAGACCTGTCAATGATTAGATCTTCATGGATCGAGAGTATTACAGGTTTTAAGGCTACGTTTCTTCTGCTTCCCTACCTCGGAATAGTTCTCTATCGAGGAAGGAAGCTCAACGCCATTTTCGATCCTCTAACCGACAAAATCAGGGGAAAGATTCTGCAGTGGAATGCGACCATCCTTTCTCAGGCTGGAAGACTAGTTCTCATTAAGACCGTCCTTGAAACGGTGGGATCTCATATCTTTGCTGCTATGATTCCCACCGTATCCTTCTTCCGCTCGTTCCGATCTTTGGCGTCTTCCTTTTTCTGGGGAACCAAGGATGCTGATTCCCGTCACCACTGGGTTTCCTGGAACACAATTTGTCGACCCAGAAGTGAGGGAGGGCTGGGCCTCCGCAACCCACATGACGTTTTCACGGCTTTTTCTTGCAAGCTTTGGGCAAGGTTTAGAGCGGACAACTCCCTCTGGGCGACTTTCCTCCACACCAAGTATCGTCGGATTTCCAGCTCGAATTTCTCCGGTGTCCCGTCCTACGCTAGTGAGACGTGGAAACGGATCCAATCGGTGAAGGTTTTATCTGATTCTCATGGGGTGGTACCTCTTGGGATGGCAGCCCTTTCTCGCTGAAGGCGGCGTGGAATACAGTGCGAGAGCCTGGTCCACGCCTCCATCTTTTCTCATTTGTTTGGAACATCCGTATTCCTCTGAAGGTTTCTATTTTCATGTGGAAAACTTTGCATAATGGATTACCAATAGATGAGAACCTTCAACGAATCGGCATTCCTCTAGTTTCCAAGTGCAGATGCTGCAAAGTTGGACGTTCAGAATCTTCTTTCCATATGCTTTTCTTGGGGTCTACTGCTAGGGCTGTCTGGAATTACTTCGGTAATCTGATGGGTTGCCGGGGTAATGCCACCTCGATCGAAGATTTCTTGAGATTCTGGTGGTCCGGAATTTCAAGTAAATCCCTTAGATCAAGCCTTCTTCGTCTGATTCCTTGTCTGGTTTGCTGGCACATCTGGTGTGCGAGGAACAAGGCGATTTTTGATGAAGTGGCCATGGACCCTCCTAGTATCATCAGGAAAGTCAGAAACGATGTGTTTCTGGCTTTTCGTGGTAGGCCTTTCAGGGGTACGGGTAGTGTCCGCTCTAGTAGACTGGCTGTTTTCTTTGATGTTTCGTTAGTAGCGTCAGCTCCAAGGGCAGGTATTGGTTGATTTTTTGTTTGTTTGTTTCTCGGTCTAAGCTTTTCTTCTATTCCCCCCCCCCCCCCATTTCTAATGTCGTTTGCTAGTTGTGCAGATCCTCTTTTTCAGGTGGTTGGTCTTGGTTGTTTGCTGCTGGAGGGTGTTTTCCTTTCTTCCGTGGGTAAGCCGTCAGGAGAAGACACAGCTGGAGTTTGGGAGGGTATTGAGCTTCTCTGACTTTTGATGGTTGCACTATCCTCCTCGGCTTTGGTTGTGCTTGTGGACCAATTGTTTTCGGCGGGGTATGGCGGTCTATTCGAGATTTCCATCCTGAGCCAGAGGTCTCTTCAGTGGGGTGTCTTTTGCTGAAGCTCTTTACTACGATCGTTTGCAGCTTAGGGCCTCTCATTGGCGCCCTGACCTGGTTTGTTCTTCGGTTGTGGCAGCCATCTTCCCAGGCTGATCGATTTAGCTTGGCAGTAGTCCGTGTTTTGTTTCATGTTTCTTTGTGATCTTTTCTTCTCTTTTTTGTATGATGAGTGATCGGTTTCTACTTTAAAAAAAAAAATCTAATGTAACCTTTCTAGCAAAAGTGACATTTTAATTCTAATAAAACATGATTTTACAAAATTGACATATTTGTCCTAATAAAACATTGCTTTACAAAAATGACATATTTACTCTAATAAAACATTTCTAACAAAATGACAATTTTTATCTAACATACCATTTTATAACAAAATGGTATTTTTATTCTAATGCAACATTTTATAACAAAAATGTTATTTTTATTCTCATACAACATTTTATTTATTCTCATATATATACAATAAAAATAATGGTTTTCATTGTATGCACCAATTTTGACGAACATGAATATTCTATTTGTATATATATACAATAAAAATATGGTTTTTATTTAGGGGTTTTTACCCTCAAGGACCAAAGTAACAAAAAATTATTCCATAAGGATAAGGGGGCAAAATTTTATCCTCAAGGACAAAATTTAGTGTAAAAGGAGGAATTCAGCGGCCCACTAAAATTCTTCCCTTTACACTAAACTTGTCCTTATGGACAAAAACTTTCCCCTTTGTCCTTATGGAACAATTTTTTTTTTTTCAT
This sequence comes from Allium sativum, assembly GCA_030737875.1. Classification (NCBI taxonomy): domain Eukaryota; kingdom Viridiplantae; phylum Streptophyta; class Magnoliopsida; order Asparagales; family Amaryllidaceae; genus Allium; species Allium sativum. Next base: position 427,080,145 of record CM060925.1, on the reverse strand, counting down.
TTTGTCCTTCACGGCATTTTCCTGTTTTATTTATATACACAAATTTGGACAAACATGAATATTCTGTTTATATATATATATACAATAAAAATATGGGTTTTTATTGTATACACAAATTTGGACAAACATGAATATTCTATTTATATAGATATATATACAATAAAAATATGGGTTTTTATTGTATACACAAATTTGAACAAACATGAATATACATAATTCAATTTAGATGTTGATCGTAATCAAAAACCTTTTTGAAAATGGCGACCAGCTCATCACTTCACCACCAACTTCACCATGCTCCATCTTCTCAGTTCAACTCTTATTCTCAGTTCGCTCACCCCCGAACACGATCATCTCCTCAGTTCACCTCATTCTCTTCACCATTAGACACAGACTCACTACCAGTTCATCACTTCCCCAATGGTACAGTAGACCTTCAAACCCAAAAAAAGCTGTCAGACCCTATAGATCAACCGTCGCTTACATACGCTCAAGTGGCGGCTTCAAGAGCTAAGCTTCCACTTATTCTCCCTAACCCACCTGTCAAGCGGAGAACAATCCTTCCAACCTTCAGTTCGATCAGAGAGACGTTGAAGTTTTTGAATTCGGAGAGACGCTGTCTGAAGTGCGTTGATCGAGGACACGTGGCTAAATCATGTAGAAATGCGGTAATATGCTATAATTGCTCTCTCTTTGGGCATGCCAGCTTGCGTTGTCCTAATAAAAAGCTACCAGCCTCTTGAATAACCGAGACTGATTGGACGCGCCCCCATACATCTCAAATGGCGAACCGTCGCGAGCCACAATACCTGCATCTTTAGAAGAGAGGGTCCCACCGGTCTACTCATATTTCAAATCGTAATTATAACTCTAATATAATTACACCTAATATCAAAATCAAACCCCCTCTCATTCAAAACGAAAACTCTTCTTTATCTCCTTCTTCTCCACCTAAACATAAACAAGAATTTCCAATTTTTCGAGAAATGGCAGACGCATATCTCTACCTCACTGCGATTACCATTGATGGCCTCTGGTCTATCGAGATGCTCTCTAATGCACTCAAGTCAACTTTTGGTCAGGAGTATGAGTGGCCGATCTGGCATACTACAGATAACTCCTTTCTCATTTGTTTCCCCAACTCTGCCATTAAAAACCATGCCTTGCATCTGAAAGTACTAACGAAAGAAGATGGTGTTGTACTCTTACAACAAGCAACAGCTCTTGAAGAATATCCTGAACCCCGTCCCCCCCCCCCCCCTCGAAAATGCGTGCTAGGCCAAAATCAGTGGTTTCCCAGAATTTTACAGACATGACTCTGACACATCAGGGAAGCCTTAAAGATGATGGGAAGATTCATTCACACAGACTCTTGCGACTGGTCCTATATGGACCATCGCTTCCTTTTTGTGAAGATACAGTTCTTCGAAGGTATTACAACTCCATGTTCTTACATTACTTATGTAAGGAACCATGCTGTGAAGCTTAAGATAGAACGATGGACACATGCACACCCTTGCTAACGCCCAGAAACACTCCTGTTGGAATTAATTATGACTATGATGGCTTTATCTTTCAACCCTTAGCCCAACAACCAGATTGTATGGAGGAGGACAGATTTGATGTGATGAATGACGAGGCTTTGAGGCAAGTGCCAATGGTGCCGGAAAATCAGCCTCAAGACCTTGCTTTGGTGGATTTCAACAAAGAAGACAACATTGTGCCTAGATGGGATCCAATGGTGGATCTGGATCTTTCAGTTCCTCTACATCAACAGCTGTCAGCTTTTCAGGAGCATTAGGATCAAGGTCAACAGGAAGGCCAGGGTTCTTCTTCCCCTCGTTTCTCCTCATCAACCATCAGGCGAAGTGCAAGACTCAACAGGGCTCGCTCGCTGCCTCCAGGATCTTCGGGTAGCTATTTTGAACCAATCATTTTTTCTTCTGCTAATAAAGTGTTAAACAAAAAATTTGCGAAATGCATGGGGGTGTGTTTGCATGATAAACATTATACTGCCATGCAAGCCCTAGAACAGCAGTGTACTAACCTTTCTAAATGAAAATAGTCACATGGAATATTAGAGGGTTGGGGGACCCCACAAAAAATCATGTTGTCAATCTCATCATCTCCCCTTACCATATTGATATTTTATTTTTGCAAGAGACAAAAACCTCTAATCCAACCAATTCTATCATTCGTACTCTTTGTGGTCCCTTCTTATCTGGCTGGTCACACGTGGATGCTGTTGACACTCTTGGTGGTCTAATCACTACGTGGAATGAGCACGTGTGGGCTTTTGAAAAATCTTTATCTCATTCTTCTATTTTACATGTGTCCCTTCGTCATATTCCTTCTAACACCATTTACCACTTCACTAATGTGTACGCTTCTAATGATCATTAGAGTAGAGCTGAAACATGGCAGCATTGTCATAACTTATCGTAAAATATAAATGAACCTTGGATAATTGGTGGCGACTTCAACACAACTCGTTCATTAGATGATCGTAATTCAGGCAGCTTATCCTCAGATTCTTCTCTTTTTAATGCATTTATTCAATCTTGTTCACTTATTGAACCACTTATCAACAATCGCCGTTTTGCATGGTCGAGTAGGAGAGAAAATCCATCATTATCCAAGCTTGAACGTTTCTTATTTAATCTCATCTGGGATGACCTCTTTCCATTGACCCTGGTCAATAGTCTTGCCACTACCATTTAAGATCACTGCCCAGTTCTTCTTGACACCTGTTCAAACACTCCACTTAAGCGCCCATTCAGATTCGAGCGTCTCTGGCTATTAGAACCATCTTTTGACGACTTTATCAAACTCAACTGGGATCAACTTCCATCTCACCACTCTGCCATGGTTAGAATTGTTAACAATCTTCGCTCTCTTCGTAAATTGATTCGACTATAGGCTAAACATGTTTGGAATTCCTTAAAAAGTCGTATTTCATCCACACAAGATGCCATTCTTAATCTTAATATCATTAAAGAACTTCGACCTTTATCTGATTCTGAACAACATGTTTTGAAAGAACATGAAGCAGAACTGGATAGACTAATCAAACAAGAAGAGATTGGATGGAAACAAAGATCTAAAGCGAAATGGATTAAAGATGGTGATAAAAACACTACATATTTTCATAGAATTGCCAATTGTCGTAGACGCTCCTCATTCATCTCTGAAATTGTTCACAATAACATTACCTTCACTGACTCTAAAGACATTTGCCATCAATTTACTATCTTCTACAGAAGCATACTTGGTTCATCTCCACGCCCCTCTCCAAACATAGATTGGCACTATCTATACCCAAACCAAACACCCATTAACATTGATCATCCTTTCTCAGAGGAGGAAATATGGAATGTTGTTAAGGATATGGCCGATGATAAGGCTCCTGGGCCTGATGGCTTTGGCCAATCTTTCTTTAAACACTTTTGGCCCATCTTAAAAATTGACATCATTGATATGTGTTCTGAATTCTACTCAAACCCCTCATCAATTGCAAAATTGAATTATGCCAACATTATCCTCATTCCAAAACATTCTGGTGCTAACACTGTCTCCTCCTTTAGACTTATTAGTCTTCTCAATACAACTTTCAAAATCATCACTAAAATTCTATCTAACAGACTTCAACAACACATTGACTCTCTGGTAGGTAACGAACAATTAGCTTTCATCTCTGGTAGAAATATCCTTGACTGTGTAGCAGCCACACAAGAAGTAATCTCTCATTGTCATTTCTCTAACTCCCCTAGTGTCCTACTCAAACTTGATTTTCAAAAGCTTTTGACTCAGTCAATTGGGAATTTATTTTATCCCTGATGATGCATAGGGGTTTCCCATTAAGGTGGTGTAACTGGATCAAAGAAATTTTGCACACTAGCATTTCTACTGTGTTTATCAATGGTGAATATGGTGGTAAAATTAAATCTAAGAGAGGCTTAAGACAAGGGGATCCTCTCTCTCCTCTCATTTTTGTTCTAATAGCTGATGTCTTTAATCAAATGGTAAAACAAGCCCTATCTCATTGCATTCTTTCTGGTATTCCAATCCCAAATTCTGAAATTTGCACAACCAATTTGCAATTTGCAAATGATACAATTCTTTTCACCATCCCCTCTCCGAAAAACATTCACTCTCTCAAAGTTCTTGTATACTCATTTGAAATGATTTCAGGCCTCTCAATTAATTTTAACAAAGGCTCCATTATTATGCTTGGTAATTGTGCTCACCTGGGTCATGTTATAGCTGATTGCCTTAATTGCAAGCTTGATTCATTCCCAATTAATTATCTTGGTATTCCTCTCCGCCCTACTAAACTCCATAAATCAGATTGGCAACCACTCATTTCAAAGATTGAAAGTAGGCTTTCAAGTTGGAAAGCGAATTCTTTGTCCTCTACTGGTTGTCTTGTTCTTGTAAAGCACGTACTCTCATCACTTCCAACTTACTGGATGTCATTCCACAAACTCCCCAATTGGGTTATCAAAAGAATTGATTCAATTTGTACCTGAAAAAATTAATCAACTGGCAAACTGTTTGTCTCCCAACTAACCATGGTGGCCTTGGTGTTCTGAACCTCTCGACCTTTAATATTGCAATGCTTGCTAAATGGCTATGGCGAGCTCTCTTGCCTCGTCAATTCATCTGGAAAGACTGGATCTTGAATCGCTTGTACAATTCTAACCCCTTCATCATTCTCCACTTTAGACCTGATGTCAGACCCGCACCATTCTGGAATGGAATTCTATCCACCATAACGAAAGTTAAATCTCTTTTTCATGTTAAAGTTGGTAATCTGTAATCTTGCCTCTTCTGGTTGGATATTTGGAAAGAACAGATCCCTCTTCACTCTCTTTTTCCCATCCTTACATCAAGCAGACATAGCATACTTACGATAGCTGAGGCCCGTGAGCTTGGCCCAATGGGCTTTTTTCCTGAAACTTTTCTGGGCTTTGAAGCATTAAATGAAATAAATTCAGTGAATCATATTCTCAGCTCTACTCATCTAATACCAGAACCTGATTCATTCGTTTGGGCTTTAGGCCCATCCAACATCTTCTCGGTAGCATCCTGCTACAAGTTCTTAAAACTTCCTGGACGAAGCTTCTCCTTCTCGAGAATCTGGGAATGCCACCTTCCCCCCTCGCATTATTTTCTTTCAATGGCTTCTCATACATGACCGTATTAATACCAGAGACAGGCTTCATCGCTTCAATATCAATATTGATCCCATATGTGTGCTGTGCAAACAATGTAACGAATCCATTTCACATCTCTTCATTGATTGTGAATTCTAATATGTAGTGTGGGATGCAGTCAGTTCTTTCATCCTTGGTTTCATCCCTTCTTTCAACTCATTCTTCGATTACTGGCAACATCACCCCCTAACCCCTTAATAGATTCTTTAGTGGCTTTTTTTCATTGTGTATTTGGTTAGAACGTAATGCAATCATCTTCGGCAAACCCTCGAAGCTCATGATGGGTACATGTTACCATATCTGGCATCTATTTGAATCATGGACGGGAACAAATAGGCATGCGCGCTTCAGGCTTTCCTTTCTAATACCCCAGTCTCCTGGCTCTCAAGAAAGGTCCCTCGTTGATCCAGATGTAGCTGCACAGTATTACATATGTTGTATTTTGGCTGTGTACTCTTACCTTATGCTCAGTTCTCTATGATGTATATATTCAGATCAGTACTTGTATTATCTTTTTGACCGCCTAGGTCTAAACTACTTGCTACTGGTTGGGCCTGTAAACCAGTTCATATTATTACCTACAATGTTTTACGCGTAACCGACTGTGTAGTTTCACGCTACACACCCGTCTTCCTCTATAAAAAAAATTCACATCACGATTTGTAATTCAATTTACTTAAAAATAGAGATCTCACCTTGATCCGTTAATAACGATGGTTTTAATAAAATTAAAATGTCGTTCAATTTTTATCAAAAATTCTGGCTGATCCCTTTTCTGTCCAAGTTGTTCCGTGTTGTAGATTTCATCACTACGAATCCAACGCAACTGAAATTTCTGAATTCCGATTACAAATGAAAGAGTTATGATTGTTTTAGCGTTGTTCACATAATTTTAGTAGTTTAAAATAATTAGAACTTGATTAAATTTATTGATCACTGTGTAAACAAATCGAGGTCGTTCCTTTCTTTCTTCCTTCTTCTTCGTTTCTACAGCAAAGACGAACCCAACTCCACCGCCCATCTTCTAAAACGCGCGCCACCTGAGGGGGTTAAACCCTTATCGAGATACGCCACTTCGAAGGGCTCGACACCAGCTGCCAACGCCTGGAAGTTGGGCGAACTCGGTGGGCCCTCTATGGTGAAAAACGTGCCTAAAGTCGGTTCTCTTCCTGCCAAAATACGATCTCTACACTCCATTAAATCAGATCGTGATCGTTGAACAAATAGATCTTAAGATGCTCATTAACTTTGCCTTTGGTATCATATAGAATTATAGAATAGATTGAGAGAAAGAATCGAAGAAAGTTCGGAGCTTGGTGGCCCTCGGTTTCATAGAGTGGCGGCTGTACATTTGAGATTAGGGTTTAGGTTTTAATCTCTTATTTATGATATAATATTAATTTAATTCATTAATTCAAGAAAAAGCCCGTTATCTCCTATTAGCTCCAAATTCAGCCCAACTTATGTTGTCCCTAGCCAAATACCCCCCTTCCGGACACAATGGGCTAGGTCTCATCAACCCATTCGATAATTTTCAGCTTGTTTTCTTTATTTTAAAATATAAATCATTTAATTATTTAATTTGATCGTATATTTTAATTCACCGGGGCCACATACTGATTCTAAAAATTACAGAAAAATTATCTCTAGCTTTGTTTTGAGGATACGGTCCTAACAAAATTAATTTCATCGAATTTGGAGACCGTTTGAAAATGGCCATTTTCTGGTCGATCCAAATAGACTGAAATTGACAAAACACATTTTCTTTTGCCACGCTCACATATTAATTCCAAAAATCATGAAAATTGGAATCTAGCAATAATTTGACATTCTGGATCCAACCAGGGTTGTTTCATCAAAAACAGAGGTTGTTTGTAAAATGGCTATTTATACGGGCTATATATTATATTAAATTTTATAGCGACTATTCTGAATATTCAACTGACCATAACTTTTGATTCCCGCTATGAAATTTCAATTTTTTGGATTCGTTGGAAAGATATTATTAAACAGATTTAAATATTTTTAGTTTCACCAAAATCTGATTTATTTTGAATCCTGTACATTCAGTCAAAGTTCAAATTCAAATTTTCAAACTACCGCGCTATTTCTAACTCCTTTTATAATTAAAATAAATTTATTCGTTTTAACTTCGATTTAAATAATTTTTTAATCGTTATTATTTAATATAAATTATTTTAAATATTCAAAATTTACTAAAATTACAAAAATAAAAATTTTAAATTGGTTCCAAAGTTCCGGGTTGTTACATCGGCCATCTAGGTGTTTAAGCTTCAACTGCTTGCGAGGTATATATAGAGACAAAGGGTAGCAGAGATAAGAACAATGTCGTTTTCATTAGTACACGGTAGGTGTAAATATTTCAACTATAGGCTCAGTTGCACGTGCTGATCTGAACCTATAACAGGGTGCTTTGCGTGATTTGAAAACATAGCTCAGTGAAGAAGTTTAGCCATGTGGTTAGCTTCCTTTTTAGGGAAATGAAAGGAATATAGCTACGTGGGTTGGCATGTGCCTGCAGGAGGCTGATGCTTGTCTCATTTTAGCAGGTGATAGGGCAGCAGTTAGTTTGCAGAAGGATAAAATGTGTGTTCCATACGTTTTAAATTCCCCTTATAGTTATGTGTACCCCGCTGCTTATAATTTCGCTTATGGATAAACTACTATGGACAAAAATAAAAATAGCCTTGTAACCAGCAATGTGCCAGAACTCCAAAACTATAATAAAATAGACAAGTTAGCTTATTTTGTGAAATTCCAAAAATTCCGATTTAGGGTGCAAAATACGTTAAACAAAAAGTAGCATATTTTTCCAAAATTAAAATTACAGAAAAATCCTATAAATTAAATTAAAAATAAGTCTTAAAAATCTGGTTAAATTTTGAAACCAATATCTTATTATATTTAATAAATTTTTATGGTTTATAAATGATTCCATAGCGATTTTTTGAAAATTTAATTTGGGCATAACTTACAATCTATAGTACGAAATCTCGATTTTTCACTTCCATTAGAAATATATAGTTAGATAGATTCGAACGTTTCTCATTTCGAAGAAATCCGACTTGTAACGAATCCAGTATAGTCGTTTAAATTTGAAAACGTAATATTACGAACTACCACGACGTTATAAGCTGGTTTTAAATAATATTATAAATTATACATTCAAAAGACGTTTATTAATAAATTTTTATTCAATTCTAAATTGAATTAAATCTCTTAAATGACCAATTCACACAATATTGCAATTCAGCTATTTCCGACTATTTCAGAATTTAAATTTATTATGCCACTATTTATATTAATTAAATATTTAATTTAAGTCATTTAAATCTTCTAATCGATATTTAAATAAATAAATAAATAAATTCTTTAATCGCTAAAAATACGGGACGTAACAGAATGACTGTTGAGGCAAGTAGATTTGCATATTTTATTTAAGTCAAGTCCTTAAAAAATGCAATGTGTGGAATTATAAGGAATGAATATGTGTTTTTCCCGAAAAGAAAGAGATGTACAAAAAAAGGTAATTATTGTAATTTGTACTACTTATTTCAATAAATAAAAAGAGAATTAAGAGAATTCCCTGCAATTGGGAACATCGCACAAAGCTTCTCTTTTTGCGTAAAATATGGAAATAGACTATGTAGAAATTAGGGGTAAAATCAAGTTGTTGATTATTAAAATACGGAAGTTTCCAAGAATGAAATATTAAGAAAAAAATAAATCAGAAAGGTTAATGGAATTAGGAATTGGTGTAATAGCAGAAGTGGAAAACATAGATAAAAGAAGAAAATGGAATAAATAGAGAAATTGACATTGATACGCATAACCAATGAACGTGAGATGGTAAATGAAATTGGTTAGAAATAAAAATAAACGCATAACAGTGGGAACGAAGATTAAGGGGTTAAATAAAAGGTAAAGAGGCAAAAAAGAAAGGTCTGAGGAAAATAATAAATATACATAAAGTAAGAAATTGTATATATAGCTTCATATACACGTTTAAGATAAATGTGGGTAAATTTGTAATGTAGGCAATTTGGATAGTCCACTATGGATAATATGGGTGAAACTCGATGACTAAAGACTCGGTAGGGGCGATAATCTGGTAAGAACCCGTCTAAAGGCGATACGCTAAATACTTTCAAAGTAAGAATTAAGCGGCTAGACGAGACCATGAGAAGTCTGGTCCTAGTGATGTACAAATAAGTCGCATTGGAGTAGGTAATAAGAGGCTTAGTGCTTGTGGCAATAACGGTTATGCATACTTAACTGTAGAGCTCATGGAAAATGCAGCCACATGTAAAGGAATACCCTAGGATAGAATAAGCCTACGATATAGGCATGGGTGGTCCATCAATGGTTGAGTGTTCTTCAGGTTAAAAGTCAAGGGGTATTGCTTGTTGTACTATGCAATCTAAATGGATGAGGGTTAGCTAGATAAAATATGCAACTAAGATGCATGTGGCTACCAAATACCATGGGTAGACTTTGCATATTATTGGGTCATCAGTTGGTCCTAACGACCAGCAGGAAGGGTAGAGTTACACACTTGTCGAACGTACTTGCTACCGAGACATTTAGGTGGGTTATGAAGTGCCACATTTGTTTTGTTAGATTGAGTAGCAAGCGGAACCTAGTCTGCATAAATAGGAAGCAAACAAAATAGGAAATTCTCAGGTGAATTCAACAGGTAGGCAATTAGGCCGTCCATAGCAGAATTCAACACATCTATGATGTACGCATCGAATGGTCCATTGCGAATGTAGACCATATATGATGGAGATATACGATGGTGATTCCATGATATCATAGGACGGTTGGTCCCATCGAGATGCTTGTAAAAGATACTAAAGCACGGTACTTAGTTCCAATACATACATACATATATATATACATAAATAAAAAATGGCAGAAGTAGATCCTACAAATGAGGATATCGGAGTGTCATCGGAGAAAGATTTAGATCCATTGGATCCAACTACTTCACACTCATCCAATTTATCAAAAGCTACATGGGCGGAAAAAGTAAGAGCGGATTCAAGATCAACAGCATCGCAAGATATCAAACTGGGCAAAAACATAAAAAAGTATGAGGTTTCAGATGAATGCGGGGATCTACTAGAAGCTATCATAGACAGATCTAAAGCTAGATGGAATAATACTCTAATTTGCAAGGTATATGGACCAGCACCTTCCTATTTTCAGTTTAAAGCAACATAGATCGAATCTAGAAACCGAAAAATCAGTACAAATTGCAAGTTCAAACTGAAAATTACATGGTACAATTTTCAAATGCCACTGATTTCGAAAACATTATGGAAAATGGACCTTATACATATCTATCTAGATACATTATTATGCACAAATGGAAACCAGGCATGGAGATATTTACAAACAATATTACAAAAATGCCTATCTGGATACAACTTTACAACTTGAAACTGGAGCATTGGGATGACGAACTTTGAGTAGAATAGTTAGTGCCATCGGAGTACCAATAAAACTGGATGCTATCACTACGAAAACGACAAGGATGAAATACACACGTATATTGGTTAATATTACACCTGCCAGTGAATATAAAGAGGAGATTAAGGTAAGATCACATATAGATGAAATATCAAAAATAAAGGTGGTGTATGAACTCAAACCATATATGTGTACACATTGTGGGGTGTTTGGACACAAAAATGAAATATGTATGCAGAAACCAAAAGCAGTGTGGCAGAGAAAACAAGCGCAGAATGAAGGAGAAAAGCAAGTAACTAATGAGTAGGAAATTCAAATAAACAACATGCAAGAGGAAAATAACCATATATCAATTGAAGAGGAAGGAAATTCAGGAAAGAAGAAATCACCTTCAAAGGAGAAACAGAAAAATGTGGTAACAGTTGAAATAGGAATCCCAAATATTCCCACAACATCCATGAAGTAGTGGACATTGAAGAAGAAGAATATCTGCAAAATAAAGAGAAGGAAACAACACTAGTAAATGAGCAAGACAAATATGAAGCTGAATTTATTAAAAATATAGCTGCAAGCACTGAAGACAAAGATTAATTAACAGAAGAAAGCAGTACAGGTGCTGATATGGTTGAGGAAAATCCTGCATATCTGAAAGAGAAATCAAAAGAGACCCCTATGCAAGAAAGTAAAAGCAATCCCCCTAAAAGAATTATAAGGGCTTCAACTTCAGGTAAATGACAACAATCTCTTGGAATGTAAGAGGAATTAATACTGATTTCAAGATGAATCAAGTATTAAAGTTCCTCAATAAGGAAAAAGCAACTATAGTTGGTTTACTTGAAAATAAACTGAATAATGAGATGATTGACAAATTTATGTTGAAGATGAATAAAAATTGGCAATGTAATCATAATAATGAATGTGATGCAAAAGGAAGAATAATGTATCTGTGGGATAAGAGATGTTGGCAAATGCAGCTCATAGATAAAAGTGCTCAACATATCACATGCAAAGCAACAAACAAAGGAGGTTTTAATATGTACCTATCCATTGTACATGCAAAAAATCTTTTTTCAGATAGGGAAACACTATGGCAAAAATTGACAGATATGCATGAAAAAATTGATGAAGCATGGATGCTTATTGGAGACTTTAACAATGTTCTGAAACCTAAAGACAAGAAAGGAGGATTGTTGATACCTATTTCTCATATTAGAGGATTTACAAATTGTATAACAGCATGTGAACTTGCTGAAACCAAAATACAAGGGTATAACTTCACGTGGAGATGGAAAGGAATTGCAGCACACATTGATAAAGTGCTGATAAATATGGGTATGCTTCAAAAATTCCCAAACTTATTTGTCAATGCCTTATCAAGTGTTCTAAGTGATCACACCCCAATCATCATTAAATTGCATACAACAAAGGAACAGGATAAAGAAAGACCATTCAAATATATAAACACGTGGCATAGTATTGAAGGTTATGAAGAACGGGTAAATGCAGCTTTAAATTATCATGCTTAGGGAAATCCAATTAAAAAATTGAGATATGAACTGAAGTTGGTCAAAAAGAATTTTAAAGCATGGAATAAAGTCAGACCAAAGAATAACGCAAATATAGTTGAGCTGGAAAAAAATTACATGGACAAATTACTGCAAGCAGACATGCATCTAGAAGATGCTTCATTCTTTGAGGAAATGGTAGAAGCAAATGCAAGGTTGAAAACACAATTATATACAACTTATAAGGATGGAATACAAAAATCTATAATCAGCTGGTTAAATGAATGGGATTATAATACAAAAAATTTCTATGATAAAATGTCAATGAGAAGACATAAAAATAATATCCAAGCTTTGATAGATGAAAATGTGGATGTCCAATATGATGCAAGTTTGATACAGGAACAAGCAATTAAATATTACAAAGACATGTATAATACAGAAGAAGTGCAATGTGATCAATTTGAAGACATTAATTGTAGAAAACTGGTTAATGATAAAGGAAGGAAATTCATGACAAAGCAAATAACTGAAAATGAAATAAAAGAAGCAGTATTTTTAGTGAAGGATGAAAAAGCACTAGGACCAGATGGAATGTCAGCTAAGTTTTACAAATCGCATTGGATTCAAATTAAAGATGAACTTATATTTGCTATTAATTACATGTTCAAAAATCCTGAAATGCCTAAAGGTTTAAATCATACATTCATAACTCTAATACCAAAAAATGATAAACCTTTAAGTATTTTAGATTATAGACCTATTGCCTGTTGTAACATGCTTTATAAAATCATAACAAAAATCATTTGTAATATAATAAAGCATGTGTTACCACATATCATTTCTGAAGCTCAATCTGCTTTCATTCCAGGGAGTAATATAGCAGAAAATATCCTCCTATCTCATGAGCTGATTAGAAATTTCAAGAAAAGAGGCATTAAAAATGTAACAACCCGAATTTTAATAACGTGTTAAGACAAGAATCAAGGCAGAATTAAATGTTAAAATCTGAATCAGGGAAAACAGGTTGCGCCATTGCGTTCGTCTCGGAAAAATACGCGAAATAGAGTCCGAAATTTCGTAAATCGGAGTCCGTATGACCAAGATATGGCCTCGCAAAGTTTCACGAAAAATTCAAATTCGAAAACAGATTCAAATTTTCAGAATTCAGAGTAGGCGGGAAAAATCCCGCCCAGGCAGGTCGACAGGGGGGTCGACACTAGGGTCGACCTCCCCCCCAACCAGGTCGACACTAGAGTCGACCTGGGGGTCGACCTGGGTGTCGACCTCCCTGGTCGGCCAGGTCGGCCAGGTCGGCCTGGTGCACCTGTTTTGGCTCCTGGGTCTTGTTTTGGAGGCTTGTGACGATTTTTGAGGGTTCAGATCTATCCTAGGGTTTATCCTACGGCCTAAACTACTCCTAATCTCTATAAAAAGACCCCTAGACCTAGCTTAAACCCTCACAAATCACTCATGCCACGAAGTGCTGCCCAAATGCCAAGTGATCATGGCCTCCATCTCCAATTCCTAGAGACTATGCATTCAAATCGGATTCAAATCAAAAGGTGCAAGCTTTCTACACCAAATCGAGAAGAGATCAATGTTGCTACACAAATTTCATGACGATTCTTCAACAAAGGAGCCACCTTTCTTCGTCAAGACGATTCATGATCTTTCCCTAAGCCTCGCTATGTAAGTTCTAGCTACTTCTAGATCTAAATGGTAGTCTTAATGATGGCATGGAATAAAACGAGATTTAACTAAGTATGCTAGCCTATATGAACCTTGCCATGCCTCTTTTTCTTGAACCTATGACTTTTGGCTATGCTTAGTGACTAAATCATGCTATTCATGTTATGATTAACCTAGTTTATCTTGCAAGTTTGAATCTTTATCTATGGAATGCTAGCATGAAACTTTGGGAACCATTTGACTTGTGAAACATTGGCAAAGATTTGACTTTGGGGCTTATGCATGTAAATGAACCCAAACCCCTTATGTTATCATGCATGTTTGTGGCCAAAAACCCCTTATGATGCTATGCATATTTTGAGGCCAAACCCTTTATGATACCATGCATATTTGTGGCCAACCCCTTCTTGGCATCGTGCATGTTTTGAGGCCAATATGTAGCATAGTATCCTTACTATGTTGGCTCGCTTTTACTTGGGTTGGAAACACGATTTGGGGTAGGATAGACGAGCGTGATTATGACATGAAAATTTGATATGGGATTTCATGAAAATATGACACTCATGATACACCTAAATGGGGACATGACATGTGGGGTAAACATGGGACTTGAAAGTAGACACGGGGGTTGTAAGTGTAATATGACACTAGACCAAACATGAAAGTGGCCAACTCGAGGTTGGGTTGAGTTTGTAGCATAAATCTACCCAGACCCCCCCGGCTTAACTAGTGGCTACAAACAATAGGATCCAATGTGAGAAGTTGGTCATGTCGCGCTTAAGACCTGAGGTTAGACTAGGTTGTGGTGTAAAACTACCCGGACCCGCCCGGCTTAACTAGTAACCACAACAAGGTCTAATGTGAGAGGTTGAGAGTGCATTAATTAAATTAATGCCACATGATAAGGTTAAGTAAATTTGACTAATGACACTTAACCGATATGACACGAATGGGTAGGTTAAGTGGGACCGGGCTTGATTTCTTAATGACACTTAACCATACAAGACAATTAGGGGATGGGGTTAAGTAATTTACGCTTAACTAATCCGACTTGGTAATTAGATGGGGTTAAGTAATTTACACTTAACTAATCCGACTTGGTAATTAGATGGGGTTAAGTAATTTAGACTTAACTAATCTAAACACGGTAATTAGATGGGGTTAAGTAACCTATACTTAACTAATCTAAACACGGTAATTCGATGGGGTTAAGTTAAACACTTAACCAATTTAAACTTGGTAATTCAATGAGGTTAAGCAACCAATACTTAACCAACTTAACATGATAATTTAATGGGGTTAAGTAACTTATAGTTAACCAATTATACATGATGATTTGATGAGGTTAAGTAACCTATACTTAACCAATCTAACATGTGGACTTGATAGGGTTAAGTCACAAGACCTTTTGAATATACTTAACCCTTGTAGTATGATTAGTGGATGAGGTTAAGCTAACCCATACTTAACCAATCCGGCTGGATGATCTGATGCGATTTAGATAATTTATGCTTGACCAATCTAACACGATAATCTGATAGGGTTAAGACAAACCAATACTTAACCAATTTGACTTGATAGGGTTAAGTCATGCGCTTCTTGGTATACTTAACCAACTTGTAGGGCTAAGCCTTGAACTTAAATACTTAGCCAATCTTGACATGATGCGTAGGCGGGCTAAGTCACGAACCTGAATAACAACACTTAACCCAATAGACAAAACCCTAGTGAGAGGAACTAGGTAGAAAATCGTGGTTAATCAAGGGTAACGGGGAAAAGAAGCTAAGTGGTAAACCTTAGTTAAGTATAACTAAGTAATAATTCTTAGCCAAGGACATGGGACTAGTTCATGAATGGATGAGTAACCCGATATGGTAGGTCATCGCTTAAACAGACGAGGAGGAGCAAATTATCCGACTTGAATAAGGGCTCCAACGAACTGGGTGACGAAGTGGTAGCTTCGGGGGACGTGAGGGTACTCTTGGTATCCCTCTGTGAGGTGGCAGATGGTCCATGAAACTCGGCCTCATAGAGGTTAAGGTCTGTGATAGTAGAGCCAAGAGTATGCCTTGGTTGCTATGTGAGCGACCTAAAGACTGGGATGGATTAGCGTGGAGTCGACGATACTTGATTTTGCCCTGGATAGCGCGTCGCCGGTTACCTACCATCTTTAGTCAATCGTGCACGAATGGAAAGGCAGAGAACTCCCAACATACCATGTTCTTGCTATCGAGTCATGGGTGAGGTTGGCCCATAGGAAAGTGGGGCTATAGTGGGGCCGGGATGTAGTTCTCATACATGATTTTTCTTGGATTGCCTTTCAGTAGTTGAGGGAGGGGTCACGTGGGACCATAGCCACGGATACAAAAACAGACCTTGATATCTGCATTAGCAGACGACTTAAAGCTCCTGACCGAGTTCCGTATTTCTTGATTTGCCCTGGCACGGAACTCGGATGGCACATTGAGATACATGTGCGTCTAGACATGGAAAATGATTCACGATACATACGTGGGATAAAGGGTGCGGTTGAGTGGTGGCATAATCCCTAGTGGCCTTAAGTGGCCTGAACCCAAACCGAGACACAGAAACGTTCATTAGGTAGCATAATCCCTAGTGGTCCTAGGTGGCATAAATCCTAATGGAACACGCGATAGTTCATGGTAAGAAAACATAACCAGATCAAGGGTAGCAGTCCAAAACAACATCAAGGATAAAATGGTACTACGTTGAGGTGGTATAGATTTACATGGGAAAGCCCGTACGGCCTACGGCAAAGGACTGAACTTATACATGGGAAGAAACATACGAGTTGGGAAACCTACATATGCTATATATTAGGTTGACATGGACCATTACATGACATTGGGTAAGGGACATTCATAGTTAACAATTGACGCGGGTAGGGATACTAGTACGAGAGGTGCAGAGCGAATATACATGATAAATACCTTGGGATGTTATACTTGATAGGAACCTGACGATGTGATACCTTGATTCATCTTGACACCATAGTTTATCATGATACCTTAGTTTATCTTGCTACAGTAGTTCATCTAGTTATCTTGGTTTAGCCTATCTATCTTGTCGTCATCCTTATGTTTACTTTCAGTTTATGCATGTCATGTTACCTTTACCTGTTTTTATACTGGAAGTAGATAGGACTTACCAGTCTTTATGACTGACCCCGTTTTTTTCGCCTCTTTGTCTTCCGCTTCCCCCCCCCCCCACCCCCCAGGTTTTCAGGGAGGAAATGCTGTTGTTTAGTTCGGACCTCTTATGCTTGGAGGTCATCATGTATAGCTTGGACTTCTCTTGGCTATGGCTGCTTCACCGCTTTATTTTAGGGAATAAATTTATGAAAAGGTTTTATGCTTCTTTATTATTGGAAGACAGGTTTTGATGTATTCTGATGTAAAAGGCTTTAGACCTTGTTTTATAAGGTAAATGAAATTTGTTTTACTTCCGCTGTTTTATATATGTTCTGTCTTGTAATATTTATGTGCATGTTTACCTCGATAATGCTTCACCAAACCTAGTGCATTCCCTTTGTGAGTGACCCTAGCGGAGGTGGGGTGTTACATTTGGTATCAGAGCAGAAGGTTACCAGACTGGGCAAAAGTTTTTAAAACCTTCTGAAAACTATTTGAAAAATCGTTTACAAAGAAGCATTTTTCAAGAAAATTTTGTTTTTAAAGGCTATTCCCCAAAAGCCATTAGCACCATCCTTTGTTTCCTTGACTGAACCTCTTTTCCTTTCTTTCCTCCATCTGTAGTCACAGTAGTTTTAACTGCGACTAATCCTTGTCTAGCTACGTAAGTGTTTTCCCGTGCGATGGAGGAAGTTCTCGAGAGACCTGTTGTCGCGTTATAAGAAAGGATAGCAAGAACAAGGATAAGGGACACAAGCTTAAGAATAGGCAACTTGTTGGTATGGCTTAAGCCACAATGGAGGAAAAACGGGACGGATAGTTAAGAATTATGGGACAAGGACAAGATCATCGAGAGGGCAATTGTATACTCTCATTTCTAGCGTATCTCGTAAGGATGGTAACGATCTTGTTAAACGTTTAGCTTTTCCTCTCTATCATCCCGTCAGGACTTTGTTTTGATCATAGCATCATTTAAGTCTGCTTCGATAGTTAAGTCTCTGCACCTTAGTACTAGCATGGTAGAAGATCCCACTTTAGTCCCAAAATCTAGTTGGAGAGTTGGTCCATTTATTCATGACTTGTTTGGATTTGAGAACGTCTATGCCAAGTGTTGAGATTAGAAGCAATGCTTCTATTGTTGAGCTATGGATGGATTCTAGGAATGAAGTGGTGATCCAGTAAGGGATGCCACTCTCGGTTTTGAAAGGAGGATAATTAAACTCTTAACTTGCCTTGGTAATACCCTCGAAGTCTCGTGTAACCTTTTGGGTTTTGTCATGGTTAGTTACCTAGAACCTCTTGATGCATTTATCGGAAATCTCTGATCCAATCGAGTAACGTTCGCCAATAAGACGGATGGTTCATTCCGCTCAAGCATGGGTTATAGGAACCACCCTAGTAAGTGCACGTGGTAACATGGATTGGCATCGGTAAACGAGATCTAGGATTCACTAGTGAATTTTGGAGAGCTTGCATGAGTACGCAGATATGTTTGAACCGAGCATACTAGGGAAAGAATAAGTTACAGTGAAACGAGAAGCGACAGTGAAATGAGTTCCAACTCATACCTTGGAAATAGGAATCAAGGAGCTACGAAATCATGAAGTTAAAGGCAGTCAAGGTACAATGGAATTAAGCTCATGGAAATGCGGCTTAGACACGCGCATCATGTCTCTTTTTAAGAGTACATCTTTGATCCTTGGTCCACCTGTAGAGCTTGCTTGCACCCTATCGCTTGGTGGATATCCTCTCGGTCCTATTTCTGTTGCAAACCGCGTAAGGAGTTTGTCTTGTTTATCTTCTCGATCCTATATTGGGAACCTTAGGTAGGACTCTATGGATGTAAACATGTATTTGAAACATGTTATGATTGATATGGTTGCAAATGGTTGGAAGTGGTTGCTCGTGGATGCGCGAATACACATTAGATACTAGATTGACGCGGTCACGTTTCATGTTGCATATGCACGAGTATTTATACTTGTTTATGGATGAAATTGAATGTGTTATCATGTGGATGTTGCATATGAATGAATGTTTGTGCACGCATATAGTACTTATATGACTAGGACTATTTGCATACATGTTGGACTCATGACACTAAACATATTTTGCATTAGAAAGATCATTCAGGACTGATCATTAGCATTAGCTAAGGAACATATACACACACTTTCTGCATGGGTTCATAAAGCATTAGGAGTCTTTTAAGGACCATAGTTGCCTGTGGATGATGTTTTGAGTAGATGGATGATGGATGGTAGGATACGTTCTTCCTAACTTGGAGATTTCGGGGACGAAATCCTTAAAGGAGGGGAGAATGTAACAACCCGAATTTTAATAACGTGTTAAGACAAGAATCAAGGCAGAATTAAATGTTAAAATCTGAATTAGGGAAAACGGGTTAC
Source organism: Allium sativum (assembly GCA_030737875.1). Classification (NCBI taxonomy): domain Eukaryota; kingdom Viridiplantae; phylum Streptophyta; class Magnoliopsida; order Asparagales; family Amaryllidaceae; genus Allium; species Allium sativum. The sequence continues at coordinate 427,060,676 of CM060925.1, read as the reverse complement.
GACATTGCGTTCGTCTTGGAAAAATACGCGAAATAGAGTCCGAAATTTCGTAAATCGGAGTCCGTATGACCAAGATATGGCCTCGCAAAGTTTCACGAAAAATTCAAATTCGAAAACAGATTCAAATTTTCAGAATTCAGAGTAGGCAGGAAAAATTCCGCCCAGGAAGGTCGACACTAGGGTCGACCTTCCCCCCCCAACCAGGTCGACACTAGAGTCGACCTCCCTGGTCGGTCAGGTCGGTCAGGTCGGCCTGGTGCACCTGTTTTGGCTCCTGGGTCTTGTTTTGGAGGCTTGTGACGATTTTTGAGGATTCAGATCTATCTTAGGGTTTATCCTACGGCCTAAACTACTCCTAATCTCTATAAAAAGACCCGTTGACCTAGCTTAAACCCTCACAAATCACTCATGCCATGAAGTGCTGCCCAAATGCCAAGTGATCATGGCCTCCATCTCCAATTCCTAGAGACTATGCATTCAAATCGGATTCAAATCAAAAGGTGCAAGCTTTCTACACCAAATCGAGGAGAGATCAATGTTGCTATGCAAATTTCATGACGATTCTTCAATAAAGGAGCCACCTTTCTTTGTCAAGACGATTCATGATCTTTCCCTAAGCCTCGCTATGTAAGATCTAGCTACTTCTAGATCTAAACGGTAGTCTTAATGATGGCATGGAATAAAACGAGATTAAACTATGTATGCTAGCCTAAATGAACCTGGCCATGACTCTTTTGCTTGAACCTATGAATTTTGGCTATGCTTAGTGACTAAATCATGCTATTTATGTTATGATTAACCTAGTTTATCTTGCAAGTTTGAATCTTTATCTATGGAATGCTAGCATGAACCTTTGGGGACCATTTGACTTGTGAAACATTGGCAAAGATTTGACTTTGGGGCTTATGCATGTAAATGAACCCAAACCCCTTATGTTATCATGCATGTTTGTGGCCAAAAACCCCTTATGATGCTATGCATATTTTGAGGCCAAACCCTTTATGATACCATGCATATTTGTGGCCAACCCCTTCTTGGCATCGTGCATGTTTTGAGGCCAATATGTAGCATAGTATCCTTACTATGTTGGCTCGCTTTTACTTGGGTTGGAAACATGATTTGGGGTAGGATAGACGAGCGTGATTATGACATGAAAATTTGATATGGGATTTCATGAAAATATGACACTCATGATACACCTAAATGGGGACATGACATGTGGGGTAAACATGGGACTTGAAACTAGACACGGGGGTTGTAAGTGTAATATGACACTGGACCAAACATGAAAGTGGCCAACTCGAGGTTGGGTTGAGTTTGTAGCATAAATCTACCCGGACCCGCCTGGCTTAACTAGTGGCTACAAACAATAGGATCCATTGTGAGAAGTTGGTCATGTGGCGCTTAAGACCCGAGGTTAGACTAGGTTGTGGTGTAAAACTACCCGGACCCGCCCGGCTTAACTAGTAACCACAACAAGGTCTAATGTGAGAGGTTGAGAGTGCATTAATTAAATTAATGCCACATGATAAGGTTAAGTAAATTTGACTAATGACACTTAACCGATATGACACGAATGGGTAGGTTAAGTGGGACCGGGCTTGATTTCTTAATGACACTTAACCATAAAAGACAATTAGGGGATGGGGTTAAGTAATTTACGCTTAACTAATCCGACTTGGTAATTAGATGGGGTTAAGTAATTTACACTTAACTAATCCGACTTGGTAATTAGATGGGGTTAAGTAATTTAGACTTAACTAATCTAAACACGGTAATTAGATGGGGTTAAGTAACCTATACTTAACTAATCTAAACACGGTAATTCGATGGGGTTAAGTTAAACACTTAACCAATCTAAACTTGGTAATTCAATGAGGTTAAGCAACCAATACTTAACCAACTTAACATGATAATTTAATGGGGTTAAGTAACTTATAGTTAACCAATTATACGTGATGATTTGATGAGTTTAAGTAACCTATAATTAACCAATCTAACATGTGGACTTGATAGGGTTAAGTCACAAGACCTTTTGAATATACTTAACCCTTGTAGTATGATTAGTGGATGAGGTTAAGCTAACCCATACTTAACCAATCCGGCTGGATGATCTGATGCGATTTAGATAATTTATGCTTGACCAATCTAACACGATAATCTGATAGGGTTAAGACAAACCAATACTTAACCAATTTGACTTGATAGGGTTAAGTCATGCGCTTCTTGGTATACTTAACCAACTTGTAGGGCTAAGCCTTGAACTTAAATACTTAGCCAATCTTGACATGATGCGTAGGCGGGCTAAGTCACGAACCTGAATAACAACACTTAACCCAATAGACAAAACCCTAGTGAGAGGAACTAGGTAGAAAATCGTGGTTAATCAAGGGTAACGGGGAAAAGAAGCTAAGTGGTAAACCTTAGTTAAGTATAACTAAGTAATAATTCTTAGCCAAAGACATGGGACTAGTTCATGAATGGATGAGTAACCCGATATGGTAGGTCATCGCTTAAACAGACGAGGAGGAGCAAATTATCCGACTTGAATAAGGGCTCCAACGAACTGGGTGACGAAGTGGTAGCTTCGGGGGACGTGAGGGTACTCTTGGTATCCCTCTGTGAGGTGGCAGATGGTCCATGAAACCCGGCCTCATAGAGGTTAAGGTCTGCGATAGTAGAGCCAAGAGTATGCCTTGGTTACTATGCGAGCGACCTAAAGACTGGAATGGATTAGCGTGGAGTCGACGATACTTGATTTTGCCCTGGATAGCGCGTCGCCGGTTACCTACCATCTTTAGTCAATCGTGCGCGAACGGAAAGGCAGAGAACTCCCAACAGACCATGTTCTTGCTATCGAGTCATGGGTGAGGTTGGCCCATAGGAAAGTGGGGCTATAGTGGGGCCGGGATGTAGTTCTCATACATGATTTTTCTTGGATTGCCTTTCAGTAGTTGAGGGAGGGGTCACGTGGGACCATAGGCACGGATACAAAAACAGACCTTGATATCTGCATTAGCAGACGACTTAAAGCTCCCGACCGAGTTCCGTATTTCTTGATTTGCCCTGGCACGGAACTCGGATGGCACATTGAGATACATGTGCGTCTAGACATGGAAAACGATTCACGATACATACGTGGGATAAAGGGCGCGGTTGAGTGGTGGCATAATCCCTAGTGGCCTTAGGTGGCCTGAACCCAAACCGAGACACGGAAACGTTCATTAGGTAGCATAATCCCTAGTGGTCCTAGGTGGCATAAATCCTAAGGGAACACGCGATAGTTCATGGTAAGAAAACATAACCAGATCAAGGGTAGCAGTCCAAAACAACATCAAGGATGAAATGGTACTACGTTGAGGTGGTATAGATTTACATGGGAAAGCCCGTACGGCCTACGGCAAAGGACTGAACTTATACATGGGAAGAAACATACGAGTTGGGAAACCTACATATGCTATATATTAGGTTGACATGGACCATTACATGACATTGGGCAAGGGACATTCATAGTTATCAATTGACGCGGGTAGGGATACTAGTACGAGAGGTGCAGAGCGAATATACATGATAAATACCTTGGGATGTTATACTTGATAGGAACCTGACGATGTGATACCTTGATTCATCTTGACACCGTAGTTTATCATGATACCTTAGTTTATCTTGCTACAGTAGTTCATCTAGTTATCTTGGTTTAGCCTATCTATCTTGTCGTCATCCTTATGTTTACTTTCAGTTTATGCATGTCATGTTACCTTTACATGTTTTTATACTGGAAGTAGATAGGACTTACTAGTCTTTATGACTGACCCCGTTTTGTTTCGCCTCTTTGTCTTCCGCTTCCCCCCCCCCCCCCCCCCCAGGTTTTCAGGGAGGAAATGCTGTTGTTTAGTTCGGACCTCTTATGCTTGGAGGTCATCATGTATAGCTTGGACTTCTCTTGGCTATGGCTGCTTCACCGCTTTATTTTAGGGAATAAATTTATTAAAAGGTTTTATGCTTCTTTATTATTGCAAGACAGGTTTTGATGTATTCTGATGTAAAAGGCTTTAGACCTTGTTTTATAAGGTAAATGAAATTTGTTTTACTTCCGCTGTTTTATATATGTTCTGTCTTGTAATATTTATGTGCATGTTTACCTCGATAATGCTTCACCAAACCTAGTGCATTCCCTTTGTGAGTGACCCTAGCGGAGGTGGGGTGTTACATTTGGTATCAGAGCAGAAGGTTACCAGACTGGGAAAAAGTTTTTAAAACCTTCTGAAAACTATTTGAAAAACCGTTTACAAAGAAGCATTTTTCAAGAAAATTTTGTTTTTAAAGGATATTCCCCAAAAGCCATTAGCACCATCCTTTGTTTCCTTGATTGAACCTCTTTTCCTTTCTTTCCTCCATCTGTAGTCACAGTAGTTTTAACTGCGACTAATCCTTTTCTAGCTACGTAAGTGTTTTCCCGTGCGATGGAGGAAGTTCTCGAGAGACCTGTTGCCGCGTTATAAGAAAGGATAGCAAGAACAAGGATAAAGGACACAAGCTTAAGGATAGGCAACTTGTTGGTATGGCTTAAGCCACAATGGAGGAAAAACGGGACGGATAGTTAAGAATTATGGGACAAGGACAAGATCATCGAGAGGGCAATTGTATACTCTCATTTCTAGCGTATCTCGTAAGGATGGTAACGATCTTGTTAAACGTTTAGCTTTTCCTCTCTATCATCCCGTCAGGACTTTGTTTTGATCATAGCATCATTTAAGTCTGCTTCGATAGTTAAGACTCTGCACCTTAGTACTAGCATGGTAGAAGATCCCACTTTAGTCCCAAAATCTGGTTGAAGAGTCGGTCCATTTATTCATGACTTGTTTGGATTTGAGAACGTCTATGCCAAGTGTTGAGATTAGAAGCAATGCTTCTATTGTTGAGCTATGGATGGATTCTAGGAATGAAGTGGTGATCCAGTAAGGGATGCCACTCTCGGTTTTGAAAGGAGGATAATTAAACTCTTAACTTGCCTTGGTAATACCCTCGAAGTCTCGTGTAACCTTTTGGGTTTTGTCATGGTTAGTTACCTAGAACCTCTTGATGCATTTATCGGAAATCTCTGATCCAATCGAGTAACGTTCGCCAATAAGACGGATGGTTCATTCCGCTCAAGCATGGGTTATAGGAACCACCCTAGTAAGTGCACGTGGTAACATGGATTGGCATCGGTAAACGAGATCTAGGATTCACTAGTGAATTTTGGAGAGCTTGCATGAGTACGCAGATATGTTTGAACCGAGCATACTAGGGAAAGAATAAGTGAAAGTGAAACGAGAAGCGATAGTGAAATGAGTTCCAACTCATACCTTGGAAATAGGAATCAAGGAGCTACGAAATCATGAAGTCAAAGGCAGTCAAGGCACAATGGAATTAAGCTCATGGAAATGCGGCTTAGACACGCGCATCATGTCTCTTTTTAAGAGTACATCTTTGATCCTTGGTCCACCTGTAGAGCTTGCTTGCACCCTATCGCTTGGTGGATATCCTCTCGGTCCTATTTCTGTTGCAAACCGCGTAAGGAGTTTGTCTTGTTTATCTTCTCGATCCTATCTTGGGAACCTTAGGTAGGACACTATGGATGTAAACATGTATTTGAAACATGTTATGATTGATATGGTTGCAAATGGTTGGAAGTGGTTGCTCGTGGATGCGCGAATACACATTAGATACTAGATTGACGCGGTCACGTTTCATGTTGCATATGCACGAGTATTTATACTTGTTTATGGATGAAATTGAATGTGTTATCATGCGGATGTTGCATATGAATGAATGTTTGTGCACGCATATAGTACTTATATGACTAGGACTATTTGCATACATGTTGGACTCATGACACTAAACATATTTTGCATTAGAAAGATCATTCAGGCCTGATCATTAGCATTAGCTAAGGAACATATACACACACTTTCTGCATGGGTTCATAAAGCATTAGGAGTCTTTTAAGGACCATGGTTGCCTGTGGATGATGTTTTGAGTAGATGGATGATGGATGGTAGGATACGTTCTTCCTAACTTGGAGATTTCGGGGACGAAATCCTTAAAGGAGGGGAGAATGTAACAACCCGAATTTTAATAACGTGTTAAGACAAGAATCAAGGCAGAATTAAATGTTAAAATCTGAATTAGGGAAAACGGGTTGCGCCATTGCGTTCGTCTCGGAAAAATACGCGAAATAGAGTCCGAAATTTCGTAAATCGGAGTCCGTATGACCAAGATATGGCCTCGCAAAGTTTCACGAAAAATTCAAATTCGAAAACAGATTCAAATTTTCAGAATTCAGAGTAGGCGGGAAAAATCCCGCCCAGGAAGGTCGACAGGGGGGTCGACACTAGGGTCGACCTTCCCCCCCCCCCCCCCCCAACCAGGTCGACACTAGAGTCGACCTGGGGGTCGACCTGGGTGTCGACCTCCCTGGTCGGCCAGGTCGGCCTGGTGCACCTGTTTTGGCTCCTGGGTCTTGTTTTGGAGGCTTGTGACGATTTTTGAGGGTTCAGATCTATCTTAGGGTTTATCCTACGGCCTAAACTACTCCTAATCTCTATAAAAAGACCCCTACAAATCACTCATGCCACGAAGTGCTGCCCAAATGCCAAGTGATCATGGCCTCCATCTCCAATTCCTAGAAACTATGCATTCAAATCAAAAGGTGCAAGCTTTCTACACCAAATCGAGGAGAGATCAATGTTGCTACGCAAATTTCATGATGATTCTTCAACAAAGGAGCCACCTTTCTTTGTCAAGACGATTCATGATCTTTCCCTAAGCCTCGCTATGTAAGTTCTAGCTACTTCTAGATCTAAACGGTAGTCTTAATGATGGCATGGAATAAAACGAGATTAAACTAAGTATGCTAGCCTAAATGAACCTTGCCATGCCTCTTTTGCTTGAACCTATGAATTTTGGCTATGCTTAGTGACTAAATCATGCTATTCATGTTATGATTAACCTAGTTTATCTTGCAAGTTTGAATCTTTATCTATGGAATGCTAGCATGAACCTTTGGGGACCATTTGACTTGTGAAACATTGGCAAAGATTTGACTTTGGGGCTTATGCATGTAAATGAACCCAAACCCCTTATGTTATCATGCATGTTTGTGGCCAAAAACCCCTTATGATGCTATGCATATTTTGAGGCCAAACCCTTTATGATACCATGCATATTTGTGGCCAACCCCTTCTTGGCATCGTGCATGTTTTGAGGCCAATATGTAGCATAGTATCCTTACTATGTTGGCTCGCTTTTACTTGGGTTGGAAACACGATTTGGGGTAGGATAGACGAGCGTGATTATGACATGAAAATTTGATATGGGATTTCATGAAAATATGACACTCATGATACACCTAAATGGGGACATGACATGTGGGGTAAACATGGGACTTGAAACTAGACACGGGGGTTGTAAGTGTAATATGACACTAGACCAAACATGAAAGTGGCCAACTCGAGGTTGGGTTGAGTTTGTAGCATAAATCTACCCGGACCCGCCCGGCTTAACTAGTGGCTACAAACAATAGGATCCAATGTGAGAAGTTGGTCATGTGGCGCTTAAGACCCGAGGTTAGACAAGGTTGTGGTGTAAAACTACCCGGACCCGCCCGGCTTAACTAGTAACCACAACAAGGTCTAATGTGAGAGGTTGAGAGTGCATTAATTAAATTAATGCCACATGATAAGGTTAAGTAAATTTGACTAATGACACTTAACCGATATGACACGAATGGGTAGGTTAAGTGGGATCGGGCTTGATTTCTTAATGACACTTAACCATACAAGATAATTAGGGGATGGGGTTAAGTAATTTACGCTTAACTAATCCGACTTGGTAATTAGATGGGGTTAAGTAATTTACACTTAACTAATCCGACTTGGTAATTAGATGGGGTTAAGTAATTTAGACTTAACTAATCTAAACACGGTAATTAGATGGGGTTAAGTAACCTATACTTAACTAATCTAAACACGGTAATTCGATGGGGTTAAGTTAAACACTTAACCAATCTAAACTTGGTAATTCAATGAGGTTAAGCAACCAATACTTAACCAACTTAACATGATAATTTAATGGGGTTAAGTAACTTATAGTTAACCAATTATACGTGATGATTTGATGAGGTTAAGTAACCTATAATTAACCAATCTAACATGTGGACTTGATAGGGTTAAGTCACAAGACCTTTTGAATATACTTAACCCTTGTAGTATGATTAGTGGATGAGGTTAAGCTAACCCATACTTAACCAATCCAGCTGGATGATCTGATGCGATTTAGATAATTTATGCTTGACCAATCTAACACGATAATCTGATAGGGTTAAGACAAACCAATACTTAACCAATTTGACTTGATAGGGTTAAGTCATGCGCTTCTTGGTATACTTAACCAACTTGTAGGGCTAATCCTTGAACTTAAATACTTAGCCAATCTTGACATGATGCGTAGGCGGGCTAAGTCACGAACCTGAATAACAACACTTAACCCAATAGACAAAACCCTAGTGAGAGGAACTAGGTAGAAAATCGTGGTTAATCAAGGGTAACGGGGAAAAGAAGCTAAGTGGTAAACCTTAGTTAAGTATAACTAAGTAATAATTCTTAGCCAAGGACATGGGACTAGTTCATGAATGGATGAGTAACCCGATATGGTAGGTCATCGCTTAAACACACGAGGAGGAGCAAATTATCCGACTTGAATAAGGGCTCCAACGAACTGGGTGACGAAGCGGTAGCTTCGGGGGACGTGAGGGTACTCTTGGTATCTTTCTGTGAGGTGGCAGGTGGTCCATGAAACCCGGCCTCATAGAGGTTACGGTCTGCGATAGAAGAGCCAAGAGTATGCCTTGGTTGCTATGCGAGCGACCCAAAGACTGGGATGGATTAGCGTGGAGTCGACGATACTTGATTTTGCCCTGGATAGCGCGCCACCGGCTACCTACCATCTTTAGTCAATCGTGCGCGAACGGAAAGGCAGAGAACTCCCAACAGACCATGTTCTTGCTATCGAGTCATGGGTGAGGTTGGCCCATAGGAAAGTGGGGCTATAGTGGGGCCGGGATGTAGTTCTCATACATGATTTTTCTTGGATTGCCTTTCAGTAGTTGAGGGAGGGGTCACGTGGGACCATAGCCACGGATACAAAAACAGACCTTGATATCTGCATTAGCAGACGACTTAAAGCTCCCGACCGAGTTCCGTATTTCTTGATTTGCCCTGGCACGGAACTCGGATGGCACATTGAGATACATGTGCGTCTAGACATGGAAAACGATTCACGATACATACGTGGGATAAAGGGCGCGGTTGACGGGTGGCATAATCCCTAGTGGCCTTAGGTGGCCTGAACCCAAACCGAGACACGGAAACGTTCATTAGGTAGCATAATCCCTAGTGGTCCTAGGTGGCATAAATCCTAAGGGAACACGCGATAGTTCATGGTAAGAAAACATAACCAGATCAAGGGTAGCAGTCCAAAACAACATCAAGGATAAAATGGTACTACGTTGAGGTGGTATAGATTTACATGGGAAAGCCCGTACGGCCTACGGCAAAGGACTGAACTTATACATGGGAAGAAACATACGAGTTGGGAAACCTACATATGCTATATATTAGGTTGACATGGACCATTACATGACATTGGGCAAGGGACATTCATAGTTAACAATTGACGCGGGTAGGGATACTAGTACGAGAGGTGCAGAGCGAATATACATGATAAATACCTTGGGATGTTATACTTGATAGGAACCTGATGATGTGATACCTTGATTTATCTTGACACCATAGTTTATCATGATACCTTAGTTTATCTTGCTTTAGTAGTTCATCTAGTTATCTTGGTTTAGCCTATCTATCTTGTCGTCATCCTTATGTTTACTTTCAGTTTATGCATGTCATGTTACCTTTACCTGTTTTTTTACTGGAAGTAGATAGGACTTACCAGTCTTTATGACTGACCCCATTTTGTTTCGCCTCTTTGTATTCCGCTTCCCCCCCCCCCCTCCCAAGTGTTCAGGGAGGAAATGTTGTTGTTTAGTTCGGACATCTTATGCTTGGAGGTCATCATGTATAGCTTGGACTTCTCTTGGCTATGGCTGCTTCACCGCTTTATTTTGGGGAATAAATTTATGAAAAGGTTTTATGCTTCTTTATTATTGCAAGACAGGTTTTGATGTATTCTAATGTAAAAGGCTTTAGACCTTGTTTTATAAGGTAAATGAAATTTGTTTTACTTCCGCTGTTTTATATATGTTCTGTCTTGTAATATTTTTGTGCATGTTTACCTCGATAATGCTTCACCAAACCTAGTGCATTCCCTTTGTGAGTGACCCTAGCGGAGGTGGGGTGTTACAAAAAAGTTTTGTATTAAGGTGGACCTTTAAAAAGCTTATGACAGGGTGAACAGAAATTTCATATGTCACATGATACAAATGATGGGTTTTCCTCAACAACTAATAAAGTTGATTAGAGTATGTATTTGAACACCTACTTTTTCTATCAACATAGATGGGATTCCAAGAGGATACATAACATCTAATAGGGGGATAAGACAAGGAGACCCTCTGTCTCCTTATCTGTTCACAATTGCCATGGAATATATGTCTCTAAAACTAGAGGAAGCAGCTAGAAGAAAGTATACTAATCCTATAAATGCAGATGATGTGATGATATATGCAAATGCTGATCTGGAAAGTTGCTCAACTTATGAAGGAATTAGCTATAAGAATGGGAGAATATGCTGGACTGAAATTCAACCAAACTAAAAGCAAAGTATATTTTAGCACAAGTTGCAACAACAAAACTGAAATATTACAAGTGCTAAGACTACAGGAAGGCCAGCTACCAGTAAAATACTTAAAAGTGCCCATGTCAAGTGAATACCTACACTATGAAGAATGTACAAACCTTTTTCAAAGAATAATGGATAATTTTGACAGCTGGGATAGTAATATGCTTTCAATGGCTGGTATAGCTGAATTAATACACATAGTAATAACACCTATGGTGTTATACCGGCTGCTAGTGTATTACATACCAACAACAACCATTAACAAAATAGACAGTCTTTGTGCAAACTTCTTTTGGGGAGGGAAAACACATAAAATTGCATGGAGCAAATTATGCATACCAAAGGAAGAAGGAGGCATTGGACTTAAAAGCTTTGAAGAATTGAGGAAAGTAGCTACTCTTAAACTCATACATAAAATGTTCTTCATAGAAAATTTATGGTCAAAATGGATGAAAGGAAAATACTATAGGAATGAAAATTTTTGGGTCATGAATATTGATAACAATACGTCATGCACTTTTAAAAATATGCTCAGGCACATATTAGAGGCACTACAAAGCATTAATAGACAGACTGCTAATGGGAATAATACAAATATTTGGACAGACCCATGGATAAATAGCAAATGTTTGGTAAATATTTTGGGATGGGACAGGTTTCATATTGTAGGGAAAAAAAAGTGGCTGAGATTATAAATGGTAAGCAATGGGATACTTCAAAGTACACTGAGATTAGAGAAGTAGAAGATGAAATCAAACAAATACATATAAATGAAAATCAGATTGAAGACTACTGGACATGGATGGAAACAAAAAAATTCTTGCTTGCACAAACATGGGACAACATCAGAAATAAACATGATAAAGTGAATTGGAGCTCAATCATATGGAATTCCATCAACAGTAGGAAAATGGCAGGCTGTGCATATAGAATTATTCTACACAAGGTTAATACAAAGGATAAGCTAATCAGTTGGGGCATGAATATATATAGATGACAATATGTGAAGAATTACCATAAACAACAGACCGTATTTTTTTTTAACTGTTCCTACAGCACATACATTTGGACACTAATTTAATTAAAGATAGGTATGAAGGATAATAGAGAAACTCCCCTTTATCTTTAGGACGAAATCCAGGAGATCCAGAACTGCTACAAGCCAAAAGATAAAATCATCTACCAACTAGCATCGACAGCCATAGTTACTACTACCTATCACGTTTGGCAGGAGAGAAATGAATGAATCTTCAATCAAAAGAAGATGAGTAAAATAGAAAGAGCAAAAATCACCCAAGTGGAGATCGCATACCTGATGAGCAAATCGAACAAGAAGAAGATGAGCACCAGCGCGTTCAATTGCATACTACAGAACTAGGGAATTGAGCTTCAAGACAATGGATAAAGGAACACTAATTTTCGGCCATTTGTTGAGGACATCGGTCGATTTTTCATCTGTCTGATTCATGTGGGGTCGAAGATTAAAGAATAGGGAAATGTGCTTAATGGATAAATGGGATGGAGGTTTTGTTTTGTTATTTCAATTGTAACTATCAATTTATGGTCGGTGCTTATGTGGTATTATTTTAAATTATTTTGCTATGAGTTATTTGCTAGAGCTTTAATAAGCATATTTTCTTATTTTTGGAATACCAAACAAACGACCCGTGTTCCACAAGACATGGTTTTTCAGTTTTTCCTAATATTTGGGCCCAGTGAGGTGCGGGTTGTCACATTATGAACTTCTGTATAATAATTAAATAATAATTCAGTATTAAGTAAATAATTAAATTCCAAATTAACTTTTAAATAAATAATAAAGCAGCTATTAACCTTAAAATAAATAATTAAACAATAGTTCATCTTTAAATAAATATCTTAAAACCCTAATTTATTTTTAATTAATAATTAAAAAATAATTGAAAGCCTTCTTTAATAAGTAAATAAATTTTAACTGAGTTCTTAAATTAAATCTAATCAGTATTTAAACCCTTTTATATAATGAATAATTTATATTAATCCTAATTAAATAATTAATTATAATTTATACTTAAATAAAGTCACTTAATGATGATTAACTTTTATTAATTACAGTGATTACAATTAACTTACCTAATTATCACTTTAGTACAAATTACCTCGTTAATCAATTACTAAGTTTATTGATTAAATTCTCATTACTTTACTTAATTAATTAAATAATCATTAAAATAAATGAATAAATAAATAAATAAATAATGATACTTATGACACTTAAAATACGTTTTAAAAATATATTTTTAAAACATACTTGTGAAGAAAACAAATTTTAAGTCCAAAATCATTTGATTTCGTTAACTACACGTATAGTGATCATCGCTATAAAACCTATAGGTTCAAAAATTGTTTTTAAACACAAGATAGCTTTTGCATCCCATCCTTTGTACTTTGCTTCTTATTTTAAATTGACCTCAAGGTTTGAAAACCAAATCAAGGTTTAAAACTTAAAACTTTCCAAACTCGTTTATTAAATGAGATCACCTTTTGAAATCTAGGTGTTTCGATGTGCAAAGCTCAACTTTTAAAGCTACTTCATCCGTGCTTAATATATCACATGCAAATGAACTATCATGAATAAATATGTTATACATCATACACACATAATATACCTATATATATATATATATATTGAAAATTGGTACGCTTTTATTAACTTGTATAAAGTACATAACAAGGTTAACATACTAACCTGGGTATAACTGAAGGAAAATGCATGAAAACCAAAAGAAAACAATAAAAAATACATAAAATAAATGAAAAATGGACCCAAGATGAGGTCGACCATAAGTGTGATCCCGCTGTACTTCAACACACAGAAGAAATTGCAATTCCTTTTGTGTTGTCCACATTTTCCAACTGTCCGTAATCTGCATTTCCTACGCCATATGCAGTTACAACTCCTTATATCAAAATAGTAGCCCCATGTTATTGTCCAATAACTTTTGAAAATTACTTTCCTTGTGAAGATGTGGGGTAGTATCCATGTGACTTACAATAACCGCACGAAGTTACTGAAGTTCAGATAAGAAAAAATCATAAGGAACTTCTACGGTCATTATTTGATGCTTCCAAACATAATCCATCCTTTTCTGAAGCAATACCTAATCCTAACAGCAAGAAATCGATCTTAAACTAATTCCAAATGTGCTTATCAAAACCTTTAAATGGTGCATAAGTTTTCGAAAGCAGTTGTAGAACAGCCTAAGATGTACTAGTTGTGTTGTTAGCCAAACAGACGTTCATAATCGGAGATATAGCAAATTATCATTTCTTTTCTCAATAAACTCAAATAAGCATTTACATCCAACAATTATGATTCACTTAGTGGAGTTTAATTCGGTGAAAGCCTTGCCAATAATCAGATTATAAGAAACATCGCCAGTAATATTAAAACCGACTAGAGAAGCTGCAAATATCAATATGAACACCCAATTTTCCTTCTCAAGCAACTTCCAAATACCACTTATCAAATTCATAAAATTGGTAACAAGTACTTGAATCCACAACCTTAATGATTTCAAATAAGTCGTTACTATACCACTTTATCCCAAGAAATATACATAAATCTAAACTTTGTAAATTCTTACCCAAACACTGAAAATCTCCACTGGTCTGTGTATTCAGAGGATAAAATTCGGTAATTTTAAACTAGTAGAAGGATCGGTTGAAGCCTGAAGAAGATTTACGCCAGAACATGCCAAAACTCAATTCCTTGATGACTTAAACCTCCATATTCGAGTAAGAAAGCCTATTCCATGTTCGATCTACCAAACAGTGGAAAGTACGGTGAATAAGAACGATTTCCTTATTTTTTGGGGTAACCTGGCGATAGTTATCATTGATGCTGATAATAGATCGAAGATGTGAGATCCATAGCGATTTGGATTTGATTCTTTATAGAAGTAAGATGGAATTTTAGGCGGCTTGCCTATAAAAGAACGATTTTCATTGAAACTTTGATAGGAAATGACTTGAAACCGCAAGTGGTTTGCGTTTTTCTTGTGGATCACTTCTCCTTTCCCCATGGGAGAGAGGAATGAAGCGGTTCATATTATTGTATGTATGTATGTACACACATGTGCATACACAAACACACATAAACATACTTATCCACGTTGATATGCAGCCAATATAGAATAGTTTTAACAACAAATCTATCATACTTAATGTTAAATTACTTTAAATAAATTAATGAGTTTTCTCACCGTGAGCTAACCAAAAGTTCAATAAACTTGCATATGACCCTAGACCTTGGTTTTGCCTTAAATTGGATTTTGGCCTTGAACTTGAGAAAGTGCACTCGACCTATCGGCTTATAGCTCGACCATGATCACGTGGTGGATGTGAGAGCTTGTTTTAGAGGGAAGGAGATGCAGGAAGGAAAATATAAGGGTTTAACCTTTTTTTTCCACTCCTTTTTTTCATTTTATTTTGAAACATTGGAATTAAGAAGTGTAACGACCCGTATTCTACGCATCGGAGGATCGTAGAATATTTATTTCTTTCACATATGAAGTCGTATGGTCATGTAACTTTGGGAAACATCTATTAGAGTCATTTCCCATGTTCATGATTTTTTGTCGATTTTTAAATGACCATTTTACCCCTAGTTGGTACTGTTTTGGCCATAACTTTTGATTGGAAAGGAATTTTGACCTGAAACCACTTCCATTAGATTCGTTTGATGGTTTACCTTTCCGTAGAGTGGTCATAATAGTCAAACGGACTTACCGTTTGGGAGATATGACTGAAATAAGGTTTGGAAGGTGAAAAACTGCTTAACCGGGCCAAATAGGGTGATTAGTGAATAGGCCCATAACCCATTTCGGGATTAGGGTTATGGGGATGCTGAAATGAGTTAGAGAATCATTCCATTTCAGTTTTCCAGCCTCCACTTATCTCCAAGAAACCCTAGAAATGGCCTCTAACCTCTAAATCACCTCCAAATCATCTTTTGATCAAGGATTAAGCTTAGCAACATCTAATCAAGGGAGATCTACACCAAATCAACATTGGAGCTGCTGTTTAGCATTGGGATTTGCATCAAATCAGAGATTTATTTCAGATCTTAGTTTTGTTTGTGGCTAAGGTGAGTGATTTGCATAGTCTTGCACTAATTATGGCTAATTAAGGGTAATTAGTGTTAATTAGCGAATTTAAACATGATAAAATTCTGGAAAAATGTTCATAAATTCCTAAATGATGTTTTAGACCTCTGATATGAATTTGGGTTAATTTGGTTAAGTTTTGCTAATCCTATCATTAGTTTGACCTAAACATGCTTAACGGGAAATATGTGGTTTTGGGTATGTTTGATCCATTTTAACCTATCATGTTGATGTTTTGATGTTTGTGATTGATTATGCATGTTGCTATGACTGTATGATATGCTTTGTGATTGATTTCAATAGTTAGAATGGTCGAAAACGTCGTCGAATGGCGTAAACACTTGCTGGAAAAGCTTCAGGAAACAGTGCAGGTTTCGGATCGGATCGGACATGGTGGCTCGGATTGGATAAGTTTAACTGGGCAAGGAATCTGATCGGATCGGGACTTGACACTTGAGAAAACTGGCAAAAAGGAAGGCCATGCTAATTGAACTGGGATCGGATCGGCTAAAAGAGGGGGATCGGATCGGAGCATATGAAGAACGAAGGATCGGAGCGGAAGCACGAACAGGATGGGAGATGGCACCCGACCCGACCCGAAGTGGGACCCCCGACCCGACCCGAAGTGGGGCACTCGACCCGAACCGACGCGATGAAGTGGACCCGAACCGAACCGTGCTAGAGGAAGATCATGAACGACGCAACGTAGGGACACCCGACCCGAACCGATGGCTTGAAGGGAATCCGACCCGACCCATTGTTGACCAATAACCCGAGATGCAAAGGTAGTCCAATATGGGAAGTTAGAGCTCAGGATCCAGCTGGGAACCGATGAGTTCACTTCATGGTTGGACTTTGCTGCGGGACGTGTGCTAAGGAGTTGTCGACGTTCATAACTTCGATTCACCACTAAAAATGGATGATGGGCTACTTATCAGTGCAGTAGAGTCATTATGACTCGAGGGGCAAGGTGATGGTAGCAAGACTATGAGCCAGCGCAGATGGGGTGAATAACTCCATGGGGCAAGTGGACATAGTAAAGGATTGGTAAGACTATGAGCCAGCGCAGATGGGGTGAATAACTCCATGGGGCAAGTGGACATAGTAAAGAATTGGTAAGGCTATGAGCCAGCGCAGATGGGGTGAATAACTCCATGGGGCAAGTGGACATAGCAAAGGATTAGTGGCTACGTTATCAGTGCAGTGAAGCCATTTATGACTTCATGGGGCAGAGTGATCGTAGCAAGGCATGTGGGGTGATCGAAGTGGTGAATATCGTATGCTTTACGCACTGAGTGAGAGATGTGAGGATGGATGCTATGTTTGATTGTTTGCCATCACTATGACATGCACACCCCCAACTCCGTATCTTTACACCTTTTGATATGGCACCTTAGAGTGTTGTACAGTATGTAGTGCTAACTCTTTGGTTGCAGGTCCAGGTTCAGGTATGTTTTAGTCTACCTGTTATTGTTCACTTTAGATGCTTATCGCTCATACCAGGCTTTATGTCTGACCCAGAGTTTTATGTCTCCTCTTATTACTCTGGGTGCTCACACGAGCAGACTAGAGACAGGTTAGCTGGTGATGCGCGAGTAGCTGATTCGGAGGCGGGCAGGAGGCTTCCACGTATGATATATATATATTCTCCCTGTGTCGTTGGTGGTCGCTACTTGGGCATTAGTAGTGTGCCTCCTTTATCTTGCTTTTGCTTTGAGACAGTTTGAAAAGTTGTAATAATGTTTAACTTTGTATCATAAGCTGTACTTACATTTTCCGCTGCCATGTTAGTTATTTCAGCTTATGCACTGTCTCACCTATTTTATGTCAAGTATGTTATTATTATATTTTATTCTATGCGCTGTGATACATTCTACAGGTTCTTTGTTAGTTCATTTCCTTCTTCCTTTTTCCTTCTGACGACCCGTTCTGTGCTAACTGGACATGTGTACAGTGCACTTTTGGAGTAAATGTCGGTTGGTGCGGGGCGGGCCGTCACACTTGGTATCAGAGCTCTAGGTTGCGTAGTTAACCTAGGGAAAGACACTAGGGAGAGATAGTACGTATATGAGAGCGCGTATTTGTGATTACTTTGGTTTTCAAAGCTATATATATACTATTAGTAGTATAAAGATGAAGTCGTACTGCACTAGCACCACTATGAGGTCGTTAATCGTTTTCTCTTTACAGATTGAACGATGAGTAGAGACACGAGGGGTGCTGGTAAAGGGACCAACCATGGGAATTCCGCTGACATGAGGGCAATGTTAACTAACCTCATGAGAGACATGCTTAGAGAAGTGCAAGGGGCGGTTCCCAATCCCGGAGTTGGTGTTGGCCCAGTAGTGCAGGCGCCTAGGGTCGATTTCGCCAAGTTGTGCAAGGATTACACTAATCTTGGTGGGAAGCCGTTCCACGGGACACAGTCGGCCACAGATGTTCAAGATTGGATGGATAGCTGCGACCGTATCTTCGATGACTTGGGTCTTGAAGATGCGATGAAGAGAAGACTAGCGTCTCGTCAGCTACAAGGGCGAGCGATGAATTGGTGGAATGTCGTTAGAACAGCTACTCCCGAAGATCAGGTTACTTGGGATCAGTTCAAGGCTTAGCGAGAAGTTTATTCCAGCTGCCCAGAAGTCAGTATTGTTCAAGAGATTCTTGGAACTCAAGCAGAGTGGTAGGGCAGTCTCTGACTATATTGCTGAGTTCGACACTTTGTCGAAGTATGGACTATCCCTTATCGATACTCCTGAGAAGAAGAATGAGAAGTTCATTACTGGTTTGGATGGATACTTGGGGGAAAGGCTTATCAATCACATCGATGAGACTTTTGAATCGATTGTGGGGAAAGCTTTGAGATCAGAGAGTCTTTACCCTAAGTCAAAGACTGAGGCTTCATCTGCAGAAGGGCCAAAGGCGCAAGCAGGCGGTGGAGGCAAGAATAACTCTCAGAATAAGAGGAAGCAGGACCAATCTAAGGGTGGCCAGAAAAAGAACAAGAAGGATGTTGAGTGCTTCAGCTGTGGAAAGAATGGCCATTATGCTAAGGATTGTCGAGCCAAGCCAGCGGATAAGAAGTGCTTCAACTGTGGTCAAGTGGGACATTTCAAGGATAAGTGTCTGCAACCTCTGAAAGAGAAGCAGATTGTGAAAGCATAGGCTATTGATGTTGTTCCTTCTTCGTCGAATGCCCCAACTGCGGCGGAGAAAGAAAAGAATGTTGTTATTCAAGGTATGCTTTCTATTTATGATGTACCAGTTCGAGTTTTGTTTGATACTGGGGCTTCCTGTTCCTTCATATCTAGTGACCTGGTAGATAGGTTGGGACTGGAACCCGAGATAGTCGATAGACCATTGGTTGTGACGAACCCGATTGGTGGTTCGACTAGCCTTCGTATGATTTGCAGGAACTTGGTCTTATCGAGTCATGGATGTATGTTTGTATGTGATTGCTTTGTCTTGGGCTTTACTGGGTATGGCATTATATTGGGAGTCGATTGGCTCCAAAGATACGGGGTGGTGGTAGACTGTGAGGGCTTTTTGGTGACAGTGAGGGCGGATGATGGGCGGAGGGTAGTGTTTGGTAGTCTACCTAGTGATGGGGTTATGGCTAGTTTTGTGAATTCCCTCAACATCCCACAGGATGAGTTGTCAGATGTGCCCGTAGTTGGCCAGTATCCGGACGTCTTCGAGGAGGTGACCGGGCTTCCACCACACCGAGAGATTGAGTTTCATATTGATTTGGTGAAAGATGCCAGACCTATAGTGATGCCACTCCGTCGTATGGCACCAAAGGAGCAGCGAGAGCTCGGGGTGCAAGTCAGCAATCTTTTGAAGAAGGGATTTATTAGAAGAAGTGTCTCCGAGTGGGGAGCACCAGTTGTGTTTGCCACTAAGGCAGATGGTTCCCTTCGTTTGTGTGTGGACTATCGCGAGTTGAATAAGGTAACGAGGAAGAATAAGTATCCTCTACCACGGATAAATGATTTGTTTGATCAACTGGAAGGAGCAAGAGTGTTCTCCCAGTTGGACCTCACGACAAGATTTCATCAGCTACGAGTAGCGGATGAGAGTGTTCCGAAAACGGCATTTAGGACGCCGTCTGGATTTTATGAGTGGTTGGTCATGCCATTTGGGTTAACCAATGCACCAGCCTACTTTGTGGATCTTATGAATCGAGTATTCAGAGATCAGTTGAATAAGTTTGTTCTTGTGTTCATAGATAATATCCTTGTTTACTCAAGGACAGAGGAGGAACACAAGGGACACTTGAGGATAGTGATGGAGGTGTTGAGGAAACACCAATTGAAAGCGAAATTCTCTAAGTGTCACTTTTGGAGAAGGGAAGTGAGATTCTTGGGTCATGTTGTTTCAGAGAGTGGTATTGCCGTGGACCCTGCGAAGGTGGCTACGGTACAGGATTGGCCTACGCCCAAGAATGCAACAGATGTAAGAAGTTTCTTGGGGTTAGCTGGATATTATCGTAAGTTTATCCAGGACTTCTCCAAGATAGCAGCACCGTTGACTCAGTTGACTAAGAAGAATCAGTCCTTCGTCTGGGACGGAGTGTGTGAGAACGCCTTCAAGAGTCTAAAAGAGAGGTTGATGCGTGCGCCAGTGTTAGTCATTCCTAAGGGGAATGAAGAGATGACGGTATACACGGATGCTTGTGGTACCGGACTAGGTGTTGTATTGATGCAAGGAGATAGGGTTGTAGCTTATGCTAGTCGACAGCTAAAGCCACATGAGAAGAAGTATCCTACCCATGATTTGGAACTAGCAGCGATCGTGTTTGCGCTGAAGATGTGGAGACACTATCTCTTGGGAGAAAGATTTGAGTTGTTTACCGATCATAAATCGTTAAAGTATCTCTTCTCCCAGAAGGATCTGAATCTCCGTCAGCAGAGATGGTTAGAGTTCTTGGCTTCGGATGATTTTGATATCGCATATACACCTGGGAAAGGTAATGCGGTAGCCGAGGCCTTGAGTAGGAGACATGCCAGTTTAGGGGCAATGTTTCTTGAATGGAAGCAACTGGAGTATATCGCGGGGTTTGATTTCAGACCAAAGTGCGAATTGGATCCAGTCATGCTAGCTAGTTTGGCGATCAGACCCACTTTGATAGAGCGGATTGGTTCCAGCCAGAGGGACGATCCTAATCTATTGGAAATCATCTCCAAGTTAGAGATGGGCATCGACGGTGAGGAGATGAATGTGTATGGGCTTGATCGAGATGGATGGCTTCGAAAGGGAAGACTAGTTGTACCCAACGTGAATGGTTTGAGAGATGAAGTGCTTAGAGAATGTCATCACTAAAACTGACTATACACCCCGGTGGTAATAAGATGTATCGAGACATGAAGCAGACTTACTACTGGGAAGGGATGAAAAGAGACGTTGGGAAGTTTATATCCAAATGCATGAATTGCCAGCTAGTTAAAGCCGAGCAAAAGAAGCCTAGTGGGTTGTTGCAACCATTAGAAATTCTCGAATGGAAATGGGAGCAAGTCTCGATGGATTTCATCGATGGTTTACCAAGGACTAGATCGGGATATGATAGCATTTGGGTAATTGTGGATCGATTGACTAAGAGTGCAAGATTTATACCAGTCAAATCGACCAGAACGGCAGCCAAGTTGGCAGAATTGTATATGAAGTGGCTAGTGAGATTTCATGGAGTACCTAAAAGCATTGTAAGTGACCGAGACCCGTTGTTCACTAGTGGGTTTTGGAAGAGCTTACAAGAGGCTCTAGGGTCAGAATTACATCTCAGTACCGCATATCATCCTCAGACCGACGGTCAGACGGAGAGGGTGAATCGTATATTGGAAGATCTCTTGAGAGCTTGTATATTGGATTTTGGTGGATCATGGGATGACCATTTGCATTTAGTAGAGTTTGCATATAATAATAGCTACTAATCCAGTATCGGTATGGCTCCATATAAAGCTTTGTACGAAAGACCGTGCAACTCACCATCATGTTGGATAGAGACTGGCGAGAAGTTTATGCTTGGACCAGATGTGGTGAGAGAAACTTCAGATAAGATTAAGATCATTCAACAACGAATGAAAGCTGCCCAAGATAGGCAGAAGAGTTATGCTGATAAGAGGAGAAGAGATTTAAAATTCTCCGTTGGTGACTTGGTGTTTGTCAAGATTTCTCCGTTGAAGAGCGTGATTCGATTTGGCAGGAGAGGCAAATTGGCACCAAGATTTGTTGGCCCACTCCCTGTTCTTGAACTAGTCGGGAATTTGGCATATGGAGTTGACTTACCAGAAAAGATGGCGGGAGTTCACAATGTATTTCATGTTTCCCAATTAAGGAAGTTCGTTCATGACTCAGATATGACTATTTCACCTGATCAGTTAGAGGACTTCGAAGTAGAACCCAAAGCGGTTGGGAACTGCAAGCCGATTCGTATTGTGGGGCACGATACGAAGCAACTTCGAAGGAAGGCGGTGAAGCTAGTCAAGGTTCAGTGGGGCGAGGACGAGAGTGACTGTACTTGGGAGACAGAGGAGAGCATTAGGAAGGCGTACCCAGAACTCTTTGCCTGGTAAGATTTACTTCGTAATTTAGTTATTCTGCATGCTAGGATAGACTTATCTTGCTTGTTTTGCATGTTTGATTGTTGTTTTATGGTTGATATGCTTTGTGATTGATTTCAATAGTTAGAATGGTCGAAAACGTCGTCGAATGGCGTAAACACTTGCTGGAAAAGTTTCAGGAAACAGTGCAGGTTTCGGATCGGATCGGATATGGTGGCTCGGATCGGATAAGTTAAATTGGGCAAGGAATCTGATCGGATCGGGACTTGACACTTGAGAAAACTTGCAAAAAGGAAGGCCATGCTAATTGAACTGGGATCGGATCGGCTAAAAGAGGGGGATCAGATCGGAGCATATGAAGAATGAAGGAGCGGATCGGAGCGGAAGCACGAACGGGATGGGAGATGGCACCCGACCCGACCCGAAGTGGGACCCCCGACCCGAACCGAAGTGGGGCACTCGACTCGAACCGACGCGATGAAGTGGACCCGAACCGAACCGTGCCAGAGGAAGATCATGAACGACGCAACGTAGGGACACCCGACCCGAACCGATGGCTTGAAGGGAATCCGACCCGACCCAGTGTTGACCAATAACCCGAGATGCAAAGGTAGTCCAATATGGGAAGTTAGAGCTCAGGATCCAGCTGGGAACCGATGAGTTCACTTCATGGTTGGACTTTGCTGCGGGACGTGTGCTAAGGAGTTGTCGACGTTCATAACTTCGATTCACCACTAAAAATGGATGATGGGCTACTTATCAGTGCAGTAGAGTCATTATGACTCGAGGGGCAAGGTGATGGTAGCAAGACTATGAGCCAGCGCAGATGGGGTGAATAACTCCATGGGGCAAGTGGACATAGTAAAGGATTGGTAAGACTATGAGCCAGCGCAGATGGGGTGAATAACTCCATAGGGCAAGTGGACATAGTAAAGAATTGGTAAGGCTATGAGCCAGCGCAGATGGGGTGAATAACTCCATGGGGAAAGTGGACATAGCAAAGGATTAGTGGCTACGTTATCAGTGCAGTGAAGCCATTTATGACTTCATGGGGCAGAGTGATCGTAGAAAGCTTGTGGGGTGATCGAAGTGGTGAATATCATATGCTTTACGCACTAAGTGAGAGATGTAAGGATGGATACTATGTTTGATTGTTTGCCATCACTATGCCATGCACTCCCCCACCTCCGTATCTTTACACCTTTTGATATGGCACCTTAGAGTGTTGTACAGTATGTAGTGCTAACTCTTTGGTTGCAGGTTCAGGTATGTTTTAGTCTACCTGTTATTGTTCACTTTAGATGCTTATCGCTCATACCAGGCTTTATGTCTGACCCAGAGTTTTATGTCTCCTCTTATTACTCTGGGTGCTCACACGAGCAGACTAGAGACAGGTTAGCTGGTGATGCGCGAGTAGCTGATTCGGAGGCGGGCAGGAGGCTTCCACGTATGATATATATATATTCTCCCTGTGTCGTTGGTGGTCGCTACTTGGGCATTAGTAGTGTGCCTACTTTATCTTGCTTTTGCTTTGAGACAGTTTGAAAAGTTGTAATAATGTTTAACTTTGGATCATAAGCTGTACTTACATTTTCCGCTGCCATGTTAGTTATTTCAGCTTATGCACTGTCTCACCTGTTTTATGTCAAGTATGTTATTATTATATTTTATTCTATGCGCTGTGAGACATTCTACAGGTTCTTTGTTAGTTCATTTCCTTCTTCCTTTTTCCTTCTGACGACCCGTTCCGTGCTAACTGGACATGTGTACAGCGCACTTTTGGAGTAAATGTCGGTTGGTGCGGGGCGGGCCGTCACAAGAAGAGAAGGTCAAGGGCTTGGAAATAGAAAGGAAGTTTGGAAAGAAATAAGAGAAGGAATAGAAAGAGAAGGGAAATTAAAAAAAAGGTTTTATGTAAATTTGAATTGAAAATTTACATAAACACCCCCGTATTCTTCCCACCACCATCTTTTGCCCCCTCGTCCACCTCCTTCACGCCTTGTACACATCAGTTCAACATCACCTCTTCCCTCTTTTATTTTGATGTGGAAACATGCTCGATGACTTAAGATACTAATTTGCATACTTAGTGTACCATTTTTCTAGTTAAAAACTAAAAAAATAAATATAGGTTATGTAATAACCCGGAAATCCGAGTCAATTTAAAAAATTTATTTTGGCAATTTTAGTGAATTTTGAGTATTTAAAATGAATTATTTTAAATAAAAACGACGAGAAATTTATTTTGAATAGAATTAGAACGTATATATTTATTTGAACCGATGTGAGAATATAGATATTTATTTTTAATTGTAAAAGGAATTGAAAATGGCGCGGTAGTTTGAAAATTTGATTTCAAATTTCAAATGAATGTACGGGATTCAAAATAAATAGGATTTTAGCAAAATCAAAAATATTTGAATCTATTTGAGAATATCTTTCCAATGAATCCGAAAAACTGAAATTTCATAGCGAGAATAAAAAGTTATGTCCAGTTGAAAATTCAGAATAGTCGCTATGGAATTTTGGCCCTTAAAAATGAAAATTTTGCAAACGACCTCTGCTTTCGACGAAACCACTTTTGTTGGATCCGGGATGTCAAGTTATTGCGAGATTCCAATTTGCATAATATTCTGAATCAATATGTGAGTGTGGCGAAGTAAAACGTGTTTTGACAGTTTCAGTCAATTTCAATCGACCAGAAAACGGCCATTTTTCAAACGGTCTCAGAATTTGACGAAATTATTTTTGTTGGGGCCGTATCGTCAATACGAAGCTAGAAAGAATTTTTCTGGAATTTTAGAATCAGTATGTGGCCCCGGTAAATTGAAATGTACGTTTAAAATTGAATATATAGATTTAAATTTTAAATTAAGGGGAAACTGATCGTAACAGCCGAATTGGGTTACGAAACATATCCCATTGTGTCCGTAATAAGGATATTTAACTAGAGGTGACAGTCGTTCGGGTTGATTTCGGGTTCGTAACGATAAACAAGTTAAATTTGAATTAAATAATAATTAAATTTTATTATAAATATCTCATTGGCTAAAACCCTAGGTCAACTTGTTTTCTGGTCAAATTTCCAAGCCACCTCTTTCGTCCTCGATGGCTTGCGCGCTCCCCTTCTTCCCTCAGAAATCGCTCAATCCACAAACGTTTTCCAAAATCCTCAACACAAAAACAAAAGACCTCCGCGTGCTCTTTGAGTTTAACGACAATGATCATCGTTGGTCTCTCGTGTTGGTCAGGACTTCGCCTCAAAGGCACGACTGTCGAACCCCGATTCAGGAGGATAGCGAAGCGCGAGTGGGCCCATACGGTGGGCGGTGGAAGCCGACTTGGAGCTCTTCGAGGTGAGCACATCAGATCCCCGACTGGTGCAAGGTGGCAATGGCAATTAGGAGCCCTAGTTTTGAAGAACGGTGCGATGGTGTTCAGTCTTGTTACAGGCCATTCTAGGAAGAAGATGGTAACATTTGTTTTATGTTATTAATCTGTTTAATTAGTTAATTAATAATAATTATGTGATTAGCTTATTCAAATTTGTAAATAAGCAGTAATCAGATTTTTTGTAAATAAAAAGTACTGATTTTCTTTCTTTCTTTTGTTTTCAGTTCTAAAAATATAAAATTTGAATTGTTTTCTAAAAATATAAAATTAGCATATGTTTATAATATAAAATTAGCTTATGTTTATAATATAAAATTAGCAATGTTTAAAATATAAATTAGCATTGTTTATAAAATAAAATAAACATTGTTCTAAAAATGAAAATAGCAGAATAAAAATATGATTTTTATTTTTATAGTAGCGATATAAAAATCTGAGTTTTACATATATGGCAAAGTGATAAAGATCTGATTTTTATATAAGTAGCAATATAATTTTATATAGAAAATAGTGTTATAAAAATGTGATCTTATATATATAGCGATATTTAAATATATAAACATCATATTAAAAATGTGATTTTTAATATGAACAACGTGAAAAGGATGGCGTAGGAATTTCGGGCAAATCCAATCGATCAGAAATTCAGAATAGAATGGAGGAGTGGATCCCAAAAGTGAGAACTTCTCACTTTTAATTTGTATTCTAGTTGAAATATATACTAGGATGCAGACGGTGCTTAGCAGCACCCGACACCCGTTGTCCACAGACCATGGACGACTTGTTTGTTTATTGTTTGTGGTGTGAAGTTGAATGGAATAAATTATTTTATGGTTAAAAATATAATTTTTAACGTGTATATAAAATAAATATTTATAAACAAATCGGATGATTTGTTTATGTACACTTATTTGACTGATATGGATTGGGACGATAAATTTTGCACATCGCCCAACTGCACAAATAAACCTGTATTTGATTGTTTGAAAACCCCACACGGGTGTTGGGATGAAATTGGCCATACACTAGTCCCAATAATTAGCTGTATGTCGATCGATTGATCGACAGGCTGTTATGAGCGTTAAATATTTATATTTGATGCTTATGCAGTGTAGAATGCACTTTAGGTGATGGTTGACTGTGTTTGATTGTTGTAGTGTACGTGTGCGTATGAAATCCATATAAATCACATTGTATGGTAATTGAATGTGTCTGATTCCAGTTCAGAAAGAATGAATATTTTAAAATAACAATTATTTTAAAATAATGAATATTTTTCAAATAATATTCAGAAGAATATCAAAATTTGATTTTAATGTCCGATTTGGGATGGACACGAATATATTTAAATATATATATAGCCGTGTTGTTTAGATTGACGCCATTTGAATGTGAACGATATTTATATTGATTTTATTCATTTTTATAATGAATAACGAAAAGGAAATGATTTCAAAATATAATATTTTGAAAATATTATCATTTATATATCGACGATATGGAATATTCAATTTTGATTAGAAATTGAATAGGAAGTAGAAATCGTTTTGAAAACGAATTTAAAACGATTTATAAAATACGTTTTGAAAGAAAATCGATGAAATATATGATATATATATATATATATATTATATATATAATGGCCTGAATAGAACGCGCTGCACCGCGGCAGTTCGCGAATTTCAACCATTGACTTCGAATGGATATTACGGGAGATCCGACCGTCGGATTCTCCTAAAACTGGAACCGTTGGGTTCGTATCGAAAAGAGCTTTCTAACGAATATTAGAGATTTGAAATCTAATGGTTGGATTTGGAATTATGTCCAAATCAAATTTGGAAAAGGTCGTTGTAAGTGCAGTTCGATGGCCGTTGATGGAAATCGACTGTACGGGCCTTGATAAAATTATTAAAAATTGTAATAATTTTTGTAAAATCATAAGAAATGATTTGGAAAGAATTGGGATGAAAAATTCCATATTTGAAAAGATAAAAATAGATTTTTTATCGAAATGGACTAGTTTTGAACTAGAATTATAATCCATTTATTTTTAAAATAAATAAATTGGTTTTGAAAGGGTTTTAAAAGTAACCAGAATTTCCAATAATTGAATTGGATTGGATTTGAATCAAAATTGTCTTCGGAATATTTCGATGTTGGATTTCGTGATTATACAGATATTGTTATGGAAATTTGAAAGATATATTTATATCGTTATTTCTAATATAATATTAGTTGGTCGTAGAATTTGATATTGAATATAAGCCGATATATTTTCTATTCAGAGCCTTGTATTTAATATCGAATGGGATTTGGGTTTGTCGTGAATGGTGTCTTCATTAACACTGTTCTTAAACCCAGTTGAGAAAAAGATTAAATCTTTTTATTTAGATTTAATGAAGTATACCAATTAAATGGTATTTAATTGGAATTGAATTTGAATTGATTTTTGGGTTTATCGTGAACGGTGTTTTAAATAACACCTGTTCTTTAACCCGACAATTAATGGAATGTGAATTGGGTTTGTCGTGAACTGGGTTTTAACGACATTCGTTCTTTAACCCGATTTACAGTGAAATGTGATTTGGAATTTATAAATCTTTTGTAAAGATTTAAAGGAGATTTTCCAAAGTAAAGTTTTCCAATTTAATAAAATAAATTGGAATGGAATGGAACTCGATTTGGTAATAATCGAAGTGAATTTCTATGGAGGAAGACAACTAATATATCTGGAATTTAAAAGGCTTTGCCGTTATTCCATTTATATTATTAGTCAGATATGGAAGTTTATATCGATTTGTTTTCCATGAAGATTCCATTGTAAATAGAATGTGATTTTGGGTTTATAGTGAACCGTGTTTTAAATGACATTGGTTCTTTAACCCAGTTAAAGACAGGATATGATTTCCCAAGTTAAATAATCATTAATAGTGATTTTTGGGAAGATTAAAACCAAGTGGAGTTTTAATGAATCTTTAATTAGATTGAAATGATCGAGAATGGAGTATCACCAGTTTTGCTCCAGGCGATAGTTAAATCTTTAATTAGAATTGAACGTGAACTGGTAATTGAATTTACCGATAACACCGTGGTGTTAGATATGAAGTATGACCAGTTTTACTTCATGGGATGAATAGGTTGGGATTGGGAAATTAAAATAAATGATTACTTCAGTAAGGTTCGTTAATCCCGACTAGTTTGGATAAACCATAATTTGGTTTGAATTGATATTCAAAGGAAGATTAAAGAATAAATTTAAGGAATTTATCTTTGATAAAATTAATGGGAACCTTTCCCAAAGTATAAGAATATTTGAATAAAAGAATATTCTGAATTGGAATGAGGCGTATGTTGTGTTTGTGTAACACTTGTTTATTATATACGCGAGTTATTCAGAAAGACCGGGTTTATCCCATTCTGAATAACTGATTCGATGATGTGTCGAGAATGAAGACAGTGATGGAAGACCGAAGGTCTTCACATCGTTTGGATAATTACTAATGATCTTGATTGGGCTGTACACCCAAGAGGAGGGAATCAGTTGGTGATCGTCCAGACGTACTTGGAGATCGATGGATATGCGAGGTACAATGTGCCTCCGGTTTCGTTCAGACCCAGAACGGACTTGTAAATGGACTGTGTGTCTGACATTGGATATCATTCTGTGTGATTGATGGATATCGGTTGCATGGAGTGGTTTGCCTGTGTGGCATAGTAAGATGCAAATGATCAAGGCTTCTGTTGAAAAGCAGTCTTGTGGTTGATGATCAAAGCACCTCCTGTGTGGCACAGCTTTGTGTAGCGTTAATTCGTGAGCCTCACACCCCGGTTGTGAACCAGAAACGGGAGAGGACCTCAGGGAGGGCATGCGTTTCCTTCTAGCTAGGGTGGTGTCAGTGACCTACCAGCCCTGACATTTATATTATTTTCACCTGTGTGGTTGCTGGATTGCGAGGCGCCTCGGATATATCGGTGACTATGTGGAGCCGATGGAGTCATTTGGCTCATTGACGCCCCAAAGGGCGGGGAAACGCAGTGTTCAGGCATTATAATCCACATCGGTGGACCGACCCTGACGATCCATGGGGTAGTTGCGGCTGTTCCTGAGGGGCGGGCTAGAGCGTCTCGAATTCGGTGACGACGATCCCTTGCCTCGGTTCACAGATGGAAATCCAACTTCCAATACGCGACTTTGCGGTCTTAGTTGTAAACATATATATGGCGACATAGTGGTATGAGGCACTTATGCCGTCTATGATTGATACTTATGATTGAAATTGTTTTGACACTATACACTTATAATAATAATAAAAGATGAAATTTAGCGTATCAAGCATGCTTTGGCTATTATAAGGTAAAACTCTATCCTCCGGCTTGTGTTGCATTGTGTGATGGGACCTGGGTCTTATAATAGCTTCATTGTCCTTTATTTAGCATTGCACTGTTGTTTTATGCACTGGTATCCTTGGGAGGAAACCCGTTCCATGTTATATAGTATGGTCCCTGGATTTACCTAACTTTAAAATAAAGATTAATAATTGTTTTAGTTCTCACACCAGCCACATGACTGACCTAGAGTTGATTGTTTTAACCTAAACTCTAGGTGCCTCTATTTTCCGCACGGGCAGCTAGTAGTTTTGGTTTTGCAGATTTATATTCACAGGATCCTGGTTTACAGTTGGAATGATATCCGGAAAGCTCTGTGTCCGTATATCTCTTTCAGTTGTGTATTGTATTATTTTTCCGCTGCAGTAATGTATTTAAATCTCTGATATTTCTCTGATGTATAATATTTATTCATACTCTGTATATTCTTGTATTCTGATGGAATTGTTGTTATTAACAATGAAATGTTCTTCTGTTTGTGTTTCGATTTGTCATGTTCTCAAAACAATTAGGGGTTTCGAACGGTCTCGGTCGGTTTAGCGATCGATTCGGATCGAGCGATATTCCCAATTGTTACAGCTGGTATCAGAGCTTTGGTTTACAGAGCTCGGAGAACAAGACACATTAGAACCGAACGAAAGAATTCATCAGAGATTGGATTAGTAATATCCAATGAGAATGGCTCGTTAGAGATGGGATCAACAGTTTCCTAGAATGAGTTGGAAGTGTATATTTTTAAATTGGAAACAAATTTTGTTTTGAAAAATTAAATTCAATTATTCGTATTTGAATATTTTTTTGTATTGATTTGGACAATCCAGTATATAGAGATTTGAATATACGTCTGATCCACGTGTATTGAAGCCTCAAATATACTAGATAGATATAGAATCACACTCTAGTCACCCGGAGATGATTCTGATGATGTCGGCGTCATCAGCATTTGTATTCGAGTTCCGAAAGTGGGATGTTTATATGATTCCAATTGACTGGTGTGAGAACCAAAACTAGATAGGGCTTATGGTTGTGATTTGGCACAAAAAATGTGATTTTTGACTATATATCAAAGTTATGAATTTGAAAAACTAATCAACTAATTGATTGTTGATTGTTGGTTGTGTTATGTGATTACTTATTTAAACCCATATGTGAATGAATGGTAAATGTAGCCAAATTGAACCAAATATTGAACTGTATTGAAATTGTTTAGCAATTCATGCATCTACATGTATATACATTGAACGGGTCATAGCAAGGAGGCTAGAGAAGAGGAATAAAATTGTTTGCCTTACAAATAGGTACATGTTTATTGTATTTCTTGGGGGTTTTGATGATTTTATGAGCCGATTGGCTAGCCGTTTGACTGTTTCTTTTTCTTTTTGGATTGGAAAGTCATGTATGGAAATTTTGGGATTTTCCTAGTGCTCCCGTGCAGGGGAGGTTATGGCGATTTTTTTTTGAAAATTTAGGGTGTTAGCCAAAAATTTGAAAAGTTCTTAGAAACTGAAAAGTTGAAGAACTTAAGCCATAATGAAAGTTGGGTTGATTTGTAAAACAACTTTCAGCTTCGTTCCTTTTCGGGGACGAAAAGCTTTAAGTGGGGGAGATTGTAATAACCCGGAAATCCGAGCCAATTTAAAAAATTTATTTTGGCAATTTTAGTGAATTTTGAGTATTTAAAATGAATTATTTTAAATAATAACGACGAGAAATTTATTTTGAATAGAATTAGAACGTATATATTTATTTGAACCGATATGAGAATATAAATATTTATTTTTAATTATAAAAGGAATTGAAAATGGCGCGGTAGTTTGAAAATTCGATTTCAAATTTCAAATGAATGTACATGATTCAAAATAAACCGGATTTTAGCAAAACCAAAAATATTTGAATCTATTTGAGAATATCTTTCCAATGAATCCGAAAAATTGAAATTTCATAGCGGGAATAAAAAGTTATGTCCAGTTGAAAATTCAGAATAGTCGCTATGGAATTTTGGCCCTTAAAAATGAAAATTTTGCAAACGACCTCTGTTTTCGACGAAACCACTTTTGTTGGATCTGGGATGTCAAGTTATTGCTAGAATACAATTTGCATAATTTTCTGAATCAATATGTGAGCGTGGCAAAGTAAAACGTGTTTTGACAGTTTTAGTCAATTTCAATCGACTAGAAAATGACCATTTTTTAAACGGTCTCAGAATTTGACGAAATTAGTTTTGTTGGGACCGTATCGTCAATATGAAGCTAGAAAGAATTTTTTTGAAATTTTTAGAATCAGTATGTGGCCCCGGTAAATTGAAATGTACGTTTAAAATTGAATATATAGATTTAAATTTTAAATTAAGCGGAAACTGATCGTAACAGCTGAATTGGGTTACGAAACATATCCCATTGTGTCCGAAATGAGGATATTTAGCTAGGGGCTACAGTCGTTCAGGTTGATTTCGAGTTTGTAACGATAAACAAGTTAAATTTGAATTAAATAGTAATTAAATTTTATTATAAATATCTCATTAGCTAAAACCCTAGGTCAACTCATTTTCTGGTCAAATTTCCAAGCCGCCTCTTTCGTCCTCGATGGCTTGCGCTCTCCCCCTTCTTCCCTCAGAAATCACTCAATCCACAAACGTTTTCCAAAATCCTCAACACAAAAATGAAAGACCTCCGCGCGCTCTTTGAGTTTAACGACAATGATCAACGTTGGTCTCTCGTGTTGGTCAAGACTTCGCCTAAAAGGCGCGACTGTCGAACCCCGATTCAGGAGGATAGCGGAGAACGAGTGGGCCCATACGTTGGGCGGAGGAAGCCGACTTGAAGCTCTTCGAGGTGAGCACATCAGATCCCCGACTGGCGCAAGGTGGCAACGGCAATTAGGAGCCCTAGTTTTGAAGAACGGTGCGATGGTGTTCGGTCTTGTTACAGGCCATTCCAGGAAGAAGATGGTAACATTTTTTTTATGTGATTAATCTGTTTAGTTAGTTAATTAATAATAATTATGTGGTTAGCTTATTTAAATTTGTTTGTAAATAAAAAGTACTAATTTTTTTTCTTTCTTTTGTTTTCAGTTCTACAAATATAAAATTTGAATTGTTTTCTAAAAATATAAAATTAGCATATGTTTTATAATATAAAATTAGCATATATTTATAATATAAAATTAGCGATGTTTAAAAAATAAATTAGCATTATTTATAAAATAAAATATACATTGTTTTTAAAATAGAAATAGCAGAATAAAAATATGATTTTTATTTTTATAGTAGCGATATAAAAATATGAGTTTTATATATATGGCAAAGTGATAAAGATCTGATTTTTATATAAGTAGAAATATAATTTTTATATAGAAAATAGCGTTATAAAAATGTGATCTTTTATATATATATACATATATATATATATATAGCGATATTTAAATATATAAACATCATATTAAAAATGCGATTTTTAATATGAACAGCGTGAAAAGGATGGCGTAGGAATTTCGGGCAAATCCAATCGATCAGAAATTCAGAATAGAATGGAGGAGTGGATCCCAAAAGTGAGAGCTTCTCACTTTTAATTTGTTTTATAGTTGAAATATATACTAGGATGCAGACGGTGCTTAGCAGCACCCGACATCTGTTGTCCACAGACCATGGACGACTTGTTTGTTTGTTGTTTGTGGTGTGAATATTGATTGTGTGATGTGGAATGGAATAAATTATTTTATGGTTAAAAATATAAGTTTTAACGTGTATATAAAATAAATATTTATAAACAAATCGGACGATTTGTTTATGTACACACATTTGACTGATATGGATTGGGACGATAAATTTTACACATCGCCCAACTGCACAAATAAAACCTGTGTTTGATTGTTTGAAAACCCCACACGGGTGTTGGGATGAAATTGGCCATACACTAGTCCCAATAATTAGTTGTATGTCGATTGATTGATTGACAGGCTATTATAAGCGTTAAATAATTATATTTGATGCTTATGCAGGCTTGAATGCACTTTGGGTGATGGTTGACTGTGTTTGATTGTTGTAGTGTACGTGTATGTATGAAATCCATATAAATCACATTGTATGGTAATTGACAGTGTCTGATTCCAGTTCAGAAAGAATGAATATTTTAAAATAACAATTATTTTAAAATAATGAATATTTTTCAAATAATATTCTGTGAAAACCTGTAACTTCCCCGGGTGAGGAAAGCGCGGATAGTTCGAGAACAAGCCACAAAAGAACGCAGACGAAAGAACATTTCATTGTATATTACAACAATGCATCAGATTACAAGAATATACAGAGTATAAATAAATAAATATTACACAGAAATATCAGAGATTTAAATTACATTTAAATACATAGCAGCGGAAAATAATACAATACACAACTAGAAGAGATATACGGATACAAAGCTTTCCGGATATCATCCCAGCTGTAAACCAGGATCCTGTGAATATAAATCTGCAAAACCAAAACTACTAGCTGCCCGTGTCAAAAATAGGGGCACCCAGAGTTTAGGTTAAAACAATAAACTCCAGGTCAGTCATGTGACTGGTGTGAGAACTAAAACAGTTATTAATCTTTATTTTCAAAGTTAGGTAAATCAAGGGACCACGCCGTATAACACGGAATGGGTTTCCTCTCAAGAATACCAGTACATAAACAACAGCGCAATGCTAAATAAAGAAAAATGAAGCTATTATAAGACCCAGGTCCCATCACACAATGCAACGCAAGCCGGAGGATAGGGTTTTTACCTTATAATAGCCAAGAATGCTTGATACGTTTAAAACAAATCATTTGATACTATTATAAGTGCATATTGTATAAAACATCTTCAAATCATAAGTATCAATCATAGACGGCATAAGCGCCCCATCCCACTATGTCGCCATACTAGGCTCTACAAATAAAACCGGAAGACACGTATTGGAAATTGGATTTCCATCATGGTGGCTCCTGATTCGAAAGATCGATCGCGTAATGCAATTCACCATGGCTTACGTCCCAACAAGAGAAAACACCGTCTGCACATCCGCACATTTGGGACCAGAGTACCACCGCGGCTTACGTCCCAACGAGAGAAAACACCGCCTACTCTATATATCCCTGAGCACTAAGCTCATCTCGGTCGACCGAATCCACGACACCACTAAGGTGCCCATCCACTAAAAAGCATACTGATCAAACCATCAGTTTACCACCATACTGGGATGTGAGGCTCGCGAATCAACGCTATACACAAAGCCATGCTATATCAGCTGCGCTTTGATCATCATCCACCAAACTTTGCTTTTCAACAAAAGTCTGGATCACTACATCTCAGCATGCCACACTATCAATCCATATCGTACCACGGATTTCTGCCAATATATAACCTCTGAGCTCGTATGTCTCAGAGAAGGGCGTTAAGCAAGAGAATAAATTCTCCGCCGCCAAACAGATATATATTTAGCAGAGATCAACAAATACAATATAAAGGAATACAATGTCAGACACACCATCCATTTACAAGTCCGTTCTAGGTCTGAACGAAACCGGAGGCACTTTCCTCGCATATCCATCCATCTCCAAGTACGTCTGGACGACCACCAACTGATTCCCTCATCTTGGATGTACAGCCCAATCAAGATCATCAGTAATCACCCAAACGATGTGAAGACTTCCGGTCTTCGACCACCGTCTTCATCTTCGACATATCGTCGAATCGGTTATTCAGAATGGGTATAAACCCGGCCTTTCCGAACAACCCGCGTATATTAAAAACGAATGTTACACAAACACAACATACGCCTCATTCCAATTCAGTAGCTACTAACCGTAAATCAACAAGAGAACAATTTCCCAAATATTAACCCCGAAGGCCGAAACCAACATCAGATCAATACCCAGGAAACCATTCTTCTTAGCTAACCTACAGCTAGTTTCTAAATTTCAATTCTTAGGGAAAGGTGGCAACGGCAATTAGGAGCCCTAGTTTTGAAGAACGGTGCGATGGTGTTCAGTCTTGTTACAGGCCATTCTAGGAAGAAGATGGTAACATTTGTTTTATGTGATTAATCTGTTTAATTAGTTAATTAATAATAATTATGTGATTAGCTTATTCAAATTTGTAAATAAGCAGTAATCAGATTTTTTGTAAATAAAAAGTACTGATTTTCTTTCTTTCTTTTGTTTTCAGTTCTAAAAATATAAAATTTGAATTGTTTTCTAAAAATATAAAATTAGCATATGTTTATAATATAAAATTAGCTTATGTTTATAATATAAAATTAGCAATGTTTAAAATATAAATTAGCATTGTTTATAAAATAAAATAAACATTGTTCTAAAAATGAAAATAGCAGAATAAAAATATGATTTTTATTTTTATAGTAGCGATATAAAAATCTGAGTTTTACATATATGGCAAAGTGATAAAGATCTGATTTTTATATAAGTAGCAATATAATTTTATATAGAAAATAGTGTTATAAAAATGTGATCTTATATATATAGCGATATTTAAATATATAAACATCATATTAAAAATGTGATTTTTAATATGAACAACGTGAAAAGGATGGCGTAGGAATTTCGGGCAAATCCAATCGATCAGAAATTCAGAATAGAATGGAGGAGTGGATCCCAAAAGTGAGAACTTCTCACTTTTAATTTGTATTCTAGTTGAAATATATACTAGGATGCAGACGGTGCTTAGCAGCACCCGACACCCGTTGTCCACAGACCATGGACGACTTGTTTGTTTATTGTTTGTGGTGTGAAGTTGAATGGAATAAATTATTTTATGGTTAAAAATATAATTTTTAACGTGTATATAAAATAAATATTTATAAACAAATCGGATGATTTGTTTATGTACACTTATTTGACTGATATGGATTGGGACGATAAATTTTGCACATCGCCCAACTGCACAAATAAACCTGTATTTGATTGTTTGAAAACCCCACACGGGTGTTGGGATGAAATTGGCCATACACTAGTCCCAATAATTAGCTGTATGTCGATCGATTGATCGACAGGCTGTTATGAGCGTTAAATATTTATATTTGATGCTTATGCAGTGTAGAATGCACTTTAGGTGATGGTTGACTGTGTTTGATTGTTGTAGTGTACGTGTGCGTATGAAATCCATATAAATCACATTGTATGGTAATTGAATGTGTCTGATTCCAGTTCAGAAAGAATGAATATTTTAAAATAACAATTATTTTAAAATAATGAATATTTTTCAAATAATATTCAGAAGAATATCAAAATTTGATTTTAATGTCCGATTTGGGATGGACACGAATATATTTAAATATATATATAGCCGTGTTGTTTAGATTGACGCCATTTGAATGTGAACGATATTTATATTGATTTTATTCATTTTTATAATGAATAACGAAAAGGAAATGATTTCAAAATATAATATTTTGAAAATATTATCATTTATATATCGACGATATGGAATATTCAATTTTGATTAGAAATTGAATAGGAAGTAGAAATCGTTTTGAAAACGAATTTAAAACGATTTATAAAATACGTTTTGAAAGAAAATCGATGAAATATATGATATATATATATATATTATATATATAATGGCCTGAATAGAACGCGCTGCACCGCGGCAGTTCGCGAATTTCAACCATTGACTTCGAATGGATATTACGGGAGATCCGACCGTCGGATTCTCCTAAAACTGGAACCGTTGGGTTCGTATCGAAAAGAGCTTTCTAACGAATATTAGAGATTTGAAATCTAATGGTTGGATTTGGAATTATGTCCAAATCAAATTTGGAAAAGGTCGTTGTAAGTGCAGTTCGATGGCCGTTGATGGAAATCGACTGTACGGGCCTTGATAAAATTATTAAAAATTGTAATAATTTTTGTAAAATCATAAGAAATGATTTGGAAAGAATTGGGATGAAAAATTCCATATTTGAAAAGATAAAAATAGATTTTTTATCGAAATGGACTAGTTTTGAACTAGAATTATAATCCATTTATTTTTAAAATAAATAAATTGGTTTTGAAAGGGTTTTAAAAGTAACCAGAATTTCCAATAATTGAATTGGATTGGATTTGAATCAAAATTGTCTTCGGAATATTTCGATGTTGGATTTCGTGATTATACAGATATTGTTATGGAAATTTGAAAGATATATTTATATCGTTATTTCTAATATAATATTAGTTGGTCGTAGAATTTGATATTGAATATAAGCCGATATATTTTCTATTCAGAGCCTTGTATTTAATATCGAATGGGATTTGGGTTTGTCGTGAATGGTGTCTTCATTAACACTGTTCTTAAACCCAGTTGAGAAAAAGATTAAATCTTTTTATTTAGATTTAATGAAGTATACCAATTAAATGGTATTTAATTGGAATTGAATTTGAATTGATTTTTGGGTTTATCGTGAACGGTGTTTTAAATAACACCTGTTCTTTAACCCGACAATTAATGGAATGTGAATTGGGTTTGTCGTGAACTGGGTTTTAACGACATTCGTTCTTTAACCCGATTTACAGTGAAATGTGATTTGGAATTTATAAATCTTTTGTAAAGATTTAAAGGAGATTTTCCAAAGTAAAGTTTTCCAATTTAATAAAATAAATTGGAATGGAATGGAACTCGATTTGGTAATAATCGAAGTGAATTTCTATGGAGGAAGACAACTAATATATCTGGAATTTAAAAGGCTTTGCCGTTATTCCATTTATATTATTAGTCAGATATGGAAGTTTATATCGATTTGTTTTCCATGAAGATTCCATTGTAAATAGAATGTGATTTTGGGTTTATAGTGAACCGTGTTTTAAATGACATTGGTTCTTTAACCCAGTTAAAGACAGGATATGATTTCCCAAGTTAAATAATCATTAATAGTGATTTTTGGGAAGATTAAAACCAAGTGGAGTTTTAATGAATCTTTAATTAGATTGAAATGATCGAGAATGGAGTATCACCAGTTTTGCTCCAGGCGATAGTTAAATCTTTAATTAGAATTGAACGTGAACTGGTAATTGAATTTACCGATAACACCGTGGTGTTAGATATGAAGTATGACCAGTTTTACTTCATGGGATGAATAGGTTGGGATTGGGAAATTAAAATAAATGATTACTTCAGTAAGGTTCGTTAATCCCGACTAGTTTGGATAAACCATAATTTGGTTTGAATTGATATTCAAAGGAAGATTAAAGAATAAATTTAAGGAATTTATCTTTGATAAAATTAATGGGAACCTTTCCCAAAGTATAAGAATATTTGAATAAAAGAATATTCTGAATTGGAATGAGGCGTATGTTGTGTTTGTGTAACACTTGTTTATTATATACGCGAGTTATTCAGAAAGACCGGGTTTATCCCATTCTGAATAACTGATTCGATGATGTGTCGAGAATGAAGACAGTGATGGAAGACCGAAGGTCTTCACATCGTTTGGATAATTACTAATGATCTTGATTGGGCTGTACACCCAAGAGGAGGGAATCAGTTGGTGATCGTCCAGACGTACTTGGAGATCGATGGATATGCGAGGTACAATGTGCCTCCGGTTTCGTTCAGACCCAGAACGGACTTGTAAATGGACTGTGTGTCTGACATTGGATATCATTCTGTGTGATTGATGGATATCGGTTGCATGGAGTGGTTTGCCTGTGTGGCATAGTAAGATGCAAATGATCAAGGCTTCTGTTGAAAAGCAGTCTTGTGGTTGATGATCAAAGCACCTCCTGTGTGGCACAGCTTTGTGTAGCGTTAATTCGTGAGCCTCACACCCCGGTTGTGAACCAGAAACGGGAGAGGACCTCAGGGAGGGCATGCGTTTCCTTCTAGCTAGGGTGGTGTCAGTGACCTACCAGCCCTGACATTTATATTATTTTCACCTGTGTGGTTGCTGGATTGCGAGGCGCCTCGGATATATCGGTGACTATGTGGAGCCGATGGAGTCATTTGGCTCATTGACGCCCCAAAGGGCGGGGAAACGCAGTGTTCAGGCATTATAATCCACATCGGTGGACCGACCCTGACGATCCATGGGGCAGTTGCGGCTGTTCCTGAGGGGCGGGCTAGAGCGTCTCGAATTCGGTGACGACGATCCCTTGCCTCGGTTCACAGATGGAAATCCAACTTCCAATACGCGACTTTGCGGTCTTAGTTGTAAACATATATATGGCGACATAGTGGTATGAGGCACTTATGCCGTCTATGATTGATACTTATGATTGAAATTGTTTTGACACTATACACTTATAATAATAATAAAAGACGAAATTTAGCGTATCAAGCATGCTTTGGCTATTATAAGGTAAAGCTCTATCCTCCGGCTTGTGTTGCATTGTGTGATGGGACCTGGGTCTTATAATAGCTTCATTGTCCTTTATTTAGCATTGCACTGTTGTTTTATGCACTGGTATCCTTGGGAGGAAACCCGTTCCATGTTATATAGTATGGTCCCTGGATTTACCTAACTTTAAAATAAAGATTAATAATTGTTTTAGTTCTCACACCAGCCACATGACTGACCTAGAGTTGATTGTTTTAACCTAAACTCTAGGTGCCTCTATTTTCCGCACGGGCAGCTAGTAGTTTTGGTTTTGCAGATTTATATTCACAGGATCCTGGTTTACAGTTGGAATGATATCCGGAAAGCTCTGTGTCCGTATATCTCTTTCAGTTGTGTATTGTATTATTTTTCCGCTGCAGTAATGTATTTAAATCTCTGATATTTCTCTGATGTATAATATTTATTCATACTCTGTATATTCTTGTATTCTGATGGAATTGTTGTTATTAACAATGAAATGTTCTTCTGTTTGTGTTTCGATTTGTCATGTTCTCAAAACAATTAGGGGTTTCGAACGGTCTCGGTCGGTTTAGCGATCGATTCGGATCGAGCGATATTCCCAATTGTTACAGCTGGTATCAGAGCTTTGGTTTACAGAGCTCGGAGAACAAGACACATTAGAACCGAACGAAAGAATTCATCAGAGATTGGATTAGTAATATCCAATGAGAATGGCTCGTTAGAGATGGGATCAACAGTTTCCTAGAATGAGTTGGAAGTGTATATTTTTAAATTGGAAACAAATTTTGTTTTGAAAAATTAAATTCAATTATTCGTATTTGAATATTTTTTTGTATTGATTTGGACAATCCAGTATATAGAGATTTGAATATACGTCTGATCCACGTGTATTGAAGCCTCAAATATACTAGATAGATATAGAATCACACTCTAGTCACCCGGAGATGATTCTGATGATGTCGGCGTCATCAGCATTTGTATTCGAGTTCCGAAAGTGGGATGTTTATATGATTCCAATTGACTGGTGTGAGAACCAAAACTAGATAGGGCTTATGGTTGTGATTTGGCACAAAAAATGTGATTTTTGACTATATATCAAAGTTATGAATTTGAAAAACTAATCAACTAATTGATTGTTGATTGTTGGTTGTGTTATGTGATTACTTATTTAAACCCATATGTGAATGAATGGTAAATGTAGCCAAATTGAACCAAATATTGAACTGTATTGAAATTGTTTAGCAATTCATGCATCTACATGTATATACATTGAACGGGTCATAGCAAGGAGGCTAGAGAAGAGGAATAAAATTGTTTGCCTTACAAATAGGTACATGTTTATTGTATTTCTTGGGGGTTTTGATGATTTTATGAGCCGATTGGCTAGCCGTTTGACTGTTTCTTTTTCTTTTTGGATTGGAAAGTCATGTATGGAAATTTTGGGATTTTCCTAGTGCTCCCGTGCAGGGGAGGTTATGGCGATTTTTTTTTGAAAATTTAGGGTGTTAGCCAAAAATTTGAAAAGTTCTTAGAAACTGAAAAGTTGAAGAACTTAAGCCATAATGAAATAATGAAAGTTGGGTTGATTTGTAAAACAACTTTCAGCTTCGTTCCTTTTCGGGGACGAAAAGCTTTAAGTGGGGGAGATTGTAATAACCCGGAAATCCGAGCCAATTTAAAAAATTTATTTTGGCAATTTTAGTGAATTTTGAGTATTTAAAATGAATTATTTTAAATAATAACGACGAGAAATTTATTTTGAATAGAATTAGAACGTATATATTTATTTGAACCGATATGAGAATATAAATATTTATTTTTAATTATAAAAGGAATTGAAAATGGCGCGGTAGTTTGAAAATTCGATTTCAAATTTCAAATGAATGTACATGATTCAAAATAAACCGGATTTTAGCAAAACCAAAAATATTTGAATCTATTTGAGAATATCTTTCCAATGAATCCGAAAAATTGAAATTTCATAGCGGGAATAAAAAGTTATGTCCAGTTGAAAATTCAGAATAGTCGCTATGGAATTTTGGCCCTTAAAAATGAAAATTTTGCAAACGACCTCTGTTTTCGACGAAACCACTTTTGTTGGATCTGGGATGTCAAGTTATTGCTAGAATACAATTTGCATAATTTTCTGAATCAATATGTGAGCGTGGCAAAGTAAAACGTGTTTTGACAGTTTTAGTCAATTTCAATCGACTAGAAAATGACCATTTTTTAAACGGTCTCAGAATTTGACGAAATTAGTTTTGTTGGGACCGTATCGTCAATATGAAGCTAGAAAGAATTTTTTTGAAATTTTTAGAATCAGTATGTGGCCCCGGTAAATTGAAATGTACGTT
Source organism: Allium sativum (assembly GCA_030737875.1). Classification (NCBI taxonomy): domain Eukaryota; kingdom Viridiplantae; phylum Streptophyta; class Magnoliopsida; order Asparagales; family Amaryllidaceae; genus Allium; species Allium sativum. The sequence goes on along the minus strand of CM060925.1, from coordinate 427,017,692 downwards.
TAAAATTGAATATATAGATTTAAATTTTAAATTAAGCGGAAACTGATCGTAACAGCTGAATTGGGTTACGAAACATATCCCATTGTGTCCGAAATGAGGATATTTAGCTAGGGGCTACAGTCGTTCAGGTTGATTTTGAGTTTGTAACGATAAACAAGTTAAATTTGAATTAAATAGTAATTAAATTTTATTATAAATATCTCATTAGCTAAAACCCTAGGTCAACTCATTTTCTGGTCAAATTTCCAAGCCGCCTCTTTCGTCCTCGATGGCTTGCGCTCTCCCCCTTCTTCCCTCAGAAATCACTCAATCCACAAACGTTTTCCAAAATCCTCAACACAAAAATGAAAGACCTCCGCGCGCTCTTTGAGTTTAACGACAATGATCAACGTTGGTCTCTCGTGTTGGTCAGGACTTCGCCTAAAAGGCGCGACTGTCGAACCCCGATTCAGGAGGATAGCGGAGAACGAGTGGGCCCATACGTTGGGCGGAGGAAGCCGACTTGAAGCTCTTCGAGGTGAGCACATCAGATCCCCGACTGGCGCAAGGTGGCAACGGCAATTAGGAGCCCTAGTTTTGAAGAACGGTGCGATGGTGTTCGGTCTTGTTACAGGCCATTCCAGGAAGAAGATGGTAACATTTTTTTTATGTGATTAATCTGTTTAATTAGTTAATTAATAATAATTATGTGGTTAGCTTATTTAAATTTGTTTGTAAATAAAAAGTACTAATTTTTTTTCTTTCTTTTGTTTTCAGTTCTACAAATATAAAATTTGAATTGTTTTCTAAAAATATAAAATTAGCATATGTTTTATAATATAAAATTAGCATATATTTATAATATAAAATTAGCGATGTTTAAAAAATAAATTAGCATTATTTATAAAATAAAATATACATTGTTTTTAAAATAGAAATAGCAGAATAAAAATATGATTTTTATTTTTATAGTAGCGATATAAAAATATGAGTTTTATATATATGGCAAAGTGATAAAGATCTGATTTTTATATAAGTAGAAATATAATTTTTATATAGAAAATAGCGTTATAAAAATGTGATCTTTTATATATATATACATACATATATATATATATATAGCGATATTTAAATATATAAACATCATATTAAAAATGCGATTTTTAATATGAACAGCGTGAAAAGGATGGCGTAGGAATTTCGGGCAAATCCAATCGATCAGAAATTCAGAATAGAATGGAGGAGTGGATCCCAAAAGTGAGAGCTTCTCACTTTTAATTTGTTTTATAGTTGAAATATATACTAGGATGCAGACGGTGCTTAGCAGCACCCGACATCTGTTGTCCACAGACCATGGACGACTTGTTTGTTTGTTGTTTGTGGTGTGAATATTGATTGTGTGATGTGGAATGGAATAAATTATTTTATGGTTAAAAATATAAGTTTTAACGTGTATATAAAATAAATATTTATAAACAAATCGGACGATTTGTTTATGTACACACATTTGACTGATATGGATTGGGACGATAAATTTTACACATCGCCCAACTGCACAAATAAAACCTGTGTTTGATTGTTTGAAAACCCCACACGGGTGTTGGGATGAAATTGGCCATACACTAGTCCCAATAATTAGTTGTATGTCGATTGATTGATTGACAGGCTATTATAAGCGTTAAATAATTATATTTGATGCTTATGCAGGCTTGAATGCACTTTGGGTGATGGTTGACTGTGTTTGATTGTTGTAGTGTACGTGTATGTATGAAATCCATATAAATCACATTGTATGGTAATTGACAGTGTCTGATTCCAGTTCAGAAAGAATGAATATTTTAAAATAACAATTATTTTAAAATAATGAATATTTTTCAAATAATATTCTGTGAAAACCTGTAACTTCCCCGGGTGAGGAAAGCGCGGATAGTTCGAGAACAAGCCACAAAAGAACGCAGACGAAAGAACATTTCATTGTATATTACAACAATGCATCAGATTACAAGAATATACAGAGTATAAATAAATAAATATTACACAGAAATATCAGAGATTTAAATTACATTTAAATACATAGCAGCGGAAAATAATACAATACACAACTAGAAGAGATATACGGATACAAAGCTTTCCGGATATCATCCCAGCTGTAAACCAGGATCCTGTGAATATAAATCTGCAAAACCAAAACTACTAGCTGCCCGTGTCGAAAATAGGGGCACCCAGAGTTTAGGTTAAAACAATAAACTCCAGGTCAGTCATGTGACTGGTGTGAGAACTAAAACAGTTATTAATCTTTATTTTCAAAGTTAGGTAAATCAAGGGACCACGCCGTATAACACGGAATGGGTTTCCTCTCAAGAATACCAGTGCATAAACAACAGCGCAATGCTAAATAAAGAAAAATGAAGCTATTATAAGACCCAGGTCCCATCACACAATGCAACGCAAGCCGGAGGATAGGGTTTTTACCTTATAATAGCCAAGAATGCTTGATACGTTTAAAACAAATCATTTGATACTATTATAAGTGCATATTGTATAAAACATCTTCAAATCATAAGTATCAATCATAGACGGCATAAGCGCCCCATCCCACTATGTCGCCATACTAGGCTCTACAAATAAAACCGGAAGACACGTATTGGAAATTGGATTTCCATCATGGTGGCTCCTGATTCGAAAGATCGATCGCGTAATGCAATTCACCATGGCTTACGTCCCAACAAGAGAAAACACCGTCTGCACATCCGCACATTTGGGACCAGAGTACCACCGCGGCTTACGTCCCAGCGAGAGAAAACACCGCCTACTCTATATATCCCTGAGCACTAAGCTCATCTCGGTCGACCGAATCCACGACACCACTAAGGTGCCCATCCACTAAAAAGCATACTGATCAAACCATCAGTTTACCACCATACCGGGATGTGAGGCTCGCGAATCAACGCTATACACAAAGCCATGCTATATCAGCTGCGCTTTGATCATCATCCACCAAACTTTGCTTTTCAACAAAAGTCTGGATCACTACATCTCAGCATGCCACACTATCAATCCATATCGTACCACGGATTTCTGCCAATATATAACCTCTGAGCTCGTATGTCTCAGAGAAGGGCGTTAAGCAAGAGAATAAATTCTCCGCCGCCAAACAGATATATATTTAGCAGAGATCAACAAATACAATATAAAGGAATACAATGTCAGACACACCATCCATTTACAAGTCCGTTCTAGGTCTGAACGAAACCGGAGGCACTTTCCTCGCATATCCATCCATCTCCAAGTACGTCTGGACGACCACCAACTGATTCCCTCATCTTGGATGTACAGCCCAATCAAGATCATCAGTAATCACCCAAACGATGTGAAGACTTCCGGTCTTCGACCACCGTCTTCATCTTCGACATATCGTCGAATCGGTTATTCAGAATGGGTATAAACCCGGCCTTTCCGAACAACCCGCGTATATTAAAAACGAATGTTACACAAACACAACATACGCCTCATTCCAATTCAGTAGCTACTAACCGTAAATCAACAAGAGAACAATTTCCCAAATATTAACCCCGAAGGCCGAAACCAACATCAGATCAATACCCAGGAAACCATTCTTCTTAGCTAACCTACAGCTAGTTTCTAAATTTCAATTCTTAGGGAAAGGTTCCCATTAATTTTATCCAAGATAAATTCTTTAAAATTTATCCTTTAATCTTCCTTTGGATGTTATTTCAAACCAAGTTATGGTTTTCCAAACTAGTCGAGATTAGCGAACCACACCGAAGTAATTATTTATTTTATTTCCCAATCCCAACCTATTCATCCCCTGAAGCAAAACTGGTAATACTCCATATCTAATACCATGGCGTTATCGGTAAAATTAATTACCATTTCACGTTCAAATCTAATTAAAGATTTAACTATCGCTTTGGAGCAAAACTGGTGATACTCCATTCTCGCTCATTTTCTAAAGTTGATAATTTAAATTATCAATCCACATTTCAATTTAATTGAAGTTCCATTAAAACTCTTTTTACTGGGTTAAAGAACTAGTGTCATTTAAAACACAGTTCACGATAAACCCAAATCACATTCTATTTATCATCGGGTTAAAGAACTAGTGTTATTTAAAACACAGTTCACGATAAACCCATGAATCAATTCTATTTAAACCCATTTCAAATCCAATTAATTTATTTAAAAATAAATGGGTTTTAATTTCAGTTCAAAACTAGTTCATTTCGATAAAAATCTATTTTTATCTTTTCAAATATGGAGTTTTCATCTAAATTTTTCCCAAATCATTTCTTATGATTTTACACTAATTATTGATATTTTTAATAATTTTATCAAGGCCCGTACAGTCGATTTCCATCAACGGCCATCGAACTGCACTTACAACGACCTTTTCCAAATTTGATTTGGACGTATCTCCAAATCCTACCATTAGATTTCAAATTTCTAATATTCGTTAGAAAGCTCTTTTCGATACGAACCCAATGGTTCCGGTTTTAGGAGAATCCGACGATCGGATCTCCCGTAATGTCCGTTCGAAGTAAATGGTCGAAATTCACGAACTGCCGCTGCGCGGCGCGTTCTTTTCAGGCCATTATGTTATATATATAATATATATAATATATATTTCGTCGATTTCTATTTATAACGAATTCTATAAATAGTTTTGAATTCGTTTCAAAAACAATTTCAACTTCCATTTCAATTCAAATCAAAATCGAATTTTGTTCTTATAAATTCGTTTTAAAATTCATTGCTATTCAATTCAAATTTCAATTCATTTTCTAATCAAATCAAATTCAATTCATCCTCTATTCAATTCAAATTCAATTCATTTTCTAATCAAATCAAATTCAATTCATTTTCTAATCAAATCAAATTCAATTCATTTTCTAATCAATTCAAATTCGTTTTCTATTCAATTCAAATTCAATTCATTTTCTAATCAATTCAAATTCGTTATATATTCAATTGAAATCAAATTCGTTATATATTCAATTCGAATTCGTTTTCTATTCAATTTAATTCAAATTTCAGGATATTCGATTTCGAAATCACTTTTCAATATTCCTTTTAAAATGAATAAAATCGATATAAATATCGTTCACGTCAAAATGGCGTCAATCTAATCAACACGGCTTCATATATTTCTATTTTCAAATATTCTATTTCAAATATTTCTTTTTCAAATATTTCCTTTTCAAATATTTCTATTTCAAATATTTCTATTATTAAAATATTTCGTTCAACACGTGACTAATCTCAACGGATGAGTACTGTCAACACATGAACCTTTATTTTATATTGATAAAGATGTAAATTTTATTATTAAAATATTTCGTTCAACACATGACTAATCTCAACGGATGAGTACTGTCAACACATGAACCTTTATTTTATATTGATAAAGATGTAAATTTTATTATTAAAATATTTCATTCAACACATGACTAATCTCAACGGATGAGTACTGTCAACACATGAACCTTTATTTTATATTGATAAAGATGTAAATTTTATTATTAAAATTTTTCGTTCAACACATGACTAATCTCAACGGATGAGTACTGTCAACACATGAGCCTTTATTTTATATTGATAAAGATGTAAATTTTATTATTAAAATATTTCGTTCAACACATGACTAATCTCAACGGATGAGTACTGTCAACACATGAACCTTTATTTTATATTGATAAAGATGTAAATTTTATCATTAAAATATTTCGTTCAACATATGACTAATCTCAACGGATGAGTACTGTCAACACATGAACCTTTATTTTATATTATTCTTTATTTTCTAAATTGGAAGAAGGCCCAATCAATCACCATATAATGTTAATTATATGGATTTTCATACATCACACGTATATAATAGCATTGAAAAATAATCAACCATCAACCAAAGTGCACTACACTGTATAAGCATCAAATATAGATATCTAACGCTTATAACAGCCTGTCAATCAATCGATCGACATATTTAATCAATCAGGATGAGTGAACTTCAAATTTCATCCCAACACCCGTGTGGGGTTTCAAATCAACAAACACAGATTTTATTTGTGCAGTTGGGCGATGTGTAAAATTTATCGACCCAATCAATATCAGTCAAATCAGTGTATATAAACAAATCGACCGATTTGTTTATAGATATTTATTTATTCACATTCACATTAAAAATTATATTTTTAACGATAAAATATTTTTAACTATATAAATATTTTATTTTCTTTCAACACATTAATTTTTAGTTCATTTACCCAATAAAATGATATTTTTGTTTTTCTAACTTATTTTAGAAAATTTCGGCGGCATAACGGCACGATACTAGAAATGGGACGAGGCCTAGCCTTATCCCCGGTCTAGTGAAGGCCCACGCCATTCACACATCAATCAAATCCATTCATTTCACCAAACAATTCAATTCAAACCAAATAATCTAACCAACTACACAACCAAACAAACAAGTCCATGGTCTGTGGACGATTGTGTCGGGTGCTACTAAGCACCGTCTGCATCCTAGTATATACATATAACTAGAAAAGAAATTAAAGAGTGAGAAATTCTCACCGAAAGCTATCCAATTCCACGACTCCTCATTTGTAGAAATCTTCGTCGTTTTCGCCTTTTATCACTTTCGTCGCCCGTAGCCACTACATATGTAAAAATCAAATTTTTACTTTGCTATTCAATATATAAAAATTGAATTTTTCCTTTGCTATTCAATATATAAAAATCGAATTTTTACTTCGTTATTCAGTATATAAAAATCGAATTTTTCCTTTTCTATTCAATATATAAAAATCGAATTTTTACTTCGCTATTCAATATATAAAAATCCTATTTTTACACCGCTAAAAATCGCATCTTTTCTATAACAAAATTTCGATCTTTTCACCCCTAATAATCATATGATAAAAATATGATCTTTTCAGTATTTATTCATTTTTAAAATCAGATCTATACTTTGTTGTTCATATAAAATCAGATCTATTCTTTGTTTATAGAAAATAAATAAACAATTTTCTTTTTTTTTATATATACATACTAAAATAAATAAACAAAAACAGATTTTACATAAATTAAAATAAATAAACGCTCACTGTTAACTTCCAGGTCGTGGTTCGCATAGCAGCTCCAAGCTAGGGCTCCAAATCTCGATCACCACAGGAGGCTTGACGTTGATCGGAGGGTGGCACGGGCTTCGTCGTCGCGAGCTACTCCTTCGCAGGGGACGATGGCGAACTCGTCAGCATGGAGGCGGTGCTTGCGGAGGGGGAAAATCGATGGGGGCGGTGGTGGTTTAAAAGGGATCATGGGTTCGTAACTTGGACGGAGGGAGGAGGAGGGAGGCCTGAGGCGAATCGGAGGTTGGGGGGAAGAAGCACTCGGCTAGGCGGCGGACGAGGCGACGTGGTGGTGGGGTTGGACTGGAGGCAGGCGTGATTTGGTTTTACTTATTTATTTATTTTCAGATCGATTGAAAAACGAGAAGGGGGGCCAGAAGTATAAGGGGGTGAGGAGAGAGAGTGTTTTATTTTATTTTGTTATATTATATATGAAAAAGTTGACTTTTACATACGACCTCGAAACGAGGCCCACCGCCTGTCGTCCATAGCGTATTACCCCCATTCCGAACACAATGGGATATGTATCGTAGGCTGATTCAATCGTTACAATCAGTTTCCGTTAAAATCAACATATAACTCTATATATTGAATTTGAACGCGCATTTCAATTTACTGGGGTCACATACTAACTCAAAAAATTCCATAATAATAATTTCTAGCTTCGTATTAACGATACGGTCCTAACAAAACTAGTTTCGTCGAATTCTAAGACTGTTGGAAAAATGGCCATTTTCCAGTCGATTAAAATCAACTGAAACTGGTCAAACGCGTTTTCCTTTGCCACGCTCACATATTGATTCAGAAAATTATGAATTTTGAAATCTAGCAATAATCTGACATCGCGGATCCAACAAAAGTGGTTTCGTCGAAATCCGAGGTCGTTTGCAAAATGGCTATTTTTAAGGGCCTGAATTCCATAGCGACTATTCAGAATTTTCAACTGGGCATATCTTTTTATCCCCGCTATGAAATTTTGATTTTTCGGATTCGTTGGAAAGATATTATCAATTAGATCCTAATGTTTTTGGTTTCACTAAAATCCGGTTTGTTTTGCACCCGGTACATTCAATTGAAGTTTGGAATCGAATTATCGAACTACCGCGCCATTTTCAATTCTATTTATAATTATATATATTTAAATATATTCTAACGACGACGTATATAATATATACATTCGAATTCTATTCAAAATAAATTTCTCGTCGATATTATTTAAAATAATCCATTTTAAATGTTCAAAATTCGCTAAAATTGCCAAAATAAAAATTTTAAACTGGCCCAGATTTTCGGGTTGTTACAATCTCCTCCACTTAAAACTTTTCGTCCCCGAAAAGGAACAAAGTCGAAAGTGGTTTGATTAATCAACTCTACGTTCAATCTGGCTTTCATTCTCCAACTTTTTAGTTTCTGAGATTTTTCAAATTTTCAAAAATTTGGCTAACACACTAAATTTTCGAGAAATTTCGCCATAACCTCCCCTGCACCGGGAGCCACGGGAAAATCCCGAAATTGCCATATAGGCCTTCTGATCTCAAAAAAAATAAGAAAAAGCCAATCGGCTCATAAAATCATCATCACCCAAACAAAACAGTAAATTATAGTAAACATGTACCTATTTGTCGGGCAAACAAATTTTATTCTCTGCTCTAGCCTCCTTGCTATGACCTGTTCAATATAAGTACAAGTATATGCAAGCAAATGCGACCAAATTTCAATATAATTCAATGTTTGATCAAATTGGCTATATGGTTAAAATTTCAATTAATCAAAACAGTAATCAAATAACACAACCATCAATCAATTAGTTGATTAGCTTTTCAAACACATAATTTTGTTATATATTCTAAAAATCAGATTTTTGATGCAAAATCACAACAATAAGCCCTATCTAATTTTGGTTCTCACACCAGTCAATAGGAAATATATAGAAATCTCACTTTCTTCACTCGAATATAAATACTGGTAATGTGATCACAATTATCAGTATCATCCCCGGGCGACTAGAGTGTGATTCTATATCCATCCAGTACATTAAAACTTCGAATACACGCGGATCAGACGTATACGCAAAATCTTTATATACTGCATTGTCCAAATCAATATAAATAAATAATCAAATACGAATAATTGATTTATATTTTCAAAACAAAACTTGTTTTCACTTTAAAATTTTACTCTCCACACTCATTCTAGGATACTACTGATCCCATCTCTAACGAGTCATTCCCGTTGGATATTACTAATCCAATTATGATGAATTCTTCCGTATGGTTTTAATGTGTCTTGTTCTCTGAGCTTTGTAAACCAAAGCTATGATACCAACTGTGAAAACCCGTAACTTCCCCGGGTGAGGAAAGCGCGGATAGTTCGAGAACAAGCCACAAAAGAACGCAGACGAAAGAACATTTCATTGTATATTACAATAATGCATCAGATTACAAGAATATACAGAGTATAAATGAATAAATATTACAAAGAAATATCAGAGATTTAAATTACATTTAAATACATAGCAGCGGAAAATAATACAATACACAACTAGAAGAGATATACGGATACAAAGCTTTCCGGATATCATCCCAGCTGTAAACCAGGATCCTGTGAATATAAATCTGCAAAACCAAAACTACTAGTTGCCCGTGTCGAAAATAGGGGCACCCAGAGTTTAGGTTAAAACAATAAACTCCAGGTCAGTCATGTGACTGGTGTGAGAACTAAAACAGTTATTAATCTTTATTTTCAAAGTTAGGTAAATCAAGGGACCACACCGTATAACACGGAACGGGTTTCCTCCCAAGAATAACAGTGCATAAACAACAGGGCAATGCTAAATAAAGAAAAATGAAGCTATTATAAGACCCAGGTCCCATCACATAATGCAACGCAAGCCGGAGGATAGGGTTTTTACCTTATAATAGCCAAAAATGCTTGATACGTTTAAAACAAATCATTTGATACTATTATAAGTGCATATTGTATAAAACGTCTTCAAATCATAAGTATCAATCATAGACGGCATAAGCGCCCCATCCCACTATGTCGCCATACTAGGCTCTACAAATAAAACCGGAATACACGTATTGGAAATTGGATTTCCATCATGGTGGTTCCTGATTCGAAAGATCAATCGCGTAATGCAATTCACCATTGCTTACGTCCCAACAAGAGAAAACACCGTCTGCACATCCGCACATTTGGGACCAGAGTACCACCGCGGCTTACGTCCCAGCGAGAGAAAACACCGCCTACTCTATATATCCCTGAGCACTAAGCTCATCTCGATCGACCGAATCCACGACACCACTAAGGTGCCCATCCACTAAAAAGCATACTGATCAAACCATCAGTTTACCACCATACCGTGATGTGAGGCTCGCGAATCAACTCTATACACAAAGCCATGCTATATCAGCTGTGCTTTGATCATCATCCACCAAACTTTGCTTTTCAACAAAAGTCTGGATCACTGCATCTCAGCATGCCATACTATCAATCCATATCGTACCACTGATTTCTTCCAATATATAACCTCTGAGCTCGTATGTCTCAGAGAAGGGCGTTAAGCAAGAGAATAAATTCTCCGCCGCCAAACAGATATATATTTAGCAGAGATCAACAAATACAATATAAAGGAATACAATGTCAGACACACCATCCATTTACAAGTCCGTTCTAGGTCTGAACGAAACCGGAGGCACTTTCCTCGCATATCCATCCATCTCCAAGTACGTCTGGACGACCACCAACTGATTCCCTCATCTTGGATGTACAGCCCAATCAAGATCATCAGTAATCACCCAAATGATGTGAAGACTTCCGGTCTTCGACCACCGTCTTCATCTTCGACATATCGTCGAATCGGTTATTCAGAATGGGTATAAACCCGGCCTTTCCGAACAACCCGCGTATATTAAAAACGAATGTTACACAAACACAACATACACCTCATTCCAATTCAGTAGCTACTAACCGTAAATCAACAAGAGAACAATTTCCCAAATATTAACCCCGAAGGCCGAAACCAACATCAGATCAATACCCAGGAAACCATTCTTCTTAGCTAACCTACAGCTAGTTTCTAAATTTCAATTCTTAGGGAAAGGTTCCCATTAATTTTATCCAAGATAAATTCTTTAAAATTTATCCTTTAATCTTCCTTTGGATGTTATTTCAAACCAAGTTATGGTTTTCCAAACTAGTCGAGATTAGCGAACCACACCGAAGTAATTATTTATTTTATTTCCCAATCCCAACCTATTCATCCCCTGAAGCAAAACTGGTAATACTCCATATCTAATACCATGGCGTTATCGGTAAAATTAATTACCATTTCACGTTCAAATCTAATTAAAGATTTAACTATCGCTTTGGAGCAAAACTGGTGATGCTCCATTCTCGCTCATTTTCTAAAGTTGATAATTTAAATTATCAATCCACATTTCAATTTAATTGAAGATCCATTAAAACTCTTTTTACTGGGTTAAAGAACTAGTGTCATTTAAAACACAGTTCACGATAAACCCAAATCACATTCTATTTATCATCGGGTTAAAGAACTAGTGTTATTTAAAACACAGTTCACGATAAACTCATGAATCAATTCTATTTAAACCCATTTCAAATCCAATTTATTTATTTAAAAATAAATGGGTTTTAATTTCAGTTCAAAACTAGTTCATTTCGATAAAAATCTATTTTTATCTTTTCAAATATGGAGTTTTCATCCCAATTTTTCCCAAATCATTTCTTATGATTTTACACTAATTATTGATATTTTTAATAATTTTATCAAGGCCCACAGCGACCTTTTCCAAATTTGATTTGGACGTATCTCCAAATCCAACCGTTAGATTTCAAATTTTTAATATTCGTTAGAAAGCTCTTTTCGATACGAACCCAACGATTCCGGTTTTAGGAGAATCCGACAGTCGGATCTCCCGTAATGTCCGTTCGAAGTAGATGGTCGAAATTCATGAACTGCCGCTGCGCGGCGCGTTCTATTCAGGCCATTATGTTATATATATATAATATATATATTTCGTCGATTTCTATTTATAACGAATTCTATAAATAGTTTTGAATTCGTTTCAAAAACAATTTCAACTTCCATTTCAATTCAAATCAAAATCGAATTTTGTTCTTATAAATTCGTTTTAAAATTCATTGCTATTCAATTCAAATTTCAATTCATTTTCTAATCAAATCAAATTCAATTCATCCTCTATTCAATTCATTTTCTAATCAAATCAAATTCAATTCATTTTCTAATCAAATCAAATTCAATTCATTTTCTAATCAATTCAAATTCGTTTTCTATTCAATTCAAATTCAATTCATTTTCTAATCAATTCAAATTCGTTATATATTCAATTGAAATCAAATTCGTTATATATTCAATTCGAATTAGTTTTCTATTCAATTTAATTCAAATTTCAAAATATTCGATTTCGAAATCACTTTTCAATATTCCTTTTAAAATGAATAAAATCGATATAAATATCGTTTACGTCAAAATGGCGTCAATCTAATCAACACGGCTTCATATATTTCTATTTTCAAATATTCTATTTCAAATATTTCTTTTTCAAATATTTCCTTTTCAAATATTTCTATTTCAAATATTTCTATTATTAAAATATTTCGTTCAACACATGACTAATCTCAACGGATGAGTACTGTCAACACATGAACCTTTATTTTATATTGATAAAGATGTAAATTTTATTATTAAAATATTTCGTTCAACACATGACTAATCTCAACGGATGAGTACTGTCAACACATGAACCTTTATTTTATATTGATAAAGATGTAAATTTTATTATTAAAATTTTTCGTTCAACACATGACTAATCTCAACGGATGAGTATTGTCAACACATGAACCTTTATTTTATATTGATAAAGATGTAAATTTTATTATTAAAATTTTTCGTTCAACACATGACTAATCTCAACGGATGAGTACTGTCAACACATGAACCTTTATTTTATATTGATAAAGATGTAAATTTTATTATTAAAATATTTCGTTCAACACATGACTAATCTCAACGGATGAGTACTGTCAACACATGAACCTTTATTTTATATTGATAAAGATGTAAATTTTATTATTAAAATATTTCATTCAACACATGACTAATCTCAACGGATGAGTACTGTCAACACTTGAACCTTTATTTTATATTGATAAAGATGTAAATTTTATTATTAAAATATTTCGTTCAACGCATGACTAATCTCAACGGATGAGTATTGTCAACACATGAACCTTTATTTTATATTATTCTTTATTTTCTAAATTGGAAGGAGACACAATCAATCACCATATAATGTTAATTATATGGATTTTCATACATCACATGTATATAATAGCATTGAAAAATAATCAACCATCAACCAAAGTGCACTACACTGTATAAGCATCAAATATAGATATCTAACGCTTATAACAGCCTGTCAATCAATCGATCGACATATTTAATCAATCAGGATGAGTGAACTTCAAATTTCATCCCAACACCCGTGTGGGGTTTCAAATCAACAAACACAGATTTTATTTGTGTAGTTGGGCGATGTGTAAAATTTATTGACCCAATCAATATCAGTCAAATCAGTGTATATAAACAAATCGGCCGATTTGTTTATAGATATTTATTTATTCACATTCACGTTAAAAATTATATTTTTAACGATAAAATATTTTTAACTATATAAATATTTTATTTTCTTTCAACACATTAATTTTTAGTTCATTTACCCAATAAAATGATATTTTTATTTTTCTAACTTATTTTAGAAAATTTCGGCGGCATAACGGCACGATACTAGAAACGGGACGAGGTCTAGCCTTATCCCCGGTCTAGTGAAGGCCCACGCCATTCACACATCAATCAAATCCATTCATTTCACCAAACAATTCAATTCAAACCAAATAATCTAACCAACTACATAACCGAACAAACAAGTCCATGGTCTGTGGACTATTGTGTCGGGTGCTACTAAGCACCGTCTGCATCCTAGTATATACATATAACTAGAAAAGAAATTGAAGAGTGAGAAATTCTCACCGAAAGCGATCCAATACCACGACTCCTCATTTGTAGAAATCTTCGTCGTTTTCGCCTTTTATCACTTTCGTCGCCCGTAGCCACTACATATGTAAAAATCAAATTTTTACTTTGCTATTCAATATATAAAAATCGAATTTTTCCTTTGCTATTCAATATATAAAAATCGAATTTTTACTTCGTTATTCAGTATGTAAAAATCGAATTTTTCCTTTGCCATTCAATATATAAAAATCGAATTTTTACTTCGCTATTCAATATATAAAAATCCTATTTTTACACCGCTAAAAATCGCATCTTTTCTATAACAAAATTTCGATCTTTTCACCCCTAATAATCATATGATAAAAATATGATCTTTTCAGTATTTATTCATTTTTAAAATCAGATCTATACTTTGTTGTTCATATAAAATCAGATCTATACTTTGTTGTTCATATAAAATCAGATCTATTCTTTGTTTATAGAAAATAAATAAACAAATTTCTTTTTTTTTTATATACATACTAAAATAAATAAACAAAAACAGATTTTATATAAATTAAAATAAATAAACGCTCACTGTTAACTTCCAGGTCGTGGTTCGCATAGCAGCTTCAAGCTAGGGCTCCAAATCTCGATCACCACAGGCGGCTTGACGTTGATCGGAGGGTGGCACGGGCTTCGTTGTCGCGAGCTCATCCTTCGCAGGGGACGATGGCGAACTCGTCAGCATGGAGGCGGCGCTTGCGGAGGGGGAAAATCGATGGGGGCGGTGGCGGTTTAAAAGGGATCATGGGTTCGTAACTTGGACGGAGGGAGGAGGAGGGAGGCCTGAGGCGAATCGGAGGTGGTGGGGGAATAAGCACTCGGCTAGGCGGCGGACGAGGCGACGTGGTGGTGGGGTTGGACTGGAGGCAGGCGCGATTTGGTTTTACTTATTTATTTATTTTTCAGATCGATTGAAAAATGAGAAGGGGGGGGGGCCAGAAGTATAAGGGGTGAGGAGAGAGAGTGTTTTTTTTTTTATTTAATTATTTATGAAAAAGTTGACTTTTACATATGACCTCGAAACGAGGCCCACCGCCTGTCGTCCATAGCGTATTACCCCCATTCCGAACACAATCGGATATGTATCGTAGGCTGATTCAATCGTTACAATCAGTTTCCGTTAAAATCAACATATAACTCTATATATTGAATTTGAATGCGCATTTCAATTTACTGGGGTCACATACTAACTCGAAAAATTCCATAATAATATTTTCTAGCTTCGTATTAACGATACGGTCCTAACAAAACTAGTTTCGTCGAATTCTGAGACTATTAGAAAAATGGCCATTTTCCAGTCGATTAAAATCAACTTAAACTGGTCAAACGCGTTTTCCTTTGCCACGCTCACATATTGATTCAAAAAATTATGAATTTTGAAACCTAGCAATAATTTGACATCACGGATCCAACAAAAGTGGTTTCGTCGAAATCCGAGGTCGTTTGCAAAATGGCTATTTTTAAGGGCCTGAATTCCATAGCGACTATTCAGAATTTTCAACTGGGCATATCTTTTTATCCCCGCTATGAAATTTTGATTTTTCGGATTCGTTGGAAAGATATTATCAATTAGATCCTAATATTTTTGGTTTCGCTAAAATCCGGTTTGTTTTGCACCCGGTACATTCAATTGAAGTTTGAAATCGAATTATCGAACTACCACGCCATTTTCAATTCTATTTATAATTATATATATTTATATATATTCTAACGACGACGTATATAATATATACGTTCGAATTCTATTCAAAATAAATTTCTCGTCGATATTATTTAAAATAATCCATTTTAAATATTCAAAATTCGCTAAAATTGCCAAAATAAAATTTTTAAACTGGCCCAGATTTTCGGGTTGTTGCATATTCAGAAGAATATCAAAATTTGATTTTGATGTCCGATTTGGGATGGACACGAATATATTTAAATATATATAGCCGTGTTGATTAGATTGACGCCACTTGAATGTGAACGATATTTATATCGATTTTATTCATTTTTATAATGAATATCGAAAAGGAAATGATTTCATAATATAATGTTTTGAAAATATTATCATTTATATGTCGACGATATGGAATATTCAATTTTGATTAGAAATCAAATAGGAAGTAGAAATCGTTTTGAAATTGAATTTAAAACGATTTATAAAATACGTTTTGAAAGAAAATCGACGAAATATATATAACATATATATATAGCCTGAATAGAACGCTCCGCGGCAGTTCGCGAATTTCGACCATTGACTTCGAATGGATATTACGGGAGATCCGACCTTCGAATTCTCCTAAAACCGAAACCGTTGGGTTCGCATCGAAAAGAGCTTTCTAACGAATATTAAAGATTTGAAATCTAACGGTTGGATTTAGAATTATGTCCAAATCAAATTTGGAAAAGCTCGTTGTAAGTGCAGTTCAATGGCCGTTGATGGAAATCGACTGTACGGGTCATGATAAAATTAGTAATAATTTTTGTAAAATCATAAGAAACGATTTGGAAAGAATTGGGATGAAAAATTCCATATTTGCTATATAGTTTTGATCTAAAATTATAATCCATTTATTTTTGAAATAAATAAATTGGATTTGAAAGAGTTTTAAAAGTAACCAGAATTCCCAATAATTGAATTGGAATGGATTTGAATCGAAATTGTCTTCGGAATATTTCGATGTTGGATTTTGTGATTATACAGATATTGTTATGGAAATTTGAAAGATATATTTATATCGTTATTTCCAATATAATATTAGTTGGTCGTAGAATTTGATATTGAATATAAGCCGATATATTTTCTATTCAGAGCCTTGTATTTAATATCAAATGGGATTTGGGTTTGTCGTGAATGGTGTCTTCATTGACACTGTTCTTAAACCCAGTTGAGAAAAAGATTAAATCTTTTTATTTAAATTTAATGAAGTATACCAATTAAATGGTATTTAATTGGAATTGAATTTGAATTGATTTTTGGGCTTATCGTGAACGGTGTTTTAAATAACACATGTTCTTTAACCCGACGATTAATGGAATGTGAATAGGGTTTATCGTGAACTGAGTTTTAACGACATTCGTTCTTTAACCCGATTTACAGTGAAATGTGATTTGGAATTTATAAATCTTTTGTAAAGATTTAAAGGAGATTTTCCAAAGTAAAGTTTTCCAATTTAATAAAATAAATTGGAATGGAATGGAATTCGATTTGGTAATAATCGAAGTGAATTTCTGTGGAGGAAGACAACTAATATATCTGGAATTTAAAAGGATTTGCCGTTATTCCATTTATATTATTAGTCAGATATGGAAGTTTATATCGATTATATATATCAATTTGTTTTCCATGAAGATTCCATTGTAAATGGAATGTGATTTTGGGTTTACAATGAACCGTGTTTTAAATGACATTGGTTCTTTAACCCAGTTAAAGACAGGATATGATTCCCCAACTTAAATAATCATTAATAGTGATTTTTGGGAAGATTAAAACCAAGTGGAGTTTTAATGAATCTTTAATTAGATTGAAATGATCGAGAATGGAGTATCACCAGTTTTGCTCCAGGCGATAGTTAAATCTTTAATTAGATTTGAACGTGAACTGGTAATTGAATTTACCGATAACACCGTGGTGTTAGATATGAAGTATTACCAGTTTTACTTCATAGGATGAATAGGTTGGGATTAGGAAATTAAAACAAATGATTACTTCGGTAAGGTTCGTTAATCCCGACTAGTTTGGATAAACCATAATTTGGTTTGAATTGATATTCAAAGAAAGATTAAAGAATAAATTTAAGGAATTTATCTTTGATAAAATTAATGGGAACCTTTCCCAAAGTATAAGAATATTTGAATAAAAGAATATTCTGAATTGGAATGAGGCGTATGTTGTGTTTGTGTAACACTTGTTTATTATATACGCGAGTTATTCAGAAAGACCGGGTTTATCCCATTTTGAATAACCGATTCGACGATGTGTCGAGGATGAAGACGGTGTTCGAAGACCGGAGGTCTTCACATCGTTTGGATAATTACTGATGATCTTGATTGGGCTGTACACCCAAGAGGAGGGAATCAGTTGGTGATCGTCCAGACGTACTTGGAGATCGATGGATATGCGAGGTACAAGGTGCCTCCGGTTTCGTTCAGACCCAGAACGGACTTGTAAATGGACTGTGTGTCTGACATTTTATAGATAGCATTCTGTGTGATTGATGGATATCGGTTGCATGGAGTGGTTTGCCTGTGTGGCATGCTAAGATGCAAATGATCAAGGCTTCTGTTGAAAAGCAGAGTCTTGTGGTTGATGATCAAAGCACCGTCTGTGCGGCACAACTTTGTGTACCGTTAATTCGCGAGCCTCACACCCTGGTTGTGAACCAGAAACGGGAGAGGACCTCAGGGAGGGCATGCGTTTTCTTCTAGCTAGAGTGGTGTCAGTAACCTACCAGCCTTGACATTTATATTATTTTCACCTGTGTGGTTGTTGGATTGCGAGGCGCCTCGGATATATCGATGACTATGTGGAGCCGATGGAGTCATTTGGCTCATTGACGCCCCCAAAGGGCGGGGAAACACAGTGTTCGGGCATTATAATCCACATCGGTGGACCGGCCCTGATGATCCATGGGGCAGTTGCGGCTGTTCCTGAGGGGCGGGCTAGAGCGTCTCGAATTCAGTAAGGACGATCCCTTGCCTCAGTTCACAGATGGAAATCCAACTTCCAATACACGACTTTGCGGTTTTAGTTGTAAACCTATATATGGCGACATAGTGGTATGAGGCACTTATGTCGTCTATGATTAACACTTATGATTGAAATTGTTTTGACACTATACACTTATAGTAATAATAAAAGATGAAATTTAGCGTATCAAGCATGCTTTGGCTATTATAAGGTAAAACCCTATCCTCCGACTTGTGTTGCATTGTGTGATGGGACATGGGTCTTATAATAGCTTCATTTTCCTTTATTTAGCATTGCGATGTTGTTTATGCACTGGTATCCTTAGGGGGAAACTCGTTCCGTGTTATACGGCGTGGTTCCTGGATTTACCTAACTTTAAAATAAAGATTAATAACTGTTTTAGTTCTCACACCAGTCACATGACTGACCTGAAGTTTATTGTTTTAACCTAAACTCTAGGTGCCCCTATTTTCCGCACGGGCAGCTAGTAGTTTTGGTTTTGCAGATTTATATTCACATGATCCTGGTTTACAGCTAGAATGATATCCGGAAAGCTCTGTATCCGTATATCTCTTTCAGTTGTGTATTGTATTATTTTTCCGCTGCAGTAATGTATTTAAATCTGTGATATTTCTCTGAGGTATAATATTTATATATACTCTGTATATTCTTGTATTCTGATGGAATTGTTGTAATTAACAATGAAATGTTCTTCTGTTTGTGTTCCGATTTGTCGTGTTCTCAAAACAATCAGGGGTTTCGAACGGTCTCGGTCGGTTGAGCGATCGATTCGGATAGAGCGAAATTCCCAATTGTTACAGGTTACATGTCACACCATGTACTTATATTAACTTAATTAATCATAATTAAATGTTTCATTATCACTAATCAAACTTATTAGGCGTGTGCATATGCATACTTAAGCGTCTAATATAATTTCAAACAATTTTTTAGGTGATTAAAAATTAGCATTATTGAGAAACCTTTCGTCATATTTTAAGCTTTTTTTTGAACTAATCATCTTTGTAAACCAAATTAAAAAACGAATATTCTACACTTGGTTGTAAATTAAAAAAAATTGATATTTTAATCATAAAAACCTCTATTTGAATATTTAATTTGATTTAATTTAATTTAATATTCAAAAATCCAAGTAATAAAATTCTAGATCATTAAATCCAACATACCAAAATAATTAATTAATCTTTCACAAATAGTAACTAATTTAATTAATATGTAACAATTTATATACCATTTAAGTATGTAGTACATTAAAGATTTTACCAATAGGGTCAATAGAATTGTGTGACTAGCAAGTGTTACTATTAACATGTGCACGTCACAATAACTAATCTGCACGTCACAATAACTAATGGTGTAATATTTTAATTGAATTTATTGACATATTTTTATCTATGAAATCTAATTTTACAATTTAAACGACACTTGTTAAGCAACGAACATACACCAGTCATCTTAGTCTATACCATATCACCTTAGGATTTATGAAAGTGGATCTCGATTAAAATACAAATATTATTCTTTCCAAAGCAGTCAATCCTAGGGATGGCAAAAAAATCCGTACCCGCGGTTATCCGTAGGTAAAATCCGTCATAGACATGAAACGGATAGTTAAATGGGTATCCGTGGGTAAAATAAACGGGTATTTTAATATCCATTAATTAATGGGGCGGGTACGGATAGTAAGATATCCATATCTGTGGGTACTTGTGCCCGTACTGAATGTGATTTATTATCAATAGTCAATACAAAAAACATTGTTGTTGGTTGTTCGGTATTTGTGTGCATGCCTTTACCCAACAATTTATAAGTGGTTGTTGATATTTTGATGAATATTTCTGCTGTTGTCTCTTCTTTTCTAGAGGTTGGTTTAACTATGTATTGGTATTTTGAGGTTAGTATTTGAGTATTGGTCTAATTTGTTTTTTTTACCAAATGTACTTTTGAATAATTTTAATAAACGACTAAAAAATAAATTGAATAAATATAACAGATATCTATGAATACCCGCAACTTGTTTAAAACTCATTTAATGGGTACCCGTGCGGATATGGGACAGACACGAGGCTAAAAATCACCTAACGGGGCGGATGATGGGTGGTACTATCCGCGTCCGCCCCGCCCCGTTGTCATCCCTAGTCAATCCTTGAAAAAAAATCATTGACCAACTATGGCCAAAAAAATTAATTTTGAATTTACTATATTTGTCTACCACAAATTCTTTACCACATGCACCTCAATTTAGAACCAACCAAACCATTCAATGGTAGTCACATCATGATTTTGACATGATCGAAGTGAGATCCAGTACAACAAAATATAGGAATGAACATAAACCGCACCGCAATGCGGAAACCGCCCAGACCTAACCGCAAAAGCGATACGAAAAACCGCATTTGATTCTCTCTCTAAAGCAAATAACCCAAATCAAACCAACTTACGACGATACGGTTTGGTTACAGTTTAAACATTTATCAAACCATTTTAAACCGAATCGAACTGCATAGATACACCAACAATGTTATGATAAAGAAGTTAACAAATTCCAATCTAACATTTAATTTAACGACATATATTCCACTTTCAACGTATATTAATTAAAGATAACATTATGTGTTTTAACCTTCAGGTGACACAATGTCATATAATCGTAAATTGTTTGTTCATGAAAGTAATTTTCTTGTTTCATACTTAATACGGGTTCAAATCAGACCAAACCAAAACCGGACCGTATCCAACCAAAACCGAACCATTTGAACGGTTAGTATAATGATTCGCATTTTTGATCAACCATTTTGAGGCGGTGCGGAAGCGGTTTGAGCTTCAAACCGCACCAAACCGAACGGCGCCCAACCCTAGTAAAATAAAGCAAACTACATAAATCGTTCATAAATCGTTCAACAGCTATTCAATAAACCTTGATAGGTAACACGAGTAATATGTTGCTCATAAATCGTTCAAAAATCAAGGATACACAGCAGGCAATGCGTGTTTTTCTTAAAAATTCTTGTGGATTCTATAACAGCGCTTGGATATTCTTCTACCATCAAATGAATATCAAGCAAAGAAATTGACATACACCCTTTTTATGTAAATGTGTATAACCAAATTTTCTTCTAACTAGAACCCATAAAACCCAAACCACATAAACACATACCACCCGCACGGGAGGGCCATGCAAGATCAAAAGAAAGCAAGCAAACGCATGTCAAAATTGTCATTTGGTTATCATTAACAACAATATTACAGTCCTTAAATAAATACAAGTTGACGGCATGATCATTAATAAAAATATATACAAATGGAAATTGTCTGATTGAGCTCAGATAAGTCATCTGTCCAGTTCCACCGCATACCAAGTAGTCTTCTGTTAGTGCAATTTAGCCTGATAAAGCATGTACCCTTGTCATATCTTCAGATCATAGCAAATAAATCAACAAAAAGACTGAAATCAAACGACAATGCTTACATTCATTAGACTTAAAAGAAAAGTAACTGCAGGACATTATGCACCTTATGATGGCTGAAAACACAGAGTAACGCTGGCTGTATGCATTTGCTTATGTAAGAAATCCATTTTTACAAAAGAAACTATTGGAACATCAAAACCAAGTTTATTTTTATAAGGGAATTTTGGCATACACGGTCACAACTCAAAGCATACAAAAAAAATGACCAAAATCAAAGTCAATAGAGATCAACAAGTACAGGATTTGAAACCTGGGAATAGCTATAAAACCTGAGATGATTGTCGGCGGGATATTCAATTAAGGTTAAGGCTATAAAACCTGGGATTGAGCCCTTGCTCTGCATTTGCAAACACGGATGCACTGCATAGATTTGGGCTACTGGATCGTATAGGTTCAACAGTCTCCTGAATTCCAGTGTATTTTTGTGAAACTGGTGCATTGTAGCAAATTACCCTTTCATAAAATACACTACATCTATGCAGCGTGCATCTCTCCTCAGCAATAATGCAAAGTGGGGGAATCAATCCCTAAAACCAATATATATACACTGAATTACCAAACAAAAGTAAGATTATTGAATGAGTTAAGTAAGATGTAAATACGAAATAAGTTTATATAAGACCCAATTTCTTATCTAACAAACGTGCGCACACACATGCAAACAAGAAATGAAAACCTATAAATATGACCAACTCCACAAAAGGATAAAATGGGCACACATAAAAGGTGCAATTTAAAACATCAATCTTTCTGCAGGCATATAAAAGGATAAAATAAAAAGTCAAATATCTTTTTTTATTTGCACGCATGAGCATAGGTACGCGTACAAGAATTTTAGAACATAATAAAATAAATGGAGCTTGCACAATTGAATCATAACAGTTTAATTGCACAGTAAATCATGCATACAGCACAGAATTACATAATTAAACCATTAAAAAACATAATTGGGCAGAGCTAATTATAACCAACTAAGCATATCATAGACATAAAATTATTGCTGTGGCATATTAAAAACATTGACAATTGATCTACTGCACGTCACGATCGACACAACACCTGATATCCGTTGCTTCTCCAATGGTTTCTAAGCTTACCAATGTTTAATTTGACACACATTTGACCTTTTTATTTTGAAATTTTAAACAGTGCTAAGTATTTTGTTGTTTCTGTTTCGCTTACTATAATGAGGTGGCGGGATGTTATTGTGTTATTAACCAACATAAACTAACTTGTTATTTCTTTGGAGATCATAGGTACAAGTCAGCGAACGATGCCCGAAAGAAAACTGGATAGGACTTTAAGCCGTATTTAAGTCAAAATGGTATATACTAAATTTAGTCCCTTATTAGTGCAAACGACCTTTGGTCAACATTTAAGATATACCATGTTACTCTTTAGAAAGAACAAGGCCTATAGATAAATTAACACAATGAAGAGCAACACGATTACTATTTTATGAAAAATATCAAAGCACCTGATGATGCCCATTGTGCAAAATCCTAACAATTAACATTTTTCATCGCAAAAACAACAAATTTAGAATATTTTAAATACCTTGGGATTGCAGGATATTGAATATTTGGATGTGTGCATAAAACGCTTCAACTGGCTCAGAAATTGGATCATGAAATTAATGTGGCACTCGAGTTCAAGGATCGTATGATTATTTCAAACCTTGGTTCTGTTACGAAGTACACATGGATTAAATTCTAAAGTAACTCCAAGATCTCTACCACACATTCAATAGCAAAAACATTTATCTTGGTTACGCGGCAAGCAAAAAGGATACAAATGTCGTCACTGTATTTTGACACACTTAGGTTCCCTTTTGTGTTTATTTGTGGGCGCTTGCATACACGTACTTATGCATGCGTGCGATTGCATACACGCACTCATTCATGTGTGCATGTAAACATTATAAATTGGACATCAATGAAATTTCCGACCTTACGCAGCCAGCTATACAAAAATGTGTGCCCAGTGACTTGTTGACTATTAAAAAACAAGGATGGATACCATTAGATAAACTTGACAACAAACTAAAGGTGCGTTTGCATTAAGTGTATTCACTTAATGGACAGAAAATTAGATCAAAGGTTTCTGCAGTGATCGATTTAAATAAGTGTCAGAAGATACATGTTTTAATTATTAGTAACTGTTCAGCCATATTATTTTGCTTTTTCCAGTCCTGATTGCTTTAAAAGAAGTTCCTTCTATTGATATCATCACTCCTGTACCTTAAAGATAATCTCAATACAACTTAATCGCTCTCTTAGTTTACTTATCTACTGATGATTTTCCTTCAAATTTATACTCTTCAAATATCATCTTAAATTCTAATAAAATATCCTCAACTTTGACCGTACATGTTCATCCAGAGCTATTCAACCCCCCCCCCCCCCCCCCCCTCTTAGACAATTTTTTTTCATTAATATTAAAGGAATGAACTTAAATTTCCAGAATATGTGATATCCGCCTTCAGATTAATAGCTATGGTCAATATAAGAATTTTAGAAAATATATTCATATGGATCAAACTCCGCCTGTGTAGTTTTCTATGCAGCCTGTCCCAAGCCAGGGTAAAGGAGAAGGGTTGTGATAGGCTTGGCGAGCCAACGTAAAAACTTAGCCACTCTTATGGATATGGAACCTTATGATATATCGTTGGGGCGTAACCCTCTTAGCGACGCGCTATATCGAGGCTCGGATATGGTGTTAAATATGCAAGGGCTGGGCCGCCATTCTCTTAGTGGCGCGCTACACCGATGCCCCGGTGTGGTGATAAGTGAGCAAGGGTCCTCGCATTTTTCTCGGCGGATGCGAGGGGCAAGGAAGCTAGTCGACGATAGTAGGGTTCGGTTAGGTAGTTGGAATGTAGGGTCTTTAACAGGAAAATTAAGAGAGATAGTGGATACTATGATTAGGAGACGGGTTAACATCTTGTGCGTTCAAGAGACTAAATGGGTGGGTCAGAAGGCGAAGGAGGTGGAGAACACTGGCTTCAAATTGTGGTACACGGGAGAAGTACGTAACAAGAATGGGGTAGGCATATTGATTGACAAGAACCTTCAGAACAATGTGGTTGACGTCAGAAGACGAGGGGATAGGATCATCCTAGTTAAGCTAGTAGTTGGCGAGGCAGTTTTGAATGTCATTAGCGCATATGCCCCACAGGTAGGTCTAAGTGAAGAAGCCAAAAGGAAGTTCTGGGAAGACTTGGATGTCATGGTTAGGAATGTGCATAGTAGCGAGAAACTTTTTATAGGAGGAGACTTCAATGGCCATGTTGGCTCATCTAGCGGGGGTTTTGAGCGAGTGCATGGTGGTTTTGGATTTGGCAGTAGGAACCAAGAGGGTGAAGATATTTTGAATTTCGCTCTCTCTTTTGATCTCATGATTGCTAATACTTTCTTTAGAAAGAGGCAATCACATCTGATCACCTTCAGTAGTGGCCAACAGGCTAGCCAGATTGACTTTGTCCTAACTAGAAGAGATAGTAAACGAGATTGTGTTGATTGCAAGGTCATACCTGGAGAATGTGTCGTCTCACAACACCAGCTGTTGGTGTGCGTGTTTCGTCTTCGGGTGGTGAAGGATAAGAGAGCAAAGATTAGCAGGACGAAATGGTGGAAACTCAAAGGAGATGCTTCACGGGTGTTTAAAGATAGAGTGATGGGAGAAGGAGCTTGGAATGTGGAAGGAGAAGCAAATGTCATGTGGAATGCGATGGCAACTTGCATTCGGAGAGCCGCCACTGAGGTATTTGGGATAACAAGAGGAAGCAAGCGAGAACCCAAGGATTCATGGTGGTGGAATGACGAGGTGCAAAAGGCTATCAAAGAAAAGAAGGAATGCTACAAACGCATGTACCGTCATAGAAGCGAAGAGAACATGCACATGTACAAAGTGGCAAAGAAGACTGCAAAGAGAGCAGTGAGTGAAGCGAGGGGACGAGCGTACGAAGATTTGTATCAAAGGCTAAGTACAAAGGAGGGCGAAAAAGACGTTTACAGAATAGCTAGGCTACGCGAGAGGAGGACAAGGGACTTCAATCAGGTCAAATGCATTAAGGATGAGAATGATAGACTTTTGGTGAAGGAAGATGAGATAAAGAATAGGTGGAGAGAATACTTTGATAAGCTTTTCAACGAAGAAAGTGATAGCTCTTCGATCGAGTTGGAAGACTTAGCCGATGGCATCAATAGACATTTTGTGCGGAGATTTCAAGAAGCTGAGGTAAAGGGGGCGTTGAAACGTATGAAATCAGGCAAGTCGGTAGGGCCTGATGATATTCCTATTGAGGTGTGGAGATGCTTTGGAGATGCAGGGATAAGATGGCTAACTAAGTTGTTCAACAATATTTTCAAATCAAACAAAATGCCAGATGAGTGGAGGAGAAGCATTTTAGTTCCAATCTTCAAGAATAAAGGAGATATTCAAAGTTGCACAAACTATAGAGGAATTAAGCTTATGAGTCACACAATGAAGCTTTGGGAGAGAGTTTGCGAGCAGCGTTTGAGGAGGTTGACAAGTGTCTCTAGGAATCAATTTGGTTTTATGCCGGGAAGGTCAACCACTGAGGCGATTTTCTTGGTTAGGCAACTTATGGAGAGATACAGGGAGCAAAAGAAAGATCTCCACATGGTTTTTATTGACCTGGAGAAAGCTTATGACAGAGTACCGAGGAGGGTTATGTGGTGGGCGCTAGAAAGGAAGAGAGTGCCATCAAAATATATTACCCTTATTAAGGATATGTACGAGGGGGTTGTGACTAGTGTTAGGGCATGCGATGGTGAAACCAGAGACTTTCCAATTAACATAGGGTTACATCAAGGTTCGGCTTTGAGCCCCTATATTTTTGCATTAGTGATGGATGAAATCACAAAAGATATACAAAGGGAGATTCCCTGGTGTATGCTCTTTGCCGATGATGTTGTGCTGATTGATGAAAGTAGAATAGGGGTTAATCGACAACTGGAGTTGTGGAGGGAGACCTTGGAATCAAAGGGTTTCAGGCTTAGCAGAACTAAAACAGAGTATATGAAGTGTGAGTTTAGCAGTGTCAGGTCAGATGACGGAGATGTTACCCTGGCCGGTAGAGTAGTACCCAAGAAGGAATCGTTTCGATACTTAGGATCTATGTTGCAGTTTGATGGAGAGATTGATAAGGATGTTAGTTTTAGAATTCAAGCAGGATGGGTGAAATGGCGACTAGCATCTGGCATTCTCTGTGATCGGAAGATTCCTCAGAAGCTTAAAGGAAAGTTCTATAGGACAGCAATTAGACCTGCAATGTTATATGGTGCAGAATGTTGGCCTACTAAGAGGCAACACGTCCAGAAGATAAGTATAGCAGAGATGCGAATGCTGCGTTGGAGCTGTGGGCATACCAGACGAGATCGGATTAGAAATGAGGATATTCGGGAAAAACTTGGAGTTGCACCTATTGAAGAGAAGTTAGTCCAATACCGCTTGAGATGGTTTGGACATATCCAACGTAGACCATACGATGCACCTGTACGTGCTGGAATTCTAGGTCGCGCCGAAGGCCCAAAGAGAGGTAGAGATCGACCTAAAATGACATGGGAGGAGATAATAAAGAGAGATTTAAGTAACTGGAGTTTATCGGAAGAGCTGGTAGTTGACAGGAGTGCATGGAAATTGGCAATCCATGTACCAGAACCATAGTGGTTTTTTTTTTTTTTTTTTTTTTTTTTTTTTTTTTTTAAAGACTTTATTTTACGTTTGCTGAACATTTTTACTTTTTATTTACTATTTTAAATTTTATTTCACTTTTATTGAACATTTTTACTTCTTCTTCTTCTTATTATTATTTAAAAAAAACCCTTTATCAGACGACTTTTTATTTGATTGGTTATTTTAAACCCTTTATATATATATTTATATTATTATCATCATTATTAATTTTATTTTATTTTAATTTTGGGTTCCATATCTAGCCAACCCCAACTTGTTTGGGATATATGGCTTTGTTGTTGTTGTTGTTGTTGTTGTTGTATATTCATATGGATCAAACATATATAATATATATATATATATATATATATGAGAAGCGTTCCGGGGCACCCCTGTTTTGCAGCTCCCCTATCCTACCGTGAGCTACACACTAATCCAAATCCAACAAGATTTTGTAGATGTCCAATCCACATATATATATATTATCATCTATCCAAAATTTGAGCTCGTTCCGACATTCAGACTAACGCAGGCCCTTAAAAAACCTGAAATGGAACCAGAATTTGTCACAAATAACAAACCTCAAGCATCTGCATCAGTTTTGGATGCTTCTCTAAAAGTTCACAAAGCTTTGCCCGATCATCCAACAATGTCTGCACACAAACAACACAAGCAAGCATAAAGTCATTAATCAGTGGTAAAAATGCAAATATCAGCAAAACACAAAATAAATCAAACCATAAGTAAAATAATAATAATAATAATAATAATATCATTAATATTTATAAAAAAAACACCTGAATAGAGTCATTGGAGGAGAGAATTTGCTGCAGTGATAACTCATCATTTTGTTGCTGAGTTGAGTTAATGCTTTCTATGTCCTGTTGTATCTGTTGTTGCTGATTTGTCTGATAAAGTAGTTGCATCTGAGGCTGCTGCATCTGCATAGGTTGCATCTGAACTTGAACCTGGTTTTGTTGCATCGGCATAATTTGATCAAATTGGGACTGAGGCATTGTGAAATAGTTGCCAAGATTTTGAGAACGTGGTTGTGATGGAGGAGGAGGTGGCAACTGAGGCTGAGGATTGGGTGTTGATGGAGACATATTACTTTGAATCTGGCTCCGACCTAACAGCATCTGCTGTGGGAATGAAGGGACCGAGAAAGAATTATTAAGGTTGGCTGCAGAAGTGGGGAAAAACCCAATTTGTGAATCGTTGATTGATGTGCTTGGTTGGGATGATTGATTCAATAGAGCTGCAAATGGGGGTGGCATAGGAGGAAGTGGTGGCAAAGGTTGTGAACTTGTTGAAGGAGAGTCAGAACTCCACATATACTTCTTGTCGAATAAATGTTGATTATTTGTATTTGGCAGTAAAGAACCATTCCCCATGGAGTTTGATGTGTCGGGCTGGTGCTACAAAAAAAAAAAAAAAAAAAAAAAAAACATCAATTGCCAAATCAATGGCATTATCCTATACATTGGACCTTAACTGATGCCCAAGCAAATTTATACTGTAAGTGAAGTGTGTGTTAACTGTATAAACTATTAACCTTATATAAACAGTCAGCATACACACGGCCAGTGACCACAGTATAGAGATCACTAGATTAACAGAACCATTGTTGTATAACACACTCACAAATAAGTATTTAAGGCAAGCACCTTAGCAGAATCAGGCAAACGAAAATGACTAGTAAAGAAAAAAGAATAAACAAAGTTTAAAATTGTAGTCCTTTCTTACTTGAAACCCCATACCACCACCACCATTAAAAGCTTGAAATGGTTGTCGTGGAAAAGGAGACTGATGTTGCGTTTCTCTTTGAATATAATTTGGAGACGGACTAGGCACAGGGTCGGGTATCTGTGGTGATATGACAGGCATATTTGGAGGTGGTGTTGGGGGCAATGGTGGTAAACTGTTTGAGAACTTATGGTCGTAAAATCCTTGTGATCCTGTACCTATTAAACTTTTACCAGCATTTTGTGAACTATTGTGATACGTAGTTTGAACAATATGTTGGACGGATGGAGAAACAAAATTCAGTTCCTCCGATTTAGGAATCAAAAGCGGCTTTTCCAAAGGAATGTTCACATCATTAGCATCCTCATTTGTGTTCAAGTTCCCTTCCGTCTCCTCTACAACAGAGCGTGGTGAATTTTCACCAACGAAAGGAGCAGACTGCAAGGTTTCATCAGTATGAGGGAACGGTAATTTATCATCTGATTCTGATTCCTCATCAAACACAATATCGATTTCCTGAAGATCGTCGATAAGATCTGTTTTCGTTTTCTGAGGCCGTTCTGACTTTTCAAGACTAGTTTGACTTTCCTGCACAGAAGGTTTTAGTTGTGATGTGCTTCCAGCTGTTACGAAAGTGGGTGTATGACGCTCTCTCTGTCTAGCCTCAAATTCATCTACGTGAACAGATGGAGGCCGTCCACCAGTAAGTCCCACACGCTGAGAAGACCCTATCATGTGGGGCCCGCTGCTTTCACGTGCAACGTAATCATCTACATGCATGGAGGGCGGTCTGCTTGTGTTGGGTTTGCGTTGTCTAAATGTGTCTCGACGGCTAGAAAATGCATTAGAACCTACTGCCTCGGGTGCCAGGCTCTCTCTTGCACGCTTACCAGGAACTTCTGCTGGCTGCATCTTTCTCTTTCCTGGAGGTGCAGCCATGAGTAGTTTGTCCGATGGGGTATCAGGACACTCCCACATGAACTTGTCTGAAAAAGCATTGAATGGGAATGTGATGTCATTTTCAGAATTTTCTTTTGAGTTCCAAAAATGAGAAAATGAAGTGTCATCTAGGGCTAGAGGCAAAATTGATGTCAAATATTCAGGTGGAGAATGTGAAGTACGATCCTCCTGGAGAAGCAGCGTCAATGATTTTACTGATTCTATGACCTGTTCACGCAAACGGCATGCTCCCATTAGTGAAACTTGTACTAGGATAACCCTTTTTTCAGACTAGTGCTATTACAAACCTGATTTGAAGGAATATTTCCAGTTGGGGACAAAAGGTCACGGGTATTCTTATTATCCAATATAGTCTTCAACTCGCATAAATCTTTCAATGTCTCATTCAGAGATACATCAGCACCAGTTGTATCATATGGCAGTCCAAAAAGGAACTTCACCATTGACATCGCCTCAAAACTATATAACCACACAAAACGGTTAGTTTTTGGAAATATAATAATGCAGTGATACAAGTGGATGAGTAATTGTGAAAATATTCCAAAAGTTCCTATGGTGCATGAGGCTAAACAACTGATAATGTGGAACAATTATTTATTTAGACTATCCATACGACATGAGATGTATTTTTCTTTCTTCAGACTATAATGGAAAAGAAAGGCAAAGCCATGAACATACCTCTCATTTCCCATGCAGAGGCACAAAGCACACACCGTCAATGCATATAGTGCATCGATAACATCTTTAGAAATATCATGCTTGATATTCAAGCACTTATATAATTTTCTCCAGCAACATAAAAATGGAGGCATACGCAGCCAATCAAAATCCTCAGAACTTTTTGCTTCATTTGTGCGATGACTTGCCAACGAAACTTTAAACTCGGAAAATATGGACAGTAGAGCAGCTTTCCCCCGAGCTGATAGAGTAAATTCTTTTAAGGCAAGGAGAGAAGCTAAGAGTTCCTTCCCAACTGGAAGAACCTGCTCGCCAGAAACATAACATTTAATAAATGGATTTACAAGTTCACACCAGCTTACGTACATAATCATAAACAAATTACACGTAATAATGCCACATGTAGAACTCAGAATCTAAACAGCTATGATGGGAATCTGCAGTATCTTACCTTACCATAATTACTTATGTGCCCATGATGTGGGTTAAATGTAAATAAATACGTTCAGACAGTGTTATACAGACTGTTGGCTGCCTCAAACAAAAAGAATCATAATATTCATAATCAACAATACAGGCAGGTAGCTTAACTTGCGCAATATATATTTTCTTAATAAAAGATTTTACCAGTAAATTGTAGCATGCTAACAAGCCTATAATTTGGAGCATAATATAAATAGACCAATACCCAAACCCACTAGGATTTACTGAATATTAAAGTAAATTTTCGTACATTCAACAAAACTATCAAAACACATTTTAAATCCACAATATACCTGGCACGATTTGAGAAGCTGGCATCCAATCATAGTACAAATTTCCACACTGAGTTCATTAAAGGAATACCTATGTATGATAAGAAAAACCTCTAGTTGTTAAAAAAAATTGAATGAAGAGGAGGTGATGAGAGTGAGAGAAGAAAGAAATATTATGCGCTCACTTTTCATATTTCAAAGAGTACTGAACAGAAGCAGATGATTCAAAAATCAATGCCAATGACTTGAATACAGGAAAACCCCAGCTACGCACAAGAGCTATATCTGTATCTGGCCTGTTTTCTACGAATTTTCCATCCATGTCATACATGCTATTATATCTTTTAAGTGTACCGAGAAGAGCTCCAGCTGCACCAGCTTTCAGTAATGATGTCTGCACAAGAAAATAGATTGACAAATAATACAAGTAATTAGGAATTCTGCTAGAAAATAAGAATGTTCTCAAACTTGCTTGATATCTCAGCAAATTAATCAAATTCATTTTTAGTAAAACTTGGCTAACAAAAAAATCACCTTGGCACATGGATGCTTCAGCAAATTAGCAAGAAAGGTAAGGAGCCGACTCATCTGAAAGGAAATAAAAATGTTAGCAATGCTAACAATACATACATCATTGTTATCATCATTTAATTATTTAACCTTGAAGTTGTTCAAATCGGATAGAGAAGATTCATTCATACGATTTTTTAACCACAAAATTAAAGGCCGCACAAGCATATCAGCGGATTCAAGCCTCTTACTGGCGATGCGGACTATTAAAACTCGAAGCATATCTTGTATGACTACCATTGCCTGCTCATGTAACAAAGACAGTACAATAAATAGAAAAACCTTGTAAAGTTCAAGTATAAAAAGATTGAAGCACTTACACTAAAGGAAAAATTCAAAACCATATTTGCTATTCTACTCAGTTGAGATGTCAGTCGAACAAGTAACATTTTTGAATGCTCAGGCTGCAAATACCAGCCAGTATATCCAACAGCTTCTGGGCCTAATACTGTCCCAATGCATAATGTTCGAAGTGCACAAAGAGGAGGCATACCATCTTTCCATAGCCATATACCTTCTTCTGGAAATAGGTCGCCCTTTTCACCAAAAGAGAAACACAAAATCAATTACTAACACAAAATAGTATCTAGCATTGACGAACAACAAGTTTGTTTGCTGCTTGGCTTTTAATAACTTATAATTGTTTGCTTCTAACAACATAATATCTGAAAATGCAAAAACATAATTAACCATGAGCCATTATAGTAATATAAGATCTTATTTTGTAGACGAAGTGCAGTTTTTTGGGGATAAAAACTAGATAATTTTAACTCAAAATTTTGAGTGAGATATTTATTGATACATTTATATAGAAAATCAATAGTGCATAAAAAAGAAATCATCTATAAAAAAACTCATAATAGAGATTTCACTGGGTTAAAGTTAACAAAGTATACCCCCACTGTGCTATAAAATAATACAGCTGCTTGTGTGAATGTTTATGGCACAAGTTGATGGTAACTGGATTAATAATAATTATAATAAGGTGGCTTTCCAGCACTGGGTATGAAAACCATCTACATACCAAAAGATGCAGAATGCTGCATGCTTCTTTTGGTCCCAAGGCCAATGATGAATTTGTTTGAGAATTTCCCAGCAAACAGTGAAATAGGCCAGGTGTCCAATTGAAAACAGCCCAATAGGCAAGTGCAGATGTAATAAGTTGACATGCAGCACCATAACTAAGCATAAGACTTGGATAGAAGGAAGAATAGTCAGTTGCACATGCTGCTACTTTCGGACTGCAAACATCACATAGAAAATAAGAACGATTTCTTGCAAAAGGAACCGAAACAGGCATAATTTAATTATTACCTCAATTCTCGATGCAATCGTAGAAGAGCATTAACTAACTTCTTATTTCTATAGGGTTCCTTTGGTTTTGCCTCCTAAAAATAATACTGATTATTTCCATGTTATAGAAACAAACAATGTATGTAAAAGAGTAACAACTGTTTTATTAAAAACAACATTCAATGTTGATGTATGATCAGTGAACATATCTTAACATTACCCTTTTAGTAAATGTTTTGTACTAATAACGAACAATTTCATTTCCTTCTCAACCATAAGATCATGTTTGGCTACAAAATTAGGTTTTGTGTTCCCAATATATACTTCAAAAGGGTGGAAGGGGAAGGGGACGGAAAATACTAACCATCACAACAAAGAGAAGAAATAAAGGAAAACAATACTTTATTGTATTTCTTAAAAGGTGGAAAAAAAGAAAATTCATTTTCAACTTTACATGTTAAGATAAATTTTCAAATTCACCGTTTTCTGCCCCGCTTCTCCTCTCCCATATCTTTTTAAGTACATATCAAAAAGCAAACCAAAAATGCCAAATTATGAGGCCAACAAGTCCTAAACCATTTACGTGATCGTGTTTCATGTATTCGTTGCCATTCCAGCTTTGGGCACCAATGACTTATACTTGAAAATGGCATTGCAATATGTACATCATCAATACAACTGGAGCAACAAAAGAGTATGCGGAAAAAGATTGCCAGTGCATGTAATTAAAAACATATAAGAAAACTTACATTCAGCTTTCGTAAAAGGTTGATTAGCAAAACTAGAGTTGGAATCATAAGATCTAATAAATTTTGTTCCTGGACTCGTTCCATTAGCAATTCTGTGGTGGAATTGCCTTCTGCCCCCTCATCAACCAAGAAATCTGCATATACATCCAGTTTACACATGTCAAATAAATTAATAAATGATCTATTTAAATTCAAGTGGTATCTCAATCAAGGTTCGAAATCATGGTTTCCGGTTCCGTTCTGGTCACTTAGAAAATTTAAAATTCTGGTCCCATTCCGGGAATTCGGTTTGACAATTCCGGTGCTTTATTTTTATAGATACGCAAATAAATATGCAATACTAATCAAGGTTTAGAATTTCGCTTTTCGTTTTCCTCTCGGTCACTGAGAAATTTTGATATATCGGTTCCGTTTCGAAAATCTTGGAAATTCCGTTTCGATTCCAGCACTTTTTTCTTCTTAAGTTGCCTCAAGATACGTACAAAACGTATGTTTTCATACAGAGATGTACAAAACAAATTTTGGTTCTTAGATTTTGAAATTTTCGTTTTAACAAAAGTAAAATGCTGAAGTATGTGGGGCCCAAACGCTATTTTATTTTTACATTTGTGTTCAGACCAAAAAGAACTTTCTATATTTGCGTTATATTTCCTATTTCATTGGCATTTCTAACCAAACTAAACATTAAAGTACAAATCTATATTTAAACAGTTATCTTCGACCACAAATTAAATGAATAATGCAAATTCATTGTAGAAACAAGGCCCAATATCCTTGCCCATACAGCCCTAATTTTCTCTTGAATCCTATGTGCCTAATACACCAGACAGAGAATTAGCTCAAGTCTTCTTCCTCCATAAAGCCAGCTCGAACCTAAAAGCGAATTGGGCACAGCGACCTACCCTTACAAGCCACCGCAAATTCTGGTAACCTGCAAAATCAAGTTTCTGTATTTCTTTTCTCAGGCTTCATTTTAGCACCTTCTCTATATTCATTTTTTTCCTTAAATAACCCCAAATTTGAAACCGGGATTTCACCTGGATTCCGGTCCGGTCATTGCCGGAACCGGACCGGAATGGACGGAAATCCGGCATGCTGGACAGACCTTGGAACCATGATCTCAATTTTATGATAACAAATTGAAGGGTTAATGTTATAAACATTGAACAGCATGGGGTTCCACTTTTTTGCATTATCCATAATTCAAATATAACATGCCGCTAATGTTCAATTGATTATGAAATGATCACTATAATAAGTTAAATCTTCTCTAAAAAGAACTGATTTTTTACATGATTGTACAAATATAAAATGGATGAATAACAATTAAGAAGATGAATATTATTCAAAAGGGATATGAAGTTGTATATATTAATAACTTCCAAGTTGTTAAGCATGCATCAAGTTATTCAGATTGTTAGCATCCAAATGTTAAACTATAATATCACACTTTATGTTATGCATATATTTGATTGTTACCTATGAATAAAGCATGACTGTTACCCACGAATAAAGCTTGGCTGAATTACATGTACGAACATAATTAAAAGTTGCCTTATTTTTAATACTAATGATCTTAGTTGGTAAACTTTTTAAAACTCGATGAACAAATAAACATTCTTAGTTAACATTAACCAGGTAAGACTATAAATAAGAAACAATATAAAAGTTTAATAGCGTAAGAAAATAAACAAATATCATGTAACATGTGTACATATACCTGATTCATTCCTCATTATTCATCAAGTTAAGGAATTCACTCTCGGTTCTCAAGTTTGACAGCAGGTAACTATAAATTGAATTTCTTTCTTTTTCATCTGTTTCTCTTCATCTTATTCTTTGTGATTGAATCTATTCTACAAATGGAATCTGAATTCATTCCAAATGGAGTCTGAATCTGATTCCAAATGGAACTAATTTTCAAAATCGACTCCATTTCTAGAATTGATATATGAAATCAGTTCTAATCCAGAACTGATCTGAAATCGATTCCTGGCTTGAATCAAATTTCAATTTGGATTAACAAAAAATACCTATGAAAATACCTATGAGTTAGGGATTTTGAGCCACATGCCTCAACCGTTGGAGGGTTGTGAGACCTCACATCTCTTCAACAGTTGAGGCAAGCATTCCAGAGGCATTGTGTTTTTTGAACTACACTTGAGGCAATACAGCCACCACCTCGCCCAGAGAGGCCAGAGGTGCACCTAAGGTGTGCCTTGTGCGCACATTTAGAAACAACAATAACGAAAGGAGTCATTACAAAACAACATAGTTTTATACGTTTGATTTTGATGGCTTAGTAAAATTTAAAAATTATTCATCAATGTTAACCAAATAACTTTCAAATTTTGGCATTTTGATGCCTTCCTAATCCAAATAACACACACATAGCTTTTGTATGTGTGTTACAAGAATACCTATGAATTAGACGCACCTAAAATGCGTGTGCATGTGTGTATGTGATGTCTTATATTAAAAATAAGATTAATGAATAGGATAATTTGTTACCTCAAACATTTATATGTAACATAATTTTCTAATTCCACCTGCTACAATAGAATCAATCCTTACTACAAAAAGAGAGGATTTATTCACAAAAATCCATTCATCTGGTTTCGTAGTACATTTATTTTTTATGTACGATGATTTGCCTTTATTTCTAAAATAGTTGTTTAGAATTTTCATTCCAAACGTTTATACATAGTGTATGGTTTTATGCTTAGTTTGGTCAACATTTCATATGCTTCTGGGATTTCAATTGCAGTTGATAATTAAGCAACAAATAGTTGAAAAATAAAATTATATTAAATTCATACACACACGCACATAAGGAAGCGTGATTCTATCATCAATAAACACACAAAAAGTCACAAGGAATCAAATATCGAATTGAATGAAGACTGACAAGGAAAGGAACAGATAAGTATATTTAGGCAGAGGTGGAATATAATCTCAGTCAGATTCTTACAAAAGAAATTCTAATGACATAGTAAAAATGTGGTAGACATGTGACTTACAATCGGATAAAGCAATACAATTTGACTATTTATTCGTAAAAATTATTGAAATACGCATATTATAACTGATGATTGATTATTTGGTTATTACAATTAATGATAACCCATTCAGTTGTCATGATTTGTGATATTCAATCATATGTGGGGAAGGTTTTCAAAATGAGATTCAAATCGTAAAATTTAAACTATGAATCGAAACGGGATTTAAATCATAAATCATGGATTCAAAAATCATGCAATTTATAATTTGCACACGCTTCAAAATTAATTTTGATGTTCAAACATCTACATCTAAACCTAAAACATCATTGTCTCTCTTGTTCCAATTTTAAATGATTAAAATTGGAATTTTAGACCCAAATAAGTATACTGAATATGTTAATTTGATTTGAATGATATTTCTAAGTGTGGTGTTAGCTTGGTTTGAATCGAAATATAAATCGAAAGGGAGGGATTCGATTTAAAATGGGATTCAAATCGTAGGATTTCAAGATTTTTGAAAACAATGGAGAAGACGGTGTGTGAACCGAAGTTTGAAGGAAGACTGTGTAGAAGTTCAAGCAGGCATCAGAGCTACAGCTCAGACGTCTGAGCTCCTTGTATCAAACGTCTGAGTTGTTAGGGATTTTTATCCCGGGAGCTTACACAGACGTCTGACCATTCATGTCAGACGCCTGAGGTGGAATTTATGGATCTGTTGACCGAGTTTTATGAAAAGATTTATTTTGAGCAAGTTTTGTGGATGATTTATTTTTGAGATATTTTAGGGTCCAATTAGAGTATTAACCTGGTCTTTCAATTTGCCTATATAAACATCTCTTTAGAGATAGATTTACTTGTATTTGGAAGGGAGAAAAAACTTGTTTTTTGTTTTGTTTTTAGGGATTGAGATATTTTCTCAATTTTAGGTTTTCTTTGTAATCAATTGGTGGAATAATAAAGGTTGGTTTGGAGGATTTCGTTTGTTATTGTTTTCTTCTTCCCTCTTTTAAATCTAATTGTGTAGAGATCTCGGGGAAACCCTAACAATTGGTATCAGAGCCTTCTACACAAATTTTTGAAGAGGATTTGTATTGAATATGGATAAAATAATTATTGAAAAACTTAATGGAAAAAATTGGGGATTATGGAGGGCAAAGATGGAAGATTTTTTTGTCTTAATGATCTTCATCGACCACTAGAGAATAATGAGGAAAAAACCTAGCAATTTATCTGAAGCGAAATGGAAGACTTTGGATAAGAAGGTTGCTGCGTCTATTCGATGTTTTTGGATAATTCATTGTTTCATAACATTGCTAATGAAACATCTGTTTATGCAATATGGAAGAAATTGTAAGGGGTTTATGCAAAGAACTCTGCAACAAATAAAGTTCTTCTTATGAGAATATTGATGAATTTGAAGCTTAACGAAAGTGGATCAATTAGAGAGCATCTTAATGATTTTCAGGAAATTGTAAACCAACTGGCAGCGTTTTAAGGTGGATGATGAAACACAAGCTTTAATGATGATGAGTTCATTACCAGAAAGTTGGGAAACACTTGCGGGTGCACTAAATAACCCAAATTCGGATGATGTTGTTTCAATGGGGTCAGTGGTTAGTAGCTTGCTTAATGAGGAGATGCGAAGGACAAGCCTTATGGAAGGAAAAGATAAGAAGGCAACGAAAATTGAAACTCCAATTGAAAAAGCTTTTATTGCAAGGAGGGTTAATCAACGAAATATGGAAAGACAATCGAATAAACCAGACATGAAAAAAGAATACATTTGTTCCTACTGTGACAAATCCGACCATCAACTGAGATTTTGTCATAAGCTTAAAAGAGATAAGGAGAAGATGAAGACATTGGAAGAAGAGTCGGATGAACAAAATAATAACGGTAACGAGGTGAATTTTGGTGAGGAGCTTGAAGGCAACGTCTTATATGTTAATGAAGGCGAAAGCAAAGATTGGATAAGATTGGATACTTGATTCGGGAGCTTGCTTTCACGTATGTCATCAAAAGGAAGCATTTATTGATTATGAAGAACAAACTACTAAAGTGGAATCTGCCGATGGTCGAGATTTGCATGTTAAAGACATAGGTTCGGTTCGATTGAAAATGAATGAAGGAAAGGAGGTGAAGCTAACAAAAGTTAGGTACATCCCAGAAATTAAAAAGAATTTTGTTTCAATTGGACAGTTAGAACAAAAAGACTGCAATTTTTCGACTAGAGGTGGAGTCACAAGGGTTTAAAAGGGTAATAAGGAGCTTCGCGTACAACGGGGAAATGATAACATATATAAATTGCTTGGAAAAACAGTGGAGAATGTTATGAGTTCTCAAACTGGATTAGGAGAGACAAGTACATCTGAATCAAGGTGGAGCCAGCAACGTAAAGCCACAAAGCCTACATGGAAGTCATTGTGGTATTACAAACAATCTTGAGATTATTTTTGAGCGGTGCATCTCATGTGGGAGATGCACCACTTGTCGGTGGTTTTTGGTTTGTGGATTTGTTTTGAGATCGATGATTGTTGGAGGGATTTCATATCAAGGTGGAGTGTTATGATTTGTGATATTCAATCATATGTGGAGAAGACGGTGTGTGAACCGAAGTTTGAAGGAAGCCCGTGTAGAAGTTCAAAGGGGTATCAAAGCTTCAGTTTCAGACGTCTGAGTTGTCAGGGATTTTTATCCCGGGAGCTTACACAAACGTCTGACCATTCATGTTAGACGTCTGAGGCGGAATTCATGGATCTGTTGACCGAGTTTTATGGAAAGATTTATTTTGAGCAAGTTTTGTGGAGGATTTATTTTTTAGATATTTTAGGGCCCAATTAGGGTATTGACCTACTCTTTCTATTTGCCTATATAAACATCTTTTTTGAGATAGATTTACTTATACTTCGAAGGAAGAAAAAAACTTTTTTTTTTTTTAGGGATTGAGATATCTTCTCAATTTTAGGGTGTGTTCTTTGCCAGTGGAAGCGGAGTATTTCAGCGGAGTATTGGAGTTAGCGGAGAATGCGTTTGACGCGTTAAGCGGACCGTTTGAGCGAAGAATGTCAACGGGGTGTTTAATAGAATAGAAAAATTATAAATTACTCCAATTCAGTTCAAACCAACTCCATTACGTAGAGCACTTCGATACGATCGCAACGCAAAAAACCGCGTCTCA
The DNA here is from genome assembly GCA_030737875.1 of Allium sativum. Classification (NCBI taxonomy): domain Eukaryota; kingdom Viridiplantae; phylum Streptophyta; class Magnoliopsida; order Asparagales; family Amaryllidaceae; genus Allium; species Allium sativum. The sequence goes on along the minus strand of CM060925.1, from coordinate 426,976,660 downwards.
ATCGGATCTCATTTGCTCAAGTTGTTAATTTTTAAAATCTATAAAACACTAAATTTAACACTTAAAACTTGATTAATACCCTAATTAATCTAAACGGATGTGCGTTGGAGGGTAACGGCTTCTTTTTGATGCAGTGAGCAAACGGGCCTTTCTGTCCTGTTTGCTAACTGACGCCAAGGTTATCACGTCGACGACTAGTCGTCGACTAGTCGAGCAGTCGCCTGGAAATATTCCACGGCTGTCGACTTGTTGAATTCCACGGTGGTGGGCCAAAATCGAGCCCGGAACATAATTCGAGCCCAAAAACTCTAATTTACCTGAAGTCGACTTCGATTTTCTTCAGTTGAAAGTTGAAACGAGCGTCGATTGAAAAAAAAACCTAGCTGAAGTCGACTTCGACCTTCCTTCCGATTTGTTATTAACTTTTAATTATATTCGCAGCGGTTGAAATGGAGAATAACACGGAAAATAGTTGGCATGAGATGGCTAAAGATCCTAAGAGGAAAGCTAAATCAAATGATCCCGGTTGGAAGTATGCATTTTAGCCAAACTTGAGCAATAAAGATGTGGTTAAATGCATTCTTTGCGGAAATGAAAATCATGCCGGCATTAACAGATTCAAGCAACATTTGATTGGCGGTTTTCCGGATATTCATAAATGTCCAAAGACAACTAGAGAGATTGCTAGAGAAATGAGTGATTTTATGGAAAGTAAAAAGAAGAATAAACGGGTGCAACTTGATGATGACGATGATGATGAAGTTCAAGAAATCGAATCCACTGCAGCCTCCAATACTATTCCAAAAAAGAAAAAGAAGACATTTGAATTTCAGAAAGTCCAACCTAAACCTTCTAAATCAGTTGGCTCGATGCTTATGAGGACACCGGAACAAATTATTGAAGATAGACATTCCAAAGGTACGAGTCAAACAACCTTGGAAAGTCGCCTCAGAACGCAAGAAGAGAAAGAAAGAGTTCATATGCACATTGGCAACTTTTTCTACGAGTGTGGAATACCTTTTAATGCTGCCAACTCTAGGAGTTATGAAGTCATGGTTGAGTCCATAGGCCAATATGGACCGGGTTTGAAGTCCCCCACATTTCATGAATTAAGGGTTCCTCTACTTAAAAAAGCAAAAGAAGAGACAGAAAAGCAGAAGGAGAAGCATGAAAAATCTTGGAAAATATACGGATGCACGCTTATGTCGGATGGGTGGACGGATAGACGAGGAAGGCACCTTATAAACTTTCTTGCCAACAGTCCCGAAGGTACTTTCTTCTTGGGTTCGGTTAATGCTTCTAGTGAATCACACGATGCATCAATGTTGGCTGACTTACTTGGTAGCAAGATCAAGGAAATAGGTGAGAAAAATGTTGTACAAGTTGTGACAGATAATGGTGCAAATTATAAGGCAGCAGGTGAGCTCTTAGAGGCTAGATTTTCTACTTTATTTTGGACTCCATGTGCTGCCCATTGTCTTGATTTGATGTTGGAGGACACAGGCAAGTTGCCGGGCTTTAAAAAAACAATTAATCAAGCAAGAAGATGTACTACATTTATTTATAGGCATGGGCGTATACTTGATGCATTGAGGGACAAGACTAATGGGAGGGATTTAGTGAGGGCTGGAGCTACGAGGTTTGCCACTGCTTTTCTCACATTGCAAAGTTTGTACAAGAATCGGGAATCGTTGCGTTTTTTGTTTTGTGCCGAGGATTGGAATAGGTCTAAGTTAGCAAAAACAGAAAACGGCAAGAAAGTTTGTGACACTGTGTTTTCATCACTTTTTTGGAATAGTGTTGAAGAGTGCATTCAAGCATCACAACCTCTTCTTGTGGTGTTACGGATTGTTGATGGGGATGAGAGACCCGCTTTGGCAGAGATTGCATATGCTATGGACTTTGCAAAAAATAAGATCAAAGCGTCGTTCGAGAAGAAACGAGCATTGTTGAGCAAATTGGTTAAAATCATTGATGATCGTTGGAAGAACCAAATGGGAAAACCAATATATGGGGCTGCTTTATTTCTTAATCCGGGTAAATACTTTGATGTTCTAGAAAATGATCATGCTTATGCCTCTCGGTTAAGAGACGACCTTAATGATGTGCTTGAGAAGATGATCATAGATCGGGGTACGCGGAACAAGATAAGTAATTATGCCGATGACTATAAAAATTCAAGGGAAGCATTTGCAAGAGATATGGCACTTGACCAAAGAAAACAAAAAAATCCTCGTAAGTTTCGTATATTTTTAAGTTTGATGCATAGTATTAATGGCACAATTATATCCTCGCAAGTAGTACTAAAACACAATTATATTTATTAATTTATGTTAGTTGATTGGTGGGATGCTTATGGAGGTCGTGCACTTGAGCTTCAATCATTTGCGAAGCGTATTGTTGGTCTTTGTTGTTCATCTTCCGGTTGTGAACGCAATTGGAGTACATTTGAGTTTGTAAGTTCCCATATATTTTAAGATATTTGTTTTCAAATTTACACTATTTATACTTTAGGTCTAATTGCATTTTATATTTTTTTAGATTCATACAAAAAAGAGGAATAGATTGGAACATCAACGTTTAAATGACTTGGTTTATGTCCAATACAACCGAAAAATAGATTCAAGATTCAAAAAAAGGCGTGAACTTGGAAGGAATTTTGATCCACTTGTACTTGATGACTTCGAATGGAATAATGAGTGGATTAGCAATGAAGATGATACTTTTTGGAGTGCTGTGGATGAAGCTCAAGGTGCATCACATGCGCTTGAGGGACGCAATCTTCCAAGGAGATCTCATGTTGGTTCTAGTAGTGATATGTTGGTCTACACTCGTCGTAACACTAGTTCAACATTTGGATTAGTTGATGAAGAATCCGATGAAGAAGTCATTCCTCTTGATGATGAAGAAGTGGAGGATGATTATGGTGTACCATTACCCGATCCAAGCAATGTCAACGTTGAAGGAGATGGAGATGATATTGAGATGGATGATTTTGCTTGAGTTCATACTCATTTTATGATCTATTATGGGTTTTATTTTGTTGTGACTAGGATCTATCATGTTATGTTGAATTTGAACCTATTATTATGTTATCTTTGTTGAATTTGAACCTATTATTATGTTATCTTTATATCTAATTATATTATATATTTAAGTCTAATAAATATATGCATATAAAAGACTTGTCGACTAGTCACGACTAGTCGGACGACTTGTCGACTAGTCTTCTAGACGGTAGTGGCTCGACTTGGCGTCGTAATAACCTTGACTGACGCGCTCGACGCGTCTGACGCGTTGGACGCGTCAGTTAGCAAACGGAGAGAGAAAGGAGCAAAGAACAGGCCCTTAGGTTTTCTTTGTAATCAATTGGTGGTATTAATAAAGGTTTGTTTGGAAGAATTCGTTTATTATTGTTTTCTTCTTTCCTCTTTTAAATCTAATTGTGTAGTGATCCTAGAGAAACTCTAACATCAATAATAACACTGTTTATTCTTTGTTTACTTTAAATTTGATTGTTTTTCAAAATCACATTGTAAATTCTGAAAATGAACTAATTGAAAAAAAAAAAAAAACAGATATAAAACATGATTGTATATACTAAAAATGACAGGATTAAAAATTATATCAGATCCACCATTACAACAAAATAAAGTAGCCTTGAAAAGTGTTAAAACATAAGAATAGAATTAATATGTCACATTACACTCATAGGTGAAAATGATAAACGTAGATTAATAAAGATATATAAATAATAACTGACATATAATTTCAAGGATATAAATAAATATAAAGGGAAATAAACTTACCGTAACTATTAAACGATTGCTCAAGCATGTATTTACAGTTGACCAACACTATGTAAACAAGTGACAGAGCACCTTCCTCGAAGAGGGATGCAGCCGTAGCCTTCATGGACAATGAACACATTTGTAAGCATATAAAAGATTATGAAACATGATGATTCCTGTACATACTGAAACAAAAGGGATATTTTCTCACAGAGTTCTCTGAAATGAATGCCAAAATACGAATTGCAGTAGTCAGTTGCACAATGGACGAACTACTGAGAGTGATACCATCGAAATATTTGTCGCAAATAAGTTTGCCGAGAAGTGAATCTAATATCTGAGCATCCAAAGCATTGTTTGAATCTCCAACCACTGTTTCAACATCCATTGACTCAGATACTAATACACGTGTTGAATTCAAATGAGCATCTCCACCAGAAGCCAAAACAGCAGTGTATCTAAGAAGTCCGGTAGCACCATTTTTGTGATAAACCACACCAGCATCAATCCATTCCAATAGCCTTGTAGGCGCATCTTTTCTATTGGAACCAGGAGAGGATAAGTGTAAAGCTTTATGCAACTCAACAGCATGTCCAATCCAAGAATTAAGAGAAGATGCACATGAATCTGTAACTATGACCTCAAATATTTCAGCGGCCGTATGGAAGGTCGCAAGACTCAATGGTGATGTTCCTTGTATATATGAATTTACAACAAAAGTGAGATGCTGAATCAGTATATTTCAGCCGAAACAATGTGAAATCATACCATCATCTGCAGCAGCTTTCTCCAAATCTTTAAAAGAGCGCAAGGCTTCCAACAGTACTGACAGTGCCTGCAATTTACACAAGTAACAAAAACAAATGTGATGACGATATGATTCCATGTTATAGAGAAGAACAGAAGAAGGCGTACCTCAGGGAAGTAGCAAAGCGATAATAATGCTTCACGGCCACATTCAGACCTTCAGAGCAGGCACAAATCAGATAATTTTAGTGTGAAATTAATTAAATTCAAATGTTTTATCTACCTTGAGACATTCAGACCTTCATAACAGGCACAAACTCAGATATTTTAATGTAAAACCAATTAAATTGAAATGGTATACCTTGAGACAGAACGAATATCCCATAGAATCCATAACAGCTCCTCAGACTGAGGAGATGCTGTAAGCAAGCGGTCAATAGCATTTCCCTACAGGGAAGAAAAGAATAACTTACTATATATTATATTTGCATATATGTATGTTTATGTAGAGGAATGCTCAATGGCACCCCTATTTTTGCAACACCCATCCAACCCCCTGGTTTCCACCACAATTTCCGATTTAAATAATATGTACAGTAGGAAGAGAGAGTAGTATTATCATTAAAACCGAAATGTGTGATGGAAATCATGGGGCTGGAGTGGTGCTGCAAAATAAGGGTGTCATTGGATGCTCCTCATATATGTATAAATAATTAAATATGCATATGTATACGTGTGCACCAACCAAAAACACAGACATTAATGGTCCTCATCTTGTTAACAAAGGAACGAAAGTCGGTACCCATAGAATATAAAGGTCCTCAAACTTTATCTTCTTTAACAATCAGAATTAAATGACTGAGTTTAAGAAAGTAACTTAATAGGGCCTAAAGATAGTACATACTACATAATACAAAGCTTACCAAGCGCATATTTTAGCAGCAAATTTCATAGTACAGCACAAAATTATATTCTGACTGACGGAAGGATAACATGTATGAAGGTGATAAAACACCATCTGGCTCGAGAATATAGTTGAACATGCGGAATTCGTTAACAATGCTATGAAAATGATTTGATAGCACAACAGTTCCAAAAATTCGCATAGAAGGGGCATATGTGTGGAACTTTTTTCCTTTGCCATTTCTAGTTAGACTTTAGCATGATTTGCGTTAAGTGCATTATTCCAATTTCAATCGGTAACATCATTTATTTCAACAATTTCCCGTTGCAAGGCACTGATAAAAGACCTATTAGTTTGTTGGCAGTTTAACTAGCAGTAAAATTCATAATATATGGGATACAGTTTGCTTCAAATATGTAAACCTATTATGAAATTTATTCACACATTCTCAAATTCGACGTCTATGGAAGCTTGGTTTAATGACCACGTTTCAAAAACCTCTCCAATAACGAGGATAAGACTGCGTACAACTTGTACATCACAGACCCTGCTCAATTGAGAGCTTTGTGGACTGGGTAGAGAATGATGGTGATGACGTTAGTTTGAGTGCGTACATAAATGCAAAAGAAATAAGAATATAGTGAGGCCATCACACTTGTTCACCTTGGACCACGGAATGTTATCAAAACAACACAAAAGCCAACAATTAATAATCAACATTATATTTGTATTCTGTGATACTAAGCTTTAGCATATATACTATAATATCCATACAAAGTAGTTGTATATTTTTTGCACCAAAAAAGTGTCACTGGTACCATAATTATATTTAATATGGAATAGAGCAAAAAGAACTTGTGCGCGTTATGCAATACCGATTAATTTCAATAATGATGATCATAGCTAACACATATGCACATATTAAATAATGAACCAACCATTCTTAGATGGGTCTCTATTATCATTCCTATTTCTTGAGGATGGCAAAAGAATCCCTTTGACAATAAAATAACAGCCTGTTTGAGAGATAAGCATTCAGTGATGCTTCTATCCTCTGTGCCTTTCAGAGAATAAACTAATGCAGCTGTAGCTTCTGGATGTAGCAATAAGAACGTCATCCCTGTTTTATAAACGAAATCGATACTGTTAAGAAAGACATTTTTTTTATTAGATAAAATAGGGAAATAGTACTGGCATAAATAAAACCTGAACGACATGATATAAGGGACAGAAGCAATGACTGGATAGATGTAGCAATATCTATGAAGACCTCAGTTATTATACCATCATTTGAATACAGTGCAGGAGACGACAATAAAGCAGCGGATAAAGGTAAAAATCCTCTTTCCTGATAATTTTGAAAAGGGAAAAAGATATGAATATGATTACTGGAAGACACGAGCAATAATGGCAAATTAATAAACTAAGAGTCTAAAAAACTACTGATTAAACGCTCGACCATCTCGATCATGAGTATACATCAGAAAGAGAGAGGGACTAGAGTGCCCGATAATGTAACCAGACTTATCAATAATATCTTCCCCCTAAATATATTATATGTTAAGATCTGGTGCAAACAATGTATAAAAAAGGTCATAAAGGTATCATATTATATTGAAAAAATTATTGCAAAGTATCGTATAAAACTTGTCATAAAGGTGACATGGGTAAAACACAGGCAGCTCGGTGTGGCTAGCAAGGTAAAAGAACTTGCCAAGAATAAGGAGGTCGGAAATATATGGAACAATTGAAAAGGTTTATGAATTGAGACTGTTAACTCCTGGATTGGGCATACGTCTAAGCATGAGATCCTACAGATGTAAAAACCCTATATCTCATGAGATTAAACCTCTGGGACAAAAAAATTGTACTGACACAACACATTGAGCTGCTTAACAAATAACACATGATCGGAGTAGTAGTTTATGCATAGAACCTCAAACCAAGTGCATGTATCACCTAAAAGTTGCAAATGGTGTTTGAATAATCTACACATAAGATCAACAATTGTGAAGTGATTGACTGAATTCTAAACAATCATTAACAGGTTTATGGAACAATTGCAGATATTAAATAATCAATTTCAATCAATTGTTCACATATGTGACTCGTTTTTAGGAAACACCAAATGTTCAAATGGTAGTCCAAATTTGTGTATATGTCCAAAGTTTGAAATTATTACAAGTACTGGAATGAACAAAAATAATTATATGGAAAGATCTTCCTCTTTAGGCCTACTATGAAAGAAGAAGAATGCAAACATATAATTTACATTCATACTTAAAACATTCAAAAGAGGTTTATCATCTACATTCTTACTCTAAGCTACAATTTAGAATGGCCTTTTTTTCATTGTTTGTAATATTAGCAAAGAAAAAGAGAATCAAAAAAAAAATACCATGAGGAGCGACAGCAAGTGTACATCAATATCATATTTGGAGATGTTATGTTTGGACGAGGATATATGATTAGCAGTAGCCTTGTAAGATAATACTCCTCCAGATATTATTGGACTCACACATCTTCTTGCGGAGGCTGCAGGTGAAGGATCCTCAATTGGTCCAGTTGTGCACAATATCTTCTGCAGCAGTCACAAGTGCCAACGTAAGCAGCGGTTTTACAAATTACAATTATCGTTGTTGTTTTTTTATTTTTACTATCAGGTCATCAAACTGACCGTAATTTGTTTAATTTCAGAAGCAGCAGAAAGAAGATAATCTATTCCTGTATCTGGTTGAATTTTTGCAGAAGGATTGGCTAATGCAGAGAATACTGCAGACTGGAAAGAGAAACAAGGTCCAGGGTTTAGATTTCAAAGCATGTATGTAAACCGAATACTGAGAAAAGCATTCACAAAATGTGAAACATACCTCATATCTAGTGATAGAATAATAGAATTGTAATCTTTGCAAAATATAAGTTGCACGAGAAGCTACATCATGTCTCTGCTTTGTTAGTAAAAGCTTTAGTAAATTAGAATATCCATTACTGTTAACTTTTGGACCATCCTTATCCAATCTTCCTAAAAATCCCTCACAACCAATCGCATGTTGAGTAGCCTTTTCAATAGCACCAAGTAATACCAAAATATAAGCCGGTGATTGGTGCAATAGATGACCAAGCATGACAGCAATTTGCTCCAATCCACCATGATTTACGAAATATGAGCAACTTTCTTTAGCCGAACACAAAAGGACAACCAAGTTCAGCCCTAAAATCAGAACTTTGTTCTGCAAATTTATATAGCAGGGATAAGAAAAATCATATGATGACAGCATACTAAATGAAACAGAAGAATGAAAAATACATGAACCTCAATTGAATTGTGAAGCCCACTAGTTGCTCCCCTTGAGAAAAAGGGGAAGCACTGGAACAACATATCAACTAAAATTTCTGAGTTCACCGAGTCAGCATCATGCTCATTACAGTCTGTTTCTTGAAATGATTTGTAGAGTTGAAAAAGCTCAGTTCTGCACTCCGAGAGCGTTGATATATTATTATGGGAATCATTCTTTGAAGTTACAGTGTCATGATTATCACCAGTAATGTGCGAACAGACTACGGTGATAACAATTCTTGCAACTTTCTGCACAATTTCCATATCATCGCAAGATTGTAAGATATTAAAAATTAATCTTATGAACTGCTTCATTTCAAATGAGAGATCCAAATTCGCAACAGGGAGTGTTATATGTTTTGTAGACAACATATATTCTTCAAATGTAAGCTTATTTGGTAGTAAAGCAGCTGGGAGATCTTCAAGCCTTCCATCAATGGAAGATGGTAGAAGACCCACAAAAGTGTTGTCCAAATCGAACTCTATATTGAACTGTCCAAGATCCTCAGCGGTATTCCCATAAATTATCAGTGTAAGGCTGCGATAGCTTCCCCTCACAACTAATCGAGTTGTTACTATAGCCTACAAGCATTTATATAACTTAATAAGAGTAATTTTGACATTAACTCTGTGTAAATAATAAGAGAACAAATATAATAAATTTAGCAATATATTATACATGTCTGCCATATTCAATGTCCATAATTATTGTCAATGAGTTCCAGTGGTTGAAAGTAAAACGGAAATAACACAGAAGTTCTGCACATTAAGTATAACGAACTGTGTGCACAATTTAAATCAACAGAAAATGAAAAATTAAGGAAGAAACAAAAATAGGGTATCAGTAAAAGTTAGTTCAAGACAAAATAAAAGAAGTAATACTTATATTTACATTTATAATGGAAATAAAGACAAACTTATTACTGTGAGCTATATGCAAAATTTACTACCAGTACAATAGACATACAGTTTGCTTTCCAAATAGATATCATGGTTTCTTCTTTTAAATATTGGATATCATGATTTTATTCTACTGAATACCAGGGTTCAGGTTGGATACCATGATTCTACTCTTCTAAGTATTGGTTTTGTTGCGTACTACACAAATACATTTGTAATATACATGTTAATAGGTTAAAGGCCACTTTTTTATCACATCAAACATCTGAAAGTACCTATATATTTAGTGTGGAAATAAATTATTGAATTCAAAAAGTATATCAAAAGCATATTCCCAAATTTCTATCTTATATTTTATTTGTTTTGGTTACAATAAAAATATGAATCATGTATTACACTAATAACCCATAAATTGCATTCTTTGCATTTGTGTTCCAGACCGCATTCGAAAAGCACTAGTAAAAAGGTTAGCTGACTAAGAGCACCACTAGCAATTTAATTCAAAACGAGTAGATCAAATAATAGGTCAGTTGGAGCTTCCAAGGTAACATGCAGCAGTACATGATAATTATGGGTTGGAGCAACTGGTTTAAAAACCCCATGGTAATATGTGGTTTCAATACAACTTTTGTCTAGTCATTATTTTTCATTGTAAGCTTTATGAAATTAATCTGCAAGTATATTCAACTGCATTTAAAAAGTGGATGAAATCAACCATGTAAAAAGATTGTGTCATACATGGACAGTCGAATCAAATTCTTTTGAGTAAACACTAACCTTAGTTATAGTAAACAGTTATCTGTATGGTAACAGAGTAAAGGAAATTATACTATAGATATTAAAATATAATTACTGTTCAGTAGACACATTGTTACCAGTAAATGCAGTTAAGTTAGTATAGTATATTTTATTTCTAAAGGATCTTGAAGCGGTTTCGATGATCTGACCCAAATTGCAGTAGCGTAAACATTCTGGTGCAACTGCTATTACATAACAGAGAATGTCATGCGAGTATGTGTTTCTCCCACTAAAATATAATATATTTAGGAGATAAGACTAATAATGCATATAAAATCACTCAAAAACTAGAGGTAAAAAACAAAAAACAAAAATCTGCTGAAAATAACACTGATGGAGACGCTCTACCCATACATACAAATGAAAATTTTATTACAGCAAACATACATGACCTTCATTTGCTCCAAATTAGCAAAATCGAACAATATATGTATAGATTAATTTCTTTAACATCAAAACAATTTTGTGTAATAAACCTAACTAGCATCTTATAGAGAAATTATTTTGCATAGAAATGGAGATATTAGTGAAATTATCATCTTTGCCTTGTAAATAAAAAATATTGAAATATAATTTTTGAAGTTCAGGTATATCTTGTTTGACGCGATTTTTCAAACAAGTAAGCATATCTCCATATCTCATAAGCATAAATGAATCCATGGTAGTAGTATGTTGCAGGATATTATGCCAACAAATAAATTGCTCTAGAAACAAAAGACCTAGATAAGTCATCGATAACAGCCTACGAAATGAAAGATGAAAAATGCACAACATAGTTGCAAGGTTATAGTAAAAAAGATTTAAGTTTATTTACATTTATTAATTAAATAATATTAATATGGATGCTAGGGTCGGGTGATGAAATGGCTGTGAATACTCCCTTATTGTATTTGATTTAGCAAGTGGATAACAATGAAAAATAAAACATAGATGAAAAGAATGGCACTGAAATGAATAACCTTTTAACTTAAAATCACTTGCATTTTATAAAAGCAATTTATAATTTCACAAGACGGTATTAATAAACAAAATTTATAACAAGTAATAACCAATAACGAAAATATGCACCTTACTACTGTTGGACTGCTAATTTTATCTCATTCGATATGATTACTGGTCAACACCAATAAATAAAGAATTGCAAATCAATCATTCAAATAAGCTGTGTCATAAAACAATAGAAAAACATGATAAATACCTCGACTTCCAAAACATTAGAAGATGAGTGAGAATAAAGAAAGGGTTGACAAAGCCGCCTAAAACGTGACTCCCCTTCACAGTGAACAAAAATCTCCATTGCAAAAGAAGGAGGTGATGTTGCCCTGAATAAGAATTAACAAGCAAAACAATAGAAGTTTTAAATTAGGTAACATAACATCTGGAGCAAAACCAACTGTACCATTTTGCCACAACACGTGGAATTCATAGAGGGGGGAAAAAGAATTGGTTGATAGATTTGAAACCATGATACAGAATTTGATGTGTAAGTTGCAAATAGTGAAGATGTTAGAGCACAATAACAAAACCAAAGTAAACGAAAGAAGGAAAAAATATGACCAGCCATCATACTATAATCATATTGCACACTATAATGGTTGGTACCATAGTTCGTAGTGCACAATATCTACAGATGCAGATATTATGAGAGATGCATATGGCATGCATGTTTGTTATTCAGGCACGGCTATCGCAAGAAAAAAGATCACTTAGTTTGTTTCCAAATCAAACTAAATTAAAATATAAGTCATATGTCTCTTAAAATATAAGTCATATGTCTTTTATTCCACCAGTCATCAAGTTACATAACTACCCTTCCAATTCTTCTCACCCATACTCGTTTAAAGGTCGTCACAAAACCACTTATTTCAATTGAAAAAACAACACCGTGCGTGCACAATAATGCATGTATACATCATGTTGGTCAATACGCTGCTTTTGATTTGAAAAATCAAACTTTTAACAGAAAAAGCACAAACATATGCATAATCTTTAAATTAAAACTGTCATACTAAAACCAAAACAAAATAGAAAATATTCGCTGAAAGATCGGAGTAAATAACATGAGTATTGTAGTCATTCTTTAGAAAAGATGTGTAATATGGTATAACTTGCATCAAACTTTTTTTGTGTTCCATCGAAATCGGAAAAATACTGGTGCTGATGTGACCCAAAATTTATTCCATGTTACCAAAATTATATCTAACAAAGGCAGACCTCATATCACCCACTTCCACCAAACCGGTCAAGAAAATGGAAAAAGTGTCAATACAGTGCCAACAGGCAACATACTCGATCAACAGCACATCACCAAGTGGTAAAATATCACCGTTCATTTAACACAATTTAATTATATTGAGTAATAGGAAGTGGACAGCATATTATGGACTGACAAAAAGAAAAGTGGATAAAATGAAAGGGACATAGGATACTTTTGGCACCTTTTGTTGAAAAATGGAACTTAAAAAATAATGAAGATGGTAAGTTTGGAAACCCAAGCATCACATGGAAAGCATGGACTAGGGATTGATTGTTTGGGTGGTGATTAACTGTGTTATCAAAGCGCGCACTATAGCGCCAAATAGCGCAAGCTCTGCGCTATGGAACCTAAAATAGCGCAGGGGTTCCCTATAGCGCGCTATTTTATCAAAGTGCAAAATAGCGCATAGCGTAGAATAGCACGCTATTTGATTTTTTAATTTTGTATAGTAATTAAATCCCAGACTCATTGAGATGCAACCATATCTACAATGTTTTCTGATTCTGCATGCATGTTTTTTCCTTCTATGGTTTGCATGTTGCTTTACCTAGTGTTTCATCAAGTTTTATCAACGCATTTTACATTTTTTTTTTTTTACTGAGAACTTGACTTGGTTGGACCGTTGTCCAGATACACCATTCTATATCTATGTTCTTTGGTTTAGGCTATTAGATCCAATATCTACAAACAATAGAGACTCTTTTGTTTGTTTGAGCATCACAAAAAAAAAAGCAATATCTAAAAGGAATTCCAATATGTCTAGTATGCTGGACAACAATTTTTTTGCTACCCTTAAAGCATCAAAATATTTCATTCTCTTCTAAGTGAGATCTCTAAACACAAAATAACTTACTTACGTGTTACAATTAAAGTTTGACTTTTTTTATTTTTACTTCGTTGCTTTTTGTTGTTTATATTCTTACTTAATTCTTGTCATCATAAAATATTTTACATTTTATGCAAAATTGTATTTTTCATGCATTTTGTTTGTATAATTTTATCATCATTACTCACAAAACAAGAATAAATTTTATCACAATTCACACATAAGACTAGATTTTTAATTCTATAAGACAAATACATTATGAGTCATCAATTATTTTTAATGTATAATGGAGAATTATTAAATTTTCTCTAATATAATAGCATTTTATATCAATAGTACATGCATAAAGTATGACAGTTTTTGTGCTTGGAGTATTGAAGGGTTTGGATATGGCATGAAAGATGCAAAAACATAGAATTAAATTTCAATTAGACATAGTATACTTGATTAGTTATTAAAAAAAATGGACCAAATAGGTGCGCTATAGCGCATAGCGCAAGCGTTGCGCTATTTGCTATTGACTACACTGAGTGATTAATTGAAGATTAATCGAAATTAAGATACTTGAAACAACATTAACAAATTGAATGAAGCATGAAAATTTACAGAACCCCAAATCTATAGCATCAATATGTCTAATAAAACTCAATTCAAGTTCAAAAAAACACCAAAATTCGGTTTTGCATCAACTTGTATTTCTTAAGTAGTTTAAACTGTTTACAGATTGGGTAGACTACAACAGATTTAGACCATAATGTAGTTGAATGATGGGATGCGATTTGCAATTAATAAATAATGGTTTGACCTTAGAAACTAATTGATGTAATAAGACATAAGAAGAGGGTATATATGAGAGGTAAAGTGAGGAAAACACCGTCCATATGCCTTATCGAATGGGTCCTTATCGCCTAACGCCCGAATATATACATGTTTCAAACCTGACTCTCCCTTTAAAATCTTGTCACCTTTGTATGTAGATGATAAGATTATTTTCCTTGTAAAAGATAAGAGGTTTAGCATATCTATTGTTTTAACCAAGTAGAGATTGTCACCTCTATACCTTGTCAATTGAGTCGACAATGGCTTGTTTCTTAAATTGTTATCAAAGAAGCTTTGAGGCTTACCGCCTCTATAACCTTGTCATGTCGATTGAGTCGACAAGGCTTATTTCTAACTTGTCTTATACACACATGGTGCTTATCGCCTTCATCCTTATTGTCGCTAGACATGGTCGATAAGGCTTGTTTTCAAACCTGTTTCTAAAGTTGGGGCTATTGTCTTCAAAACCGTTGGCTTCATCGCCAGTGTTGACAAGCATTGTTTTAATTTGTTTTCAAAATCGTTTTAACGTTATCACCTCCAATGTTTTAAAACGCAAAAGGCGTATGTGAGGCGTTTTCGGGTCCGTAAGGCGAGGCGTAAGCCTCGAAGCGTTGAGGCGTAAGCCTTTTGGGTAAAGAAAAACGCAACACATTTACTTAATTTTTAATATGGAATAACAATAAACTTCAAATAATAAGTAAAAACCATAGAAATTAACTTAGCCAAAAATAGAAATTAGGAACCAGTCAAATGAGGGCTGATAAAAAAAAGTAGTTAAAAAAAACACAAAAAATACAGTAAATTAAAAAAAATGGAACCAATTAACTAAGGACTGAATATTTGACAGATAGGGCAAAAGACAGAGTGAAAAGCCCTTGAAACGTATGTTTTTTGCATTTTTCACGCCTCAATGGGCTGAGACGTACGTTTATTTTTGCGTTTTTCACGCCTTAATGGGTTGAGGCTTAAACCTCAAAGGTAAAACGCCTCATGAGTTGCGCCTCAAGGCATTTTTGCTCACGCCTCGCCTCGAGTCACGCCTCAGGCGCGTTTTTTTAAAATAATGATCACTTCTTCTTGTCGTTATCAATTTGGTCGACGAGACAAGTTTCAAGTTCGCTTTCTAAAGTTTTCGAGGTTATCACCTCTAAGGCTTGTCGCTCATCCACTATGTCGACAAGGCGGGTGTTTAACTTGTTTTTAAATACATAGGTGACTAACCAATGGACACATTTGATAAGCTTGTTTCTATCGATTTAATTCTTTTGTATGCTATCGGCACTTGGTCAAATCGGTCGATAAGGATAGGGTTGACATGCCTTGTCAAGTCTATCATGTTTATATTCTTCATTGGTGGTAAACCATTCATTTTGCATGTGTAACAGAATCAATCGACAGGATTGTTGTCTGTTTCTAGTTATGGTGGCTAACCATATCAATGTTTGATTTCATTTGTTGTTGCATATGATTAACAATAAACTGTGGACATTAACACTTAATAATCATGTTACATTTGGGATACATTTGGAAGATAAATATCGAAGTTGCCAATATAATTATACATTCTTAGGTTACAAGCATTGAAATTCTACGTGAGGTTCACAGCCATCCCACTGGTAAAACTATGGCATGTGTATTGGTTAATCCACAAGTGTAGTTGGGTTCATAGTTAGCCTATAGACAAAACTATGAGGTGTGGGTGGATAATTCATGTCCATTGAAGGGTTACTCCGTAAATTTTTATTTCAAGTATGACCAGAAGGGTAGTTAACCCAAATGGTTGAGGATGGGTAGTCCTATTATATACAACTAAGATGGAAAACCCCTTAAAATGATATGGAATGGGTTATCTTAGATTTAATAAACTGATCAACTTGTAGACAAGTAGGTAACTTGTAATATGATGGTTAATCATAAAACCGTTAAGACGGTTTATCAAAAAACAGAAAATGAGCAATTCACATTATGTTGCACTTTGACACATTATTACTATTACAGTTCTAACCATTGTGAGCGCAGAAGCACAGAGATGGTTATGGTGTTGCATAATACTAGCGAGAGGGAAACCTGTTCCGCAAAGCAGCGTGATCTCACTAGATATTTATTGATTTCAGGGGTACTACTTGTTATTTACACTAGTCTGTTGACTGACCCGAAGCTTTTTTCCTGTAAACTCTCGGACACTTAACTAAGTAGGCTGAGAGTTCAGGTTTTCAAGTTCTTTGAATAAGCTTCTGAAGACATGCAAAAGGCAGTTAGCTATGTATAGGAGTTTTCTTTCCATTGTATTTCTTTTGGAAGTATGTAATGACAAAGCTATTAACTATCCATATTCGAACTATGATCAATCAAGGGACATCTTCATATGTTGCTCTTGGCGTCATTTGTGTAATAATCATAATTGAACTAAACGTGGATTTTGCGATGGAAATCATAATGACAAATTAGTAATGAAAGGGTTTCGTGAAAAATTCATATTATCATGTTCTTTGATGTTATGATTCATTAACATATCTATTTTATGTCAACGGAAGATGACGGTAGCAAATATTGCGCTTAACTTTCGACCCTGGAAAATGGGGTGTTACAGTACCCAAAAATATCCAAGAAGATTAGTTACCTTTTTATTGAAGTGTGTTTCAAAAGAATAAACCGAGGTAGCCAAAGTGAATAGCGCAAAATAATGCAAGGCGTGCGCTATGTGCAACAACGCATGGTATTTTGTTTGCTTTTTTAAATTGTGCATATCTTTACAATTAACCAAATATATTGTGCCTATTCAAAATTTAATGATTTTCAGTAGATTTTCTGCTATACAAACCGTTCGACGCTCCAAATACAAACACCATCATACTTCATGAATATATTAAAAAAGTTGATGATTTCATATATTGCATAGTAAAAATAATTGATAGGTATAACGTATTTGTATTTTAAATGATTTGAAATTTATTTTTATATTTGTGAGTTAGGCATATGCGATGAGATAAAATTTTGTAAAAATGCATGGAAAAAATAATTCTGCATAAGATTTTTTTGTTGACAAGAGCTAAGAAAAAATAAAAATAAGAAATGTCACAAACTGGAAATATGAAGATCAAACGAAAACAACATATCATAAAGTCTACAATGACAAGATACAAATAAGTTTAAGACAAACATGATTCAAGTCTACGCATAGTTATGAAAGGCGCGCCATAGCGCATGGCGCGACGCGGCATTTGCGCCATTTTTGCTTGCAGCGCAGCGCATATGAAAAGGCGCGCCATTTGGCGCGCCTTTGCTTCATTTTATGTTTTTTTTTTTTTTTTTTTTTGCATTTTAAATTGCAATAACTACTGCTACAAATACTCTTACCATCACTACAACCACTAGCACTACTACTATTATATTACTGTCATAATGGCATGAAATGTAAATAACTTTGTTAATATCTTTTTTTCAGTTATATGGAAACATAATTACATCATTATTATTTTCTATTTGATTATCATCGGCGAGTTAATAACTTTACAATTATGTAATTGGCTGACCTTAGCATGCCAGTATTTAGAACTGATATATGTTTTATTATCCGACATAGTTTAGATTCATTACAATATTGTCAGAAGTATACAATGTAATGTACAAAAAAACATAAAACATTGTCTAGCATAGATGCAAAAGCAAATGAATGGGGCTGAAAACCCGTGAACGATAAACCAAGAGAACTATAGTTTATGTTTTTAATATTGTGCTTGAAATTTTTTGTTTTATGTTTTTTTTTTTTTTTGTAAAATGAATAAAAATCGTTGTTGCATATAGTTTAGCAAAAATTACTGAATTTTTCAATTTTTTATTAAAATATTAAACTTATTAAAAAAATTAAACATGCACAGTACATTAAAAAGGCACGCGTCATTTGCCGCGGCTCCAAAGAGGGTTTGCGCCTTTTTGCGCCGTGCGCCAAGGCTCCAAAGATGAGTCTACGACAACTGAACTTAAAAATTATGTTACGCTTCTAAGTTGTTGAAGCCTAATCACTAATGTCAACCAAATCACAATTGCCATCATTATTCAAATCATTCACCTTTTCTTCTTCGAATCATTCATAGTTTTCCTCCGAATTACCTTCAAATTTAGTCTCTTCTTCATCATTAACATACATAAGCCTTGAATTAGAAGCTAAAGTCTTTCTTTTTCATTTCAACTTAGGTGTGAGTCTAGTCTTGTGTACTCTTCCTCAACTCTCAACATCCGTGATACATTACCCCAAGTCGGTGTATCATTATCAAAAAACAACTCATCTTCTATGTATGAATTATCCTCTTTCATGAAACCGATCATCAAGCTCATTTGAATCGCCTGTATCTTCTAAGAAATAGGATCCACCTCGTCCTTTAGCTTAACACGATTTTTCGAAGTTTGATTGTACTTGATAACGACAAGGCTTTGTAGCCTTTCGTGTTGAAGCACATTCGTTTTCTTGCTATGGATTTAATTCAAAAACAAATTTTGGGGCAATGTTGGGCTTTCTTTGTTGTACATACCTAAAAGAAAAAGAAAAAAACGCGGTATTTTGGGCTATGAGCTAGAGATGACATGTGCGCTATTATAAGTTAACTAACGCACACTGTGTGCATATCTCTACAGCGAGCACTATGATAACTCTGTCGTTAATAGAAAAGAACAAGTTTATTATCAATTTGTCATGCACAGATAAAAAGCTTGGGAATTATAATAACATAGGAAGGAATTCTGCAAATCAAAAAAATGACTATAAAGACATCACTATCACTTATAATTACACACACACACACACACACATATATATATATATATATATATATATATATGCATGTGTATTAACGTAAATTCACAAGTATCGAGCTCGTTTGTTTGGCATACACTTGCGGATATGCATGAATATATCATACCATGTAGTACGTAAAGCCTTGAAATCCATGTCAGAAAACATAGGTAACATAACAAACAAGGACAATACAATGTGGTTGGATCTTGTATGGGGATGCGATGTGTTTGGATCTTAAAGGGTGATTGCAAGCACTATGCTAGCATATCTGACAAAAGAGTATTTATTTTCTCAAACAATATTTAGCATGATATTTCTCTAGCATATCTGACAAAAGAGTATTTATTTTCTCAAACAATATTTAGCATGATATTTCTCTTCTACAAGATAAAGGATATGTGCATATGATTGATGTTCTATATACACACACATATGAGCGTTGCGGTACACGCTTTGTGCGTGATCATTACATATTTTTTGTACATGAATATGTTTTTATGAACTATGTATGTTTAACATTTAAGAAAAAATGGTTTATAAAAATATTTATTTAAATTTTTTCGTTGAAATCATGTGGTTAGTTTGGATTTTTATTTCTAAGTTGCAATATCTAACTTATCAGTTTAAATTTTTATTTTTGTTAACTAATAATGAATGATGCAATAAAGAATGTTTTATTCATTAGGTCGTATTTTCAAGTGATATTAAAATTTGTTAGTACTTGTGGAGATGTTGTTCGAAATTGTTAAATATTTAATTGTTAGATCCTAGGTTTAAGTGATATATAAAGGTGAAGATGTGTAAGGATATTTTTAGAACTTAGCGGAACTAACCATTAATAAAGGTGTGTGTATACCCACACACACACATACATATGTATATATATACTTATATTATATATATATACTTATATATTCCATAAAGAGTTTACATGTAATCAATTTATTGTGCTGGGAAGCAAATATTGTCATTTTCAAGTGAAAAATGCAGCACGTTAAATGCGTATATTACTTTCTCTTTGACTTTAGATGCAACCATGATAATATCTCATTTAGGAGTATGATGTCACTTTAAAAATATGCATAACATGTTATACCATACAGTAACAATAAAACTACTGATTTTATGTGTATGACAAAATGAGACATTAATAAGGACAAATCTGTAACAATGGCAAGAAGTAGATTCCAAAAAAAATATTCGCTACTGATGTGCCTTCTTATATGATGTTTAAAGCATAAAATAAAGAAAATCAGCAATAAAAAGAAATTCTTTAAAGATGCTCAAAGCCTAAGAGACAATATGCCAAGGCATCAAAGGGAGATAATACATGAGTAAAAGATGATAGTATGCCTTACCCAGTAAGTGATATGCTAGGAGTAGATGGCGTAGCATTCTGCTCAAGGAACTCACAAGCAGATATAACAATAGGTTCTGCAAATAACACCTAACATTTAAAAAAAAAACACCCATCAAATTATTTACAAATAGATATTTTACTATTTACATTGTAACTTTTATTCGCACTATAATGAGAGATAGCCATGTTTAATTGTATGTAGCCAAGAGTGAAAATTAGAACATCAACAAATTTTTACACTGTAACATTCCTACTACTTTGATGTCTACAACAGATCTCGTCTAAGCTGAATAACACCTATCACTCGAAATAAATTGATCATTGTTAGAAATGCAGAGTTTGCAAAGCCAGGAATTCATTTATGCTATAATGGTTTTGTTAACACATGCCCAAGGGCGCATGTTAATATGGGGGCGCATGTTAATAGGCATGTTTGGATATAGCCCATAAAAGCAATGGAAACCAGAAAAATAATAGTAAATAAATAAATAACACAAATGTCACTAGCCATAGTTAAGACGAGTTTAGTACTGGTAGATAAGTGTATTTTCACAATGTTATCTTGATATATTCCCATGCATTTTAACATTTTCCTTCTCTGAAGGCACATTCAAATTGACCATGAAGACATAAAAACAAGAAGGGATCAATGGTCTAAAATGCATGACTATTACTTTTTTAGCAATGCATATATTATTAACAAAAATCATCAACCAAATATACTAAAATTTGTAAATAAATTGAATATTTTACCTCATCATAATGTTCATCAAGCTTGGAATGGACAAAAGTTTGAGCAAAAAGAATGCAAGGCTCTGGGCGATGATTCATGTTCACCCTCCTCTGATGACCCCTGAAGTAGAAATAAATAAACAAAACAAAATTGAAATAACTAATTCCTTTCATGATAAATATTTGCAACTGACCATAAAGTTATTTATTTATATTGTTTTTGCCACAAGGGTCAAAAAACTGATTATGCTAAGTTTTTTATATAGTACTGCGATCCAAAACAGTTAATATTGAAAAAAGATGTTACTTCCCATGGATTCAACCTCTTTAACAGAGTTATATTTATATCATGTAATGTGATAATTTCAGATTAACATAAAAAGAAAACTACAAATAACACTAATGCTAGTTTCAAAACTTGTACAAATAGATAGTTGAAGGTATTGATTTCAAAAGCAAATAATTCTGATTTGAGAAAACACTTACAAAAATGACATCTACACGGAGCATTTAACATGAGAAAGAAATCAAGCAGCATACCAGTGATTGGAAAAACCTCGAGATCGTACGTTCCAAAGCGCGAATTGGAAGGAATCGCAGCCTTCCCGTTCCAAGAGTTAAATTAGATAGCAAACCGTGTAAAATGTACGATCCTATTTCAGAACATAATATTGGAGTCCAGTGCAGAACCGCGATTTCAATTTAAACTTCGAATTGAAACAAAATCAAAAGATTTAGTTCAGCATCACCATCTCGATTCAGCGGAAAAGGGGAAAAAAAAAAGGAGGAAAAGAAAGAAGCAGCGGCACCCAACCTGAATTGAAAACTACAGGACTTATCTTTTAGAAACCCTAAAGCTTCAGCAAGGAAGATGGTTGACAGAAAGCAATAAGATTGCTTAGGTGTTGCTATCTCCGCACACCAAAATTGCTACCCGTCCTCCTCGCAATCCAAATTAGTCATGCTTTAGTCATACTTTTGCGGACCATAACGCCTAATGGAAATAGTCAAATAATAAATAAATAGATATTTATTTCAAGACACATTTTAGAAAAAAAAATTAGATATAAGGACAAGCAATTTTTGCCATCTAAATCAAGGACAACTTTCATGTTTTAATTGAAAAAGTCCAAATATTTTATATTAAGAACACAAATTGACATTTCACAAATAATAAAAAGTAATATAAAAATGTATTTCTGTGATTATAGTATTAAAAATTAATAAGAATTAATTAGAAAATATATTTTTGTTTTGTAAATATGAAAAAAAAAACGAGTTTAATAAATGCGAGTGCGCCTTTACGAGAAAGAAAAGTTTGAATCTACTCCATATTATTAGGACAGGGAACTAGTTGACAGTTCTAACCAACCCTATGACTATTTCCGTTAACCCACGCCAAAATAGAGCAATACTTTTGTAACACCTCGTATTTCTGTTAACACTAAAGTAACGAATTAAAGAATATTTAATTTTAAATATGATAATTAAGGGAAACGGGTTACTTCATTGTGTTCGTCTCGGAATTCTGGTTGAGATAGAGCCCGAGTTTGCATGAATTGGACTTCGTATGAAGAAGTTATGGCGATCGAAAGTTTCAGAAAAATTCAAACAGATTTCAAAAATTCAAATTCAGACTCAGATTGGGCTAGGCGGGAAAATTCCCGCCAGGGGCCAAGTCGACCTGGGGGTCGACCTACCCATACAGGTCGACCAGGGGGTCGACCTGCCCCCTCCCCCCCCCCCCCTCCCCTGGGCAGATTTGAAAGATGACGATTTTCTGACTCTTGGCTGAGTCATTATGGCTGACTTGTCACCCTATCTCGACTGAATGGCTGTGGTTTATTCTAAGTTGATCGGATGGCCTAAATTAATCCTAAATTCTATATAAACACATGTAGACTCAAAACCTAAAATCAAATAAAAATTTAGAACCATGGCCGCCATGCTGTCACCTTGCAACCTAGAGTAGCCGCCACCATTTAGGAGAAAGAAAAGCTAATCAACTCAATTCTATTCAACTCAAATCTAAACAATAATGAATTTGTCTTCTTCAAAGGAAAGCTAAATCAATTTCAAAACTCAGATTTCAAAACGCAAGACCTTCTTTGAGTTGTGAGTTCGATTTCTTTAATAAGATAATTAACAATTTAATTAGGTTGAGTTATGATTTGGGTTATATGGTTATGTTGTGAATCATTGACCGTTATGTTATTATCCATGTTGTAAATTTATGATGTTATTATCTATGTTGTAAAGATGTGATGTTATTATCTATGTTGAAAATCTATGTTAATTATTGGCTTATGTACAATCAATTCATAATGATGTTTTGCTTCATATGCTAGTTTGGTTATGTTTGTTGGAACTATTTCATATGTAAGTTTAACTTGATAATTCTATATGCAAGTTTGGATGTCAATTTAGATATGAATCATATGCAAGTTAATGAGAATCACATACCACCTTACATGTTTCATGACATCTATTTTATGTGTAAGCTTGGATCTAAAGTTTAGGCTAAGACATGTGTGAGTTATATGCTAGTATACAAAATTCTATATGCTAGCTTACATGTAGATCTTAATTTACATGTTTAGATGCAAGTTTACACCATAGTTTATGTTGCATAAATCACATATGCAAGTACATGTACATATATATATATATATATATATATATATATATATATATATATATTGGAGTATGAATTATGTAATGTAAGTTTGTGACTATTGCCTTTGCAAGTTTACACCTTATGATTAGATCTATGACATCCATAGTTTATGCAAGTTTGTGACTTTGGCCTATGCAAGTTTTAGATGAAAAACCTTATTCACACATGCAAGTTCACCCCTTATGTTTAGATCTAGTTTTTATTCTATGCATGTTGTGATGTTTTCTCTTTATTCCATAAATTAGACTATTCGAGTCTAACGTATATTTCACGTTAAACGAACGAACGTACAACGTGGGGCAATGGGATAATATTAAAAGATTTAATATTGAGAATTAGCATAAATGCCTTAAATGTGATGTTAATTGGTATAATTTTATATACCATAAATAGATGGACATAATTAAGGTGTTAATTATGGGCATAGTTAAATTTGTAATTGATTGACAATTTGAATAGGGAAATTAATTCAAATTGGGGATAATTAATTATGTGTAATTAATCGCCTAAGACACGAGGTTAGACTCTTTTGTGGTGTAAGACTGCCCAGACCCGCCCGGCAAATCCAGCAGCCACAAATGCCAGTCTAATGTGAGAGGTCTTAGGCATAAATTAAATGTGTAACAGTTGTAAAGACACGAGGTTAGGCTCGTTTGTGGTGTAAGACTGCCCGGACCCGCCCGGCAAATCCAGCTGCCACAAATGTCAGTCTAATGCGGGAGGTCTTTACAAGGTTACGGTCTTAATGAATTAAGAAACACTTAACCAGATAAACATGTAGTGGGACATGAGGGGTTAAGTGGGTGCCTTGGGTGGCATGTGGAATTTAGTGGGTGCCTTGGGTGACATTTGAAATACGATTAAATGCACTTAACCAAGATTGAAACATGTAAGAAGACATGAATAAGAATGGGGTTAAGTGGGAAAAACCTTAGAGGTGACCAAGCATAGGTGGAAAGCTTGTGTCATGCATGAGGGCCCTTTTAAAACCAGTATCCCATTAAGTATCTTTGTGGGCTCGACCCAAGTCAAGGACGGGACACACGTACTGGATTTGATTGTAAGAGGTCAAAACGGGTCAGCGGTGGCAACGCAAGTCCAACGGGTTCATATGCGTGTGTGGGCCCGAGCTGGTAGGTAAGACGTTATTGCATCGTGTAGATATAAGCCGTGCATTTTTGGTTGTATCGAGTTGCCACTTTGGGGAGTGATACACCCATTGTGGGGCCAGCACGGGTATCTATGAGTTAGGGAACCGATCGAATGAGGGTAGTGGGTACACCTAGTGGAGATAGGGGCTAGGGGTGAGCATTATTTGGTTAAACCAAATAAACCAACCAAACCAATTTATTTTGGTCGGTTTGGTTCGGTTTTGAAATTAAATCGGTTCGTAATCGGCCCGAAAAAATATTAAGTTCGGTTATCGGTTTAACCAAATTAACCGAATTTTTACTATATTTTCAAAATTATCGATATTATAATATATATTTTAGGTTAGTTTAGTTATTTAAGTATATATTAATTATCATCTATGTGTCAAAATTAATATTAAAAAAAAACGAAAATAAAAAATAATAATACTGTAATCATATATTTATAATTTGTTTCAAATTACAGTGAATATTTCAAACACAAAGTGTAAAACATTTTTAGTTTGGTTTAATCGGATAACCAACCGAACCAACCAAACTTAATTTGGTTGGTTCTGTTTGGTTTTCGTTTTTATTGGTTTTAGTTTGGTTTGACAAATTTATCATCGGATAAACCAAACCAACCAAACGCTCACCCCTAATAGGGGCAGACGGCACCTATGGAGGTAGCTAGGGGTACACGAAACTACCATTAGCAGTATTAAGTTCTGTAGGCGGGATCAACCTTTAGGGTGACTAGTAGTGGTGCAGTATAGTAATTATCTTATAATGATTAGGGGCGCCTTTAACGTTATCTTTGTTCGTCTTATTTCCCTGTCATACCCAATTGTTCACAGTCATTTCCTTATTTTCCAGCTTATGCCTTAGTCTAGTTATTTTGATAATTATATTGTTAAAGTTATCGCACTCGCCAGACTTTATGTCTGACCCCCTTTTCTTTCCACCTCTTTTCTTTCTTTTACCCCCCCCCCCCTCAGGTTTGTAAGGAGGAAATACTACAGCTTAGTGTCAATTTCTTTCAGTTGCTTGATGAGAGTAGATGTATCGTTTGGGACTCTCTCATCTTTATGGCTTTGCTTATGCTCGGTGGGGATTTATGCGTTTATGTTATTTAAGTATTTGCTTCTTTATGTACTTTGAAGTTTTTGGAAAAGACTATTGATCCTGATGTAATGGTTTTGGAGACTACTTATGTAAACTCGTTTTGAGTTATGATGTTATGAAATAAGTTTTAACTTCCGCTGTGTTGTTTTATTTATTTCTTCTTGTAATTTATTTGTTCTATACAACAATAACGCTTCATGGACATTGATGCATTCCCTTTGTGATTGACATTAATGGACATGGGGTGTTACACGTGGTATCAGAGCTATGGTTACAAGAACAGATAAAAAGTTTTGAAAAGTGTTTTCAAAAGTATTATTTTCCTAGAAAGTATTTTCAAAAACTTGTTTTAAAGAAGCTATTTTCAAGGAAAGTTTACTTTAAAGAGCATAATCCCCGCAAGCCATACATCTCTCTTTCGCTTCCCTTGTTTTAAAACTCTTTCTTTTTCTTTTCAACATGTCTGGAGCATCTGAGATACCAGAGGGTGTTCATGTACCCGGTTGGTTTCGTCAATATCTCGAGGCTAGGGCCGCTGCCGCGGGTCCGACCAACGTTCCTCCTCCTCCTCCCCCAGCTCCAGGCATTCCTCTGCGTGGAGATACTTTCTCCAAGATATGTAAAGACTTTCGATCGATGGGTGGAAAATCTTTTAGTGGGTCTGAAACGTTCATTGAAGCTAGAAATTGGTTGAAAGAAGTGGAGGAATTGTTTGGCATTTTCGATTTGGATGATTGTAAGAAGGTCCAATTGGCCGCTTGGTTGATGAAGGAAGAAGCTTCGTTTTGGTGGGAGGTCACTAATGGAGAGCGTCCAGTTGATACATGGCCGGATTTCAGGCGTAGGTTTGAGGCAAAGTTTCTCTCATGGGCTGAAGAGAATTTATATATGGAAAGATTTTTGGCGTTGAAGCAAGGGAATCTATCTGTGAAAGAATACGTCAACAAGTTCAACCAGTTGGCGAGATTTGGCTTGGACTTGGTGAATACACCCGAAAAGAAGGCCTTGAGATTTGTTAAGGGTTTGAACGAGCCACTACATGGGTTAGTTATGACCCACATCCCTATGGGGGCCACCTTTGAGAGGCTAGTTGATATGGCACTTATGCATGAAGAGGAGAAAGGCGCCAATGCTAATAAGGCACCGGAGAAGAAAGGAGATCAAAAGAAACCACAACAACAAAACAAGAAGGGCGGGAAGAACAATAATGGTAAAGGAAAGAAGAAGTGCTTTAATTGTGGGACACCAGGCCATCTGAGTAAAGACTATAGGAAAAAAAGACTGGCTGTTTCCACTGTGGAGAGGCAGGTCATCTAGTTAAGGACTGCCCAAGGAAACAGGGACAAGGGCAAAGAACTTTTGGAGGGCAGCTTCAGGCTCTCGTGGCACTGGGGCAGGCAAGGGAGCAGGTCCAGGCTCTCGCGGTCCCACCGCTGCAAGAACGAGGTAGAAACATTTCCGTTGAGAGTTTAGTTTTCTGTTTGATCATCCTGTCTATACTTTATTCGATTCTGGCGCATCACATTCGTTTATCTCTACATCATTAGTTGAAACACTGCACTTAAATACTAGTCTTGTTGTGGATCCCATTGTAGTCTCAAATCCTATTGGTGGGTCGGCTCATTTATCCATGGTCTGTAAGGATTTGAGATTGTCGATCTTAGGTGTTGGTTTTGAATGTAATGCTTTTGTGCTTGGTTTCATGGGCTATGGGTTGATTCTAGGGATGGATTGGCTAGCCAAATATGGTGCCATCCTAGATTGTGAACGAAGGGTAGTAAAATTGTTGACTCGTAGTGGAAAGACCCTTGATATTTCTTGTGACCCTAGAGGATCAGTGATGCTTAGAGTCACTTGACGCATCCGATGATGATTTACATTCTGTTCGTATAGTCCGTGAATATGTTGATGTCTTCGATGAGGTGAGGGGTCTACCCCCAAAATATGAGATAGACTTTCGTATTTATCTAGTAGACAATGCAAAACCAGTATCTCTGCCAGTACGCCACATGGATCCTCGTGAGAGGAGGGAGCTCAATAAGCAAGTAGGGGAGTTGCTTGAGAAGGGGTTCATAAGACGTAGTATAT
The DNA here is from genome assembly GCA_030737875.1 of Allium sativum. Classification (NCBI taxonomy): domain Eukaryota; kingdom Viridiplantae; phylum Streptophyta; class Magnoliopsida; order Asparagales; family Amaryllidaceae; genus Allium; species Allium sativum. The sequence goes on along the minus strand of CM060925.1, from coordinate 426,948,374 downwards.
CGGAGTGGGGTGCTCCAGTAGTATTTGCCACGAAGGCGGACGGGACCCTTAGACTTTTTGTGGACTATAGAGAACTTAATAAACTTACTAAGAAGAATAGGTACCCCCTGCCGAGGATTGACGTTCTCTTCGATCAGTTAGTTGGCGCCTCAGTGTTTTCGCAATTGGACTTAGCCACTGGTTTCCATCAGTTGAGAGTGGCTGAGGAAAGCATAGACAAGACTGCCTTTAGGACTCCGGATGGTTTCTATGAGTGGCTTGTAATGCCCTTCGGTTTGACAAACGCCCCCGCATACTTTGTTGACTTGATGAGTAGGGTGTTTAGGGAGTACCTTAATAAATTCATGGTGGTCTTTGTGTATGACATCTTGATCTTTTCTAAGAGGGAGGAAGAGCACGCCCTACATCTTAGGGAAGTATTGGAGACCCTTTGAGCGCATAACCTTAAAGCTAAATTTTCTAAACGTCACTTTTGGAGGAAGGAAGTGCGATTCTTAGGGCACGTGGTTTCCAAAGAAGGGATAGTTGTGGATCCCGCAAAGGTGGTGGTCATCCAAGATTGGAAGGTCCCTAAAAATGCTACCGAGGTGAGGAGTTTTTTGGGGTTGGCCGGCTACTATAGGAAGTTTATCAAGAACTTCGCAAAAATATCAGCCACAATGACACGCTTGGCGAAGAAGAACCTAGTTTTCACGTGGGACGTAGATTGTGATGATGCGTTCCAATGTTTAAAGAGAGCTTTGACCACAGCCCCAGTCTTAGTGTTGTCAGATGGGAATAAGTCATTTACCGTTTATACCGATGCTTATGGGACAGGACTAGGCGCAGTCTTAATGCAAGAGGGGAGGGTAATAGCCTATGGAGGAAGACAGTTGAGAGTGCATGAAAAAAATTACCCTACACATGACCTAGAGTTGGCCGCAATTGTTTTCCCGCTTAAGTCTTGGCGCAATTATCTTCTTGGCGAGAAATTCGAATTGTTCACAGACCACAAATCGCTAAAATACTTGTTCTCTCAGAAGGACTTGAACTTAAGGTAGCAAAGGTGGATGGAATTCTTAGCGTCCTACGATTTTGAGATAGCATATACCTCTGGCAAGGGTAACGTGGTGGTAGACGCCTTAAGTAGGAAAAGGTTGTCCTTTAGTCCGTTGTTTGTTGAGCGACAAAGCTTAGAGTTCATATCTACGTTTGACTTTAGACCTTCCATTGACTTTGTACCCGGTTTGCTAGCATCCTTAGAGGTCAGACCTATGCTTTTGGGACGGATTGGTGAGGCACAGCGAGATGATCCACAGTTGGTTGAGTTGGTAGAGAAGCTCATAAGGGGGGAGTCATCGAGCCATCTTAGTAGGTATACCCTAGATGATAAGGGTTGGTTACGTAGGGACGGTAGATTTTGTGTACCACGAGACGAGAACTTGAGGAAGACCATTCTTGATGATGCACATCGTTCGAAGATGACCATTCATCCCGGAGGGGACAAGATGTACATGGACATGAGACGAGTTTACTTTTGGGTCGGTATGAAGAGGGATGTGGCCGAGTTTGTCACTAGATGCTTGGTGTGCCAACAAGTAAAAGCAGAGCAAAAGAAGCCCGGTGGGTTGCTTCACCCATTGTAAATCCCACAATGGAAGTGGGAGAGTGTCTCGATGGACTTTGTTGACGGGTTACCGCAATCGAGGAAGGGTAATACGGGGATTTGGGTCGTGGTAGACAGACTTACTAAGAGCGCCCATTTCATTCCCGTGAAGAGTAAGAGGAGTGCTCCATGGTTAGCCTGCGTATACATTCGAGAGATAGTTCATTTGCATGGTGTTCCTTCTAGCATAGTGAGCGATCGTGATCCTATCTTTATTAGCGAGTTTTGGAAGAGCTTGCAAGAGGCGGTAGGGACTCAGTTATGTTTGAGCACCGCATATCATCCTCAGACGGACGGCCAGACCGAGATGGTGAATCGTATTCTAGAGGACCTTTTGAGGCTATGTGTTTTAGACTTCGGAGGTACATGGGAGAAGCATCTTCCTTTGGTGGAGTTCACGTATAATAATAGTTTTCAGTCTAGCATTGGCATGGCACCTCTCGAGGCTTTTTATGGAAGGCCTTGTCGTTCACCTACATGTTGGTGGGAATCTACGAATAAGATCTTACTTGGGCCCGATATGATTAGAGAGACTTCGAAAAAGATCGATTTGATTCGAAGGAGGATAAAGAGGGCGCAAGATAGGAAGAAATCGTATGCGGACAAGAGGAGGACAGATCTTGAATTTGATATTGGGTACATGGTCTTTATCAAAGTGTCTCCATTACGGAATGTTGTTCGCCTTGGGTTTGTTGGGAAGTTAGCACCAAGGTTCGTAGGGTCGTTTCCTTATTAAGGAAAGGATTGGACAGATGGCGTATAGAGTGGAGTTGCCCGAGATACTTAGTGGTGTACACGACGTATTCCATGTATCACATTTGAGGAAATGCTTGCACGAGACCGCGGAAGTGGTAGAGCCGAGCTTGCTTAGAGAGGTGGAGATAGAGCGTGATGCGACGATTCGACGAGCTCCTACATGCATTCTTGGGTCATAGATTAAGAAGTTGTGGAATCGAGAGGTCAAGCTAGTCAAAGTGCAATGGGGAGATGATGAGAGCAACGCTACTTGGGAAACCGAAAAAAAGATGCGTTCATTGTACCCTTTTCTTTTCGAGGGTATGTCTTTTAGTTTCTCCTTTATCATTTAGCTTGTACTCGTTTTATCCTTAGTATGTCCTCTCGCTAGTATCTTTGACCTTTAAATAGGGTAGTCCTATGGTTGAAACATGTGTTTGAGACATGTTATGTATGGTGGATGCATGTGGATGCAATTGTTTGCTAGTGGTTGCTCGTGGATGCATATACGCACACTTTAGGCACTAGATCGGCTCGGTCACTTTCATATTGCATATTGCATATAAATGGATGTATTTAGTAAAATGAATGTACATTGAATGTGTGTATCATATGGATGTTGCATTTAAATGGATGGTTGTGCACACATGTAGTAATGATATGTATAGGATTCTTTGCATACATGATGGATACATGGCACTATCATTATTTGCATTAAGGAGGTCGACTGAATCAGTAGACCGCTTGATTTTGCATTAGTATACGAACATATACACACACTATGTATATGTACATGAAAAGCATTAGAAATCTTGTAAGGACCATGGTTTCTAGTGGTTGATGGTTGAGTAGATGGATGGTTGGATGGTAGGATACGTTCTTCTTGACTTAGAGATTTCGAGGACGAAATCCTTTAAGTAGTGGAGAATGTAACACCTCGTATTTCTGTTAACACTAAAGTAACGAATTAAAGAATATCTATTTTTAAATGTGAGAATTAAGGTAAACGGGTTACGCCATTGTGTTCGTCTCGGAATTCTGGTTGAGATAGAGTCCAAGTTTGCATGAATTGGACTTCGTATGAAGAAGTTATGGCGATCGGAAGTTTCAGAAAAATTCAAACAGATCTCAAAAATTCAAATTCAGACTCAGATTGGGCTAGGCGGGAAAATTCCCGCCAGGGGCCAAGTCGACCTGGGGGTCGACCTACCTATACAGGTCGACCAGGGGGTCAACCTGCCCCCCTCCCCCCGGGGCAGATTTGAAAGATGACGATTTTCTGACTCTTGGCTGAGTCATTAGGGATGACTTGTCACCCTATCTTGACTGAATGGCTGTGGTTTATTCTAGGTTGATCGGATGGCCTAAATTAATCCTAAATTCTATATAAACACATGTAGACTCAAACCCTAAAATCAAATAAAAATTTAGAACCATGGCCGCCATGCTGTCACCTTGCAACCTAGAGTAGCTGCCACCATTTAGGAGAAAGAAAAGCTAATCAACTCAATTCTATTTAACTTAAATCTAAACAACAACGATTTTGTCTACTTCAAAGGAAAGCTAAATCAATTTCAGAACTCAGATTTCAGAACGCAAGACCTTCTTTGAGTTGTGAGTTCAATTTCTTTAATAATATAATTAACAATTTAATTAGGTTGAGTTATGATTTGGGTTATATGGTTATGCTGTGAATCATTGACCGTTATGTTATTATCTATGTTGTAAAGTTGTGATGTTATTATCTATGTTGAAAATCTATGTTAATTATTGGCTTATGTACAATCAATTCATAATGATGTTTTGCTTCATATGCTAGTTTGGTTATGTTTGTTGGAACTATTTCATATGTAAGTTTAACTTGATAATTCTATATGCAAGTTTGGATGTCAATTTAGATATGAATCATATGCAAGTTAATGAGAATCACATACCACCTTACATGTTTCATGACATCTATTTTATATGTAAGCTTGGATCTAAAGTTTAGGCTAAGACATGTGTGAGTTATATGCTACTATACAAAATTCTATATGCTAGTTTACATGTAGATATTAATTTACATGTTTAGATGCAAGTTTACACCATAGTTTATGTTGCGTAAATCACATATGCAAGTATATATATATATATATATATATATATATATATATACATATATATATATATATATATATATTGGAGTATGAATCATGTAATGTAAGTTTGTGACTATTGCCTATGCAAGTTTACACCTTATGATTAGATCTATGACATCCATAGTTTATGCAAGTTTGTGACTTTGTACTATGCAAGTTTTAGATGAAAAACCTTATTCACACATGCAAGTTCACCCCTTATGTTTAGATCTAGTTTTTATTCTATGCATGTTGTGATGTTTTCTCTTTATTCCATAAGTTAGACTATTCGAGTCTAACGTATATTTCACGTTAAACAAACGAACGTACAACGTGGGGCAATGGGATAATATTAAAAGATTTAATATTGAGAATTGGCATAAATGCCATAAATGTGAGGTTAATTGGTATAATTTTATATAACATAAATAGATGGACATAATTAAGGTGTTAATTATGAACACAGTTAAATTTTTAATTGATTGACAATTTGAATAGGGAAATCAATTCAAATTGTGGATGATTAATTATGTGTAATTAATCGCCTAAGACACGAGGTTAGACTCTTTTGTGGTGTAAGACTGCCCGGACCCGCCCGGTAAATCCAGCAGCCACAAATGCCAGTCTAATGTGGGAGGTCTTAGGCATAAATAAAATGTGTAACAGTTGTAAAGACACGAGGTTAAGCTCGTTTGTGGTGTAAGACTGCCCGGACCCGCCCGGCAAATCCAGCTGCCACAAATGCCAGTCTAATGCGGGAATTCTTTACAAGGTTACGGTCTTAATGAATTAAGAAACACTTAACCAGATAAACATGTAGTGGGACATGAGGGGGTTAAGTGGGTGCCTTGGGTGGCATGTGGAATTTAGTGGGTGCCTTGGGTGGCATTTGAAATACGATTAGATGCACTTAACCAAGATTGAAACATGTAAGAAGACATGAATAAGAATGGGGTTAAGTGTGAAAAACCTCAGAGGGGACCAAGCATAGGTGGAAAGCTTGTGTCATGCATGGGGGCCCTTTTAAAACCAGTAACCCATTAAGTATCTTTGTGGGCTCGACCCAAGTCGAGCACGGGACACGCGTACTGGATTTGATTGTAAGAGGTCAAAACGGGTCAGCGGTGGCAACGCAGTCCAACGGGTCAGCGGTAGGTCAGACGTTGTTGCATCATGGAGATATAAGCCGTGCATTTTTGGTTGTATCGGGTTGCCACTTTGGGGAGTGATACACCCCACTGTGGGGCTAGAATGGGTATCTCCGAGTTAGGGAGCCGATCGAATGGGGGTAGTGGGTACACCTAGTGGAGATAGGGGCAGACGACACCTATGGAGGTAGCTAGGGGTACACGAAACTACCATTAGCAGTATTAAGTTCTGTAGGCAGGATCAACCTTTAGGGTGACTAGTAGTGGTGCAGTATAGTAATTATCTTATAATGATTAGGGGCGCCTTTAACGTTATCTTTGTTCGTCTTATTTCTCTGTCATACCCAATTGTTCACAGTCATTTTCTTATTTTCCAGCTTATGCCTTAGCCTAGTTATTTTGATAATTATATTGTTAAAGTTATCGCACTCGCCAGACTTTATGTCTAACCCCCTTTTCTTTAATTCCACCTCTTTTCTTCCTTCCCCCCCTCAGGTTTGCAAGGTGGGAATACTACAGCTTAGTGCCGATTTCTTTCAGTTGCTTGAAGAGAGTAGATGTATCGCTTGGGACTCTCTCATCTTTATGGCTTTGCTTATGCTCAGTGGGGATTTATGCATTTATGTTATTTAAGTATTTGCTTCTTTATGTACTTTGAAGTTTTTGGAAAAGACTATTGATCCTGATGTAATGGTTTTGGAGACTACTTATGTAAACTCGTTTTGAGTTATGATGTGACGGCCCGCCCTGCATCAGCCGGCATTTCCTCCGAAAGTGCGTTGTACACATGCCCGACTAGCACAGAACAGTCGCCAAAGAAAGGAAAGAAGAGAATGAACTAATCGAAAACCTATAGAATGTCTCACAGCGCATGGAACAAAATATAATAATAATATACTTGACATAAAACAGGTGAGACAGTGCATAAGCTGATAACCAAAACCAACATCAACATCATCATCAGAGTAGCGGAAATCCAAACACAGCTTATTATAACTTTCCAATATACTGTCTCTAAACAAAAGAAAGAAAGGTACACCACTAATGCCCAAAGTAGTGACCGCAAGAACACAGGGAGAATATCTATATATATGTATCATATGTGGAAGCCTCCTGCTCATCTCCAGTACAGCTCCTCGTGTATACCACCTAACCTGTCTCTAGTCTGCTAGTGAGAGCACCCAGGGTAATAAGAAGAGACATAAAACTCTGGGTCAGACAAAAAGTCTGGTATGAGTGATAAGCAGCTAAACAGAACAATAACAGGTATACTAAACCATACCTGAACTTGGACCTGCAACCAAAGAGTTAGCACTACATACCGTACAATACTCTAAGGTGCCACTAACACATGGTATAAGGAATAAGGGGTTGGGGTGTGCATGTCATAGTGATGGCAAACAAATCAAACATAGCAACCATCCTCACATCTCTCACTCAGTGCGTAAAGCATACGATGTCCACCACTGTCAATCACTAGACCCATCGAAGTAGTGACGGAGTTCGACTTGTACAACTACTGCTACCACCAAGCTCACCCCATGGAGTCATGACCAAATCTTTACAAATGACCCCACTTCATTGGTCTATAGCTCTTTAGTCGTACCTAGGCCACTGTGGCCCTGAATCCGTTCACGTACCTCCCATACATAGTGATCCAAAGTTACAGACATCGACAACACCTTTGCACACGTCCCGCAGCGAAGTCCAATCATGAAGTTAACTCGTTGGTTCCCAACTGGATCCTGAGTACAAACTTCCCACTTGGACTTCCTTTTGCATCTCAGGCTTTGGTCGAATTGGAGTTGGTCTTCAGAAGAAGTCGCCACAATGAAGTAAAAGTATACATCTGGTTCGGTTCGGTACTCCCAACCCGGTTCGGTGGTCCTAGCCCATGCCTTGATCAGTGCTCCATTCCTCCTCGGTTCGGTCCACTCACACTTGCTTGGTCCGGTTCGGAAGTATAGCTCTTATCCTCTGTTCGGTCCTCCAGCTCTGGTTCGGTTCGGTTATGACCACCCGATCCCATCCGTTGCCCCATCTCCTCTTCTCAGTTCCGATCCGCAGCCCCTTCCTGTTCCCCATCCGAACCCAACTCTAGCTATATGCAAATGGCCTTCCTTCTTTCCAAGTCTCCTTTAGTGGAAAGTTCTGATCTGGTTCGGTTTCTCCGCCCAGTCCACCATCCGATCCGAGCCCCCTAACCCGATCTGATCTGAAACCCTACACATTTTCCTGCAACTTTTCCAGCAACTGTTTTACGCCATACGACGGCGTTTTCGACCATTCTAACTGTTCTAATCAATCACAAAGCATACCATACAGTCATAGCAACATAGAGAATCAACCATAACCATCAAAACAACAACCATATCATGTAAATTGGATCAAACATAGCCAAAAATCCTTATTTTCCCCTAAGCATGTTTAAGCAAAACTAATGATATGATTAGCAAAACTTAACCAAATTAACCAAATTTTCTAACAGAGGTCTAAAACAATATTTCGAAATTTATGAATATTTTTCCAGAATTTAATCATGTTTAAATTCGCTAATTAACTCTAATTACCCTTAATTAACCATAATTAGTGAGGAACTAAGCAAATCACTCACTTGGGCCACAAATAAAATACCAAATCTAAAATGAATCTCTGTTTGGCGTTGTTCCCAATACAACACAACAGCTCTAACCTTGCTTTGGTGCTAATCCTCTCTAATTTGATGTTGTTAAGCTTAATCCTTGATTGGAAAGTGATTTGGGGATGTTTTAGAGGTTGGAAGCCATTATTAGGGTTCTTAGGAGGTAAATGGCGGCTAGAAAACTGAAATGAAATGAAAACCTAACTCATTTCAGCCTCCCCATAACCCTTATCCCGAAATGGGTTATGGGCCCATTTACTAATCACCTTATTTGGCCCGGTTAAGCAGTTTTTCACCTTCTGTAACTTGTTTCAGCCATATCTCCCAAACGGTGAGTCCGTTTGGCTAATGTGACTATTCTACGGAATTTTAAACCATCATCCGAATCCAATGGAAGTGGTTTCAAGTCAAAACTCCTTGCCAATCAAAAGTTATGGCCAAAACAAGATCAGCTAGGGGCAAAATAGTCATTTAAAAATCGGCAAAAATCATGAACATGGGAAATGACCCTAATAGTCATCTCCCAAAGTTACATGACCATACAACTTCTTATGTGAAAGAAATAAATATTTTACGATCCTTCGATGCGTAGAATGCAGGTCGTTACGCTCTCCCCCCTTAAGAAACTTCGTCCCCGAAATTCCTTAACCCAAAACATACAAAGCATCCTGCATGCCTACCAGCCACATACAACAGTCAAACATACAAAACAAACAAAACAAACCTATCCTAGCATGCGGAAAGACTAAATCGAATCTGAAATCTTACCAGGCAAAGAGTTCTGGATACGTCTTCCTAATGCTCTCCTCTGTCTCCCAAGTACAGTCATTCTCATTCTCACCCCCACTGAACTTTGACTAGATTCACCGCTTTCCTTCGAAGTTGCTTTGTACCGTTCCCAACAATACGCATAGGCTTGCGGTTCCCAACCGCCTCGGGTTCAACCTCGATATCATCCAATTGATCAGGTGAAATAGTCACATCTGGGTCCTGTACGAACTTCCTTAACTGGGAAACATGAAATACGTTATGAACTCCTGCCATCTTTTATGGTAATTCAACTTTGTATGCCAAATTCCCAATTTGCTCAAGAACTAAGAATGGACCAACAAATCTTGGTGCTAACTTGCCTCTCCTGCCAAATCGTATCACGCTCTTCAACGGAGAAATCTTGACAAACACCAAGTCGCCAATGGAGAATTTTAATTCTCTTTTCCTCTTATCAGCATAATTTTTTTGCCTATCTTGGACAGCCTTCATTCGCTGTTGGATAACTTTGATCTTGTCTGATGTTTCTCTTATTACTTCTGGCCCAAACACATATTTCTCACCGGTCTCTAACCAGCAGGACGGTGAGTTACACGGTCTTCCATACAAAGCTTCAAATGGAGCCATACCAATACTGGATTGATAACTATTATTATATGCAAACTCTACTAGATGCAAATGGTCATCCCATGATCCACCAAAATCCAATACACAGGCTCTCAAGAGGTCTTCTAATATACGATTCACCCTCTCTGTTTGACCGTCGGTTTGAGGATGATACGCGATACTGAGATGTAGTTCTGATCTTAACGCCTCTTGTAAGCTCTTCCAAAATCCACTAGTGAACAACGGATCTCGGTCACTCACAATGCTTTTGGGTATTCCATGAAATCTCACTACCCACTTTATATACAGTTCCGCTAACTTAGCTGCCGTCCTATTTGACTTGACGGGTATAAACCTTGCACTCTTAGTCAATCGGTCCACAATCATCCAAATGCTATCATGGCCCGATCTAGTCCTCGGTAACCCATCAATGAAATCCATTGACACTTGTTCCCATTTCCATTCTGGAATTTCTAATGGTTGCAACAAACCACTAGGCTTCTTTTGCTCAGCTTTAACTAGCCGGCAATTCATGCATTTGGATATAAATTTCCCAACGCCTCTTTTCATCCCTTCCCAGTAGTAGGTCCGCTTCATGTCTCGGTACATCTTGTTACCACCGGGATGTATAGTCAGTTTTGAGTGATGACATTCTCTAAGCACTTCATCTCTCAATCCATTGACATTGGGCACAACAAGTCTTCCATTCTTTCTAAGCCATCCATCTCGATCAAGCCCATACTTGTTCATCTCTTCGTCGATTCCCATCTCTTACTTTGAGATAATTTCCAATAGGTTAGGATCGTCCCTCTGACTGGAACCAATCCGCTCAATCAAAGTGGGTCTGATCGTCGAACTTGCTAACATTTCTGGATCCAAATCGCACTTTGGTCTGAAATCATACCCAGCGATGTATTCCAGTTGCTTCCATTCAAGAAACATAGCCCCTAAACTGGCATGTCTCGTACTCAATGCATCAGCCACCGCATTGTCCTTTCCTGGTGTATATGCGATGTCAAAATCATAAGAAGCCAAGAATTCTAACCATCTTTGCTGTCGGAGATTTAGATCCTTCTGAGAGAAGAGATACTTTAACGATTTATGATCGGTAAACAACTCGAATATTTCTCCCAAGAGATAATGTCTCCACATCTTCAGTGCGAACATGATCCCTGCCAGTTCCAAATCATGGGTAGGGTATCTTTTCTCATGCGGTTTCAGTTGCCGGCTTGCATAAGCTACAACCCCACCTCCTTGCATCAATACAGCACCTAATCTGGTACCACATGCATCCGTATATACCATCATCTCTTCATTCCCTTTAGGAATGACTAATACTGGTGCATATGTCAACTTTTCCTTTAGACCCTTGAATGCATTCTCGCACTTTTTGTCCTAGACGAAAGCTTGATTCTACTTAGCCAACCGAGTCAACGGTGCTGCTATCTTGGAAAAGTCTCGGATAAACTTACGATAATATCCAGCTAATCCCAAGAAACTTCGTATGTCTGTTGCATTCTTGGGCGTAGACCAATCTTGTACTGTAGCCACCTTCGTAGGATCCACGGCAATACCATTCTCTGAAACAACATGGGCCAAGAATCTCACTTCCCTTCTCCAGAAGTGACACTTAGAAAACTTTGCTTTCAATTGGTGTTTTCTCAACACCTCCATCACTATTCTTAAATGTTCCTTGTGTTCTTCCTCTGTCCTCGAATAAACAAGTATATCGTCCACGAACACAAGAACAAACTTATTCAACTGATCTCTGAATACCCTATTCATAAGATCCACAAAATATGCTGGTGCATTGGTCAACCCAAATGGCATGACCAACAATTCATAAAATCCAGACGGCGTCCGAAATGCCATTTTAGCTATACTCTCGGCTTCCACCCTAAGCTGATGAAAACCTGTCACGAGATCCAACTGGGAAAATACTCTCGCGCCACTCAACTGATCAAACAAATCATCTATCCGCGGTAGAGGATACTTATTCTTCCTCGTCACTTTATTCAACTCGCTGTAGTCTACACACAACCGAAGGGAACCATCCGCCTTGGTAGCAAACATAACTGGTGCTCCTCATTCAGAAACACTCCTTCTGATAAACCCCTTCTTCAAAAGATCGCTGACTTGCACCCCGAGCTCTCGCTGCTCCCTTGGTGCCATACAACGAAATGGCATCACTATAGGTCTGGCATCTTTCACTAAATCAATACGGAACTCAATCTCTCGGTGTGGTGGAAGCCTGGTCACTTCCTCGAAGACGTCTGGATACTGGCCAACCACGGGCAAACCTGACAACTCACTATGCGGGATGTCGAGGGAATTTAGAAAATTAGCCATTACCCCATCACCAGGTAGACTACCAAACACTACCCTCTGCCCATCATCCGCTCTAGCTGTCACCAAAAAGCCCTCACAGTCTACCACCACCCCGTTTCTTTGGAGCCAATCGACTCCCAAAATAATGCCAAACCCAGTAAAGCCCAAAACAAAGCAATCACAAACAAACATGCATCCATGACTTGATAAGACCACATTACGACAGATCATGTTAAGGTTAGTCGAACCACCAATCGGGTTCGTCACCACTAAAGGTCTATCGACAATTTCGGGCTCCAATCCCAACCTATATACCAGGTCACTAGATATGAAAGAACTGAAAGCTCCAGTATCAAACAAAACTCTGACAGGAACATCATAAATAGAAAGCATACCTTGAATAACGACATTCTTTCCCTTCTCCACCGTAGTTGGGGTATTCGACGAAGAAGGAATAACATTAAGGGCATATGCTTTCACCATCTGCTTTTCTTTAGGGGGTTGCGGACACTTGTCCTTGTGATGTCCCACTTGGCCACAGTTGAAGCACTTCCTATCCGCTGGCTTGGCCCGACAATTACTAGCATAATGACCCTTCTTACCACAGCTGAAGCACTCAACATCTTTCTTATTCTTTTTCTAGCCATCCTTATTCTGGTTCTGCTTCCTCTTATTCTGAGAACCATTCTTACCTCCACCACTGGCTTGCGGCTTTGACTCCTCTGCAGATGCAACCTCAGTCTTCGATTTAGGGTAAAGACTCTCTGACCTCAATGCTTTCCCCATAATCGATTCAAACGTCTCATCAATGTGGTTGATAAGCCTTTCCCCCAAGTACTGATCTAAGCTAGTTATGAACTTCTCGTTCTTCTTCTCGGCGGTATCAATAAGAGATAACCCATATTTCGACAAAGTGTTGAATTCGGCAATATACTCTGAGACAGCTCTGCCATTCTGCTTGAGTTCCAATAATTTCTTAAACAGCACTGACTTCTGAGCAGCTGGAATGAACTTATCGCTAAAGCGGACCTTAAACTGATCCTAAGTAATCTGATCCTCGGGAGTAGCTGCCTTTATAGCATTCCACCAATTCATTGCCCGTCCTTGCAGCTGACGGGATGCTAGACTTCTTTTCATCGCATCCTCGATACCCAAATCTTCGAAGATACGCTCGCAGCTATCCAACCAATCTTGAACATCCGTAGCCGACTCCGTTCCGTGGAACAACTTCCCACCAAGACTAGTATAATCCTTGTTCGGCTTGGCGAGATTGGCCCTAGGCGCCTGCACTATTGGACCACCATCATTACCAGCATTGGGAGCTACCCCCTGAACATCTCTAAGCATCTCTCTCATGAGGTCGGTAAACATCGTCCTCATGTCAGCAGCATTCCCATTATTGGCTCCTCTACCGGCACCCCTTGCATATTGGCTCATCGTTCAATCTGTAAAGAGAAAACGATTAACCATCTCCATAGAGGTGCCAGTGCAGTGCGACTTCATCCTTAACTATACTAATAGTATATATATAGCTTTTGAAAACAAAAATAATCACAAATACGCGCTCTCATATACGTATTATCTCTCCCTGGTGTCTTTCCCTAGGTTAACTACGCAACCTAGAGCTCTGATACCAAGTGTGACGGCCCGCCCCGCATCAGCCGGCATTTCCTCCGAAAGTGCGTTGTACACATGCCCGACTAGCACGGAACGGTCGCCAAAGAAAGGAAAGAAGAGAATGAACTAATCGAAAACCTATAGAATGTCTCACAGCGCATGGAACAAAATATAATAATAATATACTTGACATAAAACAGGTGAGACAGTGCATAAGCTGATAACCAAAACCAACATCAACATCAACATCAGAGTAGCGGAAATCCAAACACAGCTTATTGCAACTTTCCAAATTACTGTCTCTAAACAAAAGAAAGAAAGGTACACCACTAATGCCCAAAGTAGTGACCGCAGCAACACAGGGAGAATATCTATATATATGTATCATATGTGGAAGCCTCCTGCTCGTCTCTGGTACAGCTAATTGTGCATACCACCTAACCTGTCTCTAGTCTGATCGTGAGAGAACCCAGAGTAATAAGAAGAGACATAAAACTTTGGGTCAGACAAAAAGTCTGGTATGAGTAATAAGCAGCTAAACAGAACAATAACAGGTATACTAAACCATACCTGAACTTGGACCTGCAACCAAAGAGTTAGCACTACATACCGTACAATACTCTAAGGTGCCACTAACACATGGTATAAGGAATAAGGGGTTGAGGTGTGCATGTCATAGTGATGGCAAACAAATCAAACATAGCAACCATCCTCACATCTCTCACTCAGTGCGTAAAGCATACGATGTCCACCACTGTCAATCACTAGACCCATCGAAGTAGTGACGGAGTTCGACTTGTACAACTACTGCTACCACCAAGATCACCCCATGGAGTCATGACCAAATCTTTACAAATGACCCCACTTCATTGGTCTATAGCTCTTTAGTCGTACCTAGGCCACTGTGGCCCTGGATCCGTTCACGTACCTCCCATACATAGTGATCCAAAGTTATAGACATCGACAACACCTTTGCACACGTCCCGCAACGAAGTCCAATCATTGGTTCCCAACTGGATCCTGAGTACAAACTTCCCACTTGGACTTCCTTTGCATCTCGGGCTTTGATCGAATTGGAGTTGGTCTTCAGAAGAAGTCGTCACGATGAAGTAAAAGTATACATCTGGTTCGGTTCGGTACTCCCAACCCGGTTCGGCGGTCCTAGCCCATGCCTTGATCAGTGCTCCATTCCTCCTCGGTTCGGTCCACTCACACTTGCTTGGTTCGGTTCGGAAGTATAGCTCCTATCCTCTGTTCGGTCCTCCAGCTCTGGTTCGGTTCGGTTATGACCACCCGATCCCATCCGTTGCTCCATCTCCTCTTCTCAGATCCGATCCGCAGCCCCTTCCTTGTTCCCCATCCGAACCCAACTCCAGCTATATGCAAATGGCCTTCCTTCTTTCCAAGTCTCCTTTAGTGCAACTTCCGATCTGGTTCGGTTTCTCCGCCCAGTCCACCATCTGATCCGAGCCCCCTAACCCGATCCGATCCGAAACCCTGCAACTTTTTCAGCAACTATTTTACGCCATACGACGGCGTTTTCGACCATTCTAACTGTTCTAATCAATCACAAAGCATACCATACAGTCATAGCAACATAGAGAATCAACCATAACCATCAAAACAACAACCATATCATGTAAATTGGATCAAACATAGCCAAAAATTCTTATTTTCCCCTAAGCATGTTTAAGTAAAACTAATGATATGATTAGCAAAACTTAACCGAATTAACCAAATTTTCTAACAGAGGCCTAAAACAATATTTCGAAATTTGTGAATATTTTTCCAGAATTTAATCATGTTTAAATTCGCTAATTAACTCTAATTAACCATAATTAGTGAGGAACTAAGCAAATCACTCACCTTGGCCACAAATAAAATACCAAATCTAAAATGAATCTCTATTTGGTGCTGTTCCCAATACAACACAACAGCTCTAACCTTGCTTTGGTGCTAATCCTCTCTAATTTGATGTTGTTAAGCTTAATCCTTGATTGGAAAGTGATTTGGGGATGTTTTAAAGGTTGGAAGCCATTATTAGGGTTCTTAGGAGGTAAATGGCGGCTAGAAAACTGAAATGAAATGAAAACCTAACTCATTTCAGCCTCCCCATAACCCTTATCCCGAAATGGGTTATGGGCCCATTTACTAATCACCTCATTTGGCCAGGTTAAGCGGTTTTTCACCTTCTGGAACTTGTTTCAGCCATATCTCCCAAACGGTGAGTCCGTTTGGCTAGTGTGACTACTCTACGGAACTGTAAACCATCATTCGAATCCAATGGAAGTGGTTTTCGGTCAAAACTCCTTGCCAATCAAAAGTTATGGCCAAAACAAGATCAGCTAGGGGCAAAATAGTCATTTAAAAATCGGCAAAAATCATGAACATGGGAAATGACCCTAATAGTCGTCTCCCAAAGTTACATGACATTACAACTTAGTATGTGAAAGAAAGAAATATTCTACGATCCTTCGATGCGTAGAATGCGGGTCGTTTAGACTATATCGCTTCATAGACTACTTATGTAAACTCGTTTTGAGTTATGATGCTATGAAATAAGTTTTAACTTCCGCTGTGTTGTTTTATTTATTTCTTCTTATAATTTATCTGTTCTATACAACAATAACGCTTCATGGACATTGATGCATTCCCTTTGTGAGTGACATTAATGGAAATGGGGTGTTACAAGCTTATTCTTTTGTTTAGACTATTTCATGAACATTTAGAAAAGCAGGTCACTAGACTGGAAACCGTAACCATAGACTAATACCCAACACACAGCATTTGCTCGCCAAGTTGATTTGATTGGATTTCTCGCAAAGTGAACCAAGACAGATAGGTTTCGTATTCAGGCCGGAAAGCTAAATGCATACAGCTTCGTTTTTTACATATAGTTTTTTTCAGGTGTAAACGACTTTAGCTTTAAAATGACTTGGTTTTGTGTTTAGATGATAAAATATAAAGCTATATTTTTACGTTATAAAGCTATATCTATTTAGCTTTCCGAACTGATTATTTCTATATGTTTATAATAACATCAATTGACTAAAATAATTTGAAATTACTCTTTTTTTCTTTAAATTTTGAAGGTAATTTTTTTATTTTCTAATTAATTTAGTAATAATGATAAATTAAAGTGAATTTCATATTGATATCACACAATTTGTCTTTGTCCTTCATTTAATTATCAAACTTAGTTGTCCTTTGATCTATTTTTTTTTAGAGAATTTGTCCTTAAAACTAAATACTCCTAATAATAAATACATGAATGATTAAATCATTGGAATGTTAATCATATATTGTGCAAGCATTAGAACATGCACTTTACGTGTGATCGTGACATGTGTTTCACGATTAAATTGTTTTTTACGAACTATATATGTATTGACCTGCATATTTTCAAAATTGTTACGCATTGCATTTGAATACATTGACTGCTCTACTATCAAGGCGAACAATCCAAAAAAAATGGTCGAATGGCTCGAGAATCGAGTGTGGACGATAATATGAATCTACGGATACCAAGATTTACTTAGAACATTAGAATTGGATAATATGGAATTATATAAATTAAAGGCACAGATCGACCCGTATACTGTGGATCTAAATCTGATCAACGTAGAGTTTGGATAAGGGATCAATACGACTCCCTGTCGTACTTCGAATCGGCATGGATCACTTCAATTCAGGTTGGTATGACTCTAGCGCATGGGATCAGTATAAAGCAAATGCTTGAGGAATAGAAAGAAAAGAATCAAGGTCGGATCGATCCACACTAAATTGGTTGGACCGGATCGGCACCGATCTGAACCTCGGATCAATATCGATCCAAATCACGGATCGATACCGATCTGAATCCTCAAGTGTAGGTAATCTGGCCTATACTCTTTTGACTTGTTCACCTCCGCTACCTTGGATTTTTTTTTTGAAAATTTCTAGGTCGATCCGAGCACACTTACATCTATAATAAAAGACTTTTCCATTCAGAAAAAGGATCTTTTTGGCACTCTACGTGAAAGCTCTGCTAAACTCGATAATTCTTTTCTCTACTTTCATTCGTCCAAGTACTGCATGTAATCTAATG
Organism: Allium sativum; assembly: GCA_030737875.1. Lineage (NCBI taxonomy): Eukaryota > Viridiplantae > Streptophyta > Magnoliopsida > Asparagales > Amaryllidaceae > Allium > Allium sativum. Next base: position 426,930,682 of record CM060925.1, on the reverse strand, counting down.
GTATAAATCAGAGATTACCTCACAATGGACATAGGCACATTGTCGAACCACTATAATTCTTGCATGTTCTTTACTGTTTTTCTATGATCTATATTGATTAGGTGTTAATGCTTGTTATTAGACCATAAACGAACCTAACAGCATGTTTAACATATTCAAGAGGAAAGAATCTGCACAAATATTTAGTTGTATTTTTGTGTTGGAACAATATGTAGTTAGTTTTGAAATTATATGTTTGAATTGTAATATCTAACATATTTTTATTAGTACTACTTTTTATTTGTATTCTTAATTTGTAAAGAATGATTCTGTAGTAGAAGTTTATTTACTATATCATATTCTCAAACGATATTATGATTTATTGATGTCTGTGGAGAGTTGTGCAGTTAAAGCGCTTAGTGGTTTTATAGCGGCGGAGGTGCAAAAAGATGTAGTGGAGATAAAATGGGTAAATAGCAGTGATATAGGGGAAGCGCAAAAAGGTTAGTTAGATTTTGAAACCATATATTTAAAACAAATTGATCATCATTCCCACATTATATGTGCATAAAAAACCAATTTTAATTAATCTTATGTAAGAAAACCAAAGAATATCAAGGTTATGCACATTATATTTGATAATTATAATAGATTTTTGCGATATGTTAGATATTTATGCATTTAAGTTAGCTCTTTACGCTATCTTTATTGATTTTTTTTTACAAAGAGAACAAGTCAAATCAAGCTCTATGTATTAATATTGCTAAAGCGGGTGCTAAAAAGCCTTGATTTAGCGGATGCAACGGAAAATAACGGTCAAGAAGTGGATCTAATGTTCATCAAAACTACATTGAAATAGTGCAACGGTTGAAGAGTGCTACGAGCTATAGCAGGATTTTTACGAGGCTTTAGCGGGTTTTAACTGCATAGGTAGAGAGATGGTTTGAATATGTAAATAATGATTTATTATTAATTAGATATTATTGTTAAATGATATTAAAGTGTTATTCTGATGGTTTACATTGACACCAAAGGTATTACAACTATTGCTAAAGATATTTAGTACGTAGTAAATATCAATTTTGAAAGAAAAATGATGATATTTATATTTGAACACAACATAGATAAATGGAATTAAAGAGAACAATTAATAAAATATTCAAATAATAAGTCAATATAAAATAGGAAGGAGAACTTAGAAAAATCCTTGGTTTTTGTGTATATGTTTTATATGTTATTGAACATTATCTTAGAAAGAAAATAATAATACAAACTTGATCATAAAATAGTCGGTGGTAGCTAGTGATATATGTTGACATTATATTTGGCTTGTAACTAGTGATTTAGTTTAGCAATATTTTGTGATCAACGTTGCATTTTATAATTTTATTTTCATGTAATCTTATGCATATGAAAGGATTGTTATTTGCATAATGGGGAAACAAAAATGGAAAAAATAATTGTTCGTCTAGGGCAATGAATAGTATCGGGTTGGCTCTGATGTAATGGACAAGCAAGAGATCTATAAAAACCATGGATCAATGCAGCTTCTATGAACTACAGGCTTACATCTACTCGGCACTCGCACCATTTCTCCTTTCTTAAACCTTTCAGAACACCTAACATGCTCTAAATTCAAACATCCACATAGATGTTTTTGGCTTGTTGCCAGCAAAGATACTGCATCTATCAAATGCTCAAGAATTGACAGTTGTGGTCATATGTTGTTGTATGAGAAAAAGCATGATACAAGACAATAGCCACATAGTTTAAACAACACTGATTCAACGACCGCCATTTGTATATATTTTTTGCTTTTCGATGTTTTTCTAGATATGGATTTCTTTTTGGAAGTTTTACGATGAGTGTGATCAGAGTTTTATTTATTTAAAGAATGGTTGTAAAGATTTGATACGTGTATTTAATCTAGAAAAATGAAGGCAGTTAATTCTATACCTATCTGGTTTGATAACGGATGACTGGTGTGGATAAGTTTGTTTCAATTTTTTGTTTCATGGGATTTGAGTAAATCATCTAAAACCAGAGTTTGAATGCATGATATTTAACTCGTGTACAATAACTCAAACTATATTAGAGACTAATTTTGGAGATGCAATGAACTAGGAGTATTAGAGCAAGTCCAACAGAACATTACATTTCACAAAATCTGAAATGACACCCAAAAAGGTGTCCAACAGAGTGTGAAAACACCTTAAAGTTTGGATTTCGGGGGATTCGTTCCTGGATCTGCAAACTATTCAAGCGCTTGTTGAACAAACGCCTGAAACCAGGCGGATGTTCAACAACGCCTAATATAAAGCGTTTATTACAAGCGCTTGTTCAACAAACGCCTGATAAATTTTTTATTTTCCAATTAATTTGCCAGACAACTCGTTTTGTAAAAGTTCCCAATTTTAATTTTTAGTGTTGAACAGTTTTACAGCCAAGTTAGTTTATCCACGTTACTTTTATGTAGCATTTGTTTTTTGAAATGGGAAATTTACATTCGCATCGGTGTCTGACGCGTCAAACGTGGGACCCATCACTTTGGCCCATTAAAGGGAACAGTTGGAATTGTAGCTTTAGCGTCCGACGCGACGTTAGACGTTAACAACTACAATTCCAAACGACTGTTTTTCCTCCCTATAAAAGCCATCCTTCAACCACATCTCCTCACCGTTCCATACCTTAAACACCACATTTTTTCTCCAATTTGCCTAAACAATGGCTGAAGTAACTCGTCCGAAGGCAACATCTCGCTGACCTCCGAAAGTGTGGTCTTTGTTTGCAATTTCAAAGTTTCTCCGTATAGCTGTTAATGCTTACCAAACATCTAGAAAGAATAAAAAGAGAATTAACAAGAGGATTGAAACTGTTCTGAACGAGGCTTTAGTTACATCACCGACTGAGATACCGGTCAACGAACTAGATCACAAATACGGAACAGTTAGTGGAAGCGAAGCTTGGTGGGTTGATCGAGTGGCGGTAAAACATTTTAACTCTAATTTTGTAACACCCCACGCCCGCTATGATCACTCACTAAGGGAATGCCATAGCATCGGTGGAGTATTTTAGTGAATATAGAACAGAAAAATTACAACAAGACAGATAGAATTAGTACTTGAAATTTAAAAATATCATCTCACAACAGCGGAAATAAACATGTCTGGTTACATCATAAAACCATGATAAAAGTCAAGTACAATATCCATCAAGATAAAGAAGTACATAATCCCACTCTCTCTCATACAATAGCCATAACAAAAGAAAAGATAACTGGATAACTGGAGCTTTACATCTACCCAAGCTCCTAAAGACTGGAACAACAATCCGATCAAGCTCTACTACCGCTAGGATCCACCGTAGGACCTGAGGGTTGGGAAAAAGATAAAAACAATGGGGTCAGACATAAGTCTGAGTGAGTCCTATAACTTTAACAATACAATCATTAAAGTAACCAGAGAAGACATAAACTTGACCTACGGTAGTATCTGGGGATGAATGGCTACACTAAGCAGTTTGGTGAACTTAGGATAAACTAAGATAACCGTAAGGACGCATCTACCCACCCAAGGATAATTACTAACTGCACCACACCAGTCATTCTCACTTAAAGGTTGATCCCTTCCAAGGACCTAGAAAATTTCCCCAGTAGTTTCATGTACACCTAGCCCACTACATAGGTGTCGTCTGCCCCTATCTCCACTAGGTGTACTCAGTAATTCTTACCCAGTAGTTTCGTGTACCCCTACATAGGTGCCGTCTGCCTCTATCTTTATTAGGTGTACCCACTACTCCCCATCGATCGGCTCCCTACCGTAGATACCCGTGCTGGTCCCACAGTGGGGTGTATCACTCCCCTAAAGTGGCTACCCAATACTAACGGTGCACGGCTTTATATCTACACGATGCAACAACGGCTTATCTACCAGCCCGGGCCCACACACGCATATGAAACCCGTTGGACTTGCGTTGCCACCGCTAACCCGTTTTGGCCTCTTATAATCAAGCCCAATATGCGTGTCCCGTCACTCGACATGGGTCGAGCCCACAAAGATACGTTTGGGATATTGGTTGAAATGGGCCCCCACAAGCTACCCACTTAAGCTTGTCAAATATCTAGTGTATCCCACTTAACCCTTTAATCATGTTTAATTACATGTTTCCACTTGGTTAAGTATTCTAATCGTATTTTCTATTGCCACCCAAGGCAACCCACTAGATTCCACATGCCACCCAAGGCAACCACAAAATTTCCACATGCCACCCAAGGCACCCACTTAACCCCTCATGTCCCACTACATGCTACTATGGTTAAGTGTTTCTTAATTAATTAAGACCGTGATCTCCGTAAAGACCTCCCACATTAGACTGGCTGTTATGACCGCCTGGTTAAGCCGGTAGAGTCCGGGCAGTCTTACGTCATAACAGAGTCTAACCTCGTGTCTTTACCTTAATCACGTATTTAATTTATGGCTAAGACCTCTCGCATTGGGCTGACATTTGTAGCAACTGGTTAAGCCGGTCGGGTCCGGGCAGTTTTACACTACAAATGAGTCCAACCTCGTGTCTTAGTCGATTAATTACACCTAATTAATCACCCCCATATTAATTATCCCTAATTAATATCAAGTTTTCCATAACATGGGTAGACCTAACTCAATAGGTAAATTCCCATGGGGTAGACCTAACTCAATAGGTAAATTCCCACTTATGGTAATTTATTTTTATGGTATGCTTAATCATACCCAATCATTCATTTATTAACTTAGTTACCAACCCCATCGTTCCCCACGTAAATCGTTCTCATTTCATGACATAATAAAGGGGAAGATCCATCACAAATATCATGGGTTTAGCATATAACTTTGTCATGGGTTAAGAGGATGTCAACTTGCATATATGAGCACATATTAACCCAACTACATTTAGCCCAACTTGCATATTATCATACACATGATTTGCATAACATGTTGCATATGAGCTTGCATATTATCATACACATATCTTGCATAACATGTTGAACTTGCATATAGGCATTCTCATAACTTGCATAACATGTTAAACATGCATTTAAGCATACACATAAGTTGCATAAGCATTCACATACTTGCATAAGCATCCACATACTTGCATAAGCATTCACATACTTGCATAAACATGCATAACTTGCATATCATATTATTTAAGCATATACATATCTTGCATAAGCATTCATATACTCGCATAAGCATGCATAACTTGCATATCACATAAATCTTGCATTTAAACATATACTTAACTTGCATAAGCATCCATATACTTGCATAAGCATGCATAACTTGCATATCACATTAAACTTGCATTTAAACATATACTTAACTTGCATAACTCACTTTGTTAAACATGCATAATTCCACTCATTAAATATGCATAAACCCACTTGTTAAACATGCATAAACCAACTTGTTAAACATGCATAAATCAACTTATTAAGCATGCATAAACCAACTTATCAAACATGCATAAACATAGAACAACATAGAGTAACTTATCATTATAAATGATTCAAACTCACTAATTCGCATTTAAGACCATAAGTCTCATTACACCCAATCTACTTACTTTAACAATTGATGTTAAAGTGATAGAAACTCACCAAACCCAAAATTAATCCACTTATGAAGTGGAATTTGCTAAATATGAAGATGGTGATGATTAGAGAATGATTTGAGAGGGATTAGCTTGCAACTTCCTTCTTAGATTAGTGGAGACTTCTTTTAGGATTTAATTTGGCGGCATGAGGCCTTCATTTCTATTTTAGTATGGATTAAGGTAGGTTTAGGGTGTATTTATAGATTAGGAGAGTGTTTTAGGCCCTTAGATTAACCCTAGATTAAATTAGGTCCATTAGATTTAGGAAATCTCTAGAACCAAGCCCAGCCCTAGCCAGAAAACCAGATCTGGTGCACCCAAACTTCTGGCTCGAGACGCCGTGTCGACAGGCAAGTCGACACCCCTGTCGACAGGCCTGTCGACAGCCCTGTCGACATGGTCAGGGCGGGAGTCTTCCCGCCTGGCCCCGCTGGTTCTAATTTAAAATCTGAATTTAAGTTTCCAAATCTGTTTTTAGCTCTAATTTTTCTGCAAACTTCTTTGGGCCATAACCGGGCCATACGGACTCCGATTCTCGAAAACTCGGACTCTATTTCGCGTATTTTTCCGAGACGAACGCAATAACGCAGCCCGTTACCCCCAATTCCCACGTCTGAGATTATTTATCCTGTAATTAGTGAATTTTAGTATTAACTAAAATTCGGGGTGTTACATTCTCCCCTCCTTAAAGGATTTCGTCCCCGAAATCTCTAAGCTAAGGAGAATGCATATCCTACCATCCAAACAACCATCTACTCAAATCATCAACCACGGGCATCCATTGTCCTTAAACAGTTTCTAATGATGTATTAGCATATGCAAAAAGTGTGTGTATATGTTCCCTATCTAATGTATGAACATATGCAAACCATGATAGTGCCATGCATCCATTATGTATGCGAGAAAACCCTATCGACACATACAATATCTACATGAGTGCACAATCATTCACCAAAATGCATCATCCATGTGATAACACAACCATTATACATCCATAAATATATTTTCCTACACACAGTTTAATGCAATATGCAATATGAAGTGACTGAGCCGATCTAGTGCCTAGAGTGTGTGTATATGCATCCACGAGCAACCACTAGCAAACACTTGCATCCATCAACCATAACATGTCTCAAACACATGTTTCAACCATAGGTTTACCCTATCTAAAGGTCAAAGGTACTAACGAGAGGACATACCGAAGATAAGATAAGTACTAGACAAGCGATAAAGTAGAAAGTAAAGACATACCCTCAAAAAGAAATGGGTACAATGAACGCATCTTCGCTTCCGTCTCCCAAGTTGCGTTGCTCTCATCTTCTCCCCATTGCACTTTGACTAGCTGAACCTCTCTGTTTCTCAACTTCCTAGTCTCTGACCCAAGGATGCGAGTAGGAGCTCGTCGAATAGTCGCATCACGCTCTACCTCTACATCTCTAAGCAAGCTCGGCTCTACCACCTCTGCCGTCTCATGTAAGCACTTCCTCAGATGTGATACATGGAATACATCATGAACACCACTAAGTCTGTCGGGCAACTCCACCCTATATGCCATCCGTTCAATCCTTTCCTTGATAGGAAACGGTCCAACAAACCTCGGTGCTAACTTCCCAACGGATCCGAAGCGAACAACATTTCTCAACGGAGATACCTTAACAAAAACCATATCCCCAACCTCAAACTCAAGATCCGTCCTTCTCTTGTTCGCATAAGATTTTTGCCTATCCTGCGCTGCTTTCATCCTTCTTCGAATCAAGTCAATCTTCTCAGAAGTCTCCCTAACCATATCAGGCCCAAGCAAGATCTTATCCGTAGATTCCCACCAACATGTAGGTGATCGACAAGGCCTTCCATAGAGAGCTTCGAAAGGAGCCATACCAATACTGGACTGAAAGCTGTTATTATATGCGAACTCCACCAATGGAAGATGCTCTTCCCATGTACCTCCAAAATCTAAGATACAAAGCCTCAAAAGGTCTTCTAGAACACGATTCACCCTCTTAGTCTGGCCGTCCGTCTGAGGATGATATGCGGTGCTCAGACACAATTGAGTCCCCACTGCTTCTTGCAAACTTCTCCAGAATTCGCTAGTGAAGATAGGATCTCGATCACTCACTATGCTAGAGGGTACCCCATGCAATCGAACTATCTCTCGAAGATATACTGAAGCTAGCCATGGAGCAGTCCTCTTGCTCTTCACAGGTATGAAATGGGCGCTCTTAGTAAGTCTGTCTACCACCACCCAAATTCCTGTATTACCCTTCCTCGACCTGGGTAACCCGTCAACAAAATCCATCGAGACGCTATCCCACTTCCATTGCGGAACCTCCAATGGGTGAAGCAACCCACCTGGTTTCCTTTGCTCCGCCTTCACTTGCTGGCACACCAAACATCGAGCGACATACTCGGCCACATCTTTCTTCATACCGGCCCAGAAGAAAACCCTCTTCATGTCTTGGTACATCTTGTCCCCACCGGGATGAATGGTCATCCTAGAACGGTGTACGTCATCAAGAATAGCCTTCCTCAAACCCTCGTCTTGCGGTACACAAAGTCTACCGTCTCTACGCAAGCACCCCCTATCGTCTAGGGTGTACCTACTCAAATGGCTGGACGACTCCCCCCTTATGAGCTTCTCTACTAACTCAACCAACTGTGGGTCGCCCCTCTGTGCTTCTCCAATCCGCCCCAAAAGAGTAGGTCTAACTTCCAAAGAAGCTAGCAAACCGGGTACATAGTCAACGGAAGGTCTGAAATCAAACATCGAGATAAATTCCAAGCTTTGTCGTTCCACGAACAATGGACTCAAGGACAACCTCTTCCTGCTCAAGGCGTCCGCCACCACGTTACCCTTGCCAGGGGTATACGATATCTCGAAGTCATAGGATGCTAAGAACTCCATCCACCTTTGCTGTCTTAAGTTTAGATCCTTCTGAGAGAACAAGTACTTCAAAGATTTATGGTCAGTGAACAACTCGAATCTCTCACCAAGAAGATAATGGCGCCAAATCTTAAGCGCAAAAACAATAGCGGCCAGCTCTAGATCATGGGTAGGGTAATTTTTCTCATGTGCCCTCAACTGTCTTCCACCATAGGCTATTACCCTTCCCTCTTGCATTAAGACTGCGCCAAGTCCTGTCCCACAGGCATCGGTATAGACAACAAATGGCTTGCTCCCATCTGGCAATACTAAAACTGGAGCCGTGGTTAAAGCTCTCTTTAACCGTCGGAACGCATCATCACAATCTACGTCCCATGTGAAAACAAGATTCTTCTTTGTTAAGCGGGTTAATGGGGCTGATATCTTCGCGAAGTCTTTAATGAACTTCCTATAATAACCCGCCAACCCCAAGAAACTTCTTACTTCGGTAGCATTCTTCGGAACCTTCCAATCCTGAATTGATACTACCTTCGCGGGATACACAGCTATCCCTTCCTTGGACACCACGTGCCCCAAGAATCGTACTTCCTTCCTCCAGAAGTGACATTTAGAGAATTTAGCCTTAAGGCTATGTGCTCGAAGAGTCTTCAACACCTCCCCAAGATGTAGGGCATGCTCTTCTTCACTCTTAGAAAATACTAAGATATCATCCACAAAGACCACCACAAATTTATTAAGGAACTCCCTGAACACCCTACCCATCAAATCAACAAAGTATGCAGGGGCGTTCGTCAACCCAAATGGCATCACCAGCCACTCATAGAAACCATCCGGAGTTCTAAAGGCAGTCTTGTCTATGCTATCCTCAGCCACCCTCAACTGATGAAACCCCGTGGCTAAGTCCAACTGAGAAAATACTGAAGCGCCAACCAACTGATCGAAAAGATCATCAATCCTCGGCAATGGGTGTCTATTCTTCTTTGTGAGCTTGTTGAGTTCTCTATAGTCTACACAAAGTCTGAGGGACCCATCCGCCTTCGTAGCAAATACTACTGGAGCACCCCACTCCGATATGCTCCGTCTTATGAACCCCTTCTCAAGCAACTCCCCTACTTGCTTATGGAGTTCCCTCCTCTCACGAGGAGCCATGTGGTGCACTGGTAAAGATACCGGTTTAGCATTATCCACCACATATATTCAGAAGTCAATCTCCCGCTTCAGAGGTAAGCCCTTCACCTCCTCAAACACATCCGGATATTCCCGGACCACTCTCATAGATTGCAAACTCTCGACCGAAGCGTCAAGCGATTCAAGATAACTTAGCATAACAGAGTCCATGGGATTACAAGAAATCTCGAGAGTGTTACCCAAGCGGGTCATCAGCCTAACAACTCTCCTTTCGCAATCAAGAACGGCACCATTACTGGATAACCAGTCCATGCCCAAAATCAACCCATAGCCCGTGAAGCCCAACACAAAAGCATCACATCTAAACTCAATGCTAAGTATAGAAATCTTCAAACCCAAACATGTCATGGACAAATAAGTGGAGCCCCCAATTGGGTTTGAAACAACCAAGGGATCATCTACCAGACTGGTGTCTAAGTGCAGTAACTCAACTAATGATGATGAGATAAACGAATGCGATGCGCCTGAATCAAACAATGTACGGACATGATGGTCAAATAGAAAAACCAGACTTTCAACGGAAATAGTTCTACCTCTCTCCTGAATCGGTGGAACCGCGAGAGCCTGTACTTGCCCCCTAGCCTGACTCGGTGCCATAAGAGCTTGCACCTGTCCTCCTGAGGTAGATCCCGTCCTTTGCCCTTTCTTAGGGCAATCCTTCACTAAATGCCCTGCTTCGCGACAGTGGAAGCAGCCAGTCTTCTTCTTTTTGCGACAATCCTTGCTTAGGTGGCCAGGTGTCCCACAATTGAAACACTTCTTCTTCTTGCCCTTGCCACCGTTGCCTTTCCCACCTTTGCTTTGTTGTTGCTGCTGAGGTCTCTTTTGATCTCCCTTCTTCTCGGGTGCCTTATTAGCATTAGGACCCTTCTCTTCCCCATACATGAATGCCATGTCAACTAGCTTCTCAAAGGTGGCCCCCATAGGGATATGAGTCATAGCCAATCCATGCATCGGTTCATTCAAGCCTTTCACGAACCTCAAAGCCTTCTTCTCCGGTGTATTCACCATGTCTAGGCCAAACCTTGCCAATTGATTAAACTTGTTAACATATTCCTTCACCGAAAGATTTCCTTGCTTTAAAGTCAAGAATCTTTCCATATACAAGTTTTCCTCCGCCCTTGAGAGAAACTTTGCCACAAATCTTTGCCTAAAATCTGCCCAAGAGTCAACGGGGCGTTCTCCATTAGTGACCTCCCACCAGAATGAGGCCTCTCCCTTCATTAACCAAGCAGCCAACTTGACTTTCTTTCCTTCTTCCATCTCAAAGATATCTATCAACTCTTCCACCTCCTTAAGCCAATCTCTAGCCTCCACAAAAGTTTCGGATCCTTGAAAAGGTTTCCCTCCCATAACTTTAAATTCCTTGCAAGTCTTAGCAAAAGTATCCGTGCGAGGAGGAGGGGGAGGAGGAAGATCGGGTGCTACGGTTGGTGGAGGAACATTTGCTGGACCCGTAGTGGTGGCCCTAGCCTCCATCAATCTCCTATACCAAACTGGTACCGTCACACCCTCCGGAAGATTAAGATTCTCGGCCATGCTGAAACGAAAAAGGAAAGATTCAAAACGGAGAATTCGAAGGATATAGATATGGCTATTGGGGATTATGCTTTTCTTTCAAAAACTTTTCTCTTAAAAGACATGTTTTTGAAAATATCTTTTTCCAAAATGTTTTAGAAAAATAGTTTTCTAAAAATTTTATCTGTTCCGGTAACCTTTGCTCTGATACCACGTGTAACACCCCACGCCCGCTATGGTCACTCACTAAGGGAATGCCATAGCATCGGTGGGGTATTTTAGTGAATATAGAACAGAAAAATTACAACAAGACAGATAGAATTAGTACTTGAAATTTAAAAATATCATCTCACAACAGCGGAAATAAACATGTCTGGTTACATCATAAAACCATGTTAAAAGTCAAGTACAATATCCATCAAGATAAAGAAGTACATAATCCCACTCTCTCTCATACAATAGCCATAACAAAAGAAAAGATAACTGGATAACTGGAGCTTTACATCTACCCAAGCTCTAAAGACTGGAACAGCAATCCGATCAAGCTCTACTACCGCTAGGATCCACCGTAGGACCTGAGGGTTGGGAAAAAGATAAAAACAACGGGGTCAGACATAAGTCTGAGTGAGTCCTATAACTTTAACAATACAATCATTAAAGTAACCAGAGAAGACATAAACTTGACCTACGGTAGTATCTGGGGATGAATGGCTACACTAAGCAGTTTGGTGAACTTAGGATAAACTAAGATAACCGTAAGGACGCATCTACCCACCCAAGGATAATTACTAACTGCACCACACCAGTCATTCTCACTTAAAGGTTGATCCCTTCCAAGGACTTAGAAAATTTCCCTAGTAGTTTCATGTACTCCTAGCCCACTACATAGGTGCCGTCTGCCCCTATCTCCACTAGGTGTACTCAGTAATTCTTACCCAATAGTTTCGTGTACCCCTACATAGGTGCCGTCTGCCCCTATCTTTATTAGGTGTACCCACTACTCCCCATCGATCGGTTCCCTACCGTAGATACCCGTGCTGGTCCCACAGTGGGGTGTATCACTCCCCTAAAGTGGCTACCCAATACTAACGGTGCACGGCTTTATATCTACACGATGCAACAACGGCTTATCTACCAGCCCGGGCCCACACACGCATATGAAACCCGTTGGACTTGCGTTGCCACCGCTAACCCGTTTTGGCCTCTTATAATCAAGCCCAATATGCGTGTCCCGTCACTCGACATGGGTCGAGCCCACAAAGATACATTTGGGATATTGGTTGAAATGGGCCCCCACAAGCTACCCACTTAAGCTTGTCAAATATCTAGTGTATCCCACTTAACCCTTTAATCATGTTTAATTACATGTTTCCACTTGGTTAAGTATTCTAATCGTATTTTCTATTGCCACCCAAGGCAACCCACTAGATTCCACATGCCACCCAAGGCAACCACAAAATTTCCACATGCCACCCAAGGCACCCACTTAACCCCTCATGTCCCACTACATGCTACTATGGTTAAGTGTTTCTTAATTAATTAAGACCGTGATCTCCCGTAAAGACCTCCCACATTAGACTGGCTGTTATGACCGCCTGGTTAAGCCGGTAGAGTCCGGGCAGTCTTACGTCATAACAGAGTCTAACCTCGTGTCTTTACCTTAATCACGTATTTAATTTATGGCTAAGACCTCTCGCATTGGGCTGACATTTGTAGCAACTGGTTAAGCCGGTCGGGTCCGGGCAGTTTTACACTACAAATGAGTCCAACCTCGTGTCTTAGTCGATTAATTACACCTAATTAATCACCCCCATATTAATTATCCCTAATTAATATCAAGTTTTCCATAACATGGGTAGACCTAACTCAATAGGTAAATTCCCATGGGGTAGACCTAACTCAATAGGTAAATTCCCACTTATGGTAATTTATTTTTATGGTATGCTTAATCATACCCAATCATTCATTTATTAACTTAGTTACCAACCCCATCGTTCCCCACGTAAATCGTTCTCATTTCATGACATAATAAAGGGGAAGATCCATCACAAATATCATGGGTTTAGCATATAACTTTGTCATGGGTTAAGAGGATGTCAACTTGCATATATGAGCACATATTAACCCAACTACATTTAGCCCAACTTGCATATTATCATACACATGATTTGCATAACATGTTGCATATGAGCTTGCATATTATCATACACATATCTTGCATAACATGTTGAACTTGCATATAGGCATTCTCATAACTTGCATAACATGTTAAACATGCATTTAAGCATACACATAACTTGCATAAGCATTCACATACTTGCATAAGCATCCACATACTTGCATAAGCATTCACATACTTGCATAAACATGCATAACTTGCATATCATATTATTTAAGCATATACATATCTTGCATAAGCATTCATATACTCGCATAAGCATGCATAACTTTCATATCACATAAATCTTGCATTTAAACATATACTTAACTTGCATAAGCATCCATATACTTGCATAAGCATGCATAACTTGCATATCACATTAAACTTGCATTTAAACATATACTTAACTTGCATAACTCACTTTGTTAAACATGCATAATTCCACTCATTAAATATGCATAAACCAACTTGTTAAACATGCATAAATCAACTTATTAAGCATGCATAAACCAACTTATCAAACATGCATAAACATAGAACAACATAGAGTAACTTATCATTATAAATGATTCAAACTCACTAATCCGCATTTAAGACCATAAGTCTCATTACACCCAATCTACTTACTTTAACAATTGATGTTAAAGTGATAGAAACTCACCAAACCCAAAATTAATCCACTTATGAAGTGGAATTTGCTAAATATGAAGATGGTGATGATTAGAGAATGATTTGAGAGGGATTAGCTTGCAACTTCCTTCTTAGATTAGTGGAGACTTCTTCTAGGATTTAATTTGGCGGCATGAGGCCTTCATTTCTATTTTTAGTATGGATTAAGGTAGGTTTAGGGTGTATTTATAGATTAGGAGAGTGTTTTAGGCCCTTAGATTAACCCTAGATTAAATTAGGTCCATTAGATTTAGGAAATCTCTAGAACCAAGCCCAGCCCTAGCCAGAAAACCAGATCTGGTGCACCCAAACTTCTGGCTCGAGACGCCGTGTCGACAGGCAAGTCGACAGGCAAGTCGACACCCCTGTCGACAGGCCTGTCGACAGCCCTGTCGACATGGTCAGGGCGGGAGTCTTCCCGCCTGGCCCCGCTGGTTCTAATTTAAAATCTGAATTTAAGTTTCCAAATCTGTTTTTAGCTCTAATTTTTCTGCAAACTTCTTTGGGCCATAACCGGGCCATACGGACTCCGATTCTCGAAAACTCGGACTCTATTTCGCGTATTTTTCCGAGACGAACGCAATAACGTAGCCCGTTACCCCCAATTCCTACGTCTGAGATTATTTATCCTGTAATTAGTGAATTTTAGTATTAACTAAAATTCGGGGTGTTACAAATTTTGTAATTTATAATTTACAAGTTTAGTACGTAACATACACGTCTTTTTAGGGGTTTGGCCCTATAGTGATAAAGTATAAGACCTGGCCAATTGAACATTTGACCGAACTGGAGCAAATTTTTGGCAATAGTATTGCAATAGGTTCTGGCGCTTACACTCCATGTTCTACAAGTCAGAACATGAAACAAGAACCACATTCTCCTCCACCCGAGTTTGTACAACAAACGTTCTTCGATGAACCTCAAGTGTCACTAGAAGACATCCGGACTCAGCAACCATTTCAGGAGCCTGCTTACCAACCACGGGGTGCAAGTTCTTCATCTAGACCTCTTTATGGAAGATAAGGAAGAACTGAAAATATTGAGAAGATGGAAGAAATCGTTGATATCATACACTCTAGGCAACTGAGCAAGAAAGCTCGTTCTGAATCTGATAGTCCAAATTCAAATCCATCTACGAATGCTAGTAATTCTCCCTTGTCTACAGTAATCCCACAGCCTACTACATTTCCAACTGTGACGCATGCAATAAACCATGCAAGAACATTTGATGTTATTAACATAACCCACGCAACATCAATTCTCAAAAGTAAGGAAAACCAAGAAACGTTCATGGTTCTTCCTGATGTCGAAGCAGAAAACTGGCTGCGTTATGGATTCGAGGTTCGCAAGCAAGCACTTGGATACCAACAGTTTAAGATGAATCCTCCTCAGTATCAATCTCAGTATCCACCTCAGTATCCTCCATATTACCCGCCTTAGTATCCACCTCAGTAGCCTATTTTCTGTATTTTAAATTTATATAATTTGTATTCTGCAATTTGTATTTTGTAATTTGTATTATGCAATTTGTGTTTTGTAATTTGAATTATGCAATTTGTATCCTGCATTCTACTATTCTGTTCGACAATAAACACACACAAACATAAACAATAAAAATAATAAATACAAAAACAATAAAATAATAACTATACCCCTTTCAATTTTCCCCTTTCGTAAAAAAACACTTCCCCCGTTCGCTACTATACCCGTTCAAATACCCCTTCCAAATAACTCTTTTCGTTCAAAATCAAACGCATCCTTAATGTTGCTTTTGCTGGCGCATGTGGCGGGCACTTTTAATTCTTAGACAGATGGTGGCCCACTTTTATTTTCCAAAAGTATGTGGGAGTTTGTTCAACGAATGCCCAATTTTTTTTAAGTTTTGGGCGTTTGTTCAACAAATGCTTGATACTCAGGCGTTTGTTAAACAAACATCTTCTTTCAAAACTATTGTGAAATTTCCTGTTCCAACAATTTAGGGTGCGGAAAATCAAAAATCCATACCCTAGACTATTGGAGATGCTCTTAGAATTGAATTATCTAAGTATTGAGCATCAATTAACAAAATCAAGCTAAAAATTTCAGAAAACTAAGATCAAACAGCAAACTTGGAACTGTATTGGACACTGCAATCTAACAGAAGGAATGGAAATTGAACTGACAAGGATCTAACGATAGAAATAAAAGTACACAAAATCAAAATTCAAAGCATGCAGGTTAGAAGAACAAATTTGCATAACAAATTTCGACGTCAAGAACAGAAAATATATTGATCAACAACAGGGTAGAAGCGTAAAACAGGAAACAATTTTTCACTTGGGTACAACTTTGTTTTTAATTGGTGGTAAATTTGCTTTGTGCATTTGCGCTTGTTTTGTTTATTTTATATAGAAAAATTCTGAGCTTTCGACTTTCTTTTTTCAACAAATTTTTTTGTTGTTCATTTGATTATTAGGGTTCTATGTTAACAAACATTTCCATACACTTGCACATTACACCGCTTTATTTGCTTTTTCTATTAAATTGTAAATTCATTACCACTGCGGCAACATGGAATCCATGATTTAAATTCTACAATCGTCTTTCTTCAACTTCTACTGCTCCATGCCTACTCACCGTCAACTTCACTTATGATGATCGCTGGCTCCCATTCCGATGAACTCCAGCCAGAATTCAGAAATATTGGAAATTATCTCCAAATTGAAGTAGCAGCACAAATAGAGGCATGAGAGGTATAAGACCCAACTAAACAGGTAAACTTGTGTACTTTTGATTGTATTTGTTTTTCTATGGATATGAACTTGAACAAGGACTAGTAAAAACTTATTAAAAAAGCCAATGTTGGTACAATTTTGTACTAGCTACATGCACGTAACAAACCATCCAAAAACAGAGGAAATACGGAAGGTGAACAAATATATAGTTTGTGGAATCTACAATTGTTCCACTAAAAGCATTTGAACGTTTATTACACTATTGTTGAAATTAAAGCCTTGCAGATACTGATGCACATGATTCAATGCAATCATTCACAACCCAGTTCCTTCTTAGTGATCATAAAAGGCTAACTTGTACTGTACATCATAATAGAAAGTTAAAAATATTACACTTTGATGAGCCAATAAATTTATCATATTGTGAGACAAGTTGGATATTTGCCTAGGTCTTATATTCTCATATATATACAACCTTCATAGTTAGATCAAGTGCAACTCGAAACCATGTGAGATATCTGGAGAGGTTGTGTGCCTCTAGGACTTGCGCCCTAGAGAGAAAGACATATGAATTAGGGCTGAGAGAAGTTATTTATATATAGTGTTGGTAGACGTAGTTGGTGCCTCCAGGTTGATTCAAGGGTTTGTCGTCGTTCTTCGTTGCCCTTCTTCTCTAACATTATTGTAGTCATCTAGATATTCCTTTCCTTTCTCAATAAGATAAGGTTATTGATTTAATTGTATTTTGTTTATTTTTTGTTTTGATCCATTGAGTTTAAATAAATTTTTGGTGAATCAATATTGATGGCGATTGGATGAAATATTTGTGTATTGTTATTATTTTTGATCTATTGTGTTGTTATTTTCAATCAAATTCATTTTCAAGTGATTAGGTGAAAAAGATCCTTTTTGGTATGTTTTATCTTTTCTGCTTTGCCCTAAACCCTGAAAGGTAACTATGCAACGGTAGGATCGTATGGAGTGAAATATGAATGTATATCGCAAAGTAATAGCTATAAGTAAAAATCACACAATCGATTTATACTGGTTCGAACCACTGTCCTACGTCCAATCTCAGACTACCTTTTGGTATTTCACTAACACAAACACCCTCACTTAACCCGGAAGAATAGGTTCACAATTACCCGAACAACCGAACGGGATTTCTTGCCTCAACTGCTGAAGAGGACTTTCTCAATACAGAATAGTTGATAACTATATGTGTTCTTGATAACACGAATATGTCAATATGAAGTACACCCTTCCTATAGTCTTTCCTTGATGATAGACGTTAAGTTTGTGAAAGATTATGGAAGTTTCAAATCTCAAGTAATTGAAAAAGAGTACTTTTGGAGATTATAGAACTTTGAATAATATAGAAAGATTTAGAATGAAATTCAGTTGATTTGATCTCTTAATCAAGTCTCTATTTATAGTATGTAAGTAGCTACAACTGACCACGAAGAGTTTTGATCAAGAGATGTGGATTAGAAAGTTGTTACTTTTCATAATAGGTTGCAACTCTTCGTAATCAGATGTTTGAAAATAATTTTTAGATGTCTGTTTTGATTTGAAAAATAAAACAGCAAGGAAATAATGTATTTCGTAGTAGATTCAGACGTTTGAAAATTTCAAAACAAACGTCTGAATATTATGTAAAATTTAAGTTTGTCTTAGCAAACAGACATCTGTCTGAATTAGTTCAGACGTCTATTTTCTGGGCAAAACTTATTCCTTGCCCCTTTTCAATGTGATATATATATATATATATATATATATATAATATGTGTATGTGTGTAATCATCAAGGAAGACTTTAACATGAAAATCTAGGACTAACCGACTCTTACAACATATATAATCTTCATTTTGTGTTCTTGAATCTGCTTGTCGAATATCTTCCTGCAAAATAGGGTTAGTCGATATGATATATGTTTATGTGTGGTTGTCATAGTCAAAACGTTATATAGCGAAATTCAACATTCTCCCCGTTTTGACTAATGACAACTACATAAGCTCCTCCTGTCAATATGCATATATCATTACTAATTTCTCCCCCTTTGTCATTTGACAAAAAGGAATACTTATTGAAAGTTAAAATATGTATGCAAGATACACAAACACATCATAGAAACAGACATAATATAAGCAAGCATAATATCCAAATATAACATACCATAGCACATACTAGAGTTTTGTGCTAAAATAGGAAGATAAGTACCAAAATATTACACACCACTTAGTTAATTTAAGAGTTTCTAGTCAAAATATGTAGACCACCATACCAACAACCATGCTTACCAATCCTCGGAAGTAGATTCCACAATAGTTGTCCCACCGTCTTTGGGAGAGCCATGTTCCGATCCACTATCAGGAACTTCTTCGGCCGAACTAGATGACCATTGAAACAGAGCAGGAGCTTGAGCTTGGCTAGAAGAAGTGTCGGTGCAAGAAACTGCTTCCCAAATTTTGTTTAAGAAACCTTTGATGGAATCAAATTTCTTATTTGTTTGTTTTTCAAAACGCTTTAACTCTTTATGAATTTTTGATTGATTTCGATAAAGCATAACTAAGGCTTGTTTTGAAGAGGTGTCGGGAGAAATGACTTGAATTTCGTCTTCTTCTTCCCTAAGTTGATGACAGTGAGAAGGATCGGTTATAATTGCTTCTGGTTGCGATGCTACATGTTTAGTCCAAGTTTCAAGAGACATATACTCCAAAGTGGCGGGATTAGGATCAATATGAATAAGTTTCAAAGTCTTTGATCCAATTTCTTTGATGCTTAGCAAAGGAATATTGGGAATGGTTATTTCACTAGTGGTAAGGATACGAGTAATATAAGCGCCATAATGTAGAGTCTTATATTTTCGCTTATATGTGATATCCGTCCATTCATCCATGATGACCTTTGTCCAATTGATTTGCTTATTTGAGTATAGGGCGTACAAGGCTTGGAAATCTCTTTTGTAGACTTTTTCGTAGCTTCCTTTACATGTTTGAATGGTTCGGACTAGTATGTGATTTAGTAAGCGAGCTTGTGGTCGAAGTTGAGTGGCAGTAAAAGTTCATGCATTTTAATGAGATTATCAGGAAGGTATTTGTGTGATATCTCATCTCTTGTTGTTATATTCACTTCTAGTGTGTCGATATCAAGCCTTTGTCCAACACATTTCAAAATTTGTCCTAATCGTTGCACTGAAAGAAAAACATGTTTTCCACAAACCCATGACTAAATGCAATCCTTTTTTACTTGAGGCTTAGTATGATCAAGGTTCAAATTTGTCAAAAACAACTTCACTAATAAAGGATAAATTTTGACATTATTTGCATCGTAAACAACTAGTGATTCGAAATGGAAGTGTCTAGCATATTGTTGTTGTCTATAATTTGAGAAAGCATTAAATTTTACAAAAGCACCTTCGAAGAATTTGGAATCCTTCATTGCCTTGTATCTTACCTTGGCGGTATCATCCCATAGCCATTTTTGAATTAATTCTTTGGAAGGAGGATTTGATTCTTCTTCTCTTTACGTTTACCTCGATTTGCCATGATTATGTGGTAAAAGATTGAATATTTGAGGTGATTTTGAGATTTGGAGGCAAGTGTTTTTAAAGGAGGTGAAAAGATAAAAAGGTGAAAAGTAAAAAAGAAGAAGAGTTATGATGGTTGGTAAAGGATGTATACCCTTTGAAAAGACATGTCAGTTTAATTTCAGACGTATGAAATATTAAAATAGACGTCTGTTTTTCGTTGGGATCCAATCCGCAAGAAAACAATTCATTTTTGGGTAAAATTAGACGTCTGTTTATTTGAGGTTAGACGTATGTTTTTGGAAGTGTAAAAATATTTTGAACCATGGATCAGACGTCTGAATTTTTCAATCAGACGTCTCTTTTTGAAAAACTTCAAACCCGCAGGAATGTAGTTCATTTTGTCCATACTTCAGACGTCTATTTTCTTTGAGTCAGACGTCAGTTTTGTAGGTAGAAAGTTTTTCAGTCAGACGTCTCTTTTTGAAAAAATTCAAACCTGCAAGAATGTAGTTTATTTTGTCCATATTTCAGACGTCTGTTTTCTTTGAGTCAGACGTCTGTTTTGTAGGTAGAAAGTTTTTAAATCTTGTATTCAGACGTCTGTTTAATTTCAATCAGACGTCTTTTTTTAGAAATTTTCCGGAAAGAACTTTATTTATTTTTATATGAATGGATAACAAGTTAAATAAAAAAGTAAATAATAATATGAACACTACACCAGAAAAGACCTTTAGCAGCATTTGAAAAACACTACCAAAACCTTTTGGTAGCGTTTTAAAGAACGCTACTATAGGTCCCGCAACTAAAAGTCTTATTTTTTTGGTTGCGTTTTGATAAACGCTTGCATTTTCCAAAAGCTACTGAAGCTTTGTACATAGGTCATTTTTGTTTTTCTATAGCGTTTATTTTGTGTAACTGAAAACTTTTCATTGCATTTATTTTATGGTACTAAAAATTCATTTGGTGTGTTACATTTATTTTTGTTGCATTTCTTAAACGCTACTGAAACATGTTGAGAACACATTAGTCATATAATCATCAATCAATCATATAATCATCATACTCAAATAACTGATAACACATTAATCATACAAATATTTTCCATAACCATTTGAATAATTGTTATTCGACAAAATCAATACATTCACATATCACAAGCATTCAAAAACAATTTACATAATAAGTACTAACAACTATCATAATACATCTAATAATTAAAGTTATCTCCATTGTTGCTGATGGTCTTCACTAAAAAAAAGCTAATTACCTGTCAATAAGGTTGATAATCAAAAATAAGATTTTGTCATGAATTATCGAGTAACATTCAAACAATGGTTTATGTCATTATCTATAAGTCAAGTTACATAATTAAAACACATAACTATTAACTATTTACATAAATTACATAACACGATATTCATAAATAATGATATCTCTATAAGTCAAAGTTGCCTAATTTCCATAAACATAAGTGGACCAAAAACCAAGTTCATATGATATCTGTTAAACAAAGATACAACATCTATAAACAAAAAGCACAATATACATAAAACAAGTTTGCATTAAATACTATAACAAAATGAATTGCCAAGAAGGTTCATATGCTTATTATGGATGAAGCACATATCATTTTTTGTTTTTGCACCAACGATCTTTAATTACCAACAGTGAAGAAATCCATAAGTTAGCGATTTTGTTAGCAATACACGACATGATTTACTTTTGGTTATTGTTTAACACTTTCATATTATTTATTTAGAATACTTAGAACATGCTTATCACTTTTAAGACATTTATACGTAGCACTCAAAAATGTAGGTAAACATGCCAAAGTTACTACCCAAAACTATGTGGCACCAATATGATATATATTTTATAATTTAGTGTTATTAATATTACTATAAACTTAAATAATTTATTATATTAGTTATAATTAACTTAGCTAAGCTATTATTATAAATTTTTGCTCTCCCCTGAAATAACATCTTTTCTACACGTAATGCTTGCTAAGCAAGTTGTTTATTTGGATATTCTATTCACATTTCATACTACAATTTACATTTTTGTTCACTTACCTATCAAGGTTTGGCATCTTACACAAACTAAAGTCAAATTTTGCTATCCATGATTTATGATACCTTCCCCACCTGAATGTATAATATAATCAATGTCTTGCAATAGTGAGTTTCATTCAACACTTATTACAAAAACTTGTCTGTTTTCCATTGGTTCACTGTATTTTCATAAACTTTTCCTTCTGACCTTGGTGAAAACATACATTTTTCTGAAGAAACCCATTAATGCAATTGGCTTTTCACTGAGCTTATTATCCAAAAAAAAAAAGGCTGGTGGAGCTATGATAGACTTATAAATATTGCAAAACCAAGAAAGTAAAACTTACTTGCTAAGCTTTAGAGTGCCAAATTATACTGGCTTGAGAGAACCCACAAAGCAAGCTTAAAGCCACAATTTTGTCACTTGATTCTATGCAACTTAATTCCATGCCACTTCTATTCCTTCGTACTCATCAAAGGCCTATAACTAAACTCATAATCATAAAATAAGTATATGTTGAAAAGGAAAGATATCTTACTTCTAATCATATTGTAAGATTTGTAACATACTCTCTTCGAAGCTCTTTCACCAAGAACATCATTATACTGAAAATTAATGAGTCACAATTATGTCAATTATTTTAGATGATGAAAAATAATACCGAGAACTTATTGCTTGGCTATTATTTTTACTTTGGTCTGTTTTATCCGTACTAATTTCACATCCGTCGCGAAGAGGATTGTGCAAAAGAATACGGTGCGAAGTAATTAAAATTAAATTAACATAAAAGTGATATGCCTAGAAAAGAATTAACAAACGCCATTTATATTAGTCATCATGCAGTCCTTGAGAGAATTTATCCTCTTGGTAAAACATGGCTACAACTGCATTCCCACCAAATTTTCTTCCGTTTAACCCAGTCTTGCATTCATAGAACCATCAGTATCACCATACTCTAGAAACACCTATAATTTAAGACACGTTAAAGTTCATGTAACATTTTGTAGATTAAAAGGGGCACATCTTAAATTTGATGAGAAAATACTTGCAGACCTTTCCAACTCCAGGACCCAACTCTCCATTTGGACTAGGCCGTGGAATAACTACATTCACCAACATGCCTGCAATGATGAATATCATTGGTTAT
This sequence comes from Allium sativum, assembly GCA_030737875.1. Lineage (NCBI taxonomy): Eukaryota > Viridiplantae > Streptophyta > Magnoliopsida > Asparagales > Amaryllidaceae > Allium > Allium sativum. The sequence continues at coordinate 426,907,204 of CM060925.1, read as the reverse complement.
AACATGCAACATAGTCATATTAAGAAGAAAAATAGAAGATTGACTTTAAACAATAGGAAACTCAGGCAAAGCCAGTAACCGAGAACGATTCTTACTAAATAGTACAAATGTACAAAAACCCAAAAGACAGGCTCATCGAATCAAATGCAGATGTGTACAATTGGGTTTCCAATAGTACTGATATATTCTTGTGCTAGCTATTCAAAGTATGTGTTCTGTGATCAGTTCATATTTTAAGAGTTCACATAAACAATGTCCGGTTTATCTTAATACTGAAAGAAAAATGGTACAAAGAGAAAAGTGAAGATGTGACATCTTTATTCTCACCATATTTTTCACCCTTCCCCCTCATGTCCTCCACAATATCCTGATATTCCTCGCCGTCATTCAACGCAACAGGGGTTACCACTTGTGTTAAGCACACAACTTTAGTTGGAAGACTCCCAGCTTGATATACAAGCCTCTGCAAAGCCACTTGGTGTTGGGCCTGAAATAATACATTTTCTTGCTGATATGGTCTAGGTTGTACGGAAGTCTGATTTGCACGCCTAACAGTAAGTGTTTTATCGCCCATCTTAATCCCCATTAAGAGCTGCACAAGCAATGTTAGTTACTGCAAGATCCTGGTAGACGCAGAATGCATATGCTTTGGACTTACCAGTTTCACGATCCTTAACAAGATCAGAACCTTTCAGATGTCCAAACAACTCTAGCAATTCCCTTATTTGTGCTTCAGTAAAATAATAAGGAACACCTCCCACGAAAATACGGTCAAGTCCTTCGAGTCTAGCAGCAGAGCCATTTGTTAGTCCTACGACAGCTAAGTTGAGATTAGGGTTTGCTTGACTCAGACCAACAACAGCTGCCAGAGATGGATTATAGTCACTTGGTCTTCTCACTTTTGTGGGGGCACCCTCAAATATGATGCTATCCAAGGCCATTTCATTACTTGCTGCCTCTTCAACCGACATCATTTCCACAAACGCAAACTTCTTTTCATGGTTTATATAAACATTAACAACAGCATCACCTGGACTGGTTATGTTTCCACTAATAGCAGACATAACTTGGCTAAAGTATGTTGCAACTGATTGTTCATTAGTGTTACCAGAAAAACCACCTACATATACATGATGTGCATGATGTGTTGCCTATTGAGTCTTTACTTGCATCAGCATCAACTAAATAGAAAAAACTAACCATAGGTAACAGAGTTCATCATATTTGAAGACATTCCTGGTGTTGTAGGTGTAGCCCCAATGGCCCCAGTAGCCACTTGGCTTGGAATAATAACACCAGTAGTGTCGGATATTAGTGTAGCAACAGGTGAAGCCATGTCAAAGCCACTGACACATTTTCTTTTTAGCCTTGAAGGAGAGTTAGATCTTGATCAATGACTGGATCTACCTTTTGATGGAGATCTATGCCTAAGTTTTCTCGGCTCCTATCATAATCTCAATGCCTATCATGGTCACGACTTTGGTGTTGATCATGGTCACCATCTCGAGTTTGATGTTTGTCCCTCCTACCACTTCTATCCTGGTCTCTATAGTCCCGGTGATTACGGTCATGGTCTATAGAACGATCCTTTTCAAGGTCCCTATCTGTTTCAATTTCTGTATTTGTTTGATGGTCTCTATCTCTGTCCCTATTCCTCTCTCTGCTTCTTAAGGACCCTCTTTCAAAATCACGAGAATTTTACTTAGATCTAAAATCACCCAAATCGTCAAAACCAACATACTTCGGCTGAGCAGAAGCAGCCTCGTGATCATTATTTGAGTAAGAGTTTCCATTGCCTTCGAACCTTTCTTCATAGTCCGCCATCGAAAAGTTGTTCCACTTCTCTGTTTGCATGGTCTGTTTAATCCTTAATTATATGTATGCAACAACAGAAATATTAAGAAGAGAATCTTCTCATGACACATATATTGTTATATGAATCAAGATAAACTACCAATTTGATATACAAGACATAATAAAGAAAGAAAACATACCATTATGTATCTTCCAGTGGGATCGAATTCAACACATATCGGGATATATGAATAATCTAAATGAAGACTCATCACCCTGTATGTTAAATCAAACTATAGCTAGTAATGCTTAGTGCTTTGTTAATGGATTAGTAAATGATAATCCAGAGAAGGCCTTGAAAACAGGCAGATGCAGTAGTAACGGAGATAAGAAATCAAGAATTAGAGGTTCATTTAGGAAAATGGATGTATTTGTTTTTATATGTGAATGATATGCTAAATTAAAATAATAGAAGAAATTTCCAAAAAAAAAGCACACGATATCTTATCCCATAGCCACAGTTTCAATCAAGTAATATCTTAACCCGCAGCCCCAAATGAAAAAAAATTCAAACAAAGTATTACTTGAGTTGCAATTTTGAAAATGTTACAAAGTAAGATATCTCAGTCATATGAATCGACCTCAAACTTACAGAAGAATAATCAATTCATGCAAATGGATTTGAAGACAATAAGATTGTATTTGCATAAAAGACAGTATGAAATTTACCTTGTTTGTGAGAAAATGCATAACACATACAAATTTAATTTAAACCTTCGCTGACCATGGTATTTTAATATCAAAAAATAACTATATAAAACATGGGACTATATCATGAAATTCAATTCAGCACAAACAAAGTATGACTTGTCCTTATATGATTTAAAGAGAAATAGGCAGATGACATGGGACTATATATTCTCAATATCTAAAGCAATTCTAAAAAAATAAGGAAGAACATGATAAACTTATCTTTTGCCCAACTATTGTAGAAAATATAGTAGGTACATCTCAATAGCCTAGACCACTCACCCATATTCACTCGATCAACAACCTAATTGGATGATAGATATTGTATTATACTAAAATGAAATGTTCTTATTGCACCCTACCAAGATGATAGCTTCCAAATGTAATGTTATGAAAATTAATTACTACGAAAACCTTCACCTTATTTGTACAAAAAAATTGATATGAATATGTAATGTTAATTCGAAAATTTGAGTAATATAAAATTACACCAATGTCTCCTACGCGATTAGTTCCCTGGCAGGGTCATGCAACAGCCACAAAACACTTCCATTGTCAGCAACATCCTTTCTAAAATCTTTTAGCTAAAACATAAGACTTTCATCATGGTTTGGGTCTACAAATACCTCCTATTAACTTCAAATTGTACACAACATTACCATCTCCCTCTGCTTTGCCTTGATAGTAACATGTGCTCCTAATGCAAATATTTAGATATAATTACAAATTGAAAGATATCCTACTAGTCGTTGTTAAAGTGAACGGTAGCATGATGAACTACTGTGAACTATAATAAGAACGTGATACGACAAACTAAGTCATCATATCATAAAACATATATTACAGTTTAGAACGCATGACAATTATTACAAATATGATTGAGGCTCAAGGACTAATGTCTTAGAAGCAGTTCCCAAGCTATATCACTACTTGCACCTTCAGGAAAAAATATCCACCAACGGCTGTTCACTACCGGTGGAGTAAATAGTCTATAAAATATCATGTAGTATTCGTGCACACAACAAAGAATTATGATCTGTTGATAAAACATTATTTTATTTTAACTGCTCTACTCTTAACTTAATCGGCATGTATAATCCTCCATCTTTTATCCTACACATCGCTAATTGGTTCCTTGATTTGGATATTCGATTGGTGAAATCTGCTACTGCTATATTATAAGGATGCACATGCTTTGGTCATTTATGGAACTTGCTAGTAATTGGAAAAGGAAATAATTAAATATTCTTATTACCCATTTCAATTTCAGTTTATTTAGATTTAAATTAACGATTATATATATATGAAATGTCGTATGTGACCAAAATCATATACACCTGAAAGAAGGTCATGGCTATGTTATAGATGTGATATTGCAGTTGACTCCCCTGCCATAGTGCCATTTATGTACCGGTTTGGGTCAGATAAAACCCAATTAGCAGATTCAAAATCACAAAATGTCCCTAGGTAATTATATATTAACCTATCAATCAACAAGCGCATTTTAAGAGGGGATGTTCTTTCAGTCAATAGGGATACTTGCATGTACCTTAATGGATGTCTACACATAAAAAAATCTTTGAAGGTTTTGTAATCCAGTTTTCAAATTACTTGTGAGTCCATAAAAAGTAATATTTATTAAAAAACAAAGATGGTGGGGTAGTTTTTAACCACGTCTTTCAATAAAGAGAGAGAATAATGGATCATGAATAACATAAGTCAACTAACATGTATGGAAATTGAACAGAATTCTACAGCTTTCTGAGGCAAACGGAAAGAGATACACAAATGAAACACAAAAACAAAAAACTGAAGTTTTACAGCAAACCAGTGCTACTCCCGTGAATACGGTAGGTTCCAAGCAATGGTATTGGTATAAGTTCGACAAGCATGACACTGTTTCCTCCAGCGAAGGATACTAGGTTTAGAAACTATATGGATTATCAACAGGCTGCAAACAAAGAAAAAAAACATTTGCAACCTCCATGACTAATTTAATTATGTGATCCTTGTGCACTATAAGGATTAAGTAATAGAAATAATCTAAAATGTGTATCATTATGAATTTAAACTGTTACTCGTTTCAGTGCGGAACTGCAAACCGATATTCTTATTTTGTAAAACTCAATATTATTTTGCATATTTCCAGGTGCAATGCAGGTGACTGGGTCAATGCCTAGGAAGATTTAACACCAACCCGTAAATCATATGCTCCAAATGAGATATTATTAGTACAATAGCATTACAGGAATAATTCTAATACAAGAATTTATCTTTTGAGAATATGCGACTCATGTCTCATAGGTTTTGGCGCCTTATCCTGGTAGGGGACTATGACTGACTACTGCCTGCACTAGGGAATCCAATTAATATTGGCCAACATAAATGTTACATAGTTATCAACAAAAACTAAAAGAAGTCACCTTCCAAACTGCCTAGTCACACTGCCTAAAACCTACTCCATCACAAACCAATTTTTTAGAGATTATATAAGGGTAATAGTTGCCAGAATGAAGTATATTTTGTCTAGTTTTGTACAGTTTTCACATTTCGTATTTTCCCCACTAATAATAAAGATAATAATAGATAAGTTATCATCACTAGTGATTATGTGCTAACCCTTTCCTTAGCGATCCATCACAAGTAAAAAAGATTTGTGGCAGCTACGATTATAACAGAAATATTGTATGTGCAGACAACATGTGTTCCCCAATATTTTAGCAGTTTACAAAAGGAATTGTTGCATGCGAAGTACATGGTGTACACAAATTAAATAAAACCTGGGTTGCACCAAACAATTTTTTTTACTGCTTTGCCATTAGATGAAAGTTGTTCTTCAACAGGTGCAGTAATTTCTTGAAGCACGGGTTTACATATAGGACCAGCTGATTCATCAACCTTCAAAAATAGAGTGAATTTGTCATGTTCAAGCGAACAAGCTGGAAATGAGAGCTGAATTGCAAAGTAATGACTTAATCTATTATTCCTGCTTTAGACGATTATTTTACTGATTTTTCTTGCACCCAAAGCCTAATATATTTAACATACTACACTTGACTTGAATGTACTAAATTTAGAAATATTTCAGTACCGCATGATATTGACATTTTAACATAATAACATCAATGTAAAACTAGGTTTTATAAAATATGTCACATGTTTGTCTAAATCAGTGAAATTGTAGACAGCTAGAACAACAACTGATCTTAGTAAGGCATATTTATTCAGATGAACTTGGGTTAGAGCAAGCCGAAGCTCATGAAGGAATGAATTCGTGGTAGGATCAAAATATGACACAATGCTACCTAAGCACATATATTTATTATTCGCCGCATAGCCTATTGAAGTATTATGGACTCACTGAATTTGCATTGGAAGAAGGGCGTCATCCTCCTAAATCTATATTTTCCACATATAGTTTGGAGCATCTTGGCAAATAAAAGTATTGGCATTTGCTCTGAAGGAAAAACCAAAACTCTTAAGCCCCCATGGATAGTGATGAGAGGAGGCAGGTCTTGCAATAATTCTGTTAGGACCATCATTCTCTTAAAATAGTAGTGATTGTGCACTTAGGTCCGAGTGTCATGGAGCTGAGGCAAGAGAATCTCAAAGTATTTGTTTTCGGCCCATAATCAGTAATCCCCTATAAGTGGCTCAAAGTCAAGAAACTCAAAAACTACACAATTGTAATAAAATAAGAAAATGTTTGACATGTTCTAACTAAGTTGAAGTCTCAGTGAGGAAACACTGTAAATATAACCACTTTATACTTTAGTTAACTGATGGCCTTAAAAATAAACCGATTAATTTAGGAAACCAAAATGTAAGGAAGAGAAAATTAGACATAAAAGAGAAGGTTTGAAAAATGCACTAGCACCACGATTATCCAGTCAAAGTGTAGTTTTGGAACTTAAATTCACATCAGAAATCAATTTAAAGTAAAACAGAAATTAAAGACAATTCAGATTAAAGAGAAAACATGAAACAGGCAACAAAATCAAGTTATTTAAATAAAAAACATCAAGCTATCATACACGATAATCAAAATATAAAAATCACCTTGCATTTGTGAATTATTTAGTCCAGGGCTCTTAATTGGGATTGATAGTATTATTGTAGGGAGAGAGACGGAGTAGAAGGCGTGAAAAGGAGAAAAAAGAACCAGATTCGCAACTCAAATCAAACACGAGGGAATGGAGTATTCGTTGGAGGAAGAAATCGGAGTAGCGTTGAATGGAGGAAATGAGAAGTAGCAGGGCAAGGCTTTTAAGAAGGTGTTCGTACGTGGTTACGTCAATTAAAGGAAAGGGAGGAATGGAAAATTTTACTGGTTGAAGGAAAAGGAATATATGTGGATCGAAGGAGAAGAAGGAACTCAGAACATTGGAAGAAAGGAAGAGGAGAAAGAGGAATGTAATTTAGGTTTAGGCGGTAAAATGAAAATAACGGGAGGGAGGTGAAATACGAGCGGCAAGTGAAACGTAAGGAGCCGAAATATTTTATAAAGGTATACATAAATGCAACCAAATCGTAAAAGACAAAAATAAAAGCTAAAGTGGTTGCATTTACCTCTCAAACGCCACCAATAGATGTAACCATATGTAGGTTTTCTTGTAGTGGAAATGAGAGTTTAATGTTTAAATGGTGGGGTCTTCATTGGTGTTGATGAACTCTTCCCTTCATTAGTTTTGTAATTCTTATCCCAAGAGTTTGAACTGTACGACGGTCGCTGAGGAGAGAAGGTATAGTATTTTATTGTAGGATTCACTAGGTCTTTCTCAGTTCGATAAGATGATGAAGGATCTATTGGGTCTGGTGGAATTGGTAAAGGTGAAGAAACATCCTACATTTTTGGTCCGTAGAATTTATAAATCATTTTTCGAAAGTCTCTGTATAGTTTAAAGTTTATATGATGGAAACGCTTGTGCCATAACCAAGAATCATTGTTATTGGCTATCAAACACATTCCTTTATTATTATTAACTTTCATATTTAAAACATAAATATTTCTGTCTCGATTTCCTTCAAAAATAAGGTTTTGTTCTTTGTCAAAAATACTAAATTTATTTTCAGAAAATGTTATTTTAAAACCTTTGTCACACAATTGATTAATACTAAGTAAATTATGTTTTAAGTTTTTAACTAAGGAAACATTAGTAATAAGGGGTAAATTTGAAATACCATAGTTGCACACTTCTCCTTTGCCAATGATAAAGCCTTTTGAATTATCTCCGAAGGAAAAAGAGCCGCCATCAAAGTATGAAATATTGGTAAGCATATCTTTGTCTCCGGTCATGTGTTTTGAGCAACCACTATCTAAGATCCATTTTCTTTTTTTGAGTGGTACTTGCAAAAAATATTAATAAGCACATTGATACCCACTTTTTGATAGGATCCTAAGAGTTAGATCTTAGGAAACCAAACCAAGTGGGTTTAGTATCCCTTTTGTACAAGTAATTTTTATTATTATGCACAAGTTCCATAAATGAATTGATATGTTTGTTCCTAATCAAACTATTGTTTGTTTTTGGAACCCATATCTCAATTTTATTAATCTTTTTGATGGACTTTGGTTAAATATTTGAATCAATCTTCCTCTTTAGTTTTGCATTTTTCTTTGGAGGAATTTTTGATTCTTTTCTAAATCCTAAATCATTTTGTTTGAAGATGGTCGAGAATTTTCTATAATTTTTGATAAATTTTCTCTACCTTTATCGAAGTTAGATACATATTTAGAGATATTTTCTAACTTAGTCTGAATACTTCTATTTTCTAATTCTAATTCTATTATTTTAGTTTTCAACGTGTGATTTTCTGAACTAATTTCGTCATTCTTTGCCTTTTGAGTTTCAGTTTCTTGACTCAAAAGCGAAAGCCGACTATCTGAATTTGTAAGAGTCTCTTGAAGCTTTTCAAGTTCTTATTCTAAGATTATTTTTTCATCTTTTAGCATGTCTCTTTCAAATTCAGCCTTATTCTGATTTTCACGGGTTTATTAAAGCTTCTTCTTTAGAGTTTTTATAACGTTTAAAAATTCAGCATTAACTTCTATTAACTCTTCATAAGATAAATCACTTACTTCGGATTCTTGAGCCATGAAGCACACATTTCTTGTTCATTTTCACTTTCACTATCACTATTTGATGAATCTGAATCGGAGTGGTCCCATGTGATAGAGAAGGCCTTCTTTTTGAATTTTTCTTTATTGTTGTTGTTGTTGAACCTCTTCTGATTTTCTTTTAGCTCTGGACAGTTTTGACCATGTGACCTTTCTTATGACAATTAAAGCATTCTAAATTTGAGGAAGACGGTTTGCTTAAATTATTTTTCTTGAAATTTCCTTTTCTATATTTTAAAAACTTCTTAAAGTTTTTAGCAATAAATGTTAGATCTTCATCTTCTGACTCAGATTCCTTTTTATCGGCATGAAAAGCCACATTCCTTTTCTCTTGAGCTAAGTCCCTTTTTGCTTGAAGATTTACTTCATAAGACATGAGACTGCCTATGAATTCTTCAGGTTTCATAACTGATAAATCATTGGCTTCCTTACTGGCTTGTACTTTTCTTTCCCAATCATCAGTTAGAGAGTTTAGCACTTTTAATACAATATCAAAGCCACTATGTTTGTCTCCCAGTCCTATCAATGCATGTAAAATGTCTTGAAATCTTGGGTACATTTCATTGATTGTTTCATTTTGCCTCATCTTGAAATTCTGGAATTGATTTTTGAGCATTTATGTGACACCCACGTCCATTAATGTCACTCACAAAGGGAATGCATTAACTTTCATGGAGTATTATTGGTGGATAGAACGGAATATAACAAGACAAATACATATATTGGTACTTGAAAAATTTAAAACAACTTTTATTGCAGCGGAGAAATAGTTTGGTTACAACAACATCAAAAACCAAAAATAAAACCAAGTACACTTAATATCCATCTTGACAAATTGTTTTCTGAGTACATAAAGTAAAAAAGCATAACCCCAACATAAGTAGCCATAGAAGAGATAAGCTGAACTTTACTTTCAATAATCCAAGCACTTCCAAAAGAGAGAGAAAGAGATCCAAATCAAGCTCCACTAGCACTAGTACCACCCTGAGAACCTTGGGGGGGGGGGGGGGAGGAAGAAAAGAGGCGAAAACAAAGGAGGTCAGACATAAAGTCTGGCAAGTCCAATAACTTTAAAATATAATTATTAAAGTAATTATGATAAGGCATAAACTGGTAAAACAAGGAATGACTGTGAAACAAATGGGCATGACAAAACCAACAAGAGGAATAAGATAACGTTAATTGTATTCCTAATCACTATAGGATAATTACTCTACTGCACCAATACTAGTCACCCTAAAAGTTGTTCCCGCCTACCGAACAAAATAATAATAATGGTAGTTTCGTGTACCCCTAGCTGTCTTCATAGGTGCCGCTTGCTCCTATCTCCACTAGTTGTACCCACTATCATCCCCATTCTAATTACAACAATTATTCATAATATGGTAGTGGTACTCCTAGCTGTCATCAAATGTGCCCCCCTGCTCCTATCTCCGCTAGTCGTACCCACTACCTTCCCTATTCGATCATCTCCCTAACTCGTAGATACCCGTGTTGATCCCACAGTGGAGTGTATCACTCCCCAAAGTGGCAACCCGATACCACTAAAGATGCACGGCTTATACCTACATGATGCAACAACGTCTTACCTACCAGCCCGGGCCCACGCACGCATATGACCCCGTTGGACTTGTGTTGCCACCGCTAACCCGTTTTGACCTCTTACAATCAAACCTAGTAAGCATGTCCCGTCCTCGATTTAGATCGAGCTCACTTAGATACTAAATGGGTTACTGGTTGAAAAGGGTACCCACACTTGACACAAGCTTTCCACCTATGCTTGGTCCCCACAAGGATTTCCCACTTTACCCCCTCTTATTCATGTCTTCTTACATGTTTCAACTTGGTTAAGTGTTTATACTTATATCCCACATGTCACCCATGTTACCCACTTATCAAATCAACATGTGTTATTGGTTAAGCTTGTCTTAACGCTATCTGCTTATCAGATCAATATATATTATTGGTTAAGCAGGTCTTAACCCTATCCACTTATATATTATTGGTTAAGTTGGTCTTAACCCTATCCACTTATATATTATTGGCTAAGTTGGTCTTAACCCTATCCACATATCAGATCAATATGTATTATTGGTTAAGTTTGTCTTAACCCTATCCACTTATCAGATTAATATATATATTATTGGTTAAGCTGGTCTTAACGCTACCCACTAATCAAATTAATATATATTATTGGTTATGTAACAACCAGAATTTTTATAACATGTTGAAACTAAAAATCAAGGCAGAATTAAATTTTAAAATAAGAACCAAGGGAAACGGATTGCGCCATTGCGTTCGTCTCGGAATTCTGCATGAAATCGAGTCCGGATTTTCGAAAATCGGAGTCCATATGACCAAGTTATGGCTCCCCAAAGTTTCAGAAATTTTCAGAGTTCAAAACAGTTCGAATTCGAGTTCAAATTCGAATTTCAAAACCCAGACAGACTGGGCGGGAAATTTCCCGCCCAGCACACCTGGTCGACTGGGCAGTCGACACCCCCCCAGGTCGACTGGGGAGTCGACTAGGCAGTTGACACCCCCAGGACCAGGTCGACTGCGCAGTCGACTTGGGTGTTGACCTGGTCCCCGAGCCCATTTTTGGGCCAGTGTTCGTTCTGATGTATCTAGTCCGATTTCTGTCCAGATTCATCTGCCTAAACCTATTTAAACAGCCCCAAACCTAGCCTTCTCTACACACAATTCTATTATGCTTCTACTCTGCCTCTGTTCTAAATAAAAAAATAAAAAAATGGCGTCGCTACTCTATTGGAATCAAAACTAGTAGCTAATCAACATCAACCTAAGCAACTCAATTCAAACTAGAGATTGAAGTTTCTGCAACGACGCCTAGACCATATTGAATCAAATCAGAAGATTAATCAAGTTAGACGTTTCAACGCGACAACGAATCGATTTGTCCTCTCTTAGCCAATCAATGTAAGTTCAAGTTACTTTTAGATAAAAGCTGTAAACTTAATATCCATGTTGTAAATTGGAATTGGATCTATGTATGGTGATTGATTCTTATCTATTCTTGTTCGTCTTGGATCTTGACTTTCGGACCTATTCATGTTGTAAATAAAATTCTTTCGTGTCTATAAGCTTAACATGCCTATGACATTGAATGTATTGTTAATGGACAAGGACTACGACTGAGAACATAAGACTGCCTATGACTAATATGACTATGCCTGTGACTATGACGGTGAACATAAGACCGCCTATGACTAATAAGACTATGCCTATGACGGTCACCTATGACTCTTGACTATGAGGATTATTACCTATGATTATGAACATAAGACCATTATCTATGACCATGACTTTGAAACTATTACTGTTAATTGTCCATGACTATTTGCCTAGAACTATTTTTGATAATTATCCATGATCATTGTGATGAGTCGCTTATGATTCATAGCTATGAGATTTGTACCAATGACTGTTGGGGTTAATTGCCTAAGACTATTATAGTTGATTGTTCATGCCCATGACACCATAGTTGAAAACCATGTTGTGCACCGAATTGACATTTTGTTGAATCATATACCTAGGGTGTGACATGCTTGGTTTATTCGCAATTATGTACACCAAAACCACTAGATCCATTATTCTTGTATTTGGCTTGCTTTTGCACGCCTACTCTTTTATGTCGGTGTTTATCATGACCATCGCCTTATCTTGCTAGATTTGGAATCCTATATGTCAGTGATGTGGTAACCAATTATCTCAAGTTATGTCATGCTAGTCTTGTAACCCCCCTTTTTTTATAGGATTATGCTCGTCTCTTTGGCCTATCATAGTTTTGATGTTATTCCCTCTATTTCGAGATTTGGATTTGTTTGTAGTAAAGAACGATTCGCGTTCACGTGCGACGGGAATACGATTTGGGTAGAATAGGAGAAAACATGAGTTGGTTATGAACATGAATTATGAACTCGATAATAGGCAAAACTTGAAACATGAACGCTGTCATAACTTGAACCTGGATATGGACACGAACCTGACATCGACTTGATATGAAACTTGCCTTGAAAACTTGACACGATTTGACATGAAACATGACATGAAAACTCGACATGAATTTTGACATGAAAACTCGAATGTGGGCATGACAATTAGAAAAACTTGAAAATGGCCAACTCGAGGTTGGGTTGAGTTTGCAGTGTAAATCTGCCCGGAACCGCCCGGGAAATCCAGTGGCTGCAAACGATAGGATCCAATATGGGTAGTTGGTCATATCGCACGTAAGACCCGAGGTTAGACTATGTTGTGGTGTAAATCTGCCCGGAACTGCCCGGCAAATCCAGTGACCACAACAGTTAGTCTAATGTGAGAGGTTGAAGTGCATTAATGAATTAATGCCACGTGATAGGGTTAAGTCATGAACCGCTTGAATACACTTAACCAATTTGACACGATGACTTGATAGGGTTAAATCATGAACCGCTTGAATATACTTAACCAATTTGACACGATGGTTTGATAGGGTTAAGTCACGAACCGCTTGAATATACTTAACCAATTTGACACGATGGTTTAGTAGGGTTAAGTCACGAACCGGTTGAACATACTTAACCAACTTGACACATGATTCGTAGGGCTAAGTCATGAACTTGAACGACAACACTTAGCCAATTTGACATGACATGTAGACGGGTTAAGTTACGAACTTGAATGACCACACTTAACCAACTTGACATGCTAGACTGATGGGGTTAAGTCTCGAATTTAAATGACAACACTTAACCTGCTGGACGGAAACCCTAGTTATGCGGTCCTTTTCAGCAGTAACTCACTAGATGTATCATGGTACCCTGGAACTACGCAGGGTGGGGCACGATTACTGGGCTGATTGTAAGCGACCAGAACGACGGCTGAGTTGGTGCGCCATTGTAGGTTCAGGCGGACTACGGTCGTGCACTAGTCCGGAGTTGAAAAAGCAGGCATTGGGCACCAGTAGGTTTACACTGTGCGTGCTTGATTCGTGTCGGTGGTTGGCACCGTATGGCTTGATACACCCTATGGTGGACCTAGCACAGGTGACTACATTCGTGATAGGGTCGTATGACACAGACACATGAACGAGATAGGACTTGTAGGGAGTCGATCGACTAATAGATCGTTTCGTGAGACCAAGTAATGGATCATTTCATGACATTGGGCAAGGGATCATTTTATAGTCAACACATGACACTGGTTGGGATTCTAGTACGGTTGGTGCAGAGCAAACAGATATCATAGAAATATTTTAATGGTAAAGCAGAGAAATCTTGCGATGCTTGATAGAAATCTTGCGAAATTATACTTAGTTTATCTTGAATGGAAACCTGGCGATGTTATACTTGACAAAAACCATATGAGGTTATTCTTAGTTATCTTTCCTGTAGCTTATCTTGTCATCATACTTATGTTTACTTTCAGTTTATTCAAGCCATGTTATCTTTACCTGTTTTTATGCTGAAAGTCAATAGGACTTACTCAGTCTTTATGACTGACCCGTTTTGTTTTGCCTTTTTTTCTTCCGTTCCCCCCCCCCCCCCCCAGGTTCGCAGGGTGGGAATACAGCTTAGTTCGGATCTTACCAAGCTCCAAAGCTCTTTCATGTACGGCTTGGATTTCTCTTGACTATGGCTTGCTTTGCTTTATTGGGGAATGATTTATAACTATGGTTTTATGCTTCTTTACTATTGCAAGACAGATTTCGATGTAATTGACTTAACAGCATTTTGTTGTAAAAGGCTTTAGACCTTACTAGATTTTAAAGCAATGAAATTTGGGTTTTCCTTCCGCTGTTTTATTTATGTTCTATCTTGTAATATTTCTGTGTATGTTTACCTAGATAATACTCCACCAAAGCTAGTGCATTCCCTTTGTGAGTGACCCTAGCGGAGGTGGGGTGTTACATTTGGTATCAGAGCAGAAGGTTACCAGACTGGGCAAAATTTTCAAAAACCTTCTGAACTAGTTTTCAAAACATTTACAAAGAAGCAAATTTTCTAGAAAATTTTGTTTTGATTAAAAGACATATTCCCCAAAGCCATATGCACTATCTTTTGATTCTCTCCTTGAGTCTCTTCTCTCTTTCTTTTTCACCATAGTTTCGTAGGCATACAACACATGTCGTAGGGCAAAGTAGTGCCCAACTTCCATCTGTAGCCGCAGCAGTTCCATCTGCGACTAATCTTATTTCAAGCTTTTTAGGGTTGCCGTGCGATGGAGGTAGCTTTCGAGAAACTTGTCAACAAGCTATACAAGGATAGTAAGAACGAGGATAAAGAACACAAGCCTAAGGATGAGAAACTTGTTGATAAGGCGTAATCCACGAAGGAGGAAAAGGTGAAAGGGAAGAGGTCAAAGTAAAAGAATAATAAAACCCATGACAAGAAAGAACATCGTTGGTATGGTAAAAAGGGACATGTAGTTAAGTATCATAGGATAAGGACAAGGGCAAAGAACAAGATCGTCGAGAGGGCAATTGTATGCTCTCACTACTAGCATACCTAAGAGAGGTGGTAACGTTTCTGTTAAAGGTTTAGCTTTTCTTTTCTATCATCCCGCTAGAACTTTGTTTTTTTGTACATCGCATCCTTTTAATTCTGCTTCGATAGTTGAGTCTCTGCACCTTAGTACTAGCGTATTGGAGGATCCCAATTTTTGTCTCAAATCCTGTTGGGGAATTGGCTCATTTATTCATGATTTGTTTGGATTTGAGAATGTCTATACTAGGTATTGAGCTTAGAAGTAATGCTTATGTTTATGTTTTGGGCTATGGGTAGATTCTAGCGATGGAGTAGTTATCCAGTAAGGGTGACATTCTCGGTTTTGAAAAGAGGGTAGTTAGACTCTTGACTTGCCTCGGTAATACCCTCAAAGTCGCGTGTAACCTTTAGGGTTCTCTCATGATTAGTTATTGAGAATCTCTTGATACATTTATTGATCCGCTCGATTAGTGTTCACCACTAAGGCGGATGGTTCATTTCACTTATGCATGAGTTGTAGAAAGTCACCTTAGTAAGTACATTTGGCAACCTAGTTGATATTTGTTATTTTCAAGAGATAGTTCTTCTACGTGGAATACCTCCTAGTAAGTGAACGAGATCCAAGATTCACTATTGAATTTTGGAAAGCTTGCATGAAACCATGAGTACGTAGTTAAGTTTGAGCCGAGTATACTAGAAGAAGGATAAGTGAAAGTGGAACGAGAGGCAACAGTGAAATGAGTTCCAACTCACATTTTGGAAACAAGAATTAAGAATATGTAAAGTTAAAGACGTTCAAAGCACAATGGAGTTAAGCTCAAGGAAACGCGACTTAGAAGATTGAAGACTAGATACGTGCATCATATCTCTTTTTAAGAGTATATCCTTGGTCCCTCTTTTCCTGTAGAGCTTACTTGCATGTTATCTTTTTCCTCTCAGTCCTATTCTCAATCAAATTTCTATTGCAAACCCCATAGGGAGTATGACTCATCTGTTAGTAATACATTTTGGGGCTTGAGGGTGTCCGTTGGGTTGACTGAACTCTTTCGGTTTTATAGGATACGGGTTGGTTTTAGGAAGGGATTCCCTTGTGACCTAAAAGGAGTCCATCATGCTTAGTTTCCTCGAAACGTATATTGGTTTGATTGAGTAATTCTTTGGGTGTCAGCCTGATTTCGGTCTCCGAGGCTGGTGCTTAGGAGTTCTTCTCCTGATCAGTATATATGTGACATATATTTCCAGTTTTGACATGGCCTAATGGGCACAAGGTTTTTACTTGCTTCTATCATTCGGCTATACCTTTAGGTAGGAACAATTGGGTGTAAACATGTGTTTGAGACATGTTATGATTGATGGTTGCAAGTGGCTGCAAGTGGTTGCTAGTGGTTGCTCGTGGATGCATTTACACATTAGGCACTAGATCGGCTCAGTCACCTTTCATATTGCATATGCATGAGTGTTTATACTTGTTTATGGATGAAATTGGATGTGTTATCATATGGATGATGCATATGGATGGATGTTTGTGCACACATATAGTGTTTATGTGATTAGGGCTATTTGCATACATGTTGGATTCATGGCACTAAACATATTTTGCATTAGGAAGATCAGTCAGGCTTGATCATTTGCATTAGATAAGGAGCATATACACACACTTTCTGCATATGTTCATACAGCATTAGAAATCTTTTAAGGACAATGGATGCCTGTGATTGATGATTGAGTAGATGGATGATTGGATGGTAGGACACATTCTTCTTAACTTGAAGATTTCGGGGACGAAATCCTTTAAGGAGGGGAGAATGTAACAACCCGAATTTTTATAACATGTTGAAACTAGAAATCAAGGCAGAATTAAATTTTAAAATAAGAACCAAGGGAAATGGGTTGCGCCATTGCGTTCGTCTCGGAATTCTGCATGAAATCGAGTCCGAGTTTTCAAAAATCGGAGTACGTATGACCAAGTTATGGCTCCCCAAAGTTTCAGAAATTTTCAGAGTTCAAAACAGTTCGAATTCGAGTTCAAATTCGAATTTCAAAACCTAGACAGACTGGGCGGGAAATTTTCCGCCCAGCACACCAGGTCGCCTGGGGATTTGACTGGGCAGTCGACACCCCCCAGGACGACTAGGGAGTCGACTGGGCAGTCGACACCCCCAGGACCAGGTCGACTGCGCAGTCGACTTGGGTGTCGACCTGGTCCCCGAGCCCATTTTTGGGCCAGTGTTCGTTCTGATGTATCTAGTCCGATTTCTGTCCAGATTCATCTGCCTAAACTATTTAAACAGCCCCAAACCTAGCCTTCTCTACACACAATTCTATTCTGCTTCTACTCTGCCTCTGTTCTAAATAAAAAAATAAAAAAAATGGCGTCGCTACTCTGCTGGAATCAAAACTAGAAGCTAATCAACATCAACCTAAGCAACTCAATTCAAACTAGAGATTGAAGCTTCTGCAACGACGCCTAGACCATATTGAATCAAATCAGAAGATTAATCAAGTTAGACGTTTCAACGCGACAACGAATCGATTTGTCCTCTCTTAGCCAATCAATGTAAGTTCAAGTTACTTTTAGATAAAAGTTGTAAACTTAATATCCATGTTGTAAATTGGAATTGGATCTATGTATGGTGATTGATTCTTATCTATTCTTGTTCGTCTTGGATCTTGACTTTTGGACCTATTCATGTTGTAAATAAAATTCTTTCGTGTCTATAACCTTAACATGCCTATGACATTGAATGTATTGTTAATGGACAAGGACTACGACTGAGAACATAAGACTGCCTATGACTAATATGACTATGCCTGTGACTATGACGGTGAACATAAGACCGCCTATGACTAATAAGACTATGCCTATGACGGTGAACGTAAGACTGCTGCCTATGACTATGACAAGGATAATTGTGGTTAATCACCTATGACTCTTGACTATGAAGATTATTACCTATGATTATGAACATAAGACCATTATCTATGACCATGACTTTGAAACTATTATTGTTAATTTTCCATGACTATTTTCCTAGAACTATTTTTGATAATTATCCATGATCATTGTGATGAGTCGCTTATGATTCATAACTATGAGATTTGTACCAATGACTGTTGGGGTTAATTGCCTAAGACTATTATAGTTGATTGTTCATGCCCATGACACCATAGTTGAAAACCATGTTGTGCACCGAATTGACATTTTGTTGAATCATATACCTAGGGTGTGACTTGCTTGGTTTATTCGCAATTATGTACACCAAAACCACTAGATCCATTATTCTTGTATTTGGCTTGCTTTTGCACGCCTACTCTTTTATGTCGGTGTTTATCATGACCATCGCCTTATCTTGCTAGATTTGGAATCCTATATGTCAGTGATGTGGTAACCAATTATCTCAAGTTATGTCATGCTAGTCTTGTAACCCCATTTTTTATCGGATTATGCTCGTCTCTTTTGCCTATCATAGTTTTGATGCTATTCCCTCTATTTCGAGATTTGGATTTGTTTGTAGTAAAGAACGATTCGCGTTCACGTGCGACGGGAATACGATTTGGGTAGAATAGGCAAAAACATGAGTTGGTTATGAACATGAATTATGAACTCGATAATAGGCAAAACTTGAAACATGAATGCTGTTATAACTTGAACCTGGATATGGACACGAACCTGACATCGACTTGATATGAAAGTTGCCTTGAAAACTTGACACGATTTGACATGAAACATGACATGAAAACTCGAATGTGGGCATGACAATTAGAAAAACTTGAAAATGGCCAACTCGAGGTTGGGTTGAGTTTGCAGTGTAAATCTGCTCGGAACCGCCCGGCAAATCCAGTGGCTGCAAACAATAGGATCCAATGTGGGTAGTTGGTCATATCGCACGTAAGACCCGAGGTTAGACAATGTTGTGGTGTAAATCTGCCCGGAACCGCCCGGCAAATCCAGTGACCACAACAGTTAGTCTAATGTGAGGTTGAAGTGCATTAATGAATTAATGCCATGTGATAGGGTTAAGTCATGAACCGCTTGAATACACTTAACCAATTTGACATGATGACTTGATAGGGTTAAGTCATGAACCGCTTGAATATACTTAACCAATTTGACACGATGACTTGATAGGGTTAAGTCACGAACCGCTTGAATATACTTAACCAATTTGACACGATGGTTTGATAGGGTTAAGTCACGAACCGCTTGAATATACTTAACCAATTTGACACGATGGTTTGGTAGGGTTAAGTCACGAACAGCTTGAACATACTTAACCAACTTGACACATGATTCGTAGGGCTAAGTCATGAACTTGAACGACAACACTTAGCCAATTTGACATGACACGTAGACGGGTTAAGTCACGAACTTGAATGACCACACTTAACCAATTTGACATGCTCGACTGATGGGGTTAAGTCTCGAATTTAAATTACAACACTTAACCTGCTGGACGGAAACCCTAGTTACGCGGTCCTTTTCAGCAGTAACCCACTAGATGTATCATGGTACCCTGGAACTAGGCAGGGTGGGGCACAATTACTGGGATGATTGTAAGCGACCAGAACGACGGCTGAGTTGGTGCGCCATTGTAGGTTCAGGCGGACTACGGTCGTGCACGTAGTCCGGAGTTGAAAAGCAGGCATTGGGCACCAGTAGGTTTACACTGTGCGTGCTTGATTCGTGTCGGTGGTTGGCACCCTAGGGCTTGATACACCCTATGGTGGACCTAGCACAGGTGACTACATTCGTGATAGGGCCGTATGACACAGACACATGAACGAGATAGGACTTGTAGGGAGCCGATCGACTAATAGATCATTTCGTGAGACCAAGTAATGGATCATTTCATGACATTGGGCAAGGGATCATTTTATAGTCAACACATGACACTGGTTGGGATAATAGTACGGTTGGTGCAGAGCAAATAGATATCATAGAAATATTTTAATGGTAAAGCAGAGAAATCTTGCGATGCTTGATAGAAATCTTGCGAAATTATACTTAGTTATCTTGAATGGAAACCTGGCGATGTTATACTTGACAAAAACCATATGAGGTTATTCTTAGTTATCTTTCCTGTAGCT
Organism: Allium sativum; assembly: GCA_030737875.1. Lineage (NCBI taxonomy): Eukaryota > Viridiplantae > Streptophyta > Magnoliopsida > Asparagales > Amaryllidaceae > Allium > Allium sativum. The sequence goes on along the minus strand of CM060925.1, from coordinate 426,886,969 downwards.
TATCTTGTCATCATACTTATGTTTACTTTCAGTTTATTCATGCCATGTTATCTTTACCTGTTTTTATGCTGAAAGTCAATAGGACTTACTCAGTCTTTATGACTGACCCGTTTTGTTTTGCCTCTTTTTCTTCCGTTTCCCCCCCAGGTTCGCAGGGTGGGAATATAGCTTAGTTCGGATCTTACCAAGCTCCAAAGCTCTTTCATGTACGGCTTTGATTTCTCTTGGCTATGGCTTGCTTTGCTTTATTGGGGAATGATTTATAACTATGCTTTTATTCTTCTTTACTATTGCAAGACAGATTTCGATGTAATTGACTTAATAGCATTTTGATGTAAAAGGCTTTAGACCTTACTAGATTTTAAAGCAATGAAATTTGGGTTTTCCTTCCGCTGTTTTATTTATGTTCTGTCTTGTAATATTTCTGTGTATGTTTACCTAGATAATACTCCACCAAAGCTAGTGCATTCCCTTTGTGAGTGACCTTAGCGGAGGTGGGGTGTTACAGGTTAAGTTGGTCTTAACCCTACCTACTAATCAGAATATTGGTTAAGCTGGTCTTAACCCTATCTACTTATATATTATTGGTTAAGATGTTCTTAACCCTACCTACTTATCAGATTATTGGTTAAGCTGGTCTTAACCCCATCCACTTATCATGTTTTATGTATCATATATATATATATATATATATATATATATATATATATATCATATAACATGTTTTACTTAATTTATGATTACGTACATCTTATTTCACAGATACATTGGTTAAGAGAATAATTCCCTAAGTATCAACCCCGAAGACCGAAATCAACATCAGATTGGTACTCAGAGAATTACTCAAGTCAACCAAACTTCTGTTTGTCATTCATATTCGTCTTTGATCAGCATTAATAATGCACAGACCTCTCACATTAAGTCGGTTGCTTGTGGTCGCTGGATATGCCGGGCGGTTCCGGGTAGACTTCCACCACAAGCCAGACTTAACCTCGTGTCTAAGCATCTTTTAATTATGCCTACGACCTCTCACATTAGACTGCCGTTTGCGGTTGTGGGATGTGCCAGGCGCGTTCGGGCAGTCTTATACCACAAACGAGTCTAACCTCGTGTCTTAGGCATTTATTACGCATTTAATTTATGCCTTTGACCTCTCACATTAGATTACCATTTGTGGTTGCTGGATTTGTCGGGCGGGTCCGGCCAGTCTTATACCACAAACGAGTCTAACCTCGTGTCTTAGGCATTTATATTACACATTATTATTCAACCCCGATTTGAATTAATATCCCTATTTCAGATTGTCAACAACTTTCAATTTTAATCCATGTCCATAATTGTCACTTAAACTATGTCCATAATTTTCAGGTATATAAATTATACCAATTAATGTCTCAAATTAATTATATGCTTTTAAAGCCATTATATGCCAATTCACAATATTAATATATAATATTTTCCCAATGTCCCCACGTCGTTCATACGTTTAATATGAAATATGTTAGACTCGCAAATAGTCTAACACATAAAAAGAAAAGAAACATCACAACTTGCATAAGACATAAAATAGATCTAACTTGCAAATAAAAATTATAACATAAATTTGCATAGCCAATAACTTGCATAGGCAATGGACATATAGAACATAAATTTGCATAAACTATGTACTGCCATGGATCTAAATATAGATCTAAACATAAAATTATGATCTTGTATATATGACTATGGTTTTCAAATAAACTTGCATATGGGTTCCATACAAACTTGCATATGAATTTAAATATGTAAACTAATATCACATGTTTTACATATAAACTCGCATACATATATATACTTGATTCACATATAAACTTGTGTATAATTCACATACAGACTTGCATATGATTCACATACAAACTAGCATATGATTTACATCCAAACTCACATATAAACTGATGTCATAAAATGAATCAAGTTAAACATATGTGATTGGTCATATGAAATAGATCCACTAACATAAGTTAACAAAACTATCATATGTTCACAAACAGACGATAACACAATTAAGCAACGTCACATGATTCAACAGGCATGTTCTCATAATCCAAATTATAACTCATCATAATTAGTTTATTAATTATTTTGTGAAAGAAATTGTACTCACAAAGATGGATTAGGGAAGAGAACAATTTGTTCGTCGTTTGTATTAGAATCTTGACTTGCAATTCCTAAGCTTTAAGAAGAAGATGAACTATTCCAGTAGCATAAGGACGTCTTTAACTTATTTTAATTAGGATTGAGGCAGCATAGCATTACAATGGTTTGGTGTGGAGAGAAAGTGGGGTTTGGGGTTGTTTAAATAGGTTAGGAGCCAAAGAATCTGTCCAGAAAACAAGTCCAGGTGCAAAATCCCGAATCTGCCTCGGATCTGACCAAATCAGGGGAGGTCGACCCCCAGGTCGACCTCCAGGTCGACCTGTATAGGGGAGGTCGACCCCTTGTTCGACCTGGCCTGGGGCGGAAAAAATCCCGCCCAACCCGCTTCTGTGTTTTCATTTGAATTTGAATTCGAGTTGTTTTAATTTATTTAAATCCCTGAAACTTCTGAAGGCCATAACTTCCTCATACGAAGTCCGATTTACGAAAACTTGGACTCTATTCCAAGAAGAATCCGAGACGAACGCGATGGCGTAACCCATTTCCCTTAATTCTTCTCCTAAAAATTAAGTGTTCTTAAAATTGTTAATTTTAATATTTAAAATTACGGGGTGTTACATTCTCCCCTCCTTAAAGGATTTCTCCCCCGAAATCTCCAAGTTAAGGAGAATGTATATCCTAACATAAAATCATCCATCTACTCAACCATCAAACACGGGCATCCATTGTCCTTACAAGATTTCTAATTCCGTATGAACATATGCAAAACTGTGTGTATATGTTCCTTATCCAATGCAAAATCAGGCGGTCTACTGATTCAGTTGACCTCCTTAATGCAAATCATGATAGTGCCATGCGTCCATTATGTATGCAAAAGAATCCTAACGGTACATATTATTTCTACATGTGTGCACAACCATTCATCAAAATGCAGCATCCATATGATAACACAACCATTATACATCCATTAATTTAAATATACACACATATTTATGTGCAACATGAAAGTGATTGAGCCAATCTAGTGCCTAATATGTGTGTACATGCATCCACGAGCAACCACTAGCAACCACTTGCATCCATTTGCATCCACCAAACATAACATGTCTCAAACACATGTTTACAACCATAAGGTTTTTCCTAACTAAAGTTCGAAGATATCATCGCAAAGACATATTAAACGATAGGACAAGTATCAACAAAGCGGTAGAAAAAGGAGAAGTTAAAAACATACCCTCAAAAAGGAAAGGGTACGGCGTACGCATCTTGTCTTCCGTCTCCCAAGTCGCGTCCCCTTGATCATCTCTCCATTGCACTTTGACCAACTTGACCTCTTTGTTGTGTAGCTTTTTGACCTCCGATCCGAGAATGTGTGTAGGAGCTTGTCTAATCGTGGCATTTCTCTCTACTTCCACTTCTCTAAGCCTGCTCGGCTCTACTACTTCCGCGATATCTTGCAAACACTTCCGGAAATGTGACACTTGAAACACGTCGTGAACACCACTAAGCTCGTTGCCTCTTCTCATGTCCCTCCAAAATCTAGGATACATAACCTCAAAAGATTTTCAAGGATTCTATTCACCCCTTTCTGTTCGTCAATACGTCTGTGGATGATAAGTGATACTCGTATTTGCCGCCTTTTGCATATCACCTTTTCCTCTTGCATCGAAAACTGCTCCAAATCCTGTCCCGCAAGCACCGGTATACACTGTGAATGGCTTACTTCCATATGGCAAAACTGGAGTCGTCGTCAAAGCCCTCTTTAAATGCTGGAAATCATCGTCATAGTCAACATCCCAAACAAAAGTCAAGTTCTTCGTTAACCGAGTAAGTGGGGCTGATATCTTCGCAAAGTCCTTAGTGAACTTCCTATAATAGTCCGCCAGTCCTAGAAAGCTTCTTACTTCCGTCGCGTTTCTAGGGAGCTTCCAACCTTGGGTTGCCACCACCTTTGCAGGATCCATAGCTGTCCCTTCCTTAGAGACCACATGTCCTAAGAACCTCACTTCTTTCCTCCAAAAATGACATTTGGAGAACTTAGCTTTGAGTTGATGTGCTCGTAGGGTCTCTAAGACTTCCCTAAGATGTAGGGCATGCTCTTCCTTGCTTCTAGAGAAAATCAAGATATCGTCCACAAAGACTACCACAAACTTGTTTAGAAACTCCCTAAACACCCTACTCATTAAGTCAACGAAGTATGCGGGTGCATTCGTCAAACCAAAAGGCATGACGAGCCACTCGAAGAAACCGTCGGGAGTTCTAAATGCAGTCTTATCTATGCTATCTTCAGCCACCCTTAGCTGATGAAATCCTGTAGCCAAATGCAGCTGCGAGAAAACCGAAGCACCAACCAACTGATCGAATAAATCATCTATCCTCGGCAATGGGTGTCTGTTCTAATTTGTGAGCTTATTCAGCTCTCTATAGTCCACGCACAGTCTAAGTGAACCATCAGCCTTTGTAGCAAAAAAAACTGGAGCACCCCATTCCGAAATACTTCTTCTTATGAACCCCTTCTCAAGCAACTCTTTCACTTGCTTATCGAGTTCTCTTCTCTCCCTCGGAGCCATGTGGCGCACTGGTAATGCAACTGGCTTGCATTATCTACTAGGTATATACGAAAGTCTATCTCGCGCCTCGGGGGTAAACCCCGAACTTCATTGAAGACGTCACCATATTCATGGACCATACTGTAACACCCCACTCCCGCTATGATCACTCACTAAGGGAATGCCATAGCATCGGTGGAGTATTTTAGTGAATATAGAACAGAAAAATTACAACAAGACAGATATAAATAGTACTTGAAATTTAAAACATCATCTCATAGCAGCGGAAGTAAAACATGTCTGGTTACATCATAAAACCACAATAAAAGTCAAGTACAATATCCATCAAAATAAAGAGGTACATAATCCCACTCTCATACAATAGCCATGACAAAAGAAAAGATAACTGGGTAACTGGAGCTTTACATCTATCCAAGCTCCTAAAGACTGGAACAGCAATCCGATCAAGCTCCACTACTGCTAGGATCCACCGTAGGACCTGAGGGTTGGGAAAAAGATAAAAACAACGGGGTCAGACATAAGTCTGAGCGAGTCCTATAACTTTAACAATACAATCATTAAAGTAACCAGAGAAGACATAAACTGATATACGGTAACTAATGGGGATGAATGGCTACACTAAGCAGTCAACTAAACTAAGATAAAAGATAAAGACGCATCTACCCTTCCAAAGGTAAATTACTAAACTGCACCACACCAGTCGTTCCTAACTTAAAGGTTGATCCCACCCATGGACTTATAAAATTAACTTAATAGTTCTCGCGTACCCCTAGGTGACTAAGTAGACGCCACGGGGCCCTACAATCCACTAGGTGTACACACTACTCCCCATTCGATCGGATCCCTAACGTAGATACCCGTGCTGGCCCCACCGTGGGGTGTACCATTCCCCAACGTGGCAACCTGATAAAATTAATGGTGCACGGCTTATATCTACACGATGCAACAACGTCTTATTTACCAGCCCGGGTCCACACACGCATATGAAACCCGTTGGTCATGCGTTGCCACCGCTAACCCATTTTGGCCTCTTATAGTCAAGCCCAGTATGCGTGTCCCGTCCTCGACATGGGTCGAGCCCACTAAGATACGTATGGGTTACTGGTTGAAATGGGCCCCCAGCACAAGCCATCCCCCTAAGCTTGGCCCACACACTAGTGTTTCCCACTTAACCCTTTAATCATGTTTAATTACATGTTTCATCTTGGTTAAGTATTTTATCATATTTTCTATTGGCAACCACTAGCAATTTCCACATACCACCCAAGGTACCCACTTAACCCCCATGCCCCACTACATGCTTATCTGGTTAAGTGTTTCTTAATTGATTAACACCGTAACCGTGTAAAGGACCCCTCACATTGGACCGTTATTTGTAGATGCCTGGTTAAGCCGGTAGGTTCCGGGCAGTCTTACACTACAAACGGGTCCAACCTCGTGTCATTTACCCTTGTTACGTATTTAATTTATGATTAAGACCCCTCACATTGGACCGTCATTTGTAGATGCCTGGTTAAGCCGGTAAACTCCGGGCAGTCTTATACTACAAACGGGTCCAACCTCGTGTCTTAATCGATTAATTACTCCTAATTAATCACCCCCATAATTTGTGTTAATTATCATGTTTATTTTAGGAATATGGGTACACCTAACTTAATAGGCAAATTCCCAACTCCAAAGTGTGGGTACACCTAACTTAATAGGCAAATTCCCAACACATAGTATGGGTACACCTAACTTAATAGGCAAATTCCCATACTATGTTCATTTATTTTATGTTATGCATAATTATATTAATTTCACACAATCTTATTAACATATGCATTTAATTAACCCCATCGTTCCCACGTAATTTCGTTCTCATGACATAACACATATAAAAGGTGTCAACTTGCATATGTATGAACATGTTTCAAAGGTGCCATCTTGCATATTAACAAACACATAACTTGCATATGAACTTGCATAACATGTCACATAACTTGCATATAATCTTGTATAACATGTCACTTAACTTGCATATAATCTTGTATAACATGTCACATAACTTGCATATAATCTTGTATAACATGTCACATAACTTGCATATAATCTTGTATAACATGTCACATAACTTGCATATTAACTTGCATAACATGTTACATAAACTTACATATTAACAAATACATGACTTGCATATAATATGTCACATAACTTGCATATGAACTTGCATAACATGTTACATAACTTACATATGAACTCATAAACTTGCATATGAACTTGCATACACTACAACAAAAACACCATATTACAACTTTAATTTTACAACGGTGCATAAATCACCGTTGTAATAGAGCATTTATTACAACGGTGCAAAACGCACTGTTGTAATAAATGTTTTTTACAACGGTGAAATTATCACTGTTGTAAAGAACATATATATTACCATATCACAACTTTAATTTTACAACGGTGCATTAATAACCGTTGTAATGGATTCTTTTTTACAACGGTGCATTAATCACTGTTGTAAAGAGCATATTACAACTTTAATTTTACAACGGTGGCGTCCACCGTTGTAATAGATCCCTTTTTACAACCTTGCAAAACTCACTGTTGTAATAAACATATATATCACAACTTTTCATTTTATTCGTTGTAATTGAGATGCCTAGTGCATACTTCATGTTTATAATATCTATATTTAGTAACTAATTATATTGAAACTTAATAATAATAATTAATAATAAACTTGGGAATCAATAATATTTGTCAATTATTTTTAAATAATTAATAGTTAATAAGTAGTAATTTTTTTTAATAGTTAATATATGTTAACTAGCTACTTTATTAATTAATAGTAACATAAGTTTGTAATAAGTATTCCTCTCGATTATAATTAACTTAAATTTTTTTAGGTCTGTGCCTATCTACTTGTTTTTGGATGTATGTACACAAGCCATGAGTTTATGGGTACATGCATCCTACTTTAAGCATGTATTCCTTGGCGCACATGTACCATTCCATAGAAAACACATTACCTATGTATTACTTTTTAATTTTACCCAGTTTCTAGAATATGGCATCTTAGACAGTCAAACATATGATAATTGACTACTCTTTTTGCATAAGAATGGTCCCTGTTCTGTACACTATCAACATGCCTTTAAAAAAAACTATTGATATAAGGTTGTAGTTTGTTGGTTGTACAAGTAATTTATCGACATGTCTGTATTTCGGTTCAGCAAAGAAAAACACTGGCTTTTCTTCTTACATCCAATGTAAGTATGAAATAAATTATAAGATGTCAATAATTGTTGTTCTTCCAATGCTGTTTGCTTATGCTTTGTTCAAGTAATCAATGACAATTGAGTCAACTATACCGCATGTTCCAATCTATCATGTTCTCTATTTTGTTCTAAATAAATTCAAAATAAGCATACAATCAAAACAAGCATGTCTAATTATTAAGTAAAAAGGTCCTAAGTTGACATAGTACATACTTAACAAAATTTCCATAAACACAGCGTACATATCAGCGTACATAGTACATACTTAACAAAATTTCCGTCGGTTCTTCAATTAAACGTGCCTTTTGACATCGGTTCTTCCATCGTGTTCCATAGTATTACGAATTTCCTTTTCCATCGTATTCCACCGCAAACCCTAATTCCCCTTTCGATCCACTTCACATCGCCGCTTCACATCACATCGCCACTGCTCGATCGCCGCTGCTCAATCGCCACTGCTCGATCGCCGCTACTCAATCGCCACTACCCGATCGCCTACGTATCTCGCTGGTAAATTTTTATTCGTTGTCTCAATTGCATGTGACAATGCTCCTGTGTCATACTGATTGTAACAATTTTTATTCGGTTCACAGTACAATTTTTATTCGTTGTCTCAATTGCATGTGACAATCGCTACTGTGTCATACTGATTGTAACAATGCTCCTTTTAGGTTGAACTTTGTATATAATTTGATGACAAACCTCAATTGCATGTGACAAATTACCATGGCAAACCTCAATTGCATGTGACAATGCTCCTTTTAGGTTGAACTTTGTATTCAAACATCTATATATTTCTTCGTCTAACTGTAATTCCTGTCAATTTGCAGTCACACTCGTTTTGGACCTGAAATATGAAATTCGATCATATATATGCATATACACGTGCGCATATGTATAAACATGTATTTGGTCATAAGTTGAGTTTGTATATTTAGTTTATGATATTGACTTTTTGAATTTTTACGGGTTTGGGTATTTGTCATAAACAACCAGTATGTTAGAATGACCAAAGTTTGTTCGCTTGCATTTCATACTTTGTACTGCGGTACTGACTTTGTATACACTATTAAAATCTGAAGTGGAGATGTGTATTTGGGAACACATATACTGTCTAATACCATTTGCTATCTTGATGAAGCTTTGTCATCCTGAATAACACACTAAAATACAAGCCTACAATAGAAACAAGAATAACACACTAAAATACACCAAAATAAACAGCAAAAATCATTTGCTGTCTTGATGAAGCTTTGTCATCCTGAAGCTTTTACCATTCATATTCATAGGATCTGCAAGAACAACAAACATAGTATGAGATATTTAATTTAACTATAAAAAAGGTTGAGCATACATTTCATAAACACAGCTCCTAGTCCGCTGTTAACTTCAGAAAATGGATTAAATGAGTAATTTTTTTGTGAAACCTCTTAAAAAGTGCAGCAGTTTATAATTTACATCTAATTAATGAAATGCAAGTTCAACTCATTGGATAATACTCCAATAACTAAATTATAATATCTCATGTTTCATTTATCCTTTTAATTAGATGTTTCATTTGGAAAACAAATTAACTGTTTCAGAAAACATCGGATTATTATCAAATGATATTTCATAACCAATGCTAAACTCTGTTTGGCTGTTTCATTTGGATGTTTCAGTTTAGTTTACATCTATTTGGATGTTTCATTTGGATGAAACATTGGAAAACAAATTAATTGTTTCATTTGGATGTTTCAGAAAACATTGGATAGAAAACATTGGATAATACTCCAATGATTTCAGAAAAAATCTAATTCATTTGGATGTTTCATTTGGAAAACAAATTAGCTGTTTCATTTGGAAAAAAAATCTTGAACTAACACAACAGCCAAATTGAATTGTTCTTCTCAAAAGTTCTGTCAATTTTGGTACATGTTCTTCTCACAATTGAACCAAAACTGCAAATCCTAAACTAACAATAGCTAAACTAAATAGTTCTTCTCATATTAGTGTTTTTCTGCTTGAACTGATGTCATTAGGGTATGAAGTTTTAGATCTGAATCTCTAACTTAACATCTCAAATTAATAAATGTAAACATCCAAGCAAAATTATAAAGCTGAAGAACATGTATCATTTCTAGTATAAAAAAATTAACTTCATTTTAACATATATTACTAACATTAAACCGAACCTTCAAAGACCAGAGCAGATAGTACCTCCCTTGCCTCATGGCTGAGAGACCCTGAAATATAAATTCAAACATCGTGTCACAAATCAAAGTAAATAGAAACATGTTCAATCGTTTTTCTTGTTCTGTACAAGGCATAATTTTTAGTGCAATTCAGTTTAATTGAAATTCAGAATTTGAATAATATGAGTCATATGACTTACAGAAGAACTATTCAGTTTAAGTGCAATTAGATGCCCATGTCACAAATCAAAGTATGCTCACCCCTATGTGTGATGGTCTTTTATTTGTGTTTATTTTGATGATATATATATTATTATGCAAATACATTGTTTTAGAGGGTGGGTCGAAGTATGATAGGTGATGCATAAGAGGGGTAGATAAGGTGGGTGCGTATAACCAAGTTGTACAATAATGTTGAGCATAAGTCTTTATAGTAGGTCCGAAAATTAGAGGCGTTGTTTTACCAAGATGGACAAAGCATGGGTCAATCTACCAAGGTTTCATCATTTTGGCTATTACTTCCATAGTTATAAGTAGTGTGATGCTAAGGGCACATCATTTTCCTCTTACTAATACCACGAATAAAAATAATAAGTACAATAAATTTGATGTACTTCCTAATACCATTATAAACAAATATAAGTATTTATGAATGAGTTTGGTGTTTGGAAGAATGTAGTATAAAATTTTGGTATTAGCAAGAAGAAAACGAGGTGCCCTAGCATCACACTATAAGTATTTAAGAAGGAGTATTAATACATTTTTTGTTTTGTAGAATGACAAGCGAATATAGGCAAGCTGTGGAAAATTTTGTATATGGGCATGTTGCGAGTGAAGGGAATCCCGAAAAAATTAGATGCCCATGTCGTGATTGTAGGAATCTAATTTGGCAAACATCAAGGGAAGTTGTGTCACACTTGATTTGTTTTGGAATGGACCCAACCTATGATATATGGATTTTTCATGGAGAAAAACGGCCATCACAAAATAATAGTGAGACAGATACTTATAGAATGTATGTTGATGCGCAAATCTATGATGAGGAGGTAGAAGCCAATGTTGAAGCAAGACATGGGGAAGGTATTGAGGAAATGATGGAGAATGCCGAAATTCCTTTGTATCCCGGTTGTGCAAGCCACACAAAGTTGTCTGCTACAGTACTTCTTTTCAAGCACAAAGCGCGAAATGGTATATCGGACACGGCTTTTACAGAGCTTCTTAAACTTCTAAAGGATATGTTGCCTAAAGAAAACATGCTTCCTGATTCTACATATGCAACAAAGAAGTTGCTTAAGTCATTTGGTTTAGGCTATAAGCAGATACATGCATGTGTAAATGATTGTTGTTTATTTAGAAAAGAGCTTGCAAATAGTGATTTCTGTCCTAAGTGTGGTAAGTCTCGCTGGAAAAAAAACAAGGCTACTAAAGATGGGAAGCAAACCAAAATACCTATGAAGGTTTTGAGATACTTCCCACTGATACCAAGACTGAAAAGAATGTTTGCATCCCCAGAAACATCAGAACAACTAAGATGGCATAGCAGTCATAAGAGTGATGATGGTAAATTGCGTCATCCAGTGGATTCTACTCAGTGGGCTACGATTGATAGAATGTATCATTCTTTTGCTTCCGATCCACGAAATTTAAGGCTTGGCATTGCATCTGATGGCTTTAATCCTTTCGGTGATTGGAATTGTGGATATAGTTGTTGGCCAGTGTTTCTTGTTGCTTACAACTTTCCTCCGTGGCTTTGTATGCACAAAGATAATATGATGCTATCTTTGTTAATTCCTGGGCCACGACAACCAGGAAATGACATTGATGTATACTTGCAACCACTTATTGAAGATTTGAAAAAATTGTGGGATAAAGGGGTGAAAGCGTACGACGCTTACAGTCGTAGTGAATTTAGATTACATGCTATTCTTATGTGGACAATCAATGATTTTCCAGCTTACGGAAATTTAGCTGGTTGCCCTGTAAAAGGTAAGAGAGCATGTCCAGTTTGTGGTGTCAATACCTGCTCAATATGGCTACCATTTAGTAAAAAGTGTGCATACATGGGTCATAGACGATTCCTTGAACCTAACCATGAGTATCGTCAATGGAAAAACTTATTTGATGGAACTATAGAGAATAGAGAAAGGCCTCAAATACAAACTGGTGTTCAAATCTTTGATGATGTTCAAGATATTATTAATGATTGGGGGAAAAATTAAAAAAGGAAGAGAAAGGTGAAAGGAAAAGGAAAAGGAAAACTATGATGAAAAAAGGATGTACAATGTGGAAGAAGAGGTCCATTTTCTTTGACTTGCCTTATTGGAAGGTGAAATTTAACTAGAAACACATTGCTTTCCATTTTCTATTCATGTTTGCTACTTAGTACTTAATTAGTTGTGTTTTGTCAATTTTTAGGCACTTCCTTTGCGGCATAATCTAGATGTGATGCATATTGAGAAAAATATTGGTGAAAGTATTATTGGTACATTGCTTGATATCAAAGGAAAATCAAAAGATGGCCTCAATTCACGCCAAGATCTAGAAGCAATGGGCATTAGAAAAAAATTGCATCCTATAGACATTGGAAATAAAGTATTGCTCCCAGCCGCACCGTGCACCTTATCCGATCAAGAAAAAGAGATCTTTTATAGTAGAATGAAGAACTTGAAAGTGCCTGATGGATATAGCTCAAATATTGGAAAATGTTTTGCAAAAGAAGACAAGATATCAAACCTTAAGTCTCATGATTATCATGTTTTGATGCAACAACTATTGTCCGTTGCATTAAGAGGACTTCTACCTACAGGGATAAGGAATGCACTACTACGACTATGTTCATTTTTTAATGATATATGCCAAAGAGTGCTTGATAGGGATAAATTAGAATTAATGGACTATCAAGTTGCATTAACACTATGTGATCTAGAGAGGTTCTTTCCCCCTTCCTTTTTCGATATCATGATTCACTTAACAATACATTTAGGGAGAGAAGCAAGAATTTGTGGGCCGGTCCAATATCGATGGATGTATCCATTTGAGAGGTAATATTTATTATAAATAATTGACGATTAAAAGTATCTATAGTTATGAAAGTAACTTGTTTATTCATTTTGGTTATAGATATATGAAAATATTAAAAGGGTACGTTAAAAATCAAGCACGGCCTGAAGGGTGCATTGCTGAGCGCTATGTTTCCGAAGAATGTATGAAATATTGCTCTGGATATATTAAAGATGCATTACAAATTGGAGAGAGGAAAAACCGAAATGAAGTGGAACAAAATGATTTTATACTTGAGGGGCGTCCTATTTCCAAAGGAAAACCTATTACAGTCGATGAGGAGGTGATTAATGCTGCTCATCGATACGTTTTGTTTAATACGGAAGAAGTAGAGCCGTATATAGAGTAAGTATAAGTCCAACTTAACTATGACATACAAAATAAATTAGATCCTTAATTACATTTATGTATGCAGAATGCACAAAGAGGAGCTAAAATGTTTGCATCCTCATCTTGCACAAGACGATTTGGAACTGTCAAAATTACAATCGAAGACTTTTAGTTTTTGGTTCGGAAAAAAGGTTGATAGCTATATCTTAAAAAACTATTAATGATGAAAGTAATAGATCAACATAAATCTTTATTTAATATATTGTATTTGTCTAGGTTAGAGATGATAGACGTATATCCAATGTCAGCAACATAATAAAATGGCTTTCATACGGACCTCGTTCGCAAATAATTTCTTATTCTGGCTATATTGTTAATGGTCGACGTTTTCATACGAAAGACTTTGAGAAGGCGACACAAAATAGTGGTGTTTCCATTGAGTCAAGTACTGTTTGTGTAGATGGGTCTATTGAAAAAATAATATATTATGGGGTCTTGCGTGAGATTTTCTTGTTGGATTATCGTCAATTTCAAGTTGCCTTGTTTAAATGTGATTGGGCAAATATGTATCGTGGAGTCAAAGTTGAAGATGGATTTACATTGGTCAATTTGCATCAATTTCAAAATAAGTTTGAAAGCGACCCGTTTATCTTAGCAACACAAGCGGTTCAAGTTTTCTTCTCTAGAGACGGTAGTTCTTCAAATTGGTATGTTGTGTTGAGAGCGCCCTCTAGAGGGTTTCATGAATTGGAAAAATACGACGAGGATGAAGAATCAACTAGTAAACCATTGGATGAGTCACAACTTGATGATAGAGACGTAGATAATGGGGATGAAAGTTACGTAAGGGAGGGTTGTAACGGTATTTTGGTATGTTATAAGCATATTTTATTGATTTTTTATTTTATGCATGTTCATATATACCATAAAATGTGTTGTTAGAATGAAAAAAAAGAAAAAAAAATCTGATATAAGATTGACATCTTAGCGTGTATCAAAATAACTTTATTTTCTATTTTATGTTCTTTGCATGTGTATTTTATTTTGTACGTGGTTGTTACAAAGTAGTGCTATATTTAGTGTGATGTTCTAATCCTTTGTAAATCGTTTTGTTTTTTTATAGGTCGACGAGGAAGATTGATCTTGTATTATCGGCGAGGAAGATGGTGCTAGACAAAGGAGAGGTATTCAAGTACATATTGCATTTTTTACCACATGTTTTTTTTTAAGTTCAGCTATAGAAGTTCAAATATTAAAATCAACTTGAATGTATGTACAAATCTTAAATATGGATCTTTTGGATATGTGATTTATGATTTAAATTTTATTTTGATTTAAAGTTTGAACTTTGCTTTTTACAATTTTTATCCCATTGAAAATTTGGCATTTCAAATAGATAAAAAAAAAATGTAAACAAAAACTTGTGTTTCCTGCCTTTTATTATTATTTCTATCTGTGAAAATTGGCTGAATAAATTTGCAAAATGTAGAGAAATGTTAAGTTATTAAAATATATGTTTTTACAAAACTATTTTATTAACTAATTTTTAGAAAATTCAATATTTAAAGGTATTTTTTCACAAAGAGAACTAAAATCAACATAAAGAATACTGATTAAAACCATCAGAAAAAAGAATCCATAATTTAAATATCGCAAACACCAGAAATACGGGATACCGAACCAATGTTTCAAAATATCCTGAACTAAGACTGAGAAATACTTGACATTGTTGCAGATAGGTTGATTCCACAAATCTAATTTTGAACGACATGTGAAAAAATTGGAAAACAAAATTGAAAATAAATTTGATGTCTAAAACTGAGTTGCGAACAAACACTAAAGGCCTAATATTGTATCTGGATCAATTCAACACTGAGGAAAAGTGAAGGGAAAAATACAATTCTAAAGGAAAATAGAGAAAATGTGAAACAAGAAAAGGTAAAAGGACAAATGACACACTCCAAATGGAAGTGCAACAAGCGTACAAAGCAAAATAATTAGTATTAGTGGCACACGCTTCATGTTTGTAGGAAAAACGATTTATGAAAACATAACACGTTTAAATAATCAATGTCTAATTTTACTTATAATATGGACTATTTTGAACAAGGATTTTTTTTTACATATAGTTAGAAATAGACATAGAAAATTCAAATCGGATCTCATCGTTTATGATTCGATTTACATTTCGATTAAGCGTGCTCTATGTAGAGCTTAAAATCTTACAGATATACACACCATGAAGGTAGCTTAGCAGTTGTTTATAAATGTGCACCATCTCCATCCGCATATTGGTTTTTCCACACAGAACCTGCCTTTCTGTAAGTTGCCCTTTGTATGTTTGTCAAGTTATTTCCTCTGCATTGTTCTAGGTAAAGCTTTACAGCTACGTATTTTCTCCATATCACCCTCCCTCCTACTGCACAAGTCAATTAAACGTTAAGCTATAGAATGACACTCTACTTATGTAATGTGTTCGGTATCTCAAACAATGGACTAAACAACAATCATACGATGAATGTAATGTGATATAATCATTGTAAGTCCAGCTATTCCTATATATGCGGTAACAGTAATAATAAGAATAAGAAAAAGCTCCAGGAACAATAAGTTAATATAATGTGAGTTGTAGATTGCAAACTTGCATTAAGTTAATATAATGTGAGTTGTATGGCAAGTGCTTCACGCGTGATTTATTTGTTTATATGACTTGTATGTTTAACCTATTAACAATAAATAATTTATATGTATATTTTAATGTCAGAATAATATGTTTTTGTTTAATGTTGTAATATCTTATGATTTTTAAATGTGAATGTTCATTTCAATTAATTAATGAAAAATGAATATGTGCATAAAAATTCTTTATTAGATCAGCAGATGAATATGTGCTTAAAAAATGTGCATAAAATGAATATGTGCAAGTAGTTTTCAATAGCTAAAATGAATATGTGCATAAAAAATGGTCCTCATGTGTACGTAGATGTACTTGCGGAGAAGTGGACTCCGTCTCCACCTCATGCCCTTGCCACTTGTGGCTACTTGATCAGCAGATCGGCATTAAGGCTCCTTTATTTCCTTTTTGGTGTCAAGGTGGAATCTAGTGTAGATTTGTCATAATAATTCGATGGATATTTTAATAACCAAATACTCCTTAACGACAATTTTGTGAGTCTGATATAACGATTGGAAAACCCAAAGAACCGGCAGCCACTGATTTGGAAAATCCATTCCTCGGTTACGTTTCAAACGCGATAAGCACATTTACTCCCTACATTTTGATTAAAGACTCTATTCAGCAGCACCTACCAGTATTTATATGCCTTCCGTACGTACATTTTAAACTGAGCACTGGCAAAAAAAAAAACATTTTTATGTCACTTTTATTTTACCCACTTGTACCCTTGCCATTGCTCAGTGCTCAGTGCTCAGTTTAAAATATAATCATTTCACTGTAGTCGCTTGTATTTTGATGAACAACACAGTTCGTCTTATGATGTTCATGTAGTGCTCAGTTTAAAATATATTGTATGTTCAGCCATTGAAAAATGACTTAAGATTTTTATTTTTTAGCTATTGAAAACTGACTTAAATTTTTTATTTTTTAGAGCTCAAAAATTGCAAGCAAAAGAGCAAAGTTTAGCTGCACTTGCAGCTGTTCGTGCTGCTGATGAAAGACCGGTTGGGATTAGAATCAACGAACACCCAGATGGACCACTTCCTTTGCTTCGTGAATTAAATATTGCTATAAGACGATCTCCTCGAAAACATGCTGAATACCCAATACGCACAATTCGCAAACATGGAAGCAACCTTGGCCACACTGCAGAAGGGATGCAGTCCCCTCCTCCTTCCAGTAGCATCCCCGTCGACACTACAAACCAGATACAGCCCCCTCCTTCCAATAACAGCCCCTTCGAGAATACAAACCCAGCACAGCCCCCTGCCCGTCAACTACACTTCCATGAAACTCCAGCCAACGATGATTCCAGTCCAAACGAAATTCAACCCGATTCTACTGAAGATCAAAGATTGAAGCAAGCTAGAAGAAAGAGAGGCAGAACGATGATGAAATCATTAGCTATGATACCGGATGAGAAGCCGAAAGTTGAATTTAATGAACGCGGACAAGCAATAGGTGCTAATTCCAAACATTTGTCGTCATATATTGGTACTCTAGCAAGGGAGATGGTGCCTTTTACCATTAGCACATGGAGGAACGTCGGTGACGATTTGAGGGATGATCTGTGGACTTGTATAGAGGTACGTACTGATATTTGACTTGTATACCATATGTCGGCTTTCAATAGTAAATTATGGCTTTCAATAGTAAATTCTGTGAATGATAAATTCTGCCTTGTGTACGATTTGACGGATGATCTGTGAATAATAAATTCTGGCTTTCAATAGTAAATTCTGGCTTTAAGTTGTATTTAATTTTACTGATTCTATGTTATTTATGTTAGGGAGTACTTATATGTCTCAATATTAAAAGCAACATATTATATGCCTGCTATAGTTCTCTTTATAATGACATATGCATTATGCACATTGCAATACTGTTACATATTATATGTCTCAATATTCAAAGCAACAAATTATATACCTGCTGTGGTACAACATTGCATTTTGCAATACTGTTAGAGACTAATCTGCTGTTTTTTTTTTGTGTGCGCGCAGTCAAGATTCAAGGTAGATATGGTGTATAAGGATTACTTGTTAATGATAATAGGACAGCGGTGGAAGGAGTCGAAATCAAGGTTAGTTGCAGCTATCAAAAAAGCGTCTCAAAATCCCGACTCTACCAATACTTTAGCAAGCCTAAAACCGTTCAATATAAAGAGCGATGACGAGTGGAATGCTTTTGTAACTGAAAAATTGTCAGAAAAGTTTGAGGTGGTTATTTTTGTCTTACTGAGTTTAACTGTTAAATATATTACATTTTCCTATATCATATTTACTGAATTGATTTTATAGGCAACAAGCCAAAGATTCAAAAGCATTAGAGAAAAGAATAAAGTTCCACACACCATGAGCAGAAAAGGTTATGCAAGATTGGAAGAAGAAATGGTAAAAAAATATTGTTAAAGCAACTATTATATGTTATCACATGAAAAATTCTGAAGCTGTTAAGCTATTTTTGCAGAAAAAGGAAACGTCAACATCTACTATCACTAGAGACGAATTGTGGTGCAAAGGCCACACTAGAAAAGATGGAAAACCTCCGAATTCAATTGCTGCCGAATGCATAGTAAGAATAAGTTCAAATATACAATATCAGAAACTGTTGCTATTGTTAACGTAGTTTTAATTTTAATTTCTGAATTTTGGTTGTTTTTTAATTTGTAGTCTAAGATAAACGAGCATCATAATGCCGCAAGTCAGGATTCTCATGGAGCAACATCAGTTACTCAAGATGGCGTGTCGAAGCTTTTTGGTCAGGAGCATGGAGGACGTGTAAGAGGGCTTGGTTTTGGGGTTGTACCATCTCAGCTTCGTATTCGGGGTAGCTCATCAGGTGAAGTACATGCATTGCGAAACCAAGTTAGTGGATTGGAGACCAAAGTACAGGAGCTCACTACGATGTTGATGGTAAGTGTTAATTAGAAATTTATTTTAACGGCGATTTTTCCTGTTTTCCTGTTAATTAGAAACCAAGTTATTGTCGGTTTCCGGTTCCTTTCCGGATATTTCGGAATTTCCGGTAAATTCCCGGTTTGATAATTGCGGTGTGGTTTTCTCATGCTGATTTTCCAGATTGACCCATGTTATTCCATTATAATGCTCCGGTTACGTCGATTATTTGACCAATTGCATTTTCTTTTCGTAGCCAACGGTACCAATCAGTAGTGGGTAATGTTTTAAAACAACTCGGAAAAAACAGTGTGACCAGACCCAGTGCCACTCTAACCCAAACTATTTATCTAGGGGTTTCTGCCATGTATATATATATTCCTCAGAAATCCATTTATCCAGCAGTTTACAGAGCCTACTCGAACATTTTCCTCCTCTCTCTTTATGGTCCTGTTTCTAAACCTTTAGCATTGTTTTTTGGAACAAATATCTGCTTCCAGCTTTCATCTTAAATTGCAACTGTTTGTCGCAAGGTTTATTATCATTAGGATTTAGGCTAAAAGCCTTTAGATCCGATTTTTCAACACTCTGCAGAATTCTAGGTATTATGGTAAGCAAAATTTATATTATTCATCAAGCTTGGTTAATTAGTTTTTGGCGTGATTTGTGCTATGTAGAGAAGAATCGTTCGGATTCTCATTGGTTTGTTGTCAAATGGAAATAAGATTTTAACCAGCTACGTCCGACTGATTTCTTCTATCAATTAAATTGAAGTTTATTTAATTTTTTCAACGTTCATCAATTTATTCCTACTCTTTGATTCGGGATCTGTCGGCTATTTCCTATTAGTTCCGGCATTATGTATGAAATAAAGTTATTTTGGTTTGCCTTCGATTTTTTATATTGAAATAAGAATCATTTCAATTTTTTATATTGCAAGACGATGCTAAGATGGTATGAGTCTGAATTCAGTGTGGATATATTCTTACATTGGCCTTCAATCTGATTGCCTTCGATTTGCTTTGTGTTATTTAACTTATTTCGGAGAGTTTTCAAATTAATACCTTAATTCTTCATAGTATGGTTGTATTAAACAAATACTCCTATTTGTGATTTTCGGGATCTGCTGGTGCTGGGTTGCTGATCAATAAACATAGGCTCCAAAATTTTAAAAAGAACCAGCAATCGCCTATGGGCTGTGGCATTTTGCTGCCGTAGCATGGAGCCAATAATAAAAACTTCACCAGAGGTAGAATGCCTTGGATTATTCTCATGATCCTTTGCCACGATATCTGGTTACATTTTAACACTTTTTTCTTTTAATTCTTAATCTCCCAGGTTAAAGAAATAAGACATGGCCGTTTGTACAATGTTTGTTCTTGGACATAACCCATTATGTCTCTATAATTGAAAAAAAATATTAAAAAAAGAGCAAAGCAAAATGCCTTTTTTTTTCATAATGTGTTTCAAATTTACGGCTTCCCAATTGTGCTAGTTTTATATGACCAAAATCATATTTTGTGCTAATTTTATATGACCTATGTATATGCAATCTTTACAGGATCTAAAAGAAAAGCAAGCTAATGCGGGAAATCCAGCAAATCCTGATCCTAATACGCCTCAGGTACCCTTTTTTATTGGTATAATTGATAAAAAGATGTAACATTTCATTGAAATGCTTTTACCGAACTGTGAAATTTTAGGGTGATTTTAAGGACAGTAAATGGAGGGGGGTTGGGTACTGTTAAACTAAATTACCGCGCATTAGAAGCTGAAGAACTTTTTAACGTAAACTAAATTCAATTTGGAATATCCTTTGTGTTTATACTGTTATCTAAAACATGCTAAAATTGGGGTACTTTATTTTTGAAAGTGAGGTGTTCATCTTTTATTATTATTGTATTCATACAACAGTAAAGGAAATTTCTCATTTCTAGATCTTACTTCACATAGTTAATCACTTCCAGTCATATATAAGTGTAGTCAACTAATAATCTATCAAAGTACTCATATCTATACCCACACTAGATTAAATTCAGAGAGTTTGCACAGAGTTTATTCACAAAAGATCCACTGTTTTCATATTTCGTCCAGTTTTTGACATGAAGAACAATTAGTTACACATACATATTCACAAACATATATGCATATATATATGTGTGTGTGTGTGTGTGCGCGCGCCTGCATCATACTATATTCAATCACTAAGGGTTTAAAAAGAAAGAGTTTGCAGATGTATTACTGTGTTTTTCTATTGTGTTCACTATCTTTACCATTCTCAGGTTTTATAATTACATTCGTAGATTAAACAAAAATAAGGAAATTATTTGTAAAATAAATAAAGATAACAATCCATTACACATAAATTTCATAGATTCAACTCATCCACTCTTTGTTCCCAGCTTAGAAAGACGCTTCTGGTGGTGTTGTTCTGTCGTTAAATCTATTGCATTGTTCTCACAATACAACTGGCAGTAACTGAAACTACTCCACTCAACAGCCATCAAATTAACTTAAACTTAGTCGTGTGTCTTGTCTTTGATTATACATAAGCCTTTGATTATACATAAGTGCTTACTGTCTATGATGCATAAGCCTTGGATTATACATAAGTGCTTACTGTCTTTTATATTTAGTTCCATGTATTTATTTGCCTCACTTTCTGTTTTTAGTTTCCAGTTCAGATTTTCTAGATTTTTTTTGTTTGCAGTCACACCGTGGAAGCAATACCTTGGCAGTTCAACTGTCTAAACAAAATGGAAAGCATGCACCTGAAAATGGAAAGCAGGCACCTGAAAATGGAAAGCAATCAGCTGAAAATGAAAAGCATCCATCTGAAACTGACGGCAGCAAAACATAAAAACAGTCTAAGCAGAAAAATCCGGCCAGAAAAACAGCAGTGCAAGCTGATGGAAATAAGGGCAGAAAGTGTAAGATATTGAATTGGGAAAAACAAGTTGTTGCGGAAGGAAGAGTGGCATCCACTGATCCAGAAGCTTTGGTGCACTTTAAAAAACTTGGATCGCAAGGCTGGAAAGTTTGGATTGACGTGGCGGTGGATCCAGAAGCATTCTTGTGGAAGCCGAATTCCGCAATGACTACTATTGGAGAAGCTGTTGGATCAACTGTGGCCTGGAACAAAAATTACGTTGCCTTCAGCTAGAGTGCTTTCGTAGGGTATGCTTTCGTAGACATTCCATCTTTCTTATGTACATATTGGGTTAAATCATGCATGTATTATGAAACGGTTGTGTTTTTGGTGACACGGTTATGTTATGTATATATTGGGTTATGTTTTTGGTGACACGGTTAAGTTGGTGATGTACTACGTACTTGCGTGTTATGTTGATCGAATATTATGTTAAGTAATATATATAAATGATTCTGTGTACTAATATTTGTTGCATTGAAATGTGAATCATATTATCAGTAATATATATGAATTTTTTTACTAGTCAGGTCCATGCAAATTACAACAGAAAAAAAAGTTGTAATAAGTCATGTTACAACGGTGTGAAAATGTTGTAATATAAATCAATTCACAACGGTGGAAAAATGTTGTAATATCAATGAAATTACAACGGTGCAGACATGTTGTTATATAAATGAACACAACATTATTACAAAATCTACAACAACGGGGATAAAAGTTGTAATATAGTTTATTACAACGGTGATAAAAGTTGTTATACGTATACTCTAACTGTACTATAGTATATACGACAACTTGTAAAAAATTTTATTACAACGGTTGATAACTGTTGTTAAATAATCCTGTTACAACGGTGCTGCAATGGTGCAGAAAAGTTGTAATAAAAAATAATATATTACCACGTCTGCATACACGACGGTGGGGGCACCGTTGTAAAATGATATTACAACGGTGTTGCACCGTTGTAATAGGGTGAATTTGTTGTAGTGATAACATGTTACATACTTGCATATGAACTCATAAACTTGCATATGAACTTATAAACTTGCATATGAACTTGCATAACATGTTACATACTTGCATATGAACTCATAAACTTGCATATGAACTTGCATAACATGTTACATACTTGCATATGAACTCATAAACTTGCATATGAAGAAACATACAACTTGCATAGTTATCATACATGTAACTTGCATATTATCATACATGTAACTTGCATATTAACATATGATCACAAAGCACAAAACTTGCATAACCCACATACATTAGCAAACTAACATCATGTCATATGACTTAAAACCCATTAATCCCCAAACAAAACCATATGATCTCATCATATCTCATCTACTTAGTTTAGCAATTGATCATTAGAGTGATAGAAACTCACAACTAGCAAATTTGCACTCCAAATGAAGAAGATTAAGATGCTTAGAATGGATTAGAGGTTGATTAGAGAGTGATTAGCTTGCAACCCTCTTCATAAATTAATGGAGGCTCCTTCTAAGATTTAATTTGGCGGCATGTAGCCCTCAATTCTATTTTTAGTATGGATTAGGGTAGGTTTAGGGTGTATTTATAGATTAGGTGAGTGTTTTAGGCCCTTAGATTAACCCTAAATTAGATTAGGACCCTTAGATTTCGGAACTTTCCAGAAATCAGCCCTAAGACCAAGCCCAAACCCCAAACTGGTGCACCCAACCACAGAACTCTCTAGAAACTGTGCAGGTTTTCTGTCCCGACATGGGCGCACTTCCCAAGTGCGCCAGTGTATTTTTGTACTGGCGCACTTCACAAGTGCGCCAGTGCATTTTTGTACTGGCGCACTTCACAAGTGCGCCAATGCATTTCTGGCCTGTTTCGGGTTTTTCTGCCTAACTTCGTTCGTCCATATCTCTTTTATACGGTACCCGTTTTACGCAAACTCGGACTCTATTTCGCGTATTTTTCCGAGACGAACGCAATGACGCAGCCCGTTTCCCCTGATTCTCATATCTGAGATTAATTATACTTTAATTGCTAACCATTAGTGTTAATTGAAATTCGGGGTGTTACATTCTCCCCTACTTAAAGGATTTCGTCCTCGAAATCTCTAAGTCAAGAAGAACGTATCCTACCAACCAAACAACCATCTACTAAACCATCAACCACAAGCAACCATTGTCCTTAGAAATTTCTAATGATGTATGAACATATGCAGAAAGTGTGTGTATATGTCCGTATACTAATGCAAAATCAGGCGGTCTACTGATTCAGTCGACCTCCTTAATGCAAACCATGATAGTGCCATGCATCCAATATGTATGCGAAACCCTATTGACACATACAATTTCTATATGCGTGCACAACCATACACAAAAATGCATCATCCATATGATAACACAGCCATGATACATCCATCAATCTAACTACTACATCCATTTATGCGATATGCAACATGAAGTGACTGAGCCGATCTAGTGCCTAATGTGTGTGTATATGCATCCACGAGCAACCACTAGCAAACAATTGCATCCACATGCATCCATCAACCATAACATGTTTCAAACACATGTTTCAACCATAGGCTTTACCCTATCTAAAGGTCATAGGTACTAGCGAGAGGATATACTAAAGATAAGATAAGTACTAGACAAGCGATAAAGGAGAAGTTAAAAGACATACTCTCAAAAAGAAATGGGTACAAAGAACGCATCTTCGCTTCCGTCTCCCAAGTAGCATTGCTTTCGTCATCTCCCCATTGCACTTTAACTAGCTGAACTTCTCTGTTCCTCAACTTCCTAGTTTCTGACCCAAGGATGCGAGTAGGAGCTCGTCGAATCGTCGCATCACGCTCTACCTCTACATCTCTAAGCAAACTTGGCTCTACCACCTCTGCGGTCTCATGTAAGCACTTCCTCAAATGTGATACATGGAATACATCATGAACACCCCTAAGTCTGTCGGGCAACTCCACCCTATATGCCATCCGTCCAATCCTTTCCTTAATAGGAAACGGCCCAACAAACCTCGGTGCTAACTTCCCAACGGACCCAAAGCGAACAGCATTTCTCAACGGAGATACTTTGACAAAAACCATGTCCCCAACCTCAAACTCAAGATCCATCCTTCTCCGATCCGCATAAGATTTCTGTCTATCTTGCGCTGCCTTTATCCTTCTTCGAATCAAATCAATCTTCTCTGAAGTCTCTCTAACCATATCTGGCCCAAGCAAGATCTTATCCGTAGATTCCCACCAACATGTAGGAGATCGACAAGGCCTTCCATAAAGAGCTTCGAAAGGTGCCATGCCAATACTAGACTGAAAGCTGTTATTGTATGCGAACTCCACCAAAGGAAGATGTTCTTCCCATGTACCTCCAAAATCCAAGATACAAAGCCTCAAAAGATCTTCTAAGATACGGTTCACCCTCTCAGTCTGACCGTCCGTCTGAGGATGATATGCGGTGCTCAAACACAACCGAGTCCCTACCGCCTCTTGCAAACTTCTCCAAAACTCACTAGTGAAGATAGGATCTCGATCACTCACAATGCTGGATGGTATGCCATGCAATCTAACAATCTCTCTAACATAGACTGAAGCAAGCCATGGAGCGGTCCTCTTACTCTTCACGGGTATAAAATGGGCACTCTTGGTAAGTCTGTCTACCACAACCCAAATTCCCGTATTGCCCTTCCTCGATCTCGGTAACCCATCGATGAAATCCATCGAGACACTATCCCACTTCCATTGCGGAACTTCCAATGGGTGTAGCAACCCACCGGGTTTCCTTTGCTCCGCTTTAACTTGTTGGCACACTAAGCATCTAGCCACATACTCGGCCACATCTTTCTTCATACCGGCCCAGAAGCAAACTCTCTTCATGTCTTGGTACATTTTGTCTCCACCGGGATGAATAGTCATCCTTGAACGATGTGCATCATCCAAAATAGCCTTCTTCAAACCCTCATCTTGCGGTACACAAAGTCTACCGTCTCTATGCAACCATCCCCTATCATCTATGGTGTATCTACCCAAATGGCTGGACGACTCCCCCCTTATAAGCTTCTCTACCAACTCAACCAATTGTGGGTCGTCTCGCTGAGCCTCGCCAATCCGTCCCAAAAGAGTAGGTCTAACCTCCAAGGATGCTAACAAACCAGGTACAAAGTCAACATAAGGTCTGAAGTCGAACAAAGAAAGAAACTCCAAGCTTCGCCATTCCACGAACAATGGACTCAAAGATAGCCTTTTTCTACTCAAGGCGTCCGCCACCACGTTACCCTTGCCAGGGGTATACGCTATCTCGAAATCATAGGATGCTAAGAACTCCATCCACCTTTGCTGTCTTAAGTTTAAATCCTTCTGAGAGAATAAGTACTTCAATGATTTATGGTCAGTGAACAATTCGAATCTCTCACCAAGAAGATAATGGCGCCAAGACTTAAGTGCGAAAACAATCGCGGCCAACTCTAGATCATGGGTAGGGTAATTCTTCTCATGCACTCTCAATTGCCTCCCTCCATAGGCTATTACCCTTCCCTCCTGCATCAAGACTGCGCCTAATCCTATCCCACAAGCATCGGTATAAACAACAAACGGCTTACTCCCATCTGGAAGCACTAAAACTGGAGCGGTGGTCAAAGCTCTCTTTAACCGTCGGAAAGCATCATCACAATCTACGTCCCATGAGAAAACCAGATTCTTTTTCGTCAAGCGGGTTAATGGGGCTGATATCTTCGCGAAGTCTTTGATGAACTTCCTATAATATCCTGCCAACCCCAAGAAACTTCTTACTTAGGTAGCATTTCTAGGAACTTTCCAATCCTGGATAGATACTATCTTTGCGGGATCCTCAGCTATCCCTTCCTTAGAGACCACATGCCCTAAGAATCGCACTTCTCTTCTCCAAAAATGACATTTAGAGAATTTAGCTTTAAGACTATGTGCTCAAAGAGTCTTCAATACTTCTCTGAGATGTAAGGCATGCTCTTCTTCACTCTTGGAGAAGACCAAGATGTCATCCACAAAGACCACTACAAACTTATTCAGATACTCTCTGAACACTCTACTCATCAGATCAACAAAGTATGCAGGGGCGTTTGTCAACCCAAATGGCATCACAAGCCACTCATAAAAACCATCCGGAGTCCGGAAAGCAGTCTTCTCTATACTGTCCTCCGCCACTCTCAACTGATGAAACCCTGTAGCTAAGTCCATCTGCGAAAACACTGAGGCGCCAACCAACTGATCAAAGAGATCATCTATCCTCGGTAATGGGTGTCTATTCTTCTTCGTGAGCTTATTAAGTTCTCTATAATCCACACAAAGTCTGAGGGACCCATCTGCCTTCGTGGCAAACACTACTGGAGCTCCCCACTCCGATATACTTCGCCTTATGAACCCCTTCTCAAGCAACTCCCCTACTTGCTTATGAAGTTCTCTTCTCTCACGAGGAGCCATGTGGCGCACTGGCAAAGACACTGGTTTGGCATTATCCACCAAATAAATTCGGAAATCTATCTCCCGCTTCGGAGGCAAACCCTTCACTTCTTCAAACACATCCGGATATTCCCGGACCACTCTGACAGAACGCAAACTCTCGACCGAAGCATCGAGCGATTCAAGATAACTTAGCAAAACAGATTCCATGGGATTACAAGAGATCTCGAGAGTATTACCCAAGCCGGTCATAAGCCTGACAACTCTCCTTTCACAATCAAGAACGACACCATTACTGGATAACCAGTCCATGCCCGAAATCAACCCATAGCCCGTGAAGCCCAATACAAAAGCATCACATCCAAACTCAACGCTAAGTATAGAAATCTTCAAACCCAAACATATCATAGACAGATATATGGAGCCCCCAATTGGGTTTGAAACAACCAAGGGATCATCAACTAGACTGGTGTCTAAGTGCAGTGACTCAACTAACGATGATGAGATAAAAGAATGCGATGCGCCAGAGTCAAACAAAGTACGAACTGGATGATCAAACAGAAAAACCAGACTTTCAACGGAAATAGTTCTACCTCTCTGCTGAATCGGTGGAACTGAGAGAGCCTGAACTTGCCCCCCTGCCTGAGGTGGTGCCATAAGAGCTTGCACCTGACCTCCTGAGGTAGACCTCGTCTTCTGCCCCTTCTTTGGGCAGTCCTTCACAAGATGTCCTGCTTCACCACAATGAAAGCAACCGTTCTTCTTCTTTTTGCGACAATCCTTGCTGAGGTGGCCTGGGGTCCCACAATTGAAGCACTTCTTCTTCTTCTTCTTCTTCCCCTTGTCACCATTGCCTTGTTGTTGTTGTTGCGGTTTCTTCTGATCCCCCTTCTTCTCTGATGCCTTAGAACTCTTATCATCCTCATGCATAAGTGCCATGTAGACAAGCTTCTCAAAGGTGGCCCCCATAGGAATGTGAGTCATAGCTATTCCTTGCAATGGTTCGTTCAAGCCTCTAACGAACCTCAAAGCCTTCTTCTCCGGTGTATTCACCAACTCTATGCCAAACCTTGCTAATTGATTGAATTTGTTGACATATTCTTTCACCGTGAGACTCCCTTGCTTCAAATTCAAGAACTTCTCCATAAACAGATTCTCTTCCGCCCTTGAGAGAAACTTAGCCCCAAACCTTTGCTTGAAATCTGCCCAAGAGTCAACAGGGCGTTCTCCATTAGTGACCTCCCACCAGAATGAGGCCTCTCCCTTCATTAACCAAGCCGCCAACTTGACTTTCTTTCCCTCTTCCACTTCAAAGATATCTAGCAACTCTTCTACTTCCTTAAGCCAATCTCTAGCCTCCACGAAAGTCTCTGAACCTAGAAAAGGTTTTCCTCCTATAGCCTTGAACTCCTTGCAAATCTTAGCAAAATTATCCACTCTAGGCTGAGGAGGAGGAGCGGTTGCCTCTGGTGTAGTAGCGTTGGCTGGACCCGCAGCCGCGGCCCTAGCCTCTTGTAACCTCCTATACCATAGTGGTATAACAAAGCCCTCCGGGATGTTAAGATCTTCAGCCATGCTGAAACGAAAGAGGAAAGATTCAAAAAGGAAATTCCCAAAGATAAAGATATGGCTATTGGGGATTATGCTTTTCTTTTTCAAAAACTTTTCTCTTAAAAGACATGTTTTTGAAAATACTTTTTCCAAAAATAATACCTTTACTATTTTCTAAAAAAAAAAGTATTTTTCTCAAAAATTTATCTGTTCCGGTAACCTTCAGCTCTGTTACCACGTGTAACACCCCACTCCCGCTATGATCACTCACTAAGGGAATGCCATAGCATCGGTGGAGTATTTTAGTGAATATAGAACAGAAAAATTACAACAAGACAGATATAAATAGTACTTGAAATTTAAAACATCATCTCATAACAGCGGAAGTAAAACATGTCTGGTTACATCATAAAACCACAATAAAAGTCAAGTACAATATCCATCAAAATAAAGAGGTACATAATCCCACTCTCATACAATAGCCATGACAAAAGAAAAGATAACTGGGTAACTGGAGCTTTACATCTATCCAAGCTCCTAAAGACTGGAACAGCAATCCGATCAAGCTCCACTACTGCTAGGATCCACCGTAGGACCTGAGGGTTGGGAAAAGGATAAAAACAACGGGGTCAGACATAAGTCTGAGCGAGTCCTATAACTTTAACAATACAATCGTTAAAGTAACCAGAGAAGACATAAACTGATATACGGTAACTAATGGGGATGAATGGCTACACTAAGCAGTCAACTAAACTAAGATAAAAGATAAAGACGCATCTACCCTTCCAAAGGTAAATTACTAAACTGCACCACACCAGTCATTTCTAACTTAAAGGTTGATCCCACCCATGGACTTATAAAATTAACTTAATAGTTCTCGCGTACCCCTAGGTGACTAAGTAGACGCCACGGGGCCCTACAATCCACTAGGTGTACACACTACTCCCCATTCGATCGGCTCCCTAACGTAGATACCCGTGCTGGCCCCACCGTGGGGTGTACCATTCCCCAACGTGGCAACCTGATAAAATTAACGGTGCACGACTTATATCTACACGATGCAACAACGTCTTATTTACCAGCCCGGGTCCACACACGCATATGAAACCCGTTGGTCATGCGTTGCCACCGCTAACCCATTTTGGCCTTTTATAGTCAAGCCCAGTATGCGTGTCCCGTCCTCGACATGGGTCGAGCCCACTAAGATACGTATGGGTTACTGGTTGAAATGGGCCCCCAGCACAAGCCATCCCCCTAAGCTTGGCCCACACACTAGTGTTTCCCACTTAACCCTTTAATCATGTTTAATTACATGTTTCATCTTGGTTAAGTATTTTATCATATTTTCTATTGGCAACCACTAGCAATTTCCACATACCACCCAAGGTACCCACTTAACCCCCATGCCCCACTACATGCTTATCTGGTTAAGTGTTTCTTAATTGATTAACACCGTAACCGTGTAAAGGACCCCTCACATTGGACCGTTATTTGTAGATGCCTGGTTAAGCCGGTAGGTTCCGGGCAGTCTTACACTACAAACGGGTCCAACCTCGTGTCATTTACCCTTGTTACGTATTTAATTTATGATTAAGACCCCTCACATTGGACCGTCATTTGTAGATGCCTGGTTAAGCCGGTAAACTCCGGGCAGTCTTATACTACAAACGGGTCCAACCTCGTGTCTTAATCGATTAATTACTCCTAATTAATCACCCCCATAATTTGTGTTAATTATCATGTTTATTTTAGGAATATGGGTACACCTAACTTAATAGGCAAATTCCCAACTCCAAAGTGTGGGTACACCTAACTTAATAGGCAAATTCCCAACACATAGTATGGGTACACCTAACTTAATAGGCAAATTCCCGTACTATGTTCATTTATTTTATGTTATGCATAATTATATTAATTTCACACAATCTTATTAACATATGCATTTAATTAACCCCAACGTTCCCACGTAATTTCGTTCTCATGACATAACACATATAAAAGGTGTCAACTTGCATATGTATGAACATGTTTCAAAGGTGCCATCTTGCATATTAACAAACACATAACTTGCATATGAACTTGCATAACATGTCACATAACTTGCATATAATCTTGTATAACATGTCACTTAACTTTCATATAATCTTGTATAACATGTCACATAACTTGCATATAATCTTGTATAACATGTCACATAACTTGCATATAATCTTGTATAACATGTCACATAACTTGCATATTAACTTGCATAACATGTTACATAAACTTACATATTAACAAATACATGACTTGCATATAATATGTCACATAACTTGCATATGAACTTGCATAACATGTTACATAACTTGCATATGAACTCATAAACTTGCAAATGAACTTGCATAACATGTTACATACTTGCATATGAACTCATAAACTTGCATATGAACTTATAAACTTGCATATGAACTTGCATAACATGTTACATACTTGCATATGAACTCATAAACTTGCATATGAACTTGCATAACATGTTACATACTTGCATATGAACTCATAAACTTGCATATGAAGAAACATACAACTTGCATAGTTATCATACATGTAACTTGCATATTATCATACATGTAACTTGCATATTAACATATGATCACAAAGCACAAAACTTGCATAACCCACATACATTAGCAAACTAACATCATGTCATATGACTTAAAACCCATTAATCCCCAAACAAAACCATATGATCTCATCATATCTCATCTACTTAGTTTAGCAATTGATCATTAGAGTGATAGAAACTCACAACTAGCAAATTTGCACTCCAAATGAAGAAGATTAAGATGCTTAGAATGGATTAGAGGTTGATTAGAGAGTGATTAGCTTGCAACCCTCTTCATAAATTAATGGAGGCTCCTTCTAAGATTTAATTTGGCGGCATGTAGCCCTCAATTCTATTTTTAGTATGGATTAGGGTAGGTTTAGGGTGTATTTATAGATTAGGTGAGTGTTTTAGGCCCTTAGATTAACCCTAAATTAGATTAGGACCCTTAGATTTCGGAACTTTCCAGAAATCAGCCCTAAGACCAAGCCCAAACCCCAAACTGGTGCACCCAACCACAGAACTCTCTAGAAACTGTGCAGGTTTTCTGTCCCGACATGGGCGCACTTCCCAAGTGCGCCAGTGTATTTTTGTACTGGCGCACTTCACAAGTGCGCCAGTGCATTTTTGTACTGGCGCACTTCACAAGTGCGCCAGTGCATTTCTGGCCTGTTTCGGGTTTTTCTGCCCAACTTCGTTCGTCCATATCTCTTTTATACGGTACCCGTTTTACGCAAACTCGGACTCTATTTCGCGTATTTTTCCGAGACGAACGCAATGACGCAGCCTGTTTCCCCTGATTCTCATATCTGAGATTAATTATACTTTAATTGCTAACCATTAGTGTTAATTGAAATTCGGGGTGTTACACATACGAACAGATTCCAAGTCATCATTGGATGCGTCAAGAGATTCTAGGTAGCTAAGCATCACCGGACCCCTAGGGTCACAAGAAATATCAAGGGTCTTGCCACAACGAGTCAACAATCTAACTACCCTTCTTTCACAGTCTAGGATGGCATTGTATCTGGCTAGCCAATCCATGCGTAGAATCAAGCCGTAGCCCATGAAGCCAAGAACAAAGGCGTTGCATTCAAACCCAACGCCAAAGATAGACACTCTCAAATCCCGACAAATCATCGAAAGATGAGCCGAACCACCAATAGGATTTGAGACAACTATGGGATCCGTACCTAGACTAGTATTTAGGTGCAGTGTTTTAACTAACGAAGCAGATACAAACGAGTGTGAAGCGCCAGAATTCAAACAAGGTTCGAACAAGATGATCAAAAAGAAAAACCAATCTTCCAACCAAGATATTTCTACCTCTATTAGGTATGCTAGCCGTGAGGGAACGCGTCTGCCCTCTAGAAGATCCTGTACTTTGTCCTTACCTTTGCCTTTTGCTTCTTTGGACGATCTTAATAAGATGTCCTGTTTCTCCGTAACGATGACAACTAATCTTCTTCTTCTTTCTAACATCTTTATTTAAGTAGTCAGGTATTTCACAAGTGTGGCCCTTCCTTTTCTCCTTGCCCCTTGTTATCCTTACCGCCTTTCTTTGGATCTACTTTCTTATTGTGTGTCCTATCCATGTCTCTCCTACACATTCTCCATTCGTGACCTCCTATCAAAATGAGGCTTCGTCCCTCATTAAGCAAGCAGCTAATTGAGCCTTCCTCCCATCGTCTATCTTAAAGGTACCAACAAGTCCTCCACTTCCTTCTAGCTTTGACAAACGTCCCAGTTCCATGAAGCGGTTTTCCGCCCACCGTACGGAAGTTCTTACATATCTTAGAAAAAGCGTCTATACGTAGAGGAAGAAATTCAAAAATGAAAGAGGAAGAGATTTAAAACGGAGAATCGAAGAAAAGATATATGGCTCTTGGGGGTTATGTTTTTCAAAATAAACTTTTCTCTTAAAAATACTCGCCTTAAGACATATTTTTGAAAGTATTTCTTTATAAAAATGCTTTTAAAAGCGGTTTTTCAAAATCTCTTATCTGTTCTAGTAATCTTCAGCTCTGATACCATGTGTAACAATCCATGTCCATTAATGTCACTCACAAAGGGAATGCATTTACTTTCATGGAGTATTATTGGTGGATAGAACATAATATAACAAGACAGATACATATATTGGTACTTGAAAATTTTAAAACAACTTTTATTGTAGCGGAGAAATAGTTTGGTTACAACAACATCAAAAACCAAAAATAAAACCAAGTACACTTAATATCCATCTTGACAAATTGTTTTCTGAGTACATAAAGTAAAAAGCATAACCCCAACATAAGTAGCCATAGAAGAGATAAGCTGAATTTTACTTTCAGCAATCCAAGCACTTCCAAAAGAGAGAGAAAGAGATCTAAATCAAGCTCCACTAGCACTAGTCCCACCCTGAGAAACTGGGGGGGGGGGGGGGGGGGAGGAAGAAAAAAGGCAAAAACAAAGGGGGGTCAGATATAAAGTCTGGCGAGTCCAATAACTTTAACAATAAAATTATTCAAGTAATTAAGATAAGGCATAAACTGATAAAATAAGGAATGACTGTGAAACAAATGGGCATGAAAAAACCAACAAGAGGAATAAGATAACGTTAATTGCGTTCCTAATCACTATAGAATAATTACTCTACTGCACCAATACTAGTCACCCTAAAAGTTGATCTAGCCTACTGAACAAAATAATAATGGTAGTTTCGTGTAACCTTAGCTGTCTTCACAGGTGCTGCCTGCTCCTATCTCCACTAGTTGTACCCACTACCCTCCTCATTCTAATTACAACATTTATTCATAATATGGTAGTTGTACTCCTATTTATCTTCATAGGTGCTGCCTGCTCCTATCTTCGCTAGTCGTACCCACTACCATCCCCATTCGATCGGCTCCCTAACTCGTAGATACCCGTGCCGGTCTCACAGTGGGGTGTATCACTCCCCAAAGTGGCAACCCGATACCACTAAAGATGCACAGCTTATACCTACACGATGCAACAACGTCTTACCTACCAGCCCGGGCCCACACACGTACAAGACCCCATTGGACTTGCGTTGCCACCGCTAACCCGTTTTGACCTCTTACAATCAAACCCAGTAAGCGTGTCCCGTCCTCAATCTAGATCGAGCTCACTTAGATACTGAATGGGTTACTGGTTGAAAAGGGTCCCCACACTTGACACAAGCTTTCCACCTATGCTTGGTTCCCACTAGGATTTCCCACTTAACCCCCTCTTATTCATGTCTTCTTACATGTTTCAACTTAGTTTAGTGTTTATAATTATATCCCACATGTCACCCATGTTACCCACTTATCAAATCAACATGTTTTATTGGTTAAGCTTGTCTTAACCCTATCCGCTTATCAGATCAATATATATATATATATATATATATATATTATTGGTTAAGCTGGTCATAACCCTATCCACTTATATATTATTGGTTAAGTTGGTATTAACCCTATCCACTTATTTATTATTGGCTAAGTTGGTCTTAACCCTATCCACTTATCAGATCAATATGTATTATTGGTTAAGTTTGTCTTAACCCTATCCACTTATCAGATTAATATATATATTATTGGTTAAGATGGTCTTAACCCTACCCACTTATCAAATTAATATATATTGTTGGTTAAGCTGGTCTTAACCCTGCCTACTTATCAGATTATTGGTTAAGCTGGTCTTAACCCTACCCACTTATATATTATTGATTAAGCTGGTCTTAACCTTACCTACTTATCAGATTTTTGGTTAAGCTGGTCTTAACCCTATCCACTTATCATGTTTTATGTATCATATATATATCGTATAACATGCTTTACTTAATTTATGATTAAGTACATCTTAGTTCACAGATACATTGGTTAAGAGAATAACTCCCTAAGTATCAACCCCGAAGACCGAAGTCAACATCAGATTGGTACTCAGAGAATTACTCAACTCAACCAAACTTCTGTTTGTCATTCATATTCGTCTTTGATCAGCATTAATTAATTATTAATGCACAGACCTCTCACATTAAGTCGATTGCTTGTGGCCGCTGGATATGCCGGGCGGTTCCGGGCAGACTTCCACCACAAGCCAGACTTAACCTCGTGTCTAATCATCTTTTAATTATGCCTATGACCTCTCACATTAGACAGCCGTTTGCGGTTGCTGGATGTGCCGGGCGGGTCCGGGTAGTCTTATACCTCAAATGAGTCTAACCTCGTGTCTTAGGCATTTATTACACATTTAATTTATGCCTTTGACCTCTCACATTAAACTACCATTTGTGGTTGCTGGATTTGTTGGGCGGGTTCGGGAAGTCTTATA
This sequence comes from Allium sativum, assembly GCA_030737875.1. Lineage (NCBI taxonomy): Eukaryota > Viridiplantae > Streptophyta > Magnoliopsida > Asparagales > Amaryllidaceae > Allium > Allium sativum. Next base: position 426,851,050 of record CM060925.1, on the reverse strand, counting down.
CCACAAACGAGTCTAACCTCGTGTCTTAGGCATTTATTATTACACATTATTATTCAACCCCAATTTGAATTAATATCCCTATTTCAGATTGTCAATAACTTTCAATTTTAATCCATGTCCATAATTGTCACTTAAATTATGTCCATAATTTTCAGGTATATAAATTATACCAATTAATGTCTCAAATTAATTATATGCTTTTAAAGCCATTATATGCCAATTCACAATATTAAATTTAATATTTTCCCAATGCCCCCACGCCGTTCGTACGTTTAATATGAAATATGTTAGACTCGCAAATAGTCTAACTCATAAATAGAAAAGAAACATCACAACTTGCATAACACATAAAATAGATCTAACTTGCAAATAAGAATTATAACATAAATTTGCATAGCCAATAACTTGCATAGGCAATGGACATATAGAACATAAATTTGCATAAACCGTGTACTGCCATGGATCTAAATATAGATCTAAACATAAAATTGTGAACTAGCATATATGACTATGGTTTTCACCTAAACTTGCATATGGGTTCCATACAAACCTGCATATGAATTTAAACATGTAAACTAATATCACATGTTTTACATATAAACTCGCATACGTATATATATATATATATATATATATATATACTTGATTCACATATAAACTTGTGTATAATTCGCATACAGACTTGCATATGATTCACATACAAACTAGCATATGATTTACATCCAAACTCGCATATAAACTGATGTCATAAAATGAATCAAGTTAAACATATGTGATTGGTCATATGAAATAGATCCACTAACATAAGTTAACAAAACTGTCATATGTTCACAAACAGACGATAGCAAAATTAAGTAACGTCACATAATTCAACAGACATGTTCTCATAATCCAAATTATAACTCATCATAATTAGTTTATTAATTATTTTGCGAAAGAAATTGTACTCACAAAGACGGATTAGAGAAGAGAATAATTCGTTCGTCGTTTGTATTAGAATCCTTACTTGCAATTCCTAAGCTTTAAGAAGAAGATGAACTATTCCAACAGCATAAAGACGTCTTTAACTTATTTTAATTAGGATTGAGGCAACATGGCGTAACAATGGTTTGGTGTGGAGAGAAAGTGGGGTTTAGGGGTGTTTAAATACGTAAGGAGCCATAGAATCTGTCCAGAAAACAAGACCAGGTGCAAAATCCCGAATCTGCCTCGGATATGACCAAATCAGGGGAGGTCGACCCCCAGGTCGACCCCTAGGACGACCTCCAGGTCAACCTGTATAGGGGAGGTAGAGCCCCTGGTCGACCTAGCCTGGGGCGGGAAAAATCCCGCCCAGCCCTCTTCTGTGTTTTCATTTGAATTTTGAATTTGAATTCGAGCTATTTTAATTTATTTAAATCCCTGAAACTTCTGAAGGCCATAACTTCCTCATACGAAGTCTGATTTATGAAAACTTGGACTCTATTCCAAGTAGAATTCTGAGACGAACGCAATGGCGTAACCCATTTCCCTTAATTCTTCTTCTAAAAATTAAGTGTTCTTAAAATTGTTAATTTTAATATTTAAAATTACGGGGTGTTACAATTTTAATCTTTGTTTGTTTGACTTTGCTTGTGCCTTCATGAATGATTTTAAGTGTTTCCCATTTTGACACGCTGAGGTACATATGCTTACACGATTGAATTCATTCCTGTCCAAGGCACAATATAGCATATTCATTGCTTTTGCATTTTCATTTGCTTCATCTTTCTGAACTGTTGTCCATGCAGAATATTCAGTTGTAGGTGCAGTAATTCTTTTTGAGTAGCATTCCATACACGAAAACCACTTGCTTGCATATATATATATATATATCCTTATTCTTGTAGCCTAATAGTTGTAGCGTAGTCCATTGAATAAAGGTGGTCTTTGAGTAGATTGTCCTTCGGCAAATGTAGTTGAGCTAGTACTTGGGTTATTCTCCATTTTATCAAAGTATCAAATAACGGTGTTACGGGATGACCTTGCTCTAATACCAATTGATAGGTAACTATGCAGCGGTGGGATCGTATAGAGTGAAATATGAATGTATATAGCAAAGTAGTAGATGTATGTAAATATCACACAATTGATTTATACTAGTTCAGACCACTGTCCTACGTCTAGTCCAGGACTTCCTTCTGGTATTTCACTAACACAAACACCCTCACTTAACCCAGAGGATTAGGTTCACAATTACCCGAACAGCCGAACGAGATTTCTTGCCTCAACTGCTGAAGATAACTTTCTCAATACAGAATAGTTGATGACTATATGTGTTCTTGATAACACAAATATGTCAATATGAAGTACACCCTTCCTATAGTCTTTCCTTGATGATAGACGTGTAGTTTGTGAAAGATTATGGAAGTTTCAAATCTCAAGTAATTGAAAATAGAGTGCTTTTGGAGATTAGAGAACTTTGAATAGTATGGAAAGAGTTAGAATGAAATTCAGTTGATTTGATCTCTTAATCAAGTCTCTATTTATAATATGTAAATAGCTACAACTGATCACGAAGAGTTTTGATCAAGAGATGTGGATTATAAAGTTGTGACTTTTCACAATAGGTTGTAACTCTTCATAATCAGATGTTTGAAAATAATTTTTAGATGTCTGTTTTGATTTGAAAAATAAAACAACAAGGAAATAGTGTATTTCATAGCAGATTCAGACATCTAAAAAATTCAAAACAGACGTTTGAATATTATGTAAAAATTAAGTTTGTCTCAGCAAACAGATGTCTATCTGAATTATTTCAAACGTCTG